>OZ018318.1:172726293-173326293 GCA_963969495.1 Ceratothoa steindachneri
TTAATTGAACTGCACAGACAACATCATCTACCATCACCAATCATCAATCATCATTCTTCAATCAAAACAAAACTATCTCCATGTAAGTAAACATTATACAATATAATAATTTAATGTGTTCTGATACTTTATTTCGAACTGTATGTGTATGAACATGACAAAACATAACTTCTTGAATTAATATGGAGAGCGTATTACGATGTTTGGGAAGGGTTAGGGGTGTTTTGGGCGTAGCGTCAACTATCCGCGGTTTTTCAATATTCCCGGGGGTTCGTGGTCCCTATCCCCACGAATATAGGGAAGACTGTATATGCAAAGATATATGAAATGAATAACGCAAAAAGTAGCACGTGAGGTTCGCAATGAATGCAATGTCCCGCAGGAAAAATGAGAAGGTGCTTCCAAGTACTTTTGAACTTTATTCAGTTCATTCTCAAGGGTAACTACAAGAGAAAATAAAAGAGTAAGAGTATATATAAGATAGTACAAGATAAAGGACCACCTCTAAGACAAGAAATCACCAATTAGGAGGTAGGAGAGAGATGGGTAAATTCACATTAAGATTTAGCTATAACAGGTCAAACCGAGAGGAAATAAAAAGTCAAGAACAGAGCCAAAAGGGTAAAAACGATTAACGGATAAAGCAATAGTCTAAAGAGAGAGATTAGTAGAGACACGAGAAGTAAATTGAAACGAAGGAGAGAGAAAGGAAAATAAAATAATGTAAAGACAAAATCAATGCAATAATTAAATTGACACATTGAGTTTCCACAAATTTTAAAAAGGCCAGGGGAAATGTTAAAGTTATTAAATTGGCTTATACATGAACATTCAACAAGGTTTCTTATAATTGAGTCATTTGAGCGAAAAATAAATTTTGCTGAATTCCAATTAATTAAGTGGTAATTTTAGGACATATGCACAAAAACGCACTAATATTTACAGCTCTCCTAACGTTGTATTTATGCTGATTAATACGGAGAGATAATTGCTTTCCTGTCTGTCTAAAATTTTTACTTGGACAAACAGAACATTTGACTGAATAGACTTCCCCATTATTATTACAATTATTGTGAACTAGAATATTTTTTATAGTTTCTCCTATTTGAAAGCAACCAAAATGTTAAAGTTTTGTAAAAGGCGGGGAAGGTCAATAAAACAAACAGAGAATGGTAAACCAAAATGTTTTTAACATAAAAGGGATAGCAGGAGCTGTATTATAGAACGTCTTTTTTGCAAAGAAAAGATAATTTAGAAGAAAGGGAAAGGGTAACATAGTTTATGGCCAATTTCAAAGATATTGGAGAATTCAGAATCCGCATATTCAGGACTAACAACTCGTAAAGCCCATAAAAACATAGAGGAAAAAACGGAACGTTTTATTTTGTGACTATGCGAAGAGTAAAAATGAATATAAGAGTTTGAATTAATAGGATTGCGATAGATGGAGTATTTAAAACCAGTCAGTGTTTTATGGATAAGAAGATCGAGAAAGGGAAGGGTTCTATTATTTTTAACCTCATGGGTAAATTTAATGGAAGGGACGAGTAAATTTATCATTAAGGAAATGGAAAAGATCTTTAACTGGAACCTTGGTAAATAAGCTACGACCTTATTTCTAAACTTAATGCCATTCAGTATTCGAGTGATTTTACCCTTGTTAGTTTCGATATCTGCTCATTATTTACCAAGGTTCCAGTTGAAGATCTTTTCAAGTTCCTTAATGATTAATTGCAAAATATTGTTCTTCCCGTACCTGCTACTATTTTTATGAAACTCATTTTACTTTATACCCCAAATTGTAAGTTTTCGTTCGATGGCAAATATTTTCTTCAAAAGTTTGGATTAGCCATGGCAAATTGCCTTTCACCTGTTCTCTCTAACTTATATATGGAGTTCTTTGAAACAAGACTCCTCCCTACTATCCTTGACTTCCCTATTGTTTAGTACAGTTATATTGATGATGTCATTTGTCAATAGCCTAATTTTAAAGATGTTAATAGCTTTCTTACCAAACTTAATTCAATCGTCCCTTCCATTAAATTTACTCATGAGGTTGAAAATAATAGAATCCTTCCCTTTCTCGATCTTCTTATCCATAAAACACCGACTGGTTTTAAATACTCCATCTATCGCAATCCTACTAATTCAAACTCTTATATTCATTTTTACTCTTCGCATAGTCTCAAAATAAAACGTTCCGTTTTTTCCTCTATGTTTTTACGGGCTTTACGAATTATTAGTCCTGAATATGCGGATTCTGAATTCTCCAATATCTTTGAAATTGGCCATAAACTATGTTACCCTTATCCTTTTCTTCCAAACTATCTTTTCCCTGCAAAAAAGACGTTCTATAATACAGTTCCTGCTATCCCTTTTATGTTAAAAACATTTTGGTTTACCATTCTCTGTTTGTTTTATTGACCTTCCCCGCCTTTTATAAAACTTTAACATTTTGGTTGCTTTCAAATACGAGTAAACTATAAATAACATTCTAGTTCACAATAATTGTGATATTATTAGGGAAGTCTATTCAGTCGAATGTTCTGTTTGTCCAAGTAAATATTTTGGACAGACAGGAAAGCAATTATCTCTCTGTATTAATCAGCATAAATAAAATGTTAGGAGAGCTGTAAATATTAGTGCGTTTTTGTGCATATGTCCGAAAATTACCACTTAATTAATTGGAATTTAGCAAAATTTATTTTTCGCTCAAATGACTCAATTAAAGGAAACCTTGTTGAATGTTCATGTATAAGCCAATTTAATAACTTTAACATTTCCCCTGGCCTTTTTAAAATCGATGCTGTTATAAAAAAAACTCACTCTTAAAGAAATTAGCTTTGATTTATATTCTATTTTTTTTCTAAATTTTCATTTTTGTGGGAACCCGATGTGTCAATTTAATTATTGCATTGATTTTGTTTTTATATTATTTTATTTTCCTTTCTCTCTCCTTCGTTTCAGTTTACTCCTCGTGTCTCTACTAATCTCTCTCTTTAGACTATTGCTTTATCCGTTAATCGTTTTTACCCTTTTGGCTCTGTTCTTGACTTTTTATTTCCTCTCGGTTTGACCTGTTATAGCTAAATCTTAATGTGAATTTACCCATCTCTCTCCTACCTCCTAATTGGTGATTTCTTGCCTTAGAGGTGGTCCTTTATCTTGTACTATCTTATATATACCCTTACTATGTTATTTTCTCTTGTTGTTATCCTTAAGAATGAACTGAATAAAGTTCGAAAGTACTTGGGAGCACCTTTTCTTTTTTCCTGCGAGACATTGCATTCACACACACACACACACACATACATATATATATATATATATATATATATGAATACAAAAGTTCTTAAAATGGGATTATCGGCCATTTTAACCATACAAATATCTTAGAAATTGGGCAAATCTATTGAATCCCCGAAGTCCTTTCTCACCTGCAGTGATTTCTCAGAAGCGATCTAAGCAAATCATCACACGGCAACGAACTAATTCATTTTACCTAATATAAAAATGTTTTTATGGTCTCCCTGTTAGGATTCCATTCCTCATTACAACCTGTCACACAACTACAACAAGGAGATTATTTCCTTCCAATTAGCTGTAATTTCCTGACTCAAATATTAAATACATACCTTAGAACCACGACTTCCACTAGTAAAATATTACTTTATATGAGGTGAAGTGAGATTTTCTGTTGCAAATGGAGCATTAGGATCTCTTCTGAGAGAGAGAGATGTTGGATGGCTTGATTTTATCTGTTAGGAGTCAAGTGATTATTCGATACGCACAATATAGAATCATTTAATGTTGTATTGGCCTATCAGTCTAATGTAGTGTAAAACATCATCATTGTGACAATATTCTTATTATGAATTATTTAAAGTAGAAACTAAGATGAGAATGTTCCGTAGAAAGTATACCCAAAAACACGTTAATAGCTTGGTAGGGAAAGTTAGGAATTTTCGTTTTTCCCAGTTGATCTGCACAAGATGGCAAAACTAATTTTGTTTTCATTATGCTGTGTTGCGTCCTTCAATTCATATTTCAAATTCGTCGCTTTTGGGTGAACTGCTCTAATAGATTTTGAATAAATACCTCTCGTATATACATACATAACAGAAAACCATAATTATAATACACGATTGATGGACATAATGAATTATTTTCCCACATGAGCGCCATTTCGACGGATGACTTAAAAAACCTTATCATGTGTGGAATCCGTCAATTTCTTTATACGAGCAGATGGAACTCCCTCTGCTGCAAATTTGTTAGTCTTATTTAAGGCTTGTTTAAACGGGGATAGGAATCCATTCGCATAAACATATTGGTTAATGATGGAGTACAAATTTTCGACACAAGCAGACAATTCTTTTGTCTGTTATCTAATAAAATGTTAATCCTTACAGTAAAATGAAAGGAATCTCTACTCATCTATATTCATATTTTTTTTAGGAAAAAGAACTATTAAAGTTAACAATGAGCTGAATCATAATTATAAACTGTGTTCACTTTATATCATTTGGGTCCGCATCATAATTGTTGGTTTTGATCTGTGATTCAGTTCTTGCCCAACCCCCCTCAATCCAATTTAACATCCCTATGATTTTAAAGTCCTTGTATGTTCTTGATTTGATCGCAATGGGTCATAAGATCTTGGGTAGAAATTATTTACCACAAAATAACAAAGTGGCAACTGCATAGGCCTAAATCCGTATCAGCTTGTCACAGGGCATTTATACAGTTGCATTACGACAAGCCGTTGAGATCAACTCTCTCAAATCTTCTTCACTCTCTACTCTTTCTCTCTCTCATAAGCACCAGACCATAATAGAGTAACTATTTTAATAATGAGTAATGTCGTGTTGAGTCATGTTAATACCCGTTTCGAGCACCGCCATGGCGAGTCCCAAGTCGGCCCTCTCATTCGGTTTATATAGCTCTTATGAGTCGACGAGTCATGCTTGCAGGTCAGAGCACTTGTACTCAGGACTAAAATGAGCACTACTACTCAGGAGTATAATGAACACTGGTGCTCAGAGTTGAGACTTGTTTGAAATGGCGTTGCACAAAATTGCCCTTGAGAGACTTTTTATGGAAGCCCGAATCCGAAATGCTCTTCTTTATTGACACTTTTTTTCTGAGAGTCAAATGACTGGGAGCTGAAGATTTTTTTGCTGGGTTCCTAAGGAGGGTTTGTTTGTAAGTGTGAAACCCAAAGAGAATTGAAGTTCGCTATTGTGATTCTGTGCACTTTAATATACTTTGGCAATGTGGTGTAAAATACCTTTTTTTGGACATCGGTCTATTAGGTTGTTTGTATTTGCTGTCACATTTGGTGTCATACACTACCTTTTCATCCAGTCGTCATTTGTCCATTTTTCTCCTCATTTTTTTTATTTTCACAATGACAAACTGCATTAAAATGAATTAAAGCCGCCCGGTTAATCAATCATCACCAATGAGGAATTAGTTCCATGTTGATATATGTTAGAAAATACTTTTCCTTAGAAGCTTTTTCTAATTACATTTTGAATGCCATTGGAATTTATGATGAGTCACACATTTTATGAGAAAAAAATATAAACGGCATCACTAACATTTGGGCCCCCTTCCTCCCATATTTTCTGATCTGATCCTCATTACTTGACCATTGTTGCGCATTGGACACAACATCTGCTCCTAAAACTCACAGATGTGCTGCTAGATCAGCGGCGAGAATATGATGGAAGTAGTTCAATGACGGGAAGCTTTCTAAATATTTTAGATAACAGAATTGCTGTTATATAGGAATGATTAGCCATCTTCACACTGGAGCCAGGATACAAGTGCGTCGCTTCTCATTCAGACCACATAAATGACTCAATTCATCAGGAAAAACTACATGACCGAAATCAAACTTATTCACTGTGGGGGGCTGGGAGGATATATGTTGCTACTAGTAGGATACTCGTAGTTGCTCGGGTTAATTTGCAGTTCTCTTGAGGGTACACTAAGAGGTTTTGAGGAAATTAATTGTGTTTACTATGTAAGTTTAGGCTGGAAATAAACAACATTTATTAAAGAAAATTTATGGTTCTTGTTGAAAAGTGATCGGGATTCTAATATTTAAGGTCAAACGCTCAAATAGGGAGAATTTAACAGTACAGATTTGAATTGCTATCACTTTCAACGGGCATAATTATTTTTCTTAAATCCTTGTGACATTTCCTTGAAATAGGCTATTATTATGACACTGGATTACTCCAGTTTTTTTCCTCTAGGGTTAACACACAATGCTTTGCCTTAATGACTAGTGGCAATTGTCTGGCAGCAGCAAGTGTTCAAAATCACTGATGTGCGCTTCGTGCTAGTTTTAAAAAACTTTAGATGTCTGAAAATTCGCAATATCGTCTTGGAAGATGGTAGAAGATCGTCTTTAAAAAAGCTGAATGGACAAATAGGTGAATTAGATCATAGGCATTTGAGGAATACACCTTATAATTAACTCTAGCTTTCAGTGTTATCATAGGGCAAAAATACTTGCACGTCATATCCCCTGAACAATCACAGAACAGACTCCATGACTTAAGGTTGGGTTTAGCAATCGCGATCAAATACTTCTGTCGAGGTATTTCTGTGAAGACCCGCTCGGAGTAAGGGCGCATACACAAGCTTGGGCAGATAACCGACCCGAGGCCTTCTGAGATATGCTTTGGAGAAATTAAAGTAGTGGAAGGCCGCCTCCTTGATTTTTAGAGTGCGTTTACGATTGACCGGGATTTATCTAATGGCTTGCCAAGTTGCAGTTCAAGGGATATATAAACATCAAGACCCCCAAATATAATATTAATAGATATAATAAACGGCGCAATAAATATATATATAAAGGGGAGCAAATTGCTCTATAAGGATAGTTAATTGGATCGTGACAGTTTACAATATGAAAGAGCTAAGCGAGGAGGGCAAAATTATCGTTAATTCGAACAATGGATATTATTTAAGTTTGAGCTGGAAGTCAATTGAAAAGGCAATACAGGTGACGATTGACGGGGGGTGTAATCAAGTGATTACAATGCAAAATTGCTTTACCTTGAAGCTTAGAGGTGTTCGGAGAGGGAAGACCAACGGCACAGGTCTTCGAGGAGATACTTCTGTGTGTCCTGACGAGGGAGATTCGTAGATGGGGGTTTTAAGTACTTCTTGTTGAAGAACGAGATTTTCTCTGTTCTAGAGAGATAGAATTTCAAACACGAGACAGTTTTGCGGCACGGAAGGGAGTCTCAGATACGAGGAAGGGAGTCTTGAAGGGGGATGCAAAATGAGGGGGGGGGGGGGGGTCATGCATAGTTCTCCGTAAAAAAGGTGGCTCGATAAGCTTTGCTTTGAGCAGGGGCCAAAGCTTCACGAAGGGCGATCTGCTGGTGAGATCTTAACGACGAGGTACAACTCGAACAAGGGTTGCGAGACTTCGCAGGGGAACAGAAAAAACGGTCTGAACAAAGGGACTGGCAGAGTCCCAATCTCCTCAAGGAATGGCGGACGCAGGGTTAAATAGCCAGGTGCCTGGTCCAATAGATAGCCCCAGGTCATGGCCGTCCCCAGATGATTCTTGACGTTAGTCTATGCAAACTTATCGCGAGATAGCGAGTTGTATCGGACAGCGAAGTTTGCCTGATATTCGTTTTATGTCAATTAGTTTTACCCTCCATGCTGTGGAACCCTTCCCGAACTCTAATCTTTTCCGTGCTTTTGGTTGAGAAACTTGTCGTTACATGTAGTTCATCTGGAAACGTTAAATAACTAGGAAATGTTGTTACTGATGACACAGCCATTCGCACTCCAACAAGTTCCGTCTTTGTAAATAAAAAGGTTACCCGTTTGATGTATACTGATGCCAAGATTTGTAGAAAAAGAAAAGTCTTGGTTCCTACTTCCGTATAAACATCCTGCCGTGCATATACCTTATTTCCTTTATTTTTACAACTCCTGTAGACCTGTGTATATACCTTCCTGTATGTTGCTTTTAAGTTTGTTTACCGTATTGTTAACTGCTTCTCAGCATCTGGAATGTCTTTTCATTTAGATTGTGCCGGCAAGTCCTGTTTTCATGTAATCTTGTCAAGGATAATTTAAGTGTTTTGAATTTGAGAGCTAACGGAAAAGAATATTTTCTAAGGGCTGTAAAACGTGTGAAGTTTGAGATGATTCGGAAGCTACATTTTAACTTTATTATTAGAAAGATGAAAGCTTAGCCCACCTCCCCCACGCACACACTCTTGTAGTTGTGGTACTAGTGAAATGGAAGGAAGGAAAATTTAATTCAAGTTAAATACAATATGAGTTATTCACTTGCCCGAAGGTCAGACTAGTCAACTCTTTAAAAAATTACAGTAAAATTTTTGAGAAAAATTAAATTGATAAGGGAATATTATTGTTGTCCCGTTGATTATTAAAACGTGTTTACGACGATAATTTATCTCTTTATGTTATAATTTTTCATTTTATAAAACTTAGTTTCTACACAATTGATTTAAAAATATTTTCACTATGTTAATTTACATTACTGTGTTTTTATAAATTTCACATCTCTTAACAATATATTTCTCGCATTTAGTCGTCGCTTTTATAAATTGTCAATGTTGATTTACATTAAAAATATGTATAAATTATATGCTTTGATTCTAATATTAACTATCAAACTTTTTGCAATCTTAGCCACTTTTTGGTACCACCGGTAATTTTTCTTTATACGATTAACTCGTGACACTCGCTTTAAATTATTGAACTATTTATGTTTTCATTTACTGTTAAACTTCTTGTTTTTAATTTGAATTTTAACATTTATATTCACTGTTAGACACATTTGTAACTTTTGAGGTTATTTCACTATGCTTTTAATTTGAATTTTTTTCTTTTTTGGTTATTGTACCATGTCGAGGGTTTTTGGGCGTGTCTTTGTCCATTGCTGATTGTCTTGTATCCGAACATGTTGAGGACGCGGACACATGTATCAGGAATAAAGATTGCGTCATTCCACAATGGATGCTTAACTTCCTTTGGAGAGTACGGCCCCTCAAACGTCCATTTGAATTTGCCTTTACGCTTTACGTATGCCCTCGACTAGAAGCCGAGTGTTACCGCTAGGGGATAGGCAGACCAGTGTTCCGTACACCTTGATGGAGAGCTCTTCTCCGTTAAAGAAGTCTTGTTCATGGACTTTCGTTTTTTTGGTAAGTGGGACACCTTGGAACAATGTGAACATAATTTTCTCTTCTTGCTACTTAGTTTTCGCTTTTTCAAAAAAGTTTTCTTCTTTCACTTCTTCCTCCGTCGTTGGAGCGTCTAGCTCTTACTCTTGTATGTTATTCTCTTTCTTTTTTTCTCTTGTTTTCTTTTTCTTCGAGTTTAACTTGGGGGTTTTATCTGTGGTGGCTTCTTCGTCTGCGTACTTTTCTTTTTCCGT
Organism: Ceratothoa steindachneri; assembly: GCA_963969495.1. Classification (NCBI taxonomy): domain Eukaryota; kingdom Metazoa; phylum Arthropoda; class Malacostraca; order Isopoda; family Cymothoidae; genus Ceratothoa; species Ceratothoa steindachneri. Next base: position 172,735,742 of record OZ018318.1, read on the forward strand.
TTGGGCTCGTTCTTTTTGAGTTTTTTCTTCTAAGTGCGGACTGTCGGTGAGCTGGAATTTCAGGACGTCTTATGAGGCGGGATTAAGCGGGAACCACAACTTCTTGTTAGTCCCGTTCTTCTGCAGGAGGCGGTTCAATTCCTCTGCAAAGGTTCCGGGATATGCCAGATTTGCCAAGTGGGCAAAAATGACCATGGCCATTATGTCCCTGCACTCGCTTGGCATCACCAGCTTCGACGCCGTGATTCCATGTTTGTGTTGTAGTCGTTGCTTCCGCGAACGACTTTTCCTTTGCCTCCTTTTTCACTTTGGACTGTTCTCGCTTTACCCGGACCACTTCCTTGGGGATGGGACACCTCATGGCTAGCGTTATGTGGTCCCCTCCGCAGTTAATACATTTTAGCTTCTCAGACACGCATTCTCTCTATTCATGACCAGACTATGCACAGTTGGAACACGAGACTTCTGGTTGTTTATTTGAAGAATAGCTTTTCTTTATTCTAGCTAGTGGCATAATATTTTGTTTAAGTTGGGTTCCATATTTAGGCTAGTAATTTTAGTTTGTAGGCCGAGACTCCCCCCCCTTATCGAAAGCTTTGGCAACGTCGCGGAGTATGACGCCCACTTTGTTTTCTCGCGCTGTTTCGGTGGTGATTTTTTCTGCAATAATTACCAGCGAGGTTTCCGTCCCTCGCGCTGCTCCTGAACCAGTGCTGTTGTGAGTTATGGAGGTTATTATTCTCGAAGTATCTTTTTAACCTTTCGTTTAGGAGCTTTTCGAGTAGTTTGCCGAGGAACTCGAGCAGCGAGATTGGAGGGTAGCTTTTGAATTGGTATTTGGGTTTACCCAGTTTCGGTAAGAAGATCATCTTTGCCATTTTGAAGGCCTGGGGATAGTATCCAGTATTTAAACAGGCATTGAAAACCTTCAAAAGTGCACGTTGTTTGGTGCATTAATCAGGTGCGCCTTTGTTATGCCATTTAGTCCTGGTGCTGTCTGCTTTAATGACTTACTGCTGTCAAGTATTCTTGCATTGTGAATGGCATTCCCTCTTCCGAGCGAATGGGTCTCTCCTCATCAACTCGTGCGTATGGCGTAGAATTATCTTGCTGTGTTTGTCAGGTTTGGGCGATTTCTTCTTCATATTCTCTATGGAAGTTAAGGTTTTCTTTTGGAGAAATTAAAAAAACTTAGCTCCAGTGTCTTCGGAAGTGCTGTTGTATTTCTTCGTTTCGTTGCACTTCCTCGTTCTCTAATTTAATTCATATTTTTTCTTTAAGTTGAGTTCCTCGTAGTCATCTGTATTGTGCCCGGAATTGCTTCGGATCTGTTTCAATGTCCATTTTTTCGATAATGTTGTTCTAAGCTTGAATTAATTTTTCTTTTATTAGTACTCCCACTTGTCTTCTGATTGTTTTTAGTCTTCTGTATCTTTCCATTGTGTTACCCAGCTCCATTATCTCCTATTGGATATATTCCTTGTTCCATTTCTCCTTGTCCTCTTTCTTCCATTAAATATTTAGTTTTGTGCCATGTTCTCTCCTGACGAAAGAGCCGCCTTTCGCATAAGGGGTTTAAATTTCTATTCCATCAGTCACGATTCTCAAGGTTTAGCGCTGAAGATAATCCGATCAAAGCTTCAAGTCTGAAATATTTATTCTGGCAAATACTGAAAATGATGTTTTAAATTCTAAACTGTCTTTCTCCTAACAAAATACGTTGATATCTTTATTTGTATCTTGTTTTTGTTGGCTCTAAATATGAATGTTCCGCGTATGCTTTTGCATCTGAGCTCAGTGAAATGGTATGCAAATAGTATTTTACTCTTATACAGAATCTTCAAACGGAATTCATGACATCGAGTCTGTTTATTTGTTTAAGAAAAGAAGTGAAAAATATTTTCCCAACTTCTCTTCCTTCCTTTTACTGCTAGTCAAATACAAACAATCAATCTCTTCCCACGGGGTAGTACAGCTAAGGGGTATTCAAGGACCAAGATTGTATTTTGTGGTTCTATAATGTACTTTATTTATGTCGCATCAGACGATGTATTCTAAATATGTTCCAGCTATAATTTTAATAATTTATTTTTGTTTTCATCGCAGCTTTTCTTTCTTTTAAATTAATCAGTCATTATTCTCTATTCGTTTATCCTTTGCTCATTTTAACTTGTTTTTATTTCATATATTTGTCAGTTTCATCTCTATCTTTTATTACAATCATATGACTGTAACTTTGGGCTCAATATTTAGAGAAGTTAATAACAATAATAAATATTTACGCCATTTTGATTAAAAAAAGACGAAAAAGATTAAACCCATCTGGACTATAACGAGATTAATGCAATTATGAGTACTTCTGGTTGGATGATTGCTCTTTCATTTGAAAGGCCATCAAAGGGATTTGATGGATGTGAATACAAATTCGTTAAGCTTTTTATCTTTTGGGCGGATGATTTGAGACTTTCAGCACGCTTAACCTCTTCGAGGAAGAATATCAACAGCAAACAAAGAAAAAAGGAAAGAATAAGAATGATGAATATCTAATTTTAACGAGTACATGCAGAGATTTTCAATGCGTGTTTAAAAAGGCTCAAAGGGTAGTTTATAAGAACTGATGTGAATAAAAGCAGCAACCTGCCAGTATAGTTCTTATTATTCGTATGTGGGCAAAGTATTTTGAATTATTATTATTATTATTCTGAGAGCTACCAAAGCCTCCCTCCAAGGTGCAAAAACAACTACTAAATTGATTCCACACAAAATACCAAAATGGTACTGAAAAGAGGCAAAGGCCGCCATGAAAAAGGTGAAGGGCTAATAATAAACCCAGAAGAATAAGAAATATTAGAAGATGAGAAAAAGCTACTGTTTCAAGAATGCATTCACACGGGACCTAAATGAAGAAATATCCCTTGAATGCACAATCTCGTTGAGTAAAGCATTCCACATTTTAATTAACGATGGTATAAAACACCGTGAAAACTGTGTCGTACTAACATTCATAAAATTCATAGCCAAGTCATTAAGATTAAGAGCAAACCTTGTCACGTGAACTGGATTAAAAGAAGCAGGCAGAGCTGCGTGCAACGGATGCTGAATAGTATTAAATACCTTGGAAAAGGCACAGAGCTAGTGATATAAACTTAATTGAATTCAACGGTCTGTCCAACAACTTGAGATGGCAATTAGCAGCAGACATCCAAACAGGGGCACAATACTAAAAATGAGGCAGAATGAAGGCATAAAAAGACTTAATAACTGTAGATTCACAAGCAAAAGTTCTGTAACACTTACGAAGTAACCCAGTCTTCTGTCAAATTGAGGAGGACAAGAAACGAATGTGCTTCTCAAAAGTTAGCTTCGAGTCAAGAATTACTCCAAAAAGACGTAAATCATCTACTCCCTCAATAAGTTCACCTGATATGTACACACTGGGATGAGCTGGATCCAGCGTACGGGATCTACTAATGGTAATAGAATGCGTCTTATTAGCATTAAGCTTCATGCCCTAAAGTTGACACCAAGAGGTAATCCTAGCTAAATCCCTATTTAGAGATGCTGCAACTTCTCTTATGTTACATGGAGACCGAATTGAAGAGTATAAAGTTGTGTCATCAGCATACAATATCAGTTTATTTTCAAGGTTAATGCCCAAGTCAGAGGTGAAAATTCTAAAAAAATAAGGGACCAAGAACGCTTCCTTTTGGAACGCCTGAGACCACAGGCACAGAAGCTGAATAGATCCCATCAGCAGAAACATGCTGGGAGCTATTTGTCAAAGAATTATTCAAAATATCAAGAAGGCTTCCACCAATACCATAAATTTGCAGTTTATAAATTAGATCCTTATGATTAGCAATGGCTAAGGTTGAGCTGAGATCAATAGTTACAACACGCAACTCATGGCTACGGTCCAAAGAGAACTGAAGGAGTGCATCGCAAGTTACGAAACTCTTGCGGAACCCAAATTGTAAATCAGGTATAACACCAATTTTGTCATAATACAGGGTCAATCGTTTAGCAAGGAGCCCCTCAAACATCTTAGATAAGATAAATGTGATTGAGATAGAACTGAATTCAGATGATAGAGTTGAAGCCGATCCTCCCTTTGGAATGGGAGTAATGTTGGTTTTACGCCAACAAGAAGGAAAAGAACCGGTCTTCAGAGGCAACCTAAAAACAACAGCCAATATAGGTGCCAAAATGGGGGCAATCTTCTTGGAGAAAAGGGGAAAAAGCCATCCGAGTCCGTCCCACCATAAATATCTAGATTAAGAAGATACTTTTCAAGTTCAGTTGATTTAAAGGCAACTGATTTTAACTGAGGAAAGGGAAAACAAGTCAAGGGAAGCGACAACTCCTAATCTCTTTGTTTGTTTATAAAGGTATTGGAGAGCAAATTAGCTTTATTTAAGGGCTCAAAAGACATGGAACCATCAGTTTCACATAGTAGAGGGATACTCGAGTCCACACCAAAAAATGGAGACTTAAGGGAGCCCCACCATTTGTGTGGCTGAGTAGCTCCAGCAAGAACACCCTGTAAATGAGAATTATAAGCAACTTCAGCAGCATTATATATTCTCTGAGCCTCAGCTCTAAGAGCAACATAACTATCCTGAAGCAACTGGCTTCGATTGCGTCTCCTCAAGTTGTAAGCAGCCTGTTTGTTTTCAAAGGCACAATTGCAATCATCGTCAAACCAAGCTTTATCTTTCACACGGGATTTAATTATTTTGGATGGAACCCTTCTATGTAGAATATTAAGAAGATAAGTATTCAGAGCTAATACTGGGTCAACTTCCACGCATACATTGTCCCAATTGACTCTAGATTTGAGATATACCTGACGGGAGATGGTTATGTCAGGAACAGTGAATTGAAGACAAATTTTGCAATGGATGGGATTATGATCAGAGGTACCTATGGGAGCGAGAACAGAAGTCTCGACGACTCCTGGTATGTAAGTCAAGACAATATCCAGGCAGTTCCCAGAATTGTGTGTATGAACCTGAATCAGCTGTTCACAGCCAGACAAGTTAGAGAAATCCAGAGCTGCAAAACCATTTCGATTGGCTGGTGATGCAGAACCCAACCAATCCCGATGATGAGCGTTTAAGTCTCCAACAAAAATAATAGATGCCTTTACATCAACAAACTGTATTAAGGCCATGGCAGTAAGCAGGCAGTCATACAAGTCATTGTTGGCATCAGGGTTTCTATAAAGTCCAAAAATGTAATGGTTATGATATTTGCTGGAGACTTTTACAAGTTGCATCTCATGGCAGTGACTGCAAAATCTGGCTACGTGTTGTACACTATAACCAGATCTAATGTAAACACACATACTATGGGCTCGAGGAAAAGAGTTCCTTCGTATTAGGTTAAGGAATAAGTTCTTGCAGTTTTTTTTTAATGTTGTGTTGATTTAAATTTTGTTGACATGATTTGTGCACATATTAAGAAACAATAATAGATAATGAGAGCAAAATTTGCAAAGGTTAGGCTACGTTTTTAAAAAGCGTAAACTATTAGGCTTTTGCTTAGGCTACGTCTTGAAGTTGAGTAATAAGTCATTGCGGTTTATTTAAAAGTTGTGTTAATTTAATTTTTGTTTTGTGCCCTCAAAATGGAATGTCAAGTTGAAAAAAAAGACGCATTTTCGACACTTCTTGTTATTCATTTTCAATCAAGACGGGAACATTGCAAACGCAGCCAAAGCTCGTCGCGATATTTGTGCTGTGTACGGAGAAAATGCTTTATCAGAAAGGTTTTCACGTTTCAAAAACGGCCATTTCAATCTTAATGACGAAGAACGTTCTGGACGCCCCATTAAGTTGGATGAAGATCGATTAAACGACCTTCTTCATGAAAATCCTCGTCAATTGACTAGAGATCTAGCTGTACAATTGGCGTGTGATCATAAAACTGTAGTGAATCACCTTCATTCGATGGGGAAAGTTAAAAAACTTGGTGCATGGGTTCCGCACGCTTTGAGCGAAAGCAACAAACTTCAATGCTCCACGATTAGCGCAGGTTTGCTTACTCGTCACAAGGCTACTCGTGGATATAAGTACAGATTTCTTTACCGCATCATCACTGGCGACGAAAAGTGGTGTGTTTATGTCAACATGAACCATCGAAAACAATGGCTTAACCCTAAAAAAAAACACTTCCGCGATTGAAGCAAGGACTTCCTCCACGAAAGACGATGCTCTGTGTGTGGTGGGATTGTAAAGGCATCATTCTTTATGAGCTCCTTGCGAACAACGAGATTGTCAATGCAAAACTCTACGTTCAACAAATGTATCGACTCGCCGAAATTATTCGTTAAAAGCGACCTCATCGATGTTATGGAGTCCTTCTGCAACACGACAATGCTAATGTGACAAAATTGGCAATGTCACAAAAGACGCCATCCAAACGCTTAATTGATGTGGAATTAAGAACCTGGTTAGATGAATTCTTCGAGTCAAAATCTAGAGATTTTTTATTGCAGAGGCATCGAAAAACTAGTTGAACGTTTGGAAGAAATCATAAATAACAACAAAGAATACATTATTGATTGAATTGCATATTGTTATCAATTAAAAATGAAGTTTTTCTAAAGTTGTTAATGGTAATGAATAAATTTTATAAAACCGCCAGAACATATTCCTCAACCCAATATAAGGGCAAGCAAATTAAAATTTGGTATAAGCAGCTCTGAAGTATTTCTTTGGTTGGAAACGAGAGTTTCAGAACAGAAAATTATGTCATGATTGGTAGCAGCCATCGTAAGATCTTTGAGATTCTTATGAAGTCCACGGATATTTGAATATAGTATACAGCAACTTTTAGCAAGCTGCCTCGGTGGACCAGGATTCAACTCAACATCACCAGCCAATAGGATGAGTAAAAGTAAAATTAAGGTTTGATGAGAAGAATTAATTCTCATAAAGAAGGTAAATGAGATGGAAATAAAAAGTTCCCTCAGATGTAGCCATCACATCTGAGTAAGGCAAACAAATAACCCTTAAGGACGCCATATCCAAAGGTAAACAGTAGCAGTGGATTTTCGACAAAGAAAAAAAAAGAGAAGAAAAGAGAAGGACAACCTCCTGGAAAATCCATCAGACAATCGAGTCTTCTTCCTCAGCCTGCTAAAACCATCTTCAAGAAAAAACAAGAAATTGTAAGACAGAACAGGAAAGAGAAGTAGTACCATAACAGCAGGGATGGATGGAACAAGGGTTCTGGAAGACCTTGGTGCAAAGGCTATGGCACCACCCCTATATCACCCATCTTTGAAAGGAAAAAATAGATTTTATGCAGGAAATGAGAGAGATATCTAATCATTTACTAATTTTAAATGAAAGATGAGGTGTCTGCTCCATCACAACACGTTGGATTGATGAATATTTATTCTGTTACTTCCCCCTGAGGATGGGGCTGATTAATTAAAATTTATATTTAAAATGGATCCTTAAGAAAATCACAATGTCGTAACCCAAACCCTCTCAGGACAGGATCTAAGAACAACCTTGTGGTCAGACTGTCAAAGTTAACAGTTTCTTGTACGGTGTAAGAATGTTTCTAAAGGAATTAAAGTCAAAAACTGATGTTACCAATGGAGTTTATTACACTTAGAGAGGAAAAAAAAGAAGAGGTCTTACATGAACAAAAAAGATGTATAAATATCTTTATACGTCCAACCTGTTAATCAGGTTGGAGGAAAGAAAAGACTATAGGGATCTTAAAAGCAATGAATGCAAAGGAAAATAACAGGGGCATGTGGCACTTATAGGAAAACTTCAAGTATTTTAAGAGGCTCAAGAGAAGAAATTAGTTGTGGCAGATATGAGAATGTTGAGATGATTGGGAATTGTAGCAAAGCTGGGGAAGACCAGAAATGAGAGAAAATGAGAAAGGGTACAAGTGGCCGAGATATAGAAGGTAGAAAAATAAGATGGAGAGGGAACGATGGCAATAGAAGCCCGCGGTGCAATAGAAAAAAAGGAATAACAGGCAAAAGCTGGAAGTATGCCATGAAGGCAAATGTGAGATAATTAGAAGAAATAGAACCACTTTTATTTTGAGAAGTTCTAAAAAAATGTTAAATACCTTTCTGAAAAAAATACAGAGAAATGTTAAAATCAATTATGAGCTCACTTTAATTAAACAGATGTAAGGTCAAAATACATATTAAAAAAAAGAGGTTTAAGAATACATGTAAGTAATGGAATATGTAATAATATAATTGGGGATTAAGAAGTTTAATGTAAATGGTTTAGAGAATTTGTGTTTAACGTAGAGAAAGATGCTTATAAAGTTTAAGGGTTGTAAAACAGCGTAAATGGTCGATTGTTCATGTAAATTAGTGTGGGTGAGAAAGTGTTAGTTCCAAAGGAAAAATAGGGTGATAATCTATATGATAGGAGTACATGATGAATGGTTGCGAGGGACCTTGCATGTTTCTTGAATAAAGGCTGAACCCTACAGCAGATGACGCCTCACTTGTTGGGGGTAGGAAACAAAATTATATTGGGCGCCTAGATCGTCAGGTGTCCTGTCTTCTTAAGGATAAACACTGAGTGTAAAAATGCTTCTAAACGTAGCGCCACATCTCCTGGAGGATAATTACTGTCCTGAACAGATGTTGCATCACATTGGGCCCAAAGTGTTGAAGTCTCGTTTGAACTGGCAGATATACTTGATCAGAAAAACGAATGATGAACCATTTGGCGAAAAACATACCCATGATTGAGAAGAAAAATGTAGGATAACATAAAAAAAGCTGGCCCTAAGTCAGCGACTCGCAGAAAAACTCTTAATCAAAAGTCATTAAATGCTGCATTCTCGTCGCAGTAATAGATTCAAAGAAAAATAAAACAGCTCATAAGGAAAATCTCATCTACATATATTTCATTATTACCTGATCACCTCTTGGTTACATACATAGTATATCTAGTTATTGGGTAAGCCAAAATTTGGAACACATGATATGGACGAATAAGGCTAAAAAATCTTCCTGATTTGTCGGTAATTATAGCCAACGATTTAGAATAAATAGTTCTATACAATGTAACAAAAGGAAGAAAAAAAATAATCAGGTTCTTCTAACGATAATTAATAGCCATTGCTTTTCTTTCTTATGTAATATGAGTACAAAATTTACATGTTGTTGCCTAAAAAAATACTACTTATAAAGATACCATACCAAATGTTTTGTATATGTCTCCAGGGTCGAGGAATTAGAGTTTTTGTTTCATTTTCATCTGAGGCAGATCTGGAAGGAGTGATTCAAATAGCAGCGAATTCAGGGAAGATCAAGATGGGAATATTGTCTTAAGTTGGACGATACGGGAAAATCTTTTGATTCGTAATTTTACTTTTACTATGTACTTTAAAAGTTCGAAAGTTGTATTTTTTACGTTTCCTTCTCTTTAATTCTTGTTTAAGAAAGGCAAACTTTGTAATTCGGGAGTAAATAAAATGATTTTCGTTGAAAGAATTTAGATCGAAGTTTGGCAGCTTTCTTGCTCTCACTTCTTTCCCTGAAGTTATGCGAAAATGAACCCATTAAAGTAATTTGGCCATTATCTTCTATCATTTTTCTTTTATCTTGCCTAAAAAGACCCTTGTAAATTTTTCTTTATTTCCTATTTGTAAGAGAGAGGGTAATTTAATGATTAAAGCCCATCCTTTGCAAATCAGGAAAAATAAATTCGTTTTGAACAAAGTTAGAACTAATAATTTAAATCCATCACTTTAAGACTTTTTTGATTAAAAAGTTAGACACAAGGTTTGATTTGATAAATCTAATAAAAATGTTTCCCCCTTCACAATCGAGCGCTACTACTGTAAGCCAAGAGTCTATCTTGGGGTGTTAAGGCCAAAGGTACCCAAAACTAACCTTTGATTCAACTCAGTTAGCCTCAGTTAAATTAACCAAAAAATCCCAGAAGGCAGAGAAAGTTTTCAATCAGTCACCTAAACATCAATTAAATTATAATGCAAAGCAAATACAAATACCTTGAAAAGTAACAAATACTTTAGCTCCGAATTGTCAAGGCCGAGCGCTCTCAGAAGATGATACATTTGGATCATGCCTTAACCCAAATGACGAAAGCATCCACCCTAAATTAATCAACCTTCTTCAAATTATATCACTGATGGAGGGAGTGGCAACCTAATTCCTTGAATAAACTTTGCAAACAGACTGACATTAAAAAATACACAAACTTAGTTAAATATAAATAATCTTACCTTAAACATTTCCAATCTACATTTAATAATATGTGCGAATGTATTATGCAATATCCTACCTGGTATATTTGAGCTAAATTCCATTTATGGTACCAACTTTATTTTCTAAGGCCAAAAATACTCTTAAAACTTGTTAAGGCTATTATACTTAATTTTCCGATACCGGCAGTGAAATCAATAACGAAAAGGGAAGGGATTATACCGATTCAATTATTCTTAAAATACCACTGGCATGAAAATGTTATCATTTTTTAAACGACTCAAGTAATCTCTTAAATCAAGTAAACGATGCTATAGCAGCTCTTCCCCCTCACTAATAGGAAAAATTATTTAAAATCCCTTTTAATTCACTTTAATATAGATAACAAGTTCTTGCTACAAATTATGATTAAAAAAAGAATCCAACACCGGAATGCCTTGATTTTAACAGAATAAATCTCCAAGTACATATATTAAGACAGCATTTGGAGTATTCGATACAATAGATCACTTACTGAAAGTTACCCAAAGTATTTATATAAAAAATACTTACTAAATACTGAAAACGGTCAACTTTTTACTTATATTGTTTGTTTTTAAAAGAAATATTGTATAAGGTCACGGATAATAGGTTACAAAATATTTTTTGACAACTAAACTATGTAAATTCAAAGCTCCCGATATAATTCTAAATTATTTCTTGGATTTAATTTATTACAAGACCTCAACTGATCACTTAGATATTTTGGGATGTGTTAAAACATCGGGTTACGTAAAATAAAGGATATTTATAAAAAGATATATTATTTCGCAATCTAATAACTTTGTTAATTCTCATCAATTGATATAAAATTTTAACATGTGTGGAAACACGGAAAAATCGTACCTCTAATGTTCTCTGGTTTATCTTTTCTAGTATAGAAATGCCTGACTTGAAAAAGGCAGGATTTTTGTATGTTAGAGCATGTTCGAACAGACTAGAGAAGGACTGCAGCATGCATTTGTAGATCCGGCAAAAAATATTCAAAGGGGAAGTCTGACTGTGCAAGGCAAAGACGTCTGGATGACCACTACCATTAGTATTAGGGGAAATCCAGCTTCTTCGTCCCTCAGAGAAATTGACCAGGTAGCAGGGTAGGCATAGCCATTCCACAAAATATGAGAGCGCTAACCCACTAAGCGACTCGAATAATGAATGACCATAAGCAGAAGGCGAAGGTTGTACGCATAGCCGAAATTTATCTGTCTTCGAAGGCGTCAGCGCCATCCACTGTTGTCTTCAAGAAGCTTAGAGCCATCCCTTTGAGGATTTGCTCTTTAAAAGAGACCTTAGCAGCTTCTATAACTTAAATCTGTTGGTATATATGGTTCTCTTGATTTGTAATAGAATTAAGGCTAAAATGGGGAAGTTGCGAAGGATTGTTTCCTCACAATTCCTTTGAGCTCTCTACCTTCAACAAGCTATATTGGATGGACCCCTTCTGTTCAACAATCAAGAGGTACATAATTTTCAACTTCTCCCCTACTTTGGATGAAGGCCGGGCAAGAGTGTGCACAATTTATACGCAATGTGATGTCTCAGTTCTTCCCCTCTCGTAAAGATAGTATAGATGATCTACAACCCTGGTTAATATTTTCTGGTATTTTTCTTTCATGGCTCCAGATTTTCATGATTTCAAAGGACTCTCTTCTCCTATTTAAGAGGAAAGATGCACGAGGCACCTAAGTACTACAAGGTAACAATCAGTTCTTTCATCCTATTACTAACCCTTTGCAAGGACTTATTAACACTAAGTCCACCAAGGGAATTTGGCATCGACCAAACTATGGCTAGAAAATCATCAGATCGGTTAATAATGAATTCTAAGTTTCGCTACTATTATTTTGTACTTGTGTTTGAATGGTTAATAGGTGTGGATAGTTAATATTCAATAATAAAAATTGAAGATATTTATTTATTTAACCATTTAGAAGAATTCCTAATACCTTTATTTTTGCGCCTTTCCTCTTAACACCGTTACTCTGCTATCACTATGTCTATTTGGCAAAGTTTAGGAAATATTTCTCAGCCTGAAATACCCACGAATTTTGAGAAACTAATTCAAAATTATCATGAAATTCCTCTTACCTTCGTTTAAAGTTAAAGTTTTATTTTGATGAATATAAAAATTGACAATAGCTCTTAAGACCTCTTTAGATTACTTTATTGTGGATTGGGCTCAACTTAAATTCCCCTTGACGGAGAGAGGAAAGTAATACAATAGAACTTCAAAAATAACATTATTTTCTCTCGTTTTAGAAAGCGAGTAAATATAATTATTCCTATTTAAAAGAACTTATTTTTATTGTTTAGACCGGAATATTACATATGTATGAGTATTTGAATTTATTTCAAGAGTACAAACCATATTTTATTATTTTCAAATGGGAATGCATATAAAGAATACTTAATTCTAGGATTATGTAGAATTATGTAAGCACTACCAAGAGAAAAAAAGTGTCTATCATTACTTGGTTTATTTAGCGAGGTATGATCTTTACTGTTACTCGACAAAATTTCCTTTTCTACTCGGTTATCTCAGATTAGGTAAAAAAGGACCAAACAGCGCACTTAACTGATTTAACCAAATACATTCCCATTTAGGATTTTTTTTCATTCATTGGATCAAATTTGGTAATGCTTTGCTTTACTTGATCCATATTTCTAAATAGGGAAACTGTTTTGAGGAGTATAAACAGACTGGCTAATAACAATTGTTACTAAATCTCGAAGGATTAAAAATGATTAGAGGGGAAATTAAACATCGAAAATCCAAAGCAGCTCGGATAAACTTTCAAAATATAGCAAATCATATAATTGTTAACATTCGAATTAGTATTACTGTAAATTGTTAAACTATTATTTAGGGCATTGTCACCTAATTAACATTATTAATTTATACTTGGTATTGAAGTATCCTATAATATTATTGGCATACATTGAAACCATAGTAGAATATATTTATAGTTTTTTTCTTTTATTAATTATTCATTATGTGAAAACAATATCAAATAATACCACTATTCGCATTTAAGGTATAAAAGTATGAAATATTTTCCTTGGAACCAAATGATTTTCCTTAATCTATACCAGATGGATTAATAATTAATTCACATTTAGAAATTTATGATCAAAGTTTAAAGGAAATAAAGCTTTTAATCACTTAGATGATCTACATGAATATGATATTGGAATGAAAGCTAATGAAAGTGTTTGCCCATTTAAGCTATCAAGTAAATACACATTTGGAGTTAATTACTTACTATCAAATAATATCGCAGTAATAGTGTAACTCATTACATCGGTTTTCTAGGAAAATCACAAAAAATCAGACTATTCTAATGTTCAATTGTATCTTAATTATAAAATTTATTTTCTAATATTTTCTACCAAATACTTGGAACTGTATAAAATGATCTCCATTGGCTAAGAATAGAGCAACTTGTGAGAAGAAAATTGAGAAACTGAAGCTATATTTCACGTGATATAAACGTACCTCTGTTTAAGATCAGATAGAAAAGGGTTTATCCCAATGTAAAAAAATAGGAGAGGGGAAGAGAGAAATAAAAAATATATATATTTAATAATTTAGATAAAGGGAAATATGAATTGTTTTATATTACATACTATAAGATAAATATGATAATCTTATACTTTGTGACGACACGTTTCATCTCTAGGTGGATCATAGTTCTAAATAGAATTATGACTAAATTTCACAACCGAGATAATTACAGATGAAGAACTGTACAAGATGACGGAAAGAGTGGGTGTTAACTGTGACAGATTTAATAGCCCTATAGTTTTATTTAACTAAATTAATTAAAATTCACACGCAATACAGGGGGAACCCCTGAAAACGGGCCCCTACTTCGATAGGCTTCATTTCTTAATTTTCTGAAAGAAGTGAATGAAACTTTGGTGATAACTAGTTTATTGTGTTTAAAAACATCATATCAAAACATGAGTCTTTGGAATTTTCTTCTTTATTTTAGAGCACGTGTTCGAGATGACCTCCATTTAGCTCTGTGCATTTCTTGAGGCGCGGCACAAAATTGTCCATGACGTTTTTACAATCCTACCGACTAATGGCTCTGATCTCCTCCCTGATGGCTTCCTTGAGTTCCATGATGGTCCTGGGTCTCCCTGCGTACACTCTGTCTTTGAGGTAGCCCCCGAGAAAGAAATTGGGGGCTAAGGTCTGGGCTGTGAGGTGCCCAGTCAAAATCAGTCTTGAGACTGATCCCACGGCTACAAAGGTTCTCTTTCAGCCAATCTCGGGACAGGTTTGAGGTGTGAGAGCTTGCTCCATCTTGCTGGAACCAGAACTTCACCATAAGCGACGGGAGCAGGGTCTGCAGCTCTCTCTTGAAAGTTTTAAGGACCTCAATATACCGCTCCATGGTGATTGTTACTGTCGCGTTAGATTCCTCGAAGAAGAATGGTCCGATGATGTCTCTGGCTGAGATTGCAGTCCATACCGTTCACTTAGGGGAGTATAGGAGCTTGGTGGCTACCTCATTTGGTCTGGAGGTCCCCCAGAAAACATTTATCTTCGAGGTTACTTTTCCTTCCAGGTCTTTGAGTTTACTTTTCCTTCAAGATGGAAGTGAGTTGAATCTGAGGTCCAAAGGAGGTTAAAGAAAGTTGGGGTCTCCTGAATCTTCTCCATGATCTTGACTGCCATAGCCTTTTTCTGCTCCTTGTCTGAGGCTGTAAAATCCTGCTTTGTCTGTATTTTATATGGGTAAGCCTTTACCTCCATTACTAGTCCTCTCATGTATGTTTCACGGCATATACCAAGGGACTGACTTCGCTTGCGCACAGAACGTTTTGCACTCTGCTGAGCTGACACTCTCACGCTCTCAACCAGCTCAGCTTTACGCTCCCTGGGGCGTTCTGAATGGCTTGTACGGTGGTCACTGGCTGCATTGAGGTTTTCTACTATACCATAGTTCTCCAATCAGTGCTAAATTCTGCTCTTGGAGGGGGCTGTTCACATTAGAACTGATGCACGAAAGTGTCTTGCACTTTTAAGAACGAGCCTGTCTTGTTGTAATGTTTGACGCAGTATATTCTTTGCTGGAGCTCCTATTGAAATCTAGTTGTGTTCATAGGGGTTGCTTCTGTCGTGTCCTGCAAATTAAGGGTGATTAGTGAATGAATGAAGGATATATGACAAAAAGTGTGTGCAGGCACGTTTTTTCCATTAAACCATTCCTCTCCATGTGTCGAAGTAAAGAAATCGATCAATAAGTAAGCACATTCAATTTAACAGAATATTAGATAGTATAAGTTATTAAAAAGGTAGGGTAGTCATGTACTACAAAAAATAGAAATATCTAAGAAATAATAGTTTAATATATATATATATATATATATATATATATATATTTATATATATATATATATATATATTTATATATATATATATATATATATATATATATATATATATATATATATATATATATATATATATATATATATATATATATTTGATTTGTTAATACCGAAAATTATAAAGTAATTTGACGAACAACGTGCAACTGCCCATTAATCTCTTAAATTCATATTCATAGCAAGCTTAAAGTCGTCTTTATTTGCGCAAAGTCTACTTTATTTCTCTAACCGTATGTCTTTGCGTTGGCTTGCGCTCCTTAATTTCTGCCTAAATTAAGGCTGAATGATGATAGCTATGAAGTTTGGCGTTAATGTGGGAGCTTAATAAGCAGCGACTTTGGAGTTGAAAAAACACCTAAAAAGGTGCGCGCAAATTCTGTGTGAATTCTATTAATTAAGAAAAGGGAGAACGTGTCATTTGGGCTGTTGACAAAATGAAAATATTCAGCTCTTACATAAAAACTATTTAACCCGTTTACGTTTAAAGATAAACTTTTCACTCTAATAAATAGAAATAAGTGTTAGTAAATAAGATCATATATCTATTGCCATGAACATTATTTAAAAGGAGGAAGTTTTATATAAAAAAATGTCCTGCATATCGAACAAAGGGAATATATTTTATACGATACTAAATATTTTCAATAGACAATTATTCCATGAGATATAATATTAACCACTTCGCCTGAAGACTTTTGTACCATTTTTTGGTTACTCATCGATTGACAAAGTTTGTCAAATCTGGAATCTTCGGTTTATTAAGTCTTTTTTCTGAGCGATCTCGTTCATTGCTCTATATCTCTATGTAAATAAAACCGAAGTACACTTTTTATAAGGCTATAAAAGCTATAGCATCAATTACTGACCATATTTTACGGTTTAAAAGTATTATATTAAATGCTACATCAATCATATCGCTTACTAGCGATGTGTACCATTTCTTGCCTCTGATGTATTATTATATTTTGAGATGTTATGGTCCATCATTTCCACTTCGCTCATTTCTGCATAGTAAAAATTGCCTAGATTCGGCATTGAATTTGGTCACGATTTTCACCCGACTCAAAAGTAACAAAAATCCATACCTAAATGTCTAATAGTTAACTCAGTTGAGCACCTAATAATATTGGGCCCAGCCCGTTTAGTTTTCTTCAGAATCATTTTTATTTCTTATGTCATTTTTTTCGCTTTAACTATAAATTTATTTATTTATTTTAAATTAAATTTTTCAATGCGATATTAAAAAGAGGAATTTATATCAAATTTAACTATCTCGGCAAATTCTTTCAAATGTTCTAAAGCTTTCTTCTCTAGGTATTGATCAAAGTTGAGATTTGGAAGGAATCTAGATCCTAATATCTCTTTCATGATGGATCCACAGTGTACATTGTGGTTAGTCAATTTCTGCTGAATCTTCGACACATTCGATTCCATCAAATGAGTTAATTCAAAGCCGGAAGTTTTCATAAGATTTTTATTCTCATTAATGCCCAAGTCATTCTACTTTCCTCTGAAATTAAAGAAATATTGCTAACGGAAACTTCTAAAAGCTAATCTTCTAAAAAATCTACCTCAATTCTAAAAAGTCAAAAACTATTAACTTCGAAAGACAAATAATTCGAAATAGAAAAAATTCGAAAACCTACAAAACAATTTGAACGAACATCATATGAAATAGGCTCTATAAGTGAGTTTTTATTAAAATCGTTCTTAAAAATATCTACAGATTAATATTAAACTATTTTATCATATAATAAATGTATATTTGCAAAAATTATAATAGGTACTTAAAAGTTTCCTCAAAATTTTAATTTATTAACTTTCTTCTTTAAATGTTTGCTCGAATGACGTGATTCGAAGTTTTGGTTGTTTGAGATATTTGTTTTTTGATTATTTTTTAATTTAGAAGTGTTAGAAATTTAAGAAAAGTTTTCGAAGTTTTATTATCGAAGAACTGCTTTCGAAAAAATCTCCGTAAATGAAGAGATATACCCTGGTATTACTCACTACATAATCAGTCTCCCCCCAAGTAAAAACTCACCTTTTCGTCCACAATCTATCTTCGCGTAGAAATTGCTCGCTGCCCAACTCTCTCCTTCTGCCAGGATTACTAATAAGAGGCGCTTCCCAGTGAATGCGACTCTTCTATGAAAGATAACTTGGCGTAGTTAGACCTGAGAAAGCTTGCGTGGCTTAGTTAGAGCTAGTTTCAGTCACTCCCTTATGCAAAGTCCAAATCCTCTCTTTGTCAATATTTGCATGTCAAATATTCCTTATGAAAAACTCGTCACTTTCCTATAAATGAGACAAGCCTTCTACCTCAAATGGTGATTAAAATTAATTAAAAAAATAAACCAAGTTCTCAGGATTCACGATTTCCTTTTATTTCAAATGGTCCATCAGAGCATTCATCCCTTCGCTCAAGCGATAACCACGAAAGAGACTGAATTTCTTCACCACTCATTGATCACTTTGACAGCATTAAATTCTTCACCATTTAATACAAGTTTTGGGAATGAAATGTTTGCTTTCCAATTCTGGCTAATGAAGTTAGCCCCAACCTCTCTATGATCTAATGGAGATCATTTACTCAAATTGGGTAAAAAACACACTTATCTTCACCCTCTTCGAATAAAAAAAACACATGGAAAACCTCTTATCTTTGTAAGAACTAAAAAAAAAATCACTCAAAATTTAGAACTTGTGCAATGCTAATTTTTACCAATCTACAAAAGATTTTTTATCCCATTTACCTGAACCTTATCCAACGCCTTTTTCTGCCTTTTGATGTAATTTATTTGAAGTACGATATTATTTAAAGGGAATGACAAAAAATAATGAAACCTTTTTAAGGAGTTCATTTTAAAAAGAGCGCCGTAACAGAATAAAACACACAGAAGGATAAACATGGTTTGCACAAGATCGAAAGAGAAATAATGAATAATTTTCTGTGCTCAATTGCAAAATAGCTTTTTCTCTTCTTCTTCTTTCCTTTCGTCTTCTTTTATTGCTTTTACTTTACTTTCCTCCCTCGGATGCTACTGCAAATTAATCCTTCTAAATACCTTGAACCGCAAAGGATAAAGGTGACCATTTAATACTTGACGCTGCCTATGATAATTTCAATCAAGATCCGATATTGAACCGAAAAGGGAGAATCCAATTTCACATTGAAACAGGGACGCCCTTTGCCCTTTGAGCCACAATTGTTTCTACTAAATGCATTTCTCCATGTTTCCACATCACTTTTTAAATGCAATATCTTAGATCATTTAAAGTTAATGAGGGCTGAATTATATTCGTTTAATCGTGGATTTGTTTTCATATTTTCTTTATTCTCGCTTCATTGCGTATAGTTTTACAAATCTTATTAATTCATTCATATATTTTAAAAAACGTTGAATTTCCAACCTAATGGAGTGTAATAAGATAGAAGTCACATATTTCATTATTTAAAAAAAAATAATAGTTACAATTTTTAAATTTATATCCAAGAAAAGATTCAACAATGAGAATACAAATCTTTTTCGTATTTTCTCCGGTCGAGTAAAATACGTCATTTGTTAGATCATTAATACTTCAAAATTGCTACTCTCTGATTGGCCAGTTCTCTAATATCAGAGGAGAGGATCGTTGAGCTTCAATTAATTAGTAGTTTTACTATCAACATCCTACAACAAACAGTAATTTAATTGATCATTTTGTTTATCTGCCCTGAAGATATATCGCAACTATGTACCTGATGGTTAGGGATGGTTGCATTGTTATACCTAAAACTACCATTTGGCTCTCAGGATAAGATTAAGTTTTTATAGGTAAAGTTTTCAAATTCGATTAATCAATACTTTTTACTATCGCTACATAACTAATAATCAAACATAGCAACGATCAATTGGATATTGGCGTATTTTTCGAGTGTAGGGATGTACTAACAATGATCAATATAATTATTAAGCACTTTCTCGCAAAGAGGAGTCGGTAAGGCTTCACTCATCTGGGCCACACCTGAACCATACCATTAGCTTGGAAAAAAATGGAACTTTGCCTCATCGGATCACGTTTCCAATCGTTTCTAGTCCGATAAGCAACGTCCTGAGCCCAGTTGGGGAGCTATATCCTGTGTCGTAGTTTTAACAAAGGTATTCTTGGGTGGCTTTTGTCCCTTTATTACAAAGAAGGTGAAAAACGCAAAACAGATCAGATATATTCTCGTATAGCCTTTCCTCCATAAAATGAGGATGTAATTTGAGCCAGAGTTGCTCATCTGTTCACATGTACAATTCCTGCCAGACACAGGTGGGCAGGATATTCGAGCAAACGTGCTCGGCCACTGCATTTTCCGGTTAAAATAAAATTTCTTTCTTTAAAACGTTATTCTTAAAAGTTATTCTACTAATTTTATTGACAATAAATTAACCACAGAATATGAACCTTCCTAGTGAAGAAACCTTTGTCAAATAATCAGCTACTCCAAATAAGCACCTTCGCACCCTACAATTATTAAACAAAGAGAATTCCCATTCAATGATCTGTTATTTTTATCGAGATCAAACTCCTTTTAATCCCTCACACGAGTGGTTCTCAACCTTTTGATGCTCGCGGCACCCTTGCCAAGCTTTTCAGATTTCCTAGCACCCTTACTAGAAAACCTCGTTTGCCTATATTGCTTTAAACCCCCATTGCCCATTAAAGTGCTCTTCCTCACATGACAGTGGTCCTCAACCTTTTTTACATGGTGTTTTATTCAAGCTGTCAACCTTTCCAAGTTAATTTTTATTAATTTTAATGCTCCCAAAGTATATGAAACACACACACACACACACACACACACACACATATATATATATATATATATATATATATATATATATATATATGAAAGATAATGGTAAACCAGAATATTTGAATCAAGATTTTATTTATAACTATCGGACTAGTTTCGTCAAGATGCCATTTTCAACTAATAATAAAGAAACTAGGCAAGTAACACACTATATATAAGGTAAGACACATCCTAAACAAAATGAAACAGCAGCAAACAATCAGGGAAAAACTCGAGTAAATATGGCACGAATGACAAGCTAAACAAAATGAAATGAAACCGGAGAAAATCTGGAGATTTGCTAATTAATCTCCGAGACACATTGGCCTAAGTATAGGTAACCCCCTTTCCCCCATCCTATGCAATCTATTTATGGAAAACTATGAAACGACACTGCTTCCTAGGATCCATTCCGATATGTAGACGACATCCTGCCGGCATGGCCCATACACAACAACAATTTCAATTAAATTTTCAACAACCTGAATTCGTTACACTCATCAATAAAATTCAAAGTAGAATGGGAACAGAACAATTCTCTACCGTTTCTTGACGTAAATATCCCCTGTTTAAATGATCATATTCAGTGCTCACTCTATCGAAAGCCTACAAATTCAAATGTTTACATATAATTTTGCTCATTACATGACAAATCCGTTAAGATATCTCTTATTTCTTCCCTCTTTCCCCGAGCCTATAGAACGTGGACCCAATCTTCCTTCAGGATGAAATTAACCACCTTATCTGGAATTTAATTGAATTAAAATACCCGATTCACCTCATAAATAGATGCCATTCGAAAGCACGAAAAACATCTATGCCATCTCCACACCGCGAAGGGGCGATTTTAAAAAATGTATTAGTTTCCCATATGCTCCAGCCCTGGCTTCCCTAAAGTCATATGCGAACGAAAATAACAAATATTACATTAAAATATTCTAATACCATTCGAAAATCCTTGACTAGACTGCATCTAATCAATCTCGATGCTAGAATATACAGCATACCATGCTATAATTGCAAATTAACATATATCGGATAATCGGGCCACTTTAATAAGAGGATGAAATAAAATTTAGCTGATATCAGAAAGTGTACAAATTCTTCAAGTCTTTATGCACATGCAAAAGCCCGACCATAGAATTGATTTTAACCATGAAAAAATCATTTATCAATCAAACAATTATATTGAGAGGAGAATTGCGGAATCCATCATCTTCAACAAAGTTGATAATTTCAATTTATTTGAAGGACAATACAAATTTAATAAATATATATCAAATAAAGTCGCCAATCGGATTTATAAGCCCCTGGATGTAATGTGTCTCGGATATTAGCAACTCTCCAGATTGTTTACGGTTCCATTTCATTTTGTTTAGCTTGTCATTCGCGCCAAATTCACTCCAGTTTTTCCCAGATTGTTTCCTGCTGTTTCATTTTGTTTAGGATGTGTTTTACCTTATATATACTGTGTTCTTTGCCTAGTTTCTTCATTATTAGTTGGAAATGGCATCTTGCCGAAAGTAGTCGGATAGTTATAAATAAAATCTTGATTCAAATATTGTGGTTTAACATTATCTTTCACGGATATATATCACGCCAATGTGATATCTTCCATTCATATATATATATATATATATATATATATATATATATATATATATATATATATATATATATATATATATACACTCTGATATTGCATTCTTCTTAATAAAAAAGAACAGTAAACCATACAAAAACGTGATTAATTATCAGTAGTAAGATACCTGAGATGGCTGCTTGGAACACAAACTCTTAACAGTTAGGTCTAATTGCTGATAATGCTACTCGCATATTGTCCTCAAGAGATAAAAGTTTATTTCTGGACTTAGATTTAATTGCTGTCATGGCAGAGAATGTCTGCTCGCACAAATACGATGTGAAGAAAGATAAAAGGAGATATGTAGCCTTTTCAGCCAAATTTGGATAATCCTCCATTAGCCCACGCAAAAACATAGCCAATGATTCCTCACTCTTCTCGAATTTAACTTTTAGGATGGAATCAGCGCACAGATCAATAAATTGGTCACGTTCTATTGCCGGGAAGTCCAGTTCCTCAGCCGTATCAGCCATTTCGAAGGGTGATACAATCCAGTCGAGATTCTCTGTAGAAAGGGAAGGGAAATAAAAATCCACTGTTTCTCTCAGCCGGAGCAAGTGATGTAGAATGAGAAAAATATAGCACACCTTTTTGTGACACACCAGGGTATTTGGTAGTGAGATGCCGTTTCAGCTTGCTAGGTTCCATGGCTTCATTGCTGAGTGTATCTCCACATACCAGACACACCGGGCGAGGATTATCTTCATCATTGTTTGATACAAAACCATGTGCTAAGTAGGAATCATCATATGTCCATTTCTTTATTAGAGGGGCTTCTTTCATCTTACTAAATTTTGATCCAGATGGACGAGGAATCAGAATAAGCAGTGACCAATGGAGTGACTATTTGATTTTCATCTTCTTCCTTGTGTTTTCGCTTCTTTAATACGAACTTATCCATAGTTATGAAACTTGCCCTACTCTGCCACAGAAAACTGGAAAAACAAAAACACATCCATTAGTCTCCCTCCCTCAACCAAGCGTTCAGCGAACATTTGTGTGTACGCATATAAGGTCATACAATATTCTGGGGAGACACTGAGGGTGATATGTGTATGTGTATGGTTGTTGTGTACGTGAGAGCCGAGACGAGAGACAGCCAAATCGTCATAACCTGCACGTGAGGAAGGCGGAGAACGTCTCATTACTAATAAAGGAAATATATGATATTATTATGACTTTGGGTTTTGAACGTTATATGGATTTTAGCTAAAAATTCACGTTGGGCGGTGTTTCACAGAATGGGGGGTGGAAACCACATACTCGCACGCGAAGAATGCAGAGAGTGACTGAGGGACGCTGTCCCGCCCTGGGGTGTGGGAGGAGGGGGTATGGAAGGCGGAAGTATGCGACGCCTCGTGATTAGAATGTGTGCATGTGTGGGATTCCCAATGTATTCTGCCATCACGCGACTGTGATATCTTCCATATCACTTATCAGTTGTAAATTTGTGTTGGAAACATTCTCGAATGGCTGAATCTCGATTTATCACGATTTATGTCTGCATTTAACAGTATAATATTTTGTTTGTATTCAATTTAACAATTTGTATTAATAGGTATTAAATTTAACAATTTATTAATAGGTACTTAATTTAATAATGTATTA
This sequence comes from Ceratothoa steindachneri, assembly GCA_963969495.1. NCBI lineage: Eukaryota > Metazoa > Arthropoda > Malacostraca > Isopoda > Cymothoidae > Ceratothoa > Ceratothoa steindachneri. The sequence goes on from OZ018318.1 coordinate 172,759,484, forward strand.
ATAGGTAATCAAATCACCTAGCTGATTAGAATAAAGGTGCCGTCATCAGGCGCATGCGCAGGTCAAATATTGAAAAGAAAATCTGAATTAAAGAACTTTGAAAATAAAATGGTTTTATTATATTGTCATTAAAAGAGAGATTTTGTACTCGTCCGTTTATTTTAACTTTTTATTAAGAAAACTTAAAATTCCTTTTATCAGCGTTTTCAGTACTATTATGACATTTTTACGACACTCAGTCTATTGGCAGTCAAACTGTAGATGATGAAATGTTTAAATGTATTTAATTCATATTCAAATTCTGTAACTAATCGAGAGGATTTCTTGGATAGGTGGTTTTCTAGAAGATATTTATTAATTCCTTACACATTGTTGAATAGTTTGAATTTGGAGTTATAAAATCAATGGTCATTTATAATTTGTTTTATTATGATTACACATAGCACCTATAAAAGTAAAAAGTTGTGCACAACTTCAAGTTTAATAAGACCGTAATCCGCTTTGTTCTTATAAACCTTTGGCCTATTTTATGCCTATTTTCCTTTCAGGTTTTAACAAATTTGAGTCTTATCTTTCTCATCACCAAGAATGAATTCACACATGTGTAAAATATTATTATTTAATGTTAAAAGACAATGAGACATACTGAAATGCCAATTGAATGGGCTTAGCAATCAACCTCTCTGCATTATATTTGCCCTTAACGTCTCACTCTCAGCTATTCCTTTATTTCTTGAATTTGTGCACACAAGATTTTGGGGTCCTTTCTTGGTTGTACCCAATGACAGACTCACCCACCGGGATACCGAGAAATTTCTTATGGGGCACCAAAGCCATGGCCCCGCTCTTTGGGATGTTAAAAAAATATGTTCGACAGATAGATTAAATAAGGTTTCCTTGATGGTATATTTTTTTTTCGTAGATACTAAATATCTTTATTTGCCTCTTTGATTAAGCGACCTCCTTTATTTTTAAGGGTTTTTTTTATTTTATTTTTGTTTATGCGATATTAAGCATCATAATTAATGTCCCTTCGAGAATTTGGACATACGTACTACGGAACTTCCCGGATGCATGAATCATTGCAGTTAGTGTAGTTTCAAATTTTCCGTGTCGTCGCACCAAACTGTCACTATTGTAATGGCGGTGCCGAAACATTAACCTTTCCCGGTGTGCGAACCTTTAATCAAGGCAAGCCATTCCTATTCGTTGTTTAGCTCCAACCATGTGCCGTGACCGTTTGCTTACACCTTTTATATAGCTCGCGCAATAGATAAATGGAGTATCTTTGATTCTCAATTAACAAGTTTATTGTTATTTCGGATGTACATTACTATCAATTTTGCCTCATAATATCTGCAAACTAAAAACCTAGAATATCTGTGTGCTTGGAAGAGAGTAAAAAAATGAAAGAAATTTTAATACTTCATGTGGTTCAAAAATTTCATTGAGGGAGCGAATCAAATGTGGGATGGTGGTGAGAAAACTAATTTTTAAATATAAGGGAAATTATGAAGATGGTAGAGGGATAGAAGAATTGAAGATTGAGTAGGTCGCTATAGGGAGGAAGCGTTCCGTCGAGTGATAGACCAAATATGATGTATTGTTGAAGGTTTTATCTAACAACCGTTAACTTGTAACTTACACAGGATGATTTGATTCACGACAGTCTACAGCGTATGGCAGCTTTCGTTAAACCGACCTGAATATTGACTCTATCCAGCATCTTACCACAACCGTATGGCCTAAATTCGCCCTTATCGACATTTGAATCTTCTCTCAACTACGCAATCGCCCCGGAGAGAATTATTTATGGAAATAAGGGAAAATAAATCTGAAATTAGTAAGGAATAGTGGGAGCTTCGTTCCTTTGATATTGGGCTAAGCCGATGTCTTGGATTCAGTGTCTTAGAATGCGAAAGATAGGGAATTAATTATCAAAGACTCTGACAGGTTGTGTGCAATCACGGCGTCAAAATTGAAGACAGAAAAGAGTAAAGTGATAGTTTTTTGGTGTTGAATTTGGAGTATGGTGTGGGATGAAAGTCCCTGATGTTTCTTTGCAGGATGGGTAGTTTTTAAGTATCTATATACGATACAACATTGATGACTGTGCTAAAATCTCTAAATATTATGTAAGGCTTTGGAGAGATCAAAAAGTTAGCAAATGCTAAGAGATATTTAGAGAGTGGAATGTGTCAGTAATATTCTTGGAAGTACCCTGTTGAAAAGGCTGGTTAATATGACAGTCTATTTTATGGAATACTCTCAACTGAAGAAGGTCGTGAAATAGGTTTTGTCTTAAACCACTCAGAGGTGGTGATGCGAATGGATGGAAAGAGAATTATTAAAAGAATTCACGAATTTGCCTATCAGGAAGATCGAAGGTGTGAAATACCGGGTAAAAGTTAGAATGATTATGTGAATCAATTTTAGAGAATGGAAGGACTTACTGCGGCAAAGAGAGTGGACAATAAGAGAAATGATTGGAGATGGTTGTGTTAAGCATGCTTTGGTCCTTCGTTATAGGGATGAATCATGACTGGACGAGATACGACGTCACATCGACCTATCGATACAAAAGGCTCTTTATCGTGGACAAAATAATTCGTGTACTTGTGCTTAAAAGAGCATGGACATAGTGGAAGAGTTCCGGTAGATTTAGAAGTGTCGAAGCATGATGCCCCACTTTGATGGAAAATGTTTTATTAAAGTGTTTAGTCAATTATATCTTCCTATAATTGAGATATTCTTTGAGTCTTAATTAGCTTTTATTCAGTTATTGAAGGAATTTTAGTATTATAGGATATATTCAGTTGTCAGAGTCTTCCATCAGGATCGACTTTACGAACTGAATAATAACAAAAGCAAAACGTCTATGGGATATATCTTTCTGGAAGGATAGAAAACACCGGTATTGCCTTTCAGAATATAGGAAGAAGGTTCTGAGGATGAAGCCTTCCGATTTCTTAACGCTCTTCCCAAAACGAGGCCGGCCTCGAGAAGACACTCCGAGCCCTCCGGACCGTTTTCAAGGAACAAGACCCCATCACAATCACGGAGTTTGAGGAAATGGCTGTTAATGTTATCGGTCTTCCAAAGTCTGCCATTTAGCTCGTCAACGATAAGGTAATAGCCGATGAGAATGGCAAGGTTATGTGGCAAGAGATGGCTGCCTTTTTGACTTCTTGTTAAGTGTCCTCATTTAAAATTTTCGGTTGCGAATTCGACCCGATTTTTTAAAGAAGTAATCGGGAAGAGATTTTCCAGAACTTGAATTGATCGTCACCATGAGATTAAAAGACCATCATCCCTAGCTTCGTTACCTAGCCATTGGGGGGAGGCAAACCAGCCCAACTCAGTGCCGGTCCCAAGCCAGGATAAATGAAGAAAATAATAAAAATAAAGGGAGCTTAAAAATAGTGAAAACTGATCGTATATGTATATAAAGAAGAAATGAGAATATAGAAAGGAGAATAATACAAAAATGAGAATATAAATGGAATGAAATAATTCTAAACAAAAATATAAATACAATGAAGAAAGAATAAAAAGGTAAATTAGGCTAAAAAAAGAAAAGAAAATTGCGATTACAGTATAAAAAAGCATTAAAAATTGTGCTGGAAGTAAACTCAGAGAAGTAATGCACAAAAGAGGTTAAGAAATTAATCAAATAAACAATCAACAAAATATCCTAAATTCTTACCTTAGCGAATGAAGCTGATGGTTTTGACATTCGCATTTCAAGACTTTTTGAGAGGAAATTTAATTTCCCCAAAACTCAATTTCCTTCATAACGAAAAACTTGAATTTTCTTCGTCCCCTACCCCCCCAGAAAAACCCTGATGTGGAGAAACTATTATCAAGTCTCAGGCACTAATTCGTTTTTTGACAGGACCCAATTTTACTCCCGCACATTTTTATGCTGTAATCTGTGTGGGAGCTGATTTTAGCCCCGGGAAAGGGGTCTTGAATTATTTTCGATAATAGTTAAGTTTGCTACACTTGCTAATTAGCTTTTATTATTAAAGTTTTTTATGATTGCCTTTTAAGTTAAGGCATTGCATAGTGATGGCGACCTTATTTTATCACTAGCAAAATCATGAACATGCGCAGAGTCGCATCGTCCATTCCAATTGAATGAAGAAGACATATATGAATTATGAATAGATTACGCCTTTTGTGTCTCATCCTTTTGTGGCCTAAAAAGGTTAATTGGGTAGTTAGTCCCAGTTAGGAGCAGGAAAGCTGCTTGGCCTAGTTAAACCTTGGAAAGGTTACGTGGACTATTTATGCCTAGGGAAGGTAACTGAGTCGAGTAATCTTTAGCAAAGGTTATTTAACCTAGTTAGAACTAGGAAAGGTTAATTAGCATAATTATGCAGAGGAAGGTGCATTGGGGTATTTAAGAGGAGCACAGATTACCTATCCGAGGTAAACCTAGGAAAGGATACTTAGCCTAGATATGCCTATGAAAATTTACTTGACAAAGTCGGGTTCAGTAAAGGATATTTAGTCTAGTTTGGCCTAAGCATGGTTATTTACCCTGGTTAAAGCTAGTAAAGGTTAATCATCCTAGTTAGGCTTTGGAAATGTTAATTAGCATAATTATTGCTTAGGAATGTTTATTGGGCATAATTAGCCTACGGAAAAGTCTTTGGACGAGTTATGCCTTTTGAAATGTTATTTGCCCTGGTTCAACTAGGAGTTAAACTAGAAAAGTTAATTATACTACTTATGTGTATGAAAGATAACCTGACCTGGTTAGGCCTAGGAAAGTTTACATGGTTTAGTTAGCCCGAAATAAGCTTACTTAGCTTAGTTAGGCATTGGTAAGATTACTTCGCTTAGCTAGGCTTAGGAAAGCTTACTCTGACTAGGTTAGCCATCCTAAAGAGTTCTAAGAAATACACTGCCTAGTTTGGGATAGGAAATGTTTATTATTGTAGTTTATCCAACGGTAGGTTACTCGCCGTTAGCTAAGAAAGATTACTTAGCCCCTGGTTGGCATATCAAATGTTACTTAGCCTATTAATGGCTAAGAAATCTTACCAGGCAGAGGTATAGGAAATATTATTAGCTTAGTTAAAGAGAAGGAAATGTTTCTTGTAATATTGATGTATAGGAAAGGCTACTTAGCTTAATTAGGCATAAGAATGGTTAGTTGACCTAGATAAGGCTTTAAGGGGCTATTTAGTCTTGTTATGGCAGGAAAAGTGAATTTGGCTGGTTGGAAGTATGATAGATTATTTGGCTAGGTTAGTCCAAAAAAAGGGTATTTAGCCTACTTATTCCGATGAATGGTTATTTCTTTTAGTTGGTCCTATGAGCATTTAATTTCCTTAGGTAGGCTTAATAAAGGGAACAGCCTAGTTACGCTTATGATAGCTACTTGCATAGTTAGTCAGAATAAACGGTACTTTGCCTAGTTAGCCATCGAAAAGGTAAATTGGCTTTGTTAGACTTAAGAAAGGTTATTTGGTCTAGTTAGCCCCATGAAAAGTTACTTAGCCTAGTTTGGCATGTGATTAGTTACTGGGCAAAGTTGAGTCGAGTAAAGATTATTTGGTAAATATGTAGATTAGCGGCCCAGCCGAAAACAAATTTGTGTGTAAATATTATCGTTCACTCGTGTCGGAATATTCATGCGCGTTTGAGTCCTTTTCGAATTATTATTCATAAACAATTAGGATTATATACTGGGGGTCTGTGCCCCCCAGACCCCTCCCAATTTAATGAAACTCAGGATCATCGTAGTGTAGTCCCCCCATTGTGTTTACCCCCACACGAGCCGTCAACTTAAATGTACTCCAAAAACGTGAAACATTTTGGAACATGGACGAAATAGTACGTCCTATCGTTCGCGCCGATAATCTACATATTCACCGATTATTTGAACTAGGTAGATATAGGAAAATGTTACTTGGCCTATTTAGGCTTGGGAAAGGTTACTTAGTGTTGTTAGGTAAAGGAAAGGTTGGTAAGGCTAGTTAGGGCTATGAAAGTTTACTTGAATTATTTATGACTAGGAAATGTTACTTAGGTCATTAGGGCTAGGAAGGTTGCTTGAGTTAGTTAAGCAAGAAATGTTAGGTTGGCCTTGTTAGCCCTAGGAAATATATTTATCCTAGTTAGGCCTGAAAAAGTTACATGGCCTACTTAGGCCTGCAAAGTTTACTTGGCATAGTCAGGCCTATGTAAGGGGACTTGACCTAGTGTTACTTAGCCTATCTAGTCTTCGAAAACGTTTTAGGCCTAGTTATTCATAGAAAATATTAGTTAACCTAGTTAGGCATAGGAAAGTTTAATTAGCATAGTTTTGCTTAAGAGAGTTTACTTGGGATAATTAGCTTACGGAAAGGTGGCTTAATCATGCTTGGCAAATAAAACTTCCCTAGTTATAGTTATAAAAAAGTACTTGCCCTAGTTATGACATGGAAAGATTGTTTAGCCTACTTAAGCTTTGGAAAGTTTACATTGCCTAGTTAGGCCTACGAAAGACCATTTTCCCTATTTATGCCTAGGAAAGCTTACTTTGCCTATATAGTCCTATTTTAATGGTTACTTGGACTAGTTAAGGTATAGTAAAAGTACAAAAGTGAAGCTACTTCACCTAGTTATGTTTAGGAAAGGTTACTTTGCCTAGTTGGTGCCACGAAAGGTTAATTATCCTAGTTATTTCTGTGAAAGATAACTTGGCTTAGTTAGGCCTAAGAAAGTTTGCATGGCTTAGTTAGATCTAGGAAAGTTTACTTAGCCTAGCTATGCCTAGGAAACTTACTTTGACTAGATTGCTCAACCTAGTTAGTCCTAGAGAAAACACTATGCAAAGTTAGTCCAAGGGAAATTTACTTAGTCTTATTATGCCTAAATGTAATTAGAGACTCATTTAATAATTCCACTTGCTGATTCATAGGCCATGAGAAACTGGAATCAGGTAATGGCATTCAGTTCTCAACTATTCGAAATGGACAAATAAAAAGGAAAATTTTAACGATGAAGCCAAATGTGTAAATCTGTAGCCGCTTTTTTCCCCGCTGTGTGCAGAGACTGAAATTAAATCTAATAATGTCTTAGAGGAAAAATAAACTCAAAATTCAGCAGAGCACAATTTGATGTTTATAAATATTTAATCTGTAATTGGTTATAAACAATGTGAAATATTATGTCCATCAACAGGCAAATAATGAATAAAGTTTAGGACATTTGGCAGAAATAAGCCGGAGTGAAAAGTTTCCACTCCAGTGGCGGCACCTAGCTAAAATTAGTGGGGGTGCTGCATTAGGATTTTTTTATAATTGTTTTAATATTCAGTAAAATGAAATAAACGTATAAAATAAAATCTGTAGATAACTTGATAAAATCCTAAACAGAACAAAATCAAACATTTTTTACTTATTAATAGACTAAATTACACTGGTCAACACACATTTTTCATCAGAGACCTTACTATACTCTTATAAATGCATTTGCCATGCTGAATCCGAATCTGCCTTCGGATTTGCTCTAACACGTACCGTTTTTAAGATATGCCGAAAATTCAAAATGGCCGCCTGCGATTATAAAATGTAGTATATTACTGGTATTGCTCTATTGTATGCATCATTACTGTACTGCTAAGATGAGCAAACTAGATGCTTCCTGAGTTCTTGCTGGTTAAAGGGATATAGAGAAGAATTCATTTACATTTGTAACCCGGATGTGTATTTTGCGCAATTATTTTTACTTCTGTTTTATGCTTTCAGGTTCCTCATGTGATGTGCATCTTCTAAGCTGCTCTTTCTGCGTTGATCATAAGAGGCTTCCAAATATTTCCACAAAGTAGTAACAATGCCTCGAGAGTGCAAAAATCATCCAGATAAATTCTGCTATGTATGTGGGCATTTTACAACAAAATCTCATCAGCGTACTATCACAAATGATATAAAGAAATGTACAAACTCTACTTCGTTTGCCCTCTGGGTAACCAAGTCTGAAAGCTGTCCTCTTGCACAATGGCAATGTAAAGCCTTCCATTCCTATTGGCCATTCTGTCCACCTTAAGGAGACATATGACAATATGGATATTCTTCTTAAAGCCATAAACTACCAAGCCCATCAGTTGTCCATCTATGGTGATCTAAAAGTCATAGGCATGCTAATGGGTATGCAAGGAGGATTCACGAAGTACTGTTGCTTTCTCTGCCTGTGGGATAACCGAGCCACTGCAAAAAATTATGACAAGCTTGAATGGCCACTTCGATCTACATATGAGCCTGGAATAAGCAGTGTTCAGTCTGTCCCCCTGGTAGAGCGTCAGAAAATATATCTGCCACCTCTTCATTTGAAACCAAGGTCTAATGAAAAACTTCGTGAAAGTAATGGCTAAGGACAATTCTCAGGGATTCCAATATCTGTGGAAAAAAATTCCACATTGAGCTAAAAAAAACTAAAAGAAGGCATATTTGTGGGACCACAAATCAGGGAGGTTTTAACAGACCCTCACTTCGAGAAGACCCTCACTCCTCTTGAACTAAATGTACGGCTAGCCTTCAAGTGGTTATGTGCAAACTTTCTGGGCATTAACAAGTCACCCGCATACAGAGATGGCGTGGAAAACCTTCTTCAATCTTATAAAGAAATGGGATGCCGTAAGTCACTTAAAATCCATTTCCTGCATTCGCACCTAGACTTTTTCCCAGAAAATCTTGGAGCCGTAAGTGACGAGCAAGGTGAACGTTTCCACCAGGATATCGAGACCATGGAAACTCACTATCAAGGATTTTGGAATGAGAGCATGATGGGAGATCATTGTTGGATGTTGTATCGTGATAATCCTGAGAAAAGATTCAAACGCAAATCCCATGCACAACGCTTATGAATTCGAGTTTGGACTTATTAGCCGTTCAATCATTGTTTACCATTCTTATACATGCAATATAAGTACCATTAAATTTATGATGCTTGTGGAATAAACAAAACATGACTATTTATCTTTATCATATGTTTACTCCTAAAAATAATGATACATTTTAGAGTTTCTATATGTTAAATGTATCATTTTGTGTCAGTTCAACTTCTTAATGGACATGGAGATCTACAGAAGGCAATTTTTTTTTCTAGCAATGGCGCTATGCAACCATATATCACCAGTTTCGGCAAAGAAATCAGAGTAAAACGCTTCATTCTATCAGCGACGGCGGTCACATTGCATTTTCGAATATCTCGAAAGCCTGATGTGCTAAAGAAAAACTAATGTCAGATCTGAAATCAGCGAGAAAAATGCCATGATAAAAGTTTGCTTATGTCTCTTATGAATAAAAAAAGTTTAAATTTGTTGGCCAGTGTTATCATAGTTCAAGCTTGATCTATTCTTTTAAAAACGAAACCCATTCTTCTTGTTTTAATTAGCGCGAAAAGATGAATTATTTTCTCCTTGATCTCTCGATGACTACTGAGGAATTTTTTTCTCCATTGAGTTAGTCCTTCGGAATTCATAGTGCTCCGTAGAAAAGTTATGATTCTTTTCAGTGTTGAATAGAAGTGTTCTGCCTCTGATGTATTCATGAGAATTGTCAAGAGGATTTTTATCAGTTTTATAATTTCACTAAGAATATCCTCTAGACTATTTTCCAAGATAAATTTCAGCAGCTCAATTAATTATTTAATAAAACAACCGAAAAAAATATGAATTAAATTCTACACTTTATGACATTCAAGGATATAAAACACGTTTTTAAGTATAACACACGCGGAGTAAAAAAGAAACACTACCTTCAACCAGCACATTAGAGATGATTCGGCACTGCGTGAGCCACAGTGCTCTCTCTCCCATGCGTGAATATCTTGGTGGAATCTTTCACCATGCTCATCGCTGACGTCTGCTGGATTCTCTGGAAAGAAAGACAGATGGGAATGCATAAAATGCACCTTTAGTGAAATACTACATCCCAACTCATTATAAGGCCTAATCAAATTTTGGACAAGAATGTGTTAATTTTCTGATTTGTGCCTTCCAAGGAGACCAGCACATACACCTTTAAAACTATGCCAAGCTTCAAATTCTGGCTTGCTCAATTTTGCCTCAAACTCACTATCTACCATAAATTGTCGAATCTGAGGCCCAACAGAGATTCCTTGTTTAATTTTAGCATCACTAATCTTAGGAAATTTTTGTTTTTAAATATAAGAAAGATGGCTGGTCATGCCTTAAGGCTTTCACAAATTGTTTCATTAAACCTAATTTTATGTGAAGTGGTGACAAAATTATGTTTTCCTTAGGAACTAATGGTTCACGTATAACATTACGACAACCTACTTTGTCTCTTCTCTTAAAGGCCATTCTGAGCGTATGTAATGTCCTCCCCGAGCTCTACTATCCTACTGGCACAAAAAATACATGAATTTTGTGTAGCCTGACTGCAAGCCATTTAAAATTGCTACTACCTTAAGGTAAGCACAAATCAACCAATTATGTTCACTGTATTTAATGCTTTTTAAAATTAAAACTAAATTCTCATAAGTTTCTTTCAAAACAACAGAGTAACGGGTCGATGGTAGTTTATTTCCATTATGCAGAAGCATGGCTTTACTACTAAATAAAAAAGCGTTAATGAAAACTTTCCAGTGAGTGGGTTCATAATGTATATCTAATTCTTCAAAGAGACGTGGAATATTATTATAATAGCATAAATTGTTTCAAATGAAAACTTGTCATGTAAATTGCTTGATCGAATGCGAAACTTAGTAATTCGAACATCTTCTGCTACTAAATTTCTTTCTTTCAGTCTCGAGGCCAGTAATTCACTCTGTTGCTTTGTTAAGTTTAGATCTCTTATAAGATCATCTAGATCAAGTTGTGAGAAAGGTTTTGGATTAGTATCAACAGTTTCAGGAACATAAATTTAAGTTTCTAGTTCACATGATTCCATGTCTGATTCATCAGAGTTAGACAAAACAATTTCTGAAGGTGGTTCAGGTACTGGAATGTCTTTGGAGTGAGGTATAAGGCCAAACGGCAGATCTAAGGTTGGGATATACCACAGCAGAAGTGCACTACGTTGTTTTACCTAAAAGTATGGAAATTATATGCATAAAATTTAAAGTTATGTACATATGTGTGATTACAATAAAGTGGTTCTAAACTTAATTAATTTTACATTTAAAAAAATATTACGGTATACTACTTCAAAATATAGTTACAGTGGGCAATAAACACTTACTTACTTTCTATGTCTACCAAACAGAAATAGCATTCAGGGCATAATCTTGGGGTTCTCGCCATACCATTGGAACACCAAATTGAAGGCTTTTTATTTGTCCTTTAGACCATTTTGATAAAGAATTAAAGCATGTCATGCAACAGATATGTGGGGCCCATGGTTTATCTTGGTCGCCAATTTTACATTCAAAATACAAATTATATAGTTTTTTCATTAGAACCACAGATGTAAAAGAATTTATCTGGGCTGTTTTTATACTGTCCTCTTGGCATTTTAATTCAAATTGTTAAATAACCTGAAAATAAGAAATAAAAGAATGAAATTCGTTAAAATCTTCAAAATTTGACAAAAATAGCAATTGGCAACTTATAAGAAACTGGAGTCATTTCGATAAAAATGACTTCCATTTTTTAAATCTATACAAAAAACTACATTAAAAAATTTTATTCTAATCTTTGTAGTCGAAAAATGTTAAATTTTGTTAGACAGTAATTAAATTACGAGTATGAGGAGGGATTCTCAAATGCAATTAATTTATTAGTGTTGCTAAGCTCAGCTCAAAAGGGGGAACTTGAAAATACTATTAATGGAGGGGGTTTGAGTCTTACGGGTCGGTGACCTGGAGGAAGGTCCTTCTTGCGATGAGGCAAGTGGGGAACGATCCGATGAGCCAAGTGTGGCACGATCCGATGAGGCAGGTGAGGCATGATCTGAGGATGCAAGTGGGGCACGGTCCCAATAAGGCAGGTGGGCACGATCCGAACCAACCTTCCGATGAAGATAGCCAATCTTCAAAAATGATGTTCGTTGGGAAATGTGAGATTACTTTAATTCCATTGGAAGAGGAAACTTCTTTTCCTCAAATGTAATCAATGGGGATTTTCTTCGGTTCGATTAAACGAAGGGAAACTGTTGCGCAAATTCAAAGGCTTGCCGTTCACAGAAGCTAACAATTGACAAGGGTAGAATTACGGCGGAGAAAGTCTTACTTGTCGGATAAAGCTCACGGGACTTGGCAAGACCATGGAGCCGGCCGGAACGTGCGTGCTGGACTCGTGCTACAGTAAAACCCGAGTATTTGTATGCCCGATTCTGAAGAGGAAGAGGCAATTTGGAAAAATGCGTCACAAGCTACAGACATCTTAATCCGGAGGCGGAGTTGATTCATCATTTAATAGCAAGGGGTGAGACACAGCGGCTCTTTCTAGCCTCGTCACCGGTGGGGGGGGGGAGAAGTCTTGGGACGAGTTCGACGGATTGGGAAATATTTCCCCAATGCGCTCAGGAGTCTAAAATTCGCGAATGTTACCGAACAGGATGTGACATTCTCCATAGCGAGATACAATCGCACGTGGTATTCAATAAATTGGTGGGGGGTGGGGGGGGGGCGTCAAAGGTTGTTCTTTTACACCACTCCCTTCCATACGATGGGACTTTTCTGAGAGAGAGAGAGGGAAGAACAAGGGACATCGCAAATTTGGATGGAGAAATTATCATTAAGGAGTCAGCCTGATAAAAAACAAAACAAATGGGGGACCTGACCTATATTCGATAGGCTTACAAAAGGCTATTATATTGATTTTAGCCCCCCAAATATATATATATATATATATATATATATATATATATATATGAGGGATGAGGGACCCCTCTTTTTATTGTTTATGCAAAAGTACAAAAGTATAAAAGTACAAAAATATGGAAAGTTATACCCAGTCTAAAATTTCAAATTTTTACAAGACAAATAATGAAGACTTATTTATGCATGTCATAAAAGCCATACATAGATATAGTCAAAAACAGATATGTGCCTCTTTTTCTGAGAAGCCTTTCAAAGGCAGGAGAAGGGGAGGTGGTGGGAGTCGGTCTGGAGATGTTCCTGCCACGAAGTTTAAACGACCATGGCGTCCTCCTGGTGGAGGCACCTCTTATATAGCTCATGAGAGGCAGCCTCCCAACCACGCTATATTGAAATTCTCGAAGAGTCGAGAGGCGCCATCAGCGATGTTTTTGTGGGTACGAACCCACTGAAGGTTGTTAGAAGCAAATCTAAACACGTTCGAGATGGTTACCATGGAGGTGGTAGAGAGGGTTCTAACGAGGTTTATAGGAAGCTTTCCCCTTTTACTATTATACACGACCGGGAGATTGTCCCCCAGAATTGGGCGAAAAGGGAATAGGAGCCTGGTGGTCCAGTATGCGATTGTTTCTGACATAAAGATGGAGCCTGTCTGTTCGACTGGTAACGGGATACCCATAGTGTTTGGGCCCAGCGCGATACCAATTCCAGTTTCGGAAGCGTCCGCGTAGACCGGTTCCCAATGAGACCTGGGGTCCTTCCATGAAGTCCATTTGGTATTAATTAGTGACGCGAGAGCCAGAAGTTTTTCTGGATCGTAATGTGATGGTTGGTCCATCATTAGCTGTACCCACATGAAGGGGAGCCGAATAATTGGACCTATGAAGTTCATCAAACCTGCGAACCTAGTCCAACCCCTGTAGGAGACGTGGTTACGAGCCGCAAATTGTAGAGCGTCCCTGATCTTATGGCACATGGATAGTACCAACGCCACTCTTTTTCGTTTCAAGTCCACTTTAACCCCCCAGGTAAGTTATCTTCTTTGTAGAAATTAATGTGCTCTTTGCAAAGTTGACGTTAAGAGTACTATTGAGGAGGTCCCGTACGCAGAGGCGTACCTTTCTTCGTGGACCGATGATAAATACATCATCTAGGTGTGTGAAACTTTGGCATCCCCGTGCCTTTACCAATGCCTGGATGCGGGGTCCTATGGTAGATTGCATGATAAAAGGCGCACCTGAGAAGCCCATGGGCAAACGTTTGAATCTGTATGTTCTACCTTCACATCTTATGCCGAACCAATGCCTGAATTTTTCTGTTAAAGGGATGTGGTAGAATCCATCTTTAAGGTCAAGTTTGACCGCCACGTCGTTGGACCCTGTTTTCTTAAGCACCTTTTGTACTGATGGGAGTCTAAATGAAGGAGGAATATAATACTCATCCAATCTATGCATGTCATACGCAATTCTCACAGAGCCATTGGGTTTTTGCACCGCGAAAACCCGGTAGCATCTTGTGACCTGTCTGCTTTCTTCTATGATGCCGTTGTCCAGTAGCTGTTGGAGAAGAGGAGCCACGCCTGGAGAAGAGCTTACCAAGCTCTTATAATGTCGATTGATAAAGATTTTGACGCCGCTACCTTGAGTCGCTTTGATAATATGGTTTGCCGGAGGCAATGAAAGAATGTTGCCTGGAGGTTCCCAGTCCAATCTAGCGTTTTCATCAAAGGATCGTGGAGGGCTAGGCTCCAGGGGGTCCATACCTGGGAATACCCAGTCCTGGTCACGCCTGTCGTTTTCGTTTCCTTGTTGCTCCTCGTAACTGTGATCTTCTTGATTGTTATCATTTTGTTCTTCATTATTTTCTTCCTGTTCAGAATCTTCTTGTCCAGATTCTTTGTTTCCATCTTGCCTATTTCTGTCCATGATGTCCGGTGGGGTGCTTATCAGTTCTATAATAACGTCCCCGTGATCCGAAGGGTTTGAGAAGATAGAAGAAGGAGGCTCATCCGGAGCCGATATTTCTAGTACAGTGGAAACAGCCAAGCCTGGCATAGAAATATGTGCGATCATATGGATCGACAAAAAAAATAACATTTACACAAGCAACAAAATTAGAACTTTGTCTAAAAGGCTAGTGGAACAACAACACACAAAACACCCACACTATATTAAATAAGTATCTACAGGGACCATATATATATAATATAGAGAGAGTTAAAAAATAGAAAAATAATATATACATTGTGATAAAACGGTTTGAGGGAGCTTAATATCAACCACTATCACATGCTACTCACGTGCATCTTCGCCTTGAAGCCAGGCGCGTTATCACCCCACCTGAGTCAATATTTAACCAAGGAGGTTCATCCCCCTCCGTTTCGCCCCATGCGCCGATTACGCCAGATTGAGTTAGGCTTATGGGCAGATAAGGTATTGTTCTCAGGCGCGGCTGGGCATTCCCTCGAAGCCCCCACTCCATTGTCCCCTAAGCCAAAGAGATGGCTCGACTATTTATATGAAAACTTGACCAATAAGAGGAGATTCAGATCCAGATTATCTTCGCGAGACATTACGCCGATCCGGTCTCACCTTGTGCACCAGGGCCCTCTACCTCGAGATCCACCATCATTGTCCAGAAGAGGACAATATCCCTTGAGTGCCAAGGTTCGAGCCTTAGGACGCCAAGTCCACAAGGCCTTCCATTGTTGTTCAGAAAGAGAACAACTTTAGAACAGCCATTGTTCTTTGAGCCCGGTGACAAGAGACGGTTCTCACCCTCCCCCCCTGTTGTTCAGAAAGGGAACAACGTTAGAACAGCCATTGTTCTTTGAGCCCGTATACAAGAGACGGTTCTCACCCCCCCTGTTGTTCAGAAGAGAACAACGTAGAACAGCCATTGTTCTTCAAGCCCGTTCGTCAAGAAACGGTTGTCATTCTCAAGACGTCACGTCAAGATCATTTGATCCCCATCTCTTTCGGCTGGAACTCGCCAGCGGACCGAAGATTCCTTCGCGTCGCCTTCCTCTGCACAACAACTTTTAATTACGTAGGCTGAACATTATCTTTGAGTATTTAACCTTTTTGTCAACCCTATACTGTGCTTTAAATGGTTTAGTGAACCATCCCATCCCTTTAAGTTTCATTTGTTTACCTTTTTAAATCTCTCCCAAATCTTAATCCTCGGATTAGCCAGATATTCCCACGACCCTTTTCATTCTCTGTTTATGAAAAAATGTTCCGTTTTGTGTGTTGTTGATAGTTTAATTAGTAAAACTCTCTTTTATCAATGATAGCCATATTATTATCCTTGAGCTCAGTTCCACTTCTTAAGCATATTGAAGATAAATAATATCGGTCAACCAGATAACCACGCACTCTAAATATTATTGAATAGTTCCCTCAACGAATAGTTATATATGGTATACCGTCGAGAGTCCATTCTACGACATACATGATTAACTTACGGATATACAGGCAACCTATAATTTAGTGAATTAGCCAGCATTGTGGTCTAATGGATTCCGCTAAGATTATCAACTATACAATTCTCGGTACCACGTTATTAAAATGTACCAAACTTTAAACTGATATTGTTGGAGTATCGAAAGCCATCGCATTATACGTCAATTCTGGCTTTAGTATTTCGGAGGTACGACAAGGGCGATGATCTGTTTCGACAATAAACTCTTTCCCTATTAAATACATGCTAAATTTGGTAATACTCCATACTATAGCTAAAGCTTCTCATTCTATTTCCGAGTAATTACGTTCATGGGGCAGTAGTTTTTGGCTCGCATAAGCCACCGGATGGCTTTCACCTTCATCAGAGTATTGGAGCATCACGCATCCAATTCGTTCGTCACTCACATCCATCCGGATGCCGAAGGGTTTAGAGAGATTAGGGAGCCTCAAAATGGGGTCGGGGCGGACGCTTGCTTGTCCTTGAGCTGCTGGAATCTGGCAGTAGCTTCGGGATTCTATGAAAGGGGATCGGTGGATCTCTTCTTTTCCTTAAGATCCCCCACATTAAAGAACTCAGAGAACAGGCAGTGTAACTAAGCTTCACTGAGAGTGAAATTGCCTAGTACGTTCTTCAGCAACAAGCCTATGAACGGGAAGAACGGTAAAACGATCGTCAATTCAAGAGGGAAGAGCGCTAAGCCAAGAAGGAGGAAGCTGAACGGCAACTGCCGCTTGCTCAGATCGAGGTAAATAAGGAGATCGAATTGGCTCGATTCTCCACGTCACAGCAGCCTGACCCGGTTGCATTTTCTGATCCGGTGAGTCCTCCTAACCTTCCTCGGTTACAGGAGGAGGAGGGGGACACATCACTTCCTATCTCAACCGCTTTCAACGGGTGGCTTAGTTGCTGAGAGTTTACCCCGAAAGCTACGCCGTGAGGTTACGAAGCTTACTCACCGGAAAGGTTGCTGAACTCTACACCTCTGAAGCGAGCTCTTCTCACCGGGTTCAATAAGACCGCCGACGGCTACCGATCTCAATTTCGGAGCGCTAAGGTTTCAACCGGAGAAACCTTTCAGCAATTTTTTTTCCATCTAGCATGTTTGTTCCAGGCGTGGCTAGAGGCATCCGGAATAGGTGAGTCATTCCAAGAACTAAAGGATTTCATGCTTTTGGATCAGTTCCTCTCCTCTCTCCATGCAGATCTGCAAGCATTCGTCAAAGACCCACGACCCTCTACGATCTTAGAAGCTATCCAACTAGCAGACAATTGGACATCCGCAGACCCCACAATTCCCCGGACTTCCAACCTTGGTTTCAAGAAGTTCTCTCGACATCCCAAACCGTCCCCAAAGGGGACGACCACTGCATTCAGTTCAGGCAGCAACAAGCAGAGTGTCTCTTCCACCGTTACCTGTCATGGCTGGGTGAGGTTGTCCATACTAAACCTCGGTGCCCGAAGAATCCTTTTAGCCCTGCCTGCTCTCCAGCCCCTTTCTGTGACGCCCGACGACTTTGGCCACCTCTAGTCTTCATGCGAGACTCTATCCGCCACTCGAGCAAAGGCCGCTTCCAGAGAGATAGAGCGAATTCGAAACGGATCAAGCTACCAATTTGTTATGGTTGATGGCCTCGTTTACCGAAAGTGTCTGACATCTGACCGTCCCCAGAAGGTCGGCAAGTCAACCTTGGTCACTCCCCGTCACTGTCGCACCATTATTCTCTCCATTACTCACGAGAGTACATTGGCTGGTCACTTTTCGCACCGGAAGACGGAATCAAAAGTCAACGAACAGTTTTACTGGCCAGGTATCGGAACAGACATCCGAACTTTCTGCCGTTCCTGTGACAAGTAAAAGCGTTTCTCCTCCAAGGGACGCGTTCGGCCTGTTCCTTTACAGCCTTTGCCCTTTGTCACAGAGCCTTTTGCACGCATCGCCATCGATCTAGTGCGACCCCTCTCTCTATCATCCTCCAACGGACATAAGTATATCCTCACCATCATTGATTTCGCCATAGGGTTTCCAGAGGCTGTATCCTTGAAGAATATCGATGCTATCTCCGTCGCTAAAGCCCTATTGTCAGTCTTCTCTTGGGTTGGAATCCCTCAGAAATATTATCCGACCATGGGACCCAGTTTACGGCTCACTTAATAAAGGGACTCCACAAATTACTGGGTGTTAAGCCGATATTTAGCAGCCCGTTCCATCTTAGTGGTAATGCTAGGATAGAAAGGCTTCATGCCCCTCTAAAAGCTATTCTTCCTAAACTGTGCTCGGAGAAGCCTCGCGACTGGCATCAATACCTTACCCCTACTTTATTCGCCCTCCGAGAATTACCAGGTGACTGGACGGGATTTTCGGCCTTCGAACTTCTCTATGGTCGTTCCGTCCGAGGTCCCTTTTTCGTTTTCCGAGACCTTCGGAAAGATCGCCACCTTCATGAGGACGAAAGAACTATCTCCTAATATGTTATAGAGCTGCACTCCTACTCTTGTCCATGATATTCATCTCATGACCACCGAACGAGTTAAGGCTAAGCGGTACCCCATGCATATACCCCTTAAGCCTGTGTTTGAGGAGGTAAAAACACTCTTCGAACAAAGAATTATAAAACGCTTCTCCTCCCCTCATTGCTCGCTTGTCGTTATGGTCAGAAAAGCGGATGGGTCCTATTGAATGGCTATCAACTTCCGATAGCTTAACACCGTTATGGTGTTTCATGCTGAGCCCATTTTGCAGCATGGAAGAAGACCTTCATAAATTATCGGGCTCCCAGTACTTTAGCGAGTTGGACCTCTGCAAGGCCTAGGATCAAGTGCGTCTCTCGGATAACGCAAAAACACTTAACAGCCTTTGTTACTCATCTAGGACTAATGGAATTTTTTCGTATGCCCTTCGGCTTAGTCACTGTCTGCGCGACCTATATTCGCCTAATGAGGCTTGTACTGGATGGCCTACCAAATGTGTGTTTTTATTTCGACAACATTTTCATACATTCTGTGCATTGGGAGGAACACCTTACAGCCATCAGTCGCGTGTTGAAACGCCTCAGAGAACATGACCTGACCGTTAAACCCTCAAAATGTCGGTTTGGATCCAGCTCGATCCAATACCTCGGATTTGTTCTCAATGGGAACTCCCTACGACCTCAGCATGACAAGGTCCAAGGCATCACCAATATGCCTCCTTCCACCAGTAAGAAACTTCTAAGATCGTTCCTCGGCCTGATTTCATTCTACAAGACCTTCATCCCTCGAGTCTCCGACTACTCCGGCCCCTTATCCGCTCTACTAAGGAAGTCTAGTCCAGAACCTATACCCTGGAACGAGGATCTCCTGAGAGGTTTCGGCCACCTTAAGACTGCCATTTCGTCCGAACCCGTCCTACAGCTGCCAAATTCCCAAGAGACATTCGTTCTAAGGACTGATGCCTCAGTCATGGTCTGGGAGCTGTCATCGTAAAAATATCAAGAAGAATGTCCCCATCCGGTTGCCTATGCCAGTAGAAAACTCTTGGACCGCGAAAAGAGGTACTTCACGATCGAGAGGGAGTGTCTTGCCATAGTTTTATCCATCATAAGGTTCGATTTTTACCTTCGTGGGAAGGAGTTTGTTCTTGAGGTCGATCACAAGCCTCTACTGTATTTATCTACCTTCAAGGGTAAAAATGACAGACTCCTTCGTTGGGCCTTAGCTCCCTAAGCTTATCGATTCCGGGTTGTCCACATTGCCGGTAAAGACAACCACGGTGCTGATTTATTGAGTAGGGCCTCTAATTATTTTTTTATTTTTTCTTCTCTTTCTTTTTTTTTATTCGTCCAACCTATTTAATTCATTGTTAGTGAATGTATGAACTTTTTTATTATCAATCTACTCTTTCCAGTAGATTCTTGTTCCGAGGGTGTTGTAAGGGCGACAAAGTTCGGCGCCCCCATATGAATTCATTTTCTCACCACTGAGCCCTGAACCATTGGCCGATGCCCATCCCCCCCGCGCGCTCGATAGTCATCCCAGAAAAGTGGCGCGCGCATGAGGCTATTTACCTCGTGCTGGTCACGTCCACCCGTATAAAAGGACGCTTCCTTCTCTCCAAAGGGAAGAACCCATTCGAGTCCGTACTGCGAGGATCCTTGCCTAATCTCCTACCAGTTTTGACGCTTATCTTCAGACCTCTCCATTGGGAGGTCTGAAAACCGTGGGCGCGTTTTGGCTCTACCCCTTTCCCCCTTACCATTTTTGTCACGCCACCACCTTCCGCTTTTGAAGTTTCGTCACTCAAGATTATCCCCGTGGGGTACGCTGGTTGCTCTGCCATACCACCTTTCAAATCCCTCATCAGCGGGATCATCTTCAATTCCATTGGTTCCATCATCACATCCGCCGTCGCGATCCGTGGATTTGTCCTCCGTTGGATTACCATCATCCGAGGTGTCCCTCCACTGTTTCAGTATCAGGTACTTTGGAATAGTTCTTTCATCTTGCGCCCTTCCTAGGCCTCCGAGTAAGTCTCGAGTCTCCCTCCGCATCCTAGGAAAGGGTGTAAAACGTGGAGGTTATTCCGTGTGTACCTCGTACCCGAGGAGTGAAGCCTATTATTTCCCGCTTTTTTTATACGACGTAAATTCTTTGTAAGCGTCCTCCCCTTTAACGACTTGGGTCGTTTGTGGCCGATGTGACATTGATTTGTTATAAATCTTATTTTTGTTATTTAATAGATATATTTCGTATTTGTAATAAAGAATTTCCTCTCTTTAAATTATAAGGTTAAAATTTTTCTTGTTTCGTTTTTCCCTCGCTGATACTCTAGGACCCACCAGGTAACCCACAGTAACCTACTTAGTGTAGCCTAGTGGCGCGACCTTTTGGCTGCCTCGAAGTGAACTTGGTTTCTTTCTGAATTAATATTCTGGCGACCTTTTTAGTTTGTGAAAGTATTATAGGGCCGTGTGAACTGGGTTCCGCGTTTTCCCTTACACTTGAGATCAACAGCGATTTTAGAGCAACTTACGTGTTTTTCTACGTTGCCTTACATTAATATCATGGCGGAAAATGCGCATTCTTTTATAGCCTTTTAACTTTTGTCGTTATAAAATCCGTTGCATACAAGAACGGGAAATACCTAATTCACTGGAGATCTTCCTTTGCGATAGATGAGTTCAGAGTTTTTTATCCTTACATAAAACAAGTTCTTCTACTTCAATTATTTTATTCTCTGTCGTAGCAGTTATATTATAATCGCCACTACCTTTCTTTCGAGCACTCGAACTCGTAAATTTTGTCCAATTTTCACTTGGAAATTCACGAAAAATTCTTTTTCCATTCAAAACTTTTTTAAAACCTGTTTTTATTATAATTTTATCATTTAAAAGTAACATTATAGTGATAACACAACTTATAAGTTTAAAGTTTAAATGATGCCTGTAAGGGAGAAAAAAACAAGGCTATTTATTACCTAATATCCTAGGAATGCAGACTTCTTATTTTCTATCTACAAACATCGCACGTTCTCTTGATTCGTTATTCAAATTTATGAGTGACTATAGTATTTTTTTCAATTGTAGCGATAATATTATAGATGTATTAATGATTTTTTCAGAGATAATAAAGAATGCATATAAGTTGTTTATAAAGAAATTGCATTGCTATTTAATTTAAATCAACTGAGTTATTCAAATTTTAATTTAGTCAAGTATTTGCTGAGCCACGGTATATATATATATATATATATATATATATATATATATATATATATATATATATATATATATATATACACACAAAGAAAGAGCAAATAACAAGTTCTGCCGGTGATAACAACAACTACCATAGGGCTTTGGCCATATTTTAATTTTCTGCCTTTCAAATAAATTTGAAGACAGAAAGAAAGATGCAGAAACCTTGTATAGCTGACTATAAATACATATAGTACAAGAGAAAGAGAGAATTGGACGCGAATGAGCAAGTGAGACAAGAAACCGGAGTTTTTTAAAGGCAAGAGAGAGGGACATTAGAAGAATCCAGAATCAAAAAGAGCAGCACAGTGAAGGCGATCCTTTACCGAGAAGACAGAAATAACGCCAGGGACAAAAAGTTTTTGAAAATTCCTGGCCGGGACTCGAACCCGGGTCTGCTGATTGCCGGTCAGATGCTTTACCGCTAAACTACCATGCACAGTAACTATATTTTCCCCAAAGCGTTACCCCATCAAACCCAGTATCTCTCTAAGCTAGGAACCTTCAAGAAATGGTGCCGAAATGATTCATGTGAGAGAATTTTTCCTCTCCGCTAAATCGACAGTGGTTTTACTACCAGAATTCACTTCTAGTGAACAGGTAGGCGAAAATTGTTATGTATAAGAAACAAAGTGAAATCTATCTGAAAGTTATAAAGGCTTTCCTCTGAAGTTTGGAACATTCTATAATTTAATAATAGTAACCACAATTATTTTAATTTTAAGCAATATCCTATTCAGAGGATTATCCTACTGTAAATGATCTGGACAGTTTATAGGTAGTCAAATAAGGAGACACTTTAAAAAATATTATGGATATTTAATAATTTTATAATACTTCTGGTTAAAATGATTTAATTATATAAATTCAATAATGTATCGTGGAATTCGCAACACGCCAGAAGAATATTGGAAATGTCCAGCCATCGACCATCATCTCTTCTCTCTGGACTTTTAATACTCGCATTCAACCGAAAAGGATTCTTAATGAAATTATTCCGCTAAATTTTGGACGTTCAATCTAACCATGAACTTTAATCTAACTGTTAAGTGTAATGAATTTATAAACTAAAATGTCTATTTTTTATTTATAATGAGTTAGATTGTATTAATTATGTACGAATATTTTAATTAAATTTTATATTAAGTCAAAATGTTGTAAATTGTTGCAGACAAATGTTTGAGAAGGAATTCATTTTGAGGCGCTCTTGTTATTAGCGGAAATCAACCTGAAACTAGACATTTTCGAATAAATCCTGAAGATGACCTCCCTTTTAATTTGCAGATAAGATTCCCCCCACCCGATCGGAATATGAGAGTTACATAGAAATCAGAATAATGACCCTTGGCAAACTCGAGGACACATCATCAAAAATAAAAGAATAGATGTGAATGCGAATATAAGTATATGAGGTTAACAATGTCGTTACTAAAAAGAAAAGAACTTATAGTTATAGGCGGCTAGCTGATGACGGTAATAAAACTTTGGTATTGGCGCTCGCTTGAATTAACTCATGCCTTCAACATAAGGAATTTAACACCGCTTCAACTACGCTTACAAAAGCTCCACATATAAATAATTACCATCATAAGTGTGGAAATTTAAAGACGATCCAAGCAAGGGCCACCTTAAATAAGGAAACTAAAAGAACACCAAATCCTCCTCAAAGATCATCAATAACATAAAGGAAATTCGCGGAAATAGATCCAGAAGAGAATGAAATAAATCCATCTTACCTTCAGCCTCCGGTCGCCTCTTTTCAATGCTTCCGCCACGTCTATTTCATAATGGCGAATTTACCAAACTTTGATCATTCAATAAAAACTGATTTTCCCGACGGGTCCAGGACTAAGGGTCCTGTTACCCTTAAAGAGTACTTACAGGCTGTAATTACTTGATAAGAGGTATTTTTCAAGGTGATAAACAAAACACACAAATTCCTTTCAATTGCCAGTTAAAAATAAGTTAATTGATCATAGCGGAAATAATGATAAAATCATATTTGTCAATCATTAAAAATAGAATGCAGTCACCTTCGAAATATTTTATGTGTTGGAATAAAGAAAAAAATGATTTAATACCAAATGTAATCTTGATGGAAGTTGAGAACGATGGAAAGTTGAGGAAAATTGATTTGACAACCAACTCGTCAACATTAAGTAACAAAACACTTGGCTAAAACACACTTAAAATAAAATTTTTGTTATTGCAATGAAGATGATAATGTTTATCTACCTTAGATAAATGAATGGTAGAATTTGTTAAAATAAAGAACAAAAGGAGAATTAAAAAGTAAACCTCAGCTTCAAATACACGATCTTGAAATCAGTGGCAACGATTTGCTTAATGCTGAATACGGGTACGTTTATACCCACTCAAGCGGGTCCTGTTTAATTGAAACCAAAAAGGAGGCTCTGTAATAATACTCATGAAGTAGTTGGAAAAAGCGAAGCTGGCTGAAAACACGTCTACCCAAATCTACGCGAGAGTAGTAGACAAAATGGAATCTTTAAGAGAAAACCAAGCTGTCCGAGCACGTAAGACAAGATGGAGGAGATGCTTGCACCGCCGTGACAGGAATTAAGGGACAAAACCTAAAATAAATTCAAGTAAATACAAAAGGAGAAAAAACCCTTCATTTAAAATAGGCAATTCGTAGCCAAAAGGAAAAAGAACCGCAGTTCGTAAGGACAAACGCTAAACGAATCGCTATTTTAATCGGCTGATTTAATTGATATATTTATTAAATTTATCAAATTAAATTAAAATCAACAAGCGATTGGGAGAGATTAAAACTTTCCAGCGTTTTATATTTCCATCAAATATTATTACTATTGATAGTTTGTAAGAAGAGAGTTGTATGGATTATTTTCAGTCGTATTCTAAAGTATGGAAAATTTTATTCCTAGCTAAAATTTTTAGACTTTATGTGATGGAAAAAAGTTTAGAAAATATTAAGATTGATAACTATGCCTACTGCCATCTTAGAAGTTTAGCTACTCTAAGTAAGATATGTTTTTTTTGCAGTGGAAGCAAAAGTTGTTTATGTATGTAGAAATATTTCTCTAGCATCTTTGTCAGCTGCAAACTAGTGAGGATGATAGATGAGTTATTTCTTTCCATTACTCGTGAGTAGAAATCAATTCACTTTGTCTCTTTAAACTTTCTTCAAGAAATAATGCACGAAAAGGCACCAGCTCAAGAGTTTAGAAACCCCTATTTAGGCCAATGGAAACATGAGGTAATCGACATCGGTTATTTGGTCTTAGATTTAGCCAGAATTGCTGCCCCAATCTCCATTAATTAATGGTATCGACTCTGAAATTGTCTATGATTCAAAAATTTGCAATCAGAAATAATTTTTTAAATTTATAGATAAAATTAAAATAATCCTCATTGATTCAATCATCTCCACAGTAGAAATTGTTCGGATCAATTTAAGATTAGTCACCAAAGAACACTCACTTCAAGAATAAGCACCTGCATTTCGTTCAATTCAAGATAAGGCACCTAAAATCGCTCATTTGAAGATTAGGTACCTGGTTAGGTCAAAATACAATAAAAGGCACCTACGCTCTGTTAACGACTTATAAGGTGAATGGTAAGGCAAAAGAAAAATATTGTAAATTACTAAGGAAAGTTATATTGAATACAAAATTAAATTATTTAAAGGATCATTTACATATCATATTGTTTAGTTATATGATTAAATAAGCTTAGAAATCGGTTAGGTTAGGGTAGGGTATGTTAAGTAAAGGTAAAATTGTTGTTTAAAACACTGATCCTGCCATGCAGGTATCTGGATTAACACTAAAGTTAAGATAAATAACGATAAACGAAAAAAACTTCTAAAGTAAAGTAAATTAAATTTAAGATAAATTACAATCTATTAAGAGACCTTCCAAATATTTACAATTCAAGATAAGCACCTGCATTTTGTTCAATTCAAGATAAGCACCTGCGTTTCGTTCAATTCATGATAAGCACATGCGTTCCGTTCAATTCAAGATAAGCAGCTGCGTTTTGTTCATTTAAAGATAAAGTACCTGCGTTTCATTCAATTCAAGATAAGGACCTGCGTTTCATTCAATTCAAGATAAGCACCTGCGTTTCATTCAATTCAAGATAAAGTACCTGCGATTCGTTCAATTCGAGTAAAACACTTGCGTTTCGTTCAATTCAAGATAAGCACCTAGGTTTTGTTCAATTCAAGATAAGCACCTGCGTTTCGTTCAATTAAAGATAAGCACATGCATTTCGTTCAACTCAAGATAAACCACCTGCGTTTCGTTCAGTTTAAGATAAGCACCTAGGTTTTGTTCAATTCAAGATAAGCACCTGCGTTTCGTTCAATTCAAGATAAGCACCTGCGTTTCGTTCAATTCAAGATAAAGCACCTGCGTTTTGTTCATTTAAAGATAAAGTACCTGCGATTCGTTCAATTCAAGTAAAATGCGTTTCGTTCAATTCAAGATAAAGCATCTGTGTTTCGATTCATTTAAGATTAAGCACCTCAGAGGCATAATCTTAAATTGATCCAAACGTATTCCTCCTTTCATCGGGTCGTTCAACTCAAGATATACGAGGGGCGGTCAATAAGTTTTGCAATTCGGTTATAAGGAAACAAGATATGAGGAAAAGTGTTTTATTATTTTTTTAATATAACTACCCTCGACTTCAATGCACTTGCGCCACTTGTCCCTGAGGCTTCGAATTCCCGACAACCATAAATCTCCTGAATGCTGTTCAATCCACTCCTGGACGGCGAGCTGGACATCTTCATCGTCCCCAAACCGGCATCCACGCAGTGCAGCCTTGAGCTGGCGGAATAAAAAGTAGTCGCTAGGGGGTCAGATTTGGACTGTAGGGGTGATGGTTGAGCTCCTCGAATCCGCACTCACGCAGGGCAGCTTGTGCAACTCTGGCCTTGTAGACTTTGACGACGTTGAAGGCGATCATAGGGCGTGAGGTTTCTAGGGACCCAACAGGCAGAGACCTTGGCCATGGCCAAATTGTCGTGGGTGATGTTGATAACACTTCCATGTGATATTCTAAGTTCTCACTAGATTTCTTCGAACTTTACCCGTCGTTCTTCGAGGATCATCCTCTCCACATGGGCCACATTGTCCTTGTTGGTCACTTTTGACGGGCGACCTGGACGGGGGTCATCTTCAAGGGATCACGACTATGGCGGAACTCCCTATTCCAAGAGCAATGGTTAAATAGGAAGGGGTGGTGTCGGTGTACACTGCAACCATGCGTTCATGCATATATTTTGCATTCTTGCTTTCCTTGGCAAAAATTTGATTACTGTGCGGTGCTCAACCTTCTCCATTGTTGAAAATTTTGTGACTGACGATCTGCGATCAGCTACTGCTTTCTAAATAGACGAGGCAGGAGCGTGCGGCTGCAGGTCCTGACTTGTCATAACTTGTCCTAACATCCCCACAAACAGCCATCTCCCTTACTCTGTTTTGCCCTACCGATTTGCAAAACTTATTGACCGCCCCTAGTATGTACTTCCTCATAGGGCATCACCTTCTGCCTTGAGCACATTAATTGGATTTATGTTTCTTAAATCATCTTTTTCTGCCTTTGAAACTCTTTCAATCAATCTTCTAATTTAAAATGTTTTATATTAAATTAATTCTCAACCATAGAAATTTACTTGAAAATAATGGAAGCATTGATAAAGCATAGATTCGATAAGAAACCGTCTCCCGTTGTGACTTGTGCGATTGAGAAGGAAAAATAAATAATTTGTATTTTAGCAAAGAATCAAGGCAAAATTGATTTGTATAGATGAAGAGAACTAATGGAAATTAAATATTTGGAAGAATAACTCACCCAAACTTTTGAAACCCTATTTGTGGTTGATTAATCAGAGTAATGAACATGACCTAAAAGGAAAGTGCCAAGGAATGGATGCCTTCGAGAAAATGCCCTGCACAGGTGAACAAAAAGTGTCGTGTTAAAAAGAACATTAACCAACAGGGAGAAAAGCAGAAGACATGGAAGGTGAAAATATATAAAAAAACAAACTATGACTAAACTAACCTAAGCTCTAATTTAGCCTAAATTTTCCTGCAATATAGGTAAATGTAGGACACTTTCAAACTAATGGCGGGTCCCTCAGCTTTCACACCAAATAAGTATGCGAGAAAATATTATGCTTATGCAACTGATTGCTATACTATCTACATGGCCCGATTCAGTTTATTGCCGAATAACTACAGATAGATTCGAAAGAACTGAATCCACCTCGCTATGTATTCTCGGAATCTATAGAGGGCGTTGAGATACCTCTATTAATTTTGGGGGTCATAAATTTCTAGTAATTCACTGAAAAGAAAAGATTCATTCATCACAATAAATTCTATAATTTCCATATAATCTAAATATTCTTTCGGATTTTCAAACTTCCAATAATTTTCATTTTTTATGGACTTTATCACAACTCATTAAACTAAAACACCAGATGGCAAGTTCGATTTTAACACCAATAAACTTTCTTACAATTTTTTTTAAATTTAAAAACACAAAACCCGGTTTGTGGTTTTTAATCTGCAAAATGTGTTGTTTGAAATTTTAAAATGACCGTCTTAGTAATTTTCTTAAAAGTTTAGAAATTTTCCTTTATAATTGAAAGTATTGTTTATTTTTTATCTGCCTTAAGGGTTCGACCAACATTTTTTACATATCAATATGTATTCAATATTATGAGGAAAATAAAAACAGAAAGAGAATTTATGAGGTTTGAAGATGAAAAAAGAAAAATATTGGACAAAATGCCTCTTGCGAATGAATTCCACATTCCATCCGGGATTCAACGGTGATATGATTATTGCGTTCGCGTCTAAAGATTGTGAGAAATATGAAGTATTACGAAAAAAATGCTATTTTATGAGTTGCATTAATATACTAGCTTATAAAATATTAACAATGCTAATAAAAAGGTATTTTTTTTAGGGTGCACTTCAAAGCCAAATGGGGTTCACCTAGTCCTACACTTTAATGAAACGTTTGGGAATGTATGTGTTCAAAGGACGCTTAAAAGCACTGCGACTACCAAACGACCACGAAACACATGAATTAAAGAGTAGACTATGAATGTTGCTGGACCTATTTAGTAGAGCAAAGGTTACTTAACTTAGTTATTGTTAGGAAAAGTGACTTGAACTAGTTAGGTCTAGAAAAGTTTACTTGTCCAAGTTATTCATAGGAAATTTGACTTGTCCTACCTA
Organism: Ceratothoa steindachneri; assembly: GCA_963969495.1. Taxonomy (NCBI): domain Eukaryota; kingdom Metazoa; phylum Arthropoda; class Malacostraca; order Isopoda; family Cymothoidae; genus Ceratothoa; species Ceratothoa steindachneri. Next base: position 172,788,705 of record OZ018318.1, read on the forward strand.
GTTATAGGACATCTTACTTCGCCAGCTTAGATCTAAGAAAGGGTGACTTGAACTAGTTAGGCTCTGGAAAGGTTACTTTGGATAGTTAATCAGAGAAAAGGTTAGGTGTTATAAGCTGCAGTGAAATTTGCATCATTTCTTATGTGTTTACGGCGAATTTCCTGTAGAAATCACTAACAATAAAAAATAGGTATCTATATTTGTTATCAGAGTATGACCTGAAGAAGGGACTCGTGCAGAACAGAGAGTAAATTTGAGCAGTTTTTGAGATTTGTTTAATTTAGTATCTCTAATTATGTACTGACTTTAGATACTGCAGAATTTTTGTAAATTAAATGGGTGTTATGAGTAATTATCAGGTGTGGGGTGCATAGATACCCAGCACAACATCGCGACTTTTAAAATTGGTATCAGATTTTTTTGGGGGTATTTTGAAGAAGTCAATAATAGTTGATTGTGTTGTATATTCCTTGATTAGTAACAAATTTGAGCCTAAGCGTTCAAGGAAAATTAAACATAATAAGAGGATAAAGTAGGTAGATAAATTTTTGTTAGTTGTCTGTGGTTAGCCCGTTAAGGGTGTTAATTAGTTTTTTTTTGGTGGTATTGCAATTAACAAAAAGTGTTAGTGGTAAGTTTGGCTTAGACAGAGCGTTACTTGTTTCCTGGTTGCATAAGTGCCTTTAGCGTACATCGGTGAGTCTTTTTTTGACGGAGATATGTAAAATGGCGCCATTTGAAAGATTCCAACGTCAAGGCCAAATTCTTCGGACTAGCAGGCAAAGATCTGGTTTCCTACGTCATGGAAAAACAAAGGATAGAAAGAGAAGAAAGAAGAATTTAGTGGAAAAGAGAAGCAGTAGAAAGAGTAATCCAGAAGGAAAGAGAAACAGAAGAAAGAAGAATACAGATGAAAAGAGAAGCATAAGAAAGAAGAATACAGATTAAAAGAGACGCAAAAGAAGTAAGAATACAGATGGAAAGAGAAAGAGAAGAAATAAGAATACCAAGGGAAAGAATAGCAAAAGAAAGAATAATATAGTTGACTAGAGAAGCAGAATAATATAATTGAAAAGAGAGGCAGAAGAAAGAAGCGTGTAGATGAAAAAAGAAGCAGGAAAAAGAAGAATACAGATGGAAATTTAAATAGAAGAAAGAAGAATACAGATGGAAATAGAAGCCGAAGAAAGGAAAATACAGATGGAAAGAGAACAGGCGCAAACGGAAAGAGAAAAGAAAGAACGAAAAATCGCACATGATGGATTATTGGTTGGACATGTTAGTCACCACAAAACCTCCTTACGTATTTTTAAATACTTTTTTTTGGTTTGGCGCCACTAAAGAGATCGCCGAATACTGCCAGTCATACGAACTGTGCCAGAAGGCCACCGCTAAAGGCCAGGTACCACCAGCTCCCCTACTGAAAACTTACGTCATTTCCAAGCCCTTCTTCAGTGTGGCTATATACTTGTTGGGGACCCGCCATCCACCATCTAGTGAAGGACCCTCTTATATCCTTAATTTAGTAGACTGCGCTACTCGTTTTCCCGACGCAGTTACCATCAAGAAAATTAACAGTATTTCCTGTGCAGAAGCTCTCATCTCCATTTTTCCCCAGTCCGCATCCCTAAAGAAATCCTCTCAGATCGAAGCCACCAGTTCACGTCGGAACTGATAGAATACGTGGAAAAGTTACTTTTCATTAAACCCCTCTTTACGACTCTTTTTCACCCCTCAGCAAATACGATGTGTGAAAAATTAAATGGTACCCTAAATGAAGTGTTAAGAAAGCTCTGTCAGTCTCAGTCTTGAGAATGGTATTGGTACCTTCCAGTCGCCATCTTCGCGTGCCGAGAGATCCCTCACCGAACTCTGGGGTTTGCAACCTTCGAATTGTTTTACGGATACCGACGTAACGTCCGAGGACCTATGAGAATCCTTAAGGAGCTCTTCACTAATCCCCAATTATATGAAGAAGTTAAATCTTCCTACACATATGTGATCGAGTTGCGGGAACGCTTGGAGAAATGTGCAGAATTGGCCGCACAAACGCGGAGTGCAATCTAGAAAAATACCGAAATTATTTCGATTGAAAAGCAAAAGCTCGAAAATTAATGCCTGGTGACGAACTATTATTACTACTGACTAGAGAGACGGGCCCTTCTCCGTCATCGAAGCTCGTGGCACCGTTTACTACGTGGTTGATTCTCCCGCTGGTCATAAACTGTATCACATAAACATGCTCAAGAATTATCACCGCCGAACGTGTATTAATAATATCGTGACGCTGGATGAATAAGGAATCATGGAAGCCTTATACCCATGTGAACCTCTTCGGGTGGTTAACACGGTGTGTCTACAGTCAGATAATGAGTATCCTCTCCCTTCATTATCCCTCCCTCGGGATGATCCGTCCACTGAGTTAGATTTGAACCCCCACCTTGGCCCGCTCAGAAAATTCACAATTGTCCGCCCTATTGAAGGAATTCCCGAATGTAATTTCCGAGAAACCTGGGTGCTCCATACATTTTGTTCAGGAAATCAAATTGAAGACTTAAGGAACTATTAGACTCAAATCTTATTCCCTCCCGATTTATCTTCGATCCGCCTTTAACGCAGAAGTAAAGAATCTGTCACAGTTGGGAATTATCGAGCCTTCGTCCTCCGATTATTGCTCGCCGATAGTGATGGTCCGAAAAGCTGACCATACTCTCTGAATGTGTATGGATTACAGGAAACTTAACTTGGTTACAGTTTTTGAAGCCGAACCTATTCTCCTCATCAATCAAAGCCTACACGTGTTCGAAGACGCCAAATACATCTCCGAGATGGATTTGTGCAAGGCCTACCACCAAATTCCATTAGCTGACCCGTCTAAGAAACTAACCGCGTTTGCAACGGAAAGGGGGTTAATGCAATTCACCCGATTGCCATTTGGTTTGATCACGGCGGGTAGCAACTATAATCGGATGATGCGTCGAATTGTGGATGATTTGAGTGACGTGTCGTTCTATTTCGACAATGTGTACATGGCAACACGTACATGGGGGCGACACGTACACTCACTCCGAGCTTTATTAGATCGTCTCCGCGAGCACGGATTAAATGTCAGACCCTCTAAATGCCACTTTGCCTATGCGTCAATCTCGTATCTGGGATTGGAAATAAGGAGAATTCGGTTAACCCCTCAGCAGAAAATGGTCGAGGCCATTGCTAAGAGGTTCCCACCACGGACAAAGAAGCAGTTGTGTTCTATCTTGGGGGCGGTGTCCTTTTCATAAAATTTACCCCCCAATTTGTCGTGATAGCCGCGCCCATTAAGGATCTCTTAAAGAAACTTTCCCCGACCCCATTAGATGGAATCCAAACGTGATTCCCTTAGTTTAGCTTGCTGAAGGAAAAATTAATTTCAGCTCCCATCCTTCGATTACCCAATGGTCCCCCAAAATTTGGGATCCGCACTGATGCATGTAGAGAAGGCATCGGTTGTGTATTGGTGCAATATGATGACGATGGGACTCTTTTCCCAATAGCTTATGCAAGTCGAAAGCTATCGATTCGAGAAAGGGCGTATGCGACTATAGAACAGGAAGCTCTAACCATAATTTAGGTAATAACGAAATTCAAGTTTTATTTAATAGGACGTGAGTTCAAAGTGGAATCCGACCACCGGCCTCTGTCCTATTTACGTAACAGCAAAAGCCAGATCAGCAGGCTCATGTGATGGAACCTATTGTTAATGGAATACCAATTTACCAAAAACTATATAAAAGGCTCCGACAATTGTATAGCCGATAACTTGAGCCGAAACCCCACCGATGGCTAATTAAACTCATGTTAGTCTCAAAGCCATTTTTTTGTGTATGTATTTAATGTGTTAAGGTTTATTTGTGGAATGAATTAACTGCCTAGGTACCGCTTAATAGTCAGTTTTATTTTTTTGTTCTTTGTTGTACTCGATGATTATTTTTGTTGAATTGAGTTGTGTGATCCAGACCGATTAACTTCACAAGGGAAGGTTGACTTTAATCGTTCACCTGCCTATGTACATGCGTGCGTGTGCGTTCAATGTCAATAAGACTCAGTTTTGTAGGATGGTTGACCACGGCAACAGTAGGACGTAGAATTGCAATCCAAGACTCGTATGTTATTTTTGTCGTTTATGTTTTCTTTTTCACTGGATTACTCCCCCCCCTCCCCTATTACCTTCTTTAGAAGGAAGGAAATGTGGGAAAATCAATATAGCGAGGACAAAACAGACACTAGTTCGGTTACACAACGTCAAACGCTACGTGGCATATGGGCCGATACTTTAACTACCCCCCTCCCCTTTTGTCCCGCTAGCACAACAGTACGCGATAATACTCGCAAGGAAACCTTATAATCATCAGATTTCGTAACCCGTTAGTATAAAAAAAGGAGGGTGGTATAACCTTTCGAATAAAAATCTATGGACAGGCTCACTGTCCCCTCCTATTGTTTAGGTCTAGTTTCGCCAAATAGGCGAAATTTCATTCTCTCCGACGAAAACCAGAAGAGACCATTAGGGCTAACGGTCACCACGCTGAAAAGCGATGCCCCAGGCAAGAGGCTTAAACATAGGCACTCATCTCCCTTCCCCTTCCCCCCAGCGGATAAATGAGATATATATACGTCGATCTGCAGAAAAGTGGAAAATCAAGTTAGCGATCGAGAGAAGACGAGTACCGGCTTCATTCCGGGCATTAAAGTGGGAGGTAGCAGAATGAGGCCAAATGGCGGCCACGTGCCATTCTGTACCCACGTGGATCCGGAGATCACCGCATGGAGCTAGTAAAAGCATGGCTGAACCTAGGTAAGGAGGCGGCCAACGCTGTTATCACTCGCTCCAGCTGTATTTGCCTAGGGACCGATGTTATCGCCTCCCCTCCGTCCCCCACAACACAGCCAACTCTCCGAGAGCATTCGGGCTTTCCGCTCGAAGATTGGAATCCGCTGGACATTCCAACGATCATTATCAAGATTCCCTTAGAGTCGCTGTATATCAATAAAATAAATCCAAACCTAAATAATTACTCCTCCTCAATTAAACTATTCACTATATAACCAATCAACAATTCAATAGATTAACTAGCCAACCGACCAACCGAACAAATCTCGTCAGTAGTTTTTATATCTTTAGTTAGTTGGTTTCTCAACTCCCACGATAAAGGTAAGTCACTTTGTTTAATTCATTCTGATTTGTTTTCGGGTTTTTTTTTAATATTTAATATAATAGGTTATTTTATTGTTTACTCCAGTAACTTTTAATGTGATATTCAAGTCAGTTTATGTTATAATTTCACTTCTTTCTATTATTTTTTAAAATCACACTGGGTAGCATTAATTAATTTTATATATTGTTATTTGTGTTTTTACTTTAATTTTAATAATTGTCAATTTTATTATTTTAACTTGTCTTCATCCGCTTTTTTAGCCATTATTTAATGCATTCTTTTAACTGATATCGATTAATGTTCCTTCCCCTTCTCACTAGTCGACACAGTCGCTGAAGATGGCCCTAGTAAAGGTCCGAAACGTCCTGCCAATAAATGATTCGTGTAATCACCTGGGTCTTCATATTACTGCTATATATATATATATATATATATATATATATATATATATATATATATATATATATATATATATACACACTAAAGTTAAATGTTCAAACTTGAGGGATTATATTCTTCCTTCACCGTTGATGCAAAATTGAGTCTACTATTGTGGGAATAAGAGAAACAGTGCTGGGTTAGACTTATACGCGGAATTTAGAGTTGCAAATTACCCACTCGCACCCTGTATGTGTGAAAGAGATCGATCCAGTGCTCCTCCCAGTGATACCTCGAGTGTGCTTCGAAGAGAGAATGCGCGCGTTGGGTTTGTTTCCAGGGAAGAGAGAAAGACCCGTCTTCCGGCCATTTTATTATTTAAATTATTTTCAGGAAAAAATGAAATCATTCCTGATAATTCCTGTGTGAAGGATAAAACTCATATTATTCAAGGTAAAACTCATATTATACAGATTCAGAATCGCTACCATTAGTTGGGGCAAAGAGGGAACCTATTCCTTCTATTTCTTAACTCTTTGGATGAATGAATAATGGCCATTTCTTCTTTACGAAATGTTGGACGAAAATGGCCAATTATATTAATATCCGGCTCTATTAATATAATTAATTAACTTTCATTTTTTTAGTTTGGAATATTAATGTTTAACTTTATAACTCATAAACGTTTTTCTTTTAACATAAATTAGTTTCATTCGTTATTAATGGAAAATCTTATTAAGTTTCTTGTCTTAAATTTGCTCAATTTTGACAGGGAAACGAAGCAAACTTTTTTCTATTTTTCAAGCACTATAAAAGCAAGAGATATTAAATGTCTGAACTTATCTGAATGAATGTAGAAAAAGTTGAAATTTCGAATATAATTATTTTAAAAAACTTTTTTTTTTCTACTGCGTTGAAGATTTTGCTGTTAAAGGAAATTCAAAATATTAAATAACCAAACAATATTTTCCTAGTGACCCATTTTTACAGACGGCGAGATATCAATGGGTATTAAATATCTAAGTTATGGGAGAATTTGCTATTTTTACGACTGAATTGATTAATTATTTAATAATAACAAATTTCCTTTTGCCCTATTCTTTTTATTTGTTGAAGAACATCAATTTAACCGATCCACCAAACATACGTTTATGGTAAGTCACTGAAAATGAAAATTCGAGAAAAAGAATCTTACGTCATCTGCCATCGACACTAAAATATTTAAATTGCTAAAAGTACTTACGAATTTCAATCTTACGCTCTAATATTTTCGTGCTCAACATTTTCTCTTAACTACTATTAAATTGCGTGGCTGAAATTAGAGGATGAAATTGCTCGGATGCAAAACAGATCGACACAAATTTAACTTCGAATGTTTCTCTTTCTTATTTCTGAATGTTCGAATCAGTCTTAAATGTCACTGGAAGCAGAATTGTAATTTTATGAAATCATTTATCACTTCCAAATGTCGCCTGAAATAGCGCCGTAGAATATCTAAGGAAAGCTGAGAGGAGTTGATAGGAAATAGGTATTAGCCGAAAGGCCATCCAGATGAGCGGTTTTGATGATATGCATGAAAAATAAGACCTTATGAGTTCAAAAGAATGAGCATTTTGAACGTGACTTGCAAGTTGATTTTGATCGTTTTGCCCAACGGACACTTTTAAAGGAAAAGTTCTAGTGTAGGATTTCTTAAATTAAAGTTATACGCAGTAAAATAGGGAATTTGCCAATATTACAACATGGGACGAACTTAACTAGATTGATTTTTTCAATATTTAACTTTCTTATAAAATCTCTAACTAATATAGAACTTATAAATAAAGTATATATTAATATTAAGCAACTCTACGATACTTAACTTTCCATAATCATGTTAGCTAATTTACCCTAACCAAAAATTAGGGAATTCTCTGGAGTTGTTAAAATCTTGAAGATTTTCAATGATTATCCCTTATTTTAGCTGGAAAATAAGAGACAACGAAGGTTGCAAGCGCAAATCTTTGAAATTGACGAGCAAAGACGTTTTTCTCTAAGTTTGTCAACAAATGGATTAGTTAAGAAGAAGTGGAAGTTATCGGTAGATAATTAATGAGATCAAGAAGCATTTAAACCACAAGTTTAAAATATTATACAGTATTCGCAAAATAATTCAAAATGAGTAATCATGTTTGTAAACATCTTTTTAAAATGTTTTGGATCGAATATTTTACCGCTTTGAATGTCAGCCTGGAGCAGTTGTGTTTCATATTTATTAATGATTTGAATATGAGATGTATTTGAGATATCTCTAAAGGCAAATAATTAATCAATAATGTAATCATAAGATATTGAGAAAGATATTGAAAAAGATTGTTTAAAAACATAACCCATAGGGTGGAATGCAGTGGTAGATATTCTCATAATATGTTATAGAATATGCGATATCTCAATAGGATTTCTATAATTTACCACGGCCATTTAGAAACCCGCCCAGGAAATATCGTCTGATTTTGTCCCAAATAACCGATTGCCGTTGGGGCATATTTTGAATTCCTTCTGCGTTCATTTAAGCAAAGAATACAACATGATAGAGATTTGTAGGTATTTTATTTAAGAATTTAAACAAATCCTAATTTCCCTTAGGACTATGCCGTAGGAAAAATGGTCTCTAGAATCAGGGAACTAAAAAAAATGTAGAGTATAGTGAGAGTATGTTAATGCAAGACTTTCTTCTTTCCTCTTTTTTCTTCATGAAAGTTCTGACAGTAACCGTCACCGAGGGCATGGTCACCGCGTTCTTCATTAAAAAAATTTAAAATGACCTTATGTTTTTCCCAATAATAATTCAAATTCTTATCTAATTCCATGTTTTCATCATTAAAATGCACTTATAAATCGATCAATCTATTCTATGATCACCGCAAGATTGTATTCCAATTCTTTCTTCAATTTCAACCGGCTTCAATGAGCAGCTCAATATTCCCGACCAATAATTTATTCAACCAAACTCTACGACCTTCATTCAGCTCTTGCGGCCCCCTAATTAGATCTCCCCTCGAGGTTGCCGTAAAATTTTCCCCACCACTTCTATCAAAGAGTGAGGGAGGAAAAGGGGCTCAGTAGGCTTTATGTGGAGCCTGCCACCCCACTGTAGCAGGATGCATTTTATCTTCTCGACAGCCAAGTGGAGCGCCATTTTGGTGAGTCCTTCGCTGCCGAGCTAAGGCATGCCAGGTCCATGGGTGGGGGTGGGTCGGTGGGGCATGGAGCTAGACGATCTATAGTGAGGCTCCTATGGGCGGATCAGGGGTGAGGTGATTCCGGGTTATTGGAACCTGTTTCACGAGACCCCCTTTTCTTATGTTATTTCTCTTCATAACACAAGGCAGAAGGAAGTGTTACATGCCCTCCTTCTACATACGCGCGAATACATATATACGTGCCAGTAGGGAAGCAAAGGTTGTTTGTGATCCATGCACACATACCAGCACTGTGGATTAAAGGTTGTATAACACCTCGTCTCCACAGATCCAAGACCTTAATCCAGTTAAAAAGGTTCGAGGACACTCAGAGAGTGGAACAGATCGAGGAGTCACAAAACAGTGCAAGGAATCTGGGAAATTCATCAAGATGAATGGATCAATATTTTAGTCCCAGCGGGTGTACAGTTTATTCGATCTTGTGGAAACGACGCCAAAGTATCAAGAAAATAAATGTCTACACACTAAATACTAATTACTTATAACTTTTCGCTCTTCCTCACACCAAATACATGGCAGGAATACGCGCTTGTTTCCGTCGTCTCCGAATCGGGCACACTCGTGTGACCCACCGCAATTTGGTGGAGCGCTCGCCAGCGCCCTATTGTGACGATTGCTTTGTCTCCCAGACTGTTTGGCACATTCTTGTTGAATGTCCCAGTCTGGGCGAACTTTGCGCATGTTACCTGTCCCGGTATTGGGATGGGCAGGGTCGCTACCGCTTGTCCATTGTACTCGGGACGAGTGCGTGTACATTGACTAGTAGACTTGTAGACTTTTTGGGGGAGGATGACCTTCTCCATTTTATTTAACCAGTTTTTTTTTGTTTTCTTTTGTTTTGTTTTGTTTCTTTTTTTTCCTTATAGGTTGCAGGTTACTGTACCGGGGGGACCTCCCCCCCGATGCAGGAGCTTGCTTCCTGATCGTTGCCTTTTTCCTTTTTTAAAATTTTTGGTGTTGAGTTTGTTTATTTTGTGTGTTTTTGAAGTTGAATTTAAAGTAGCCTAGTACTAGGCAGGTTTTTAATACGGCGACTAATGCCCAAGTAGGCAGTCGGCAGATGAGCTCTTAAAAAATCCAGATGGCAGGCAATTTAACAACAAAAGACCCCAACTTTTGGGCTACCATTCATGATGGTGCAAAATTTTGACTTAAATAGTTGACATCCCTTTCAGACCCTTATTCTGCTTTTCTCTTTCATATTTCTTGCAATTTTAAACTCGAATCCGTTGTTTTTTGTTCAGGAAATAAAAACTTTAAAAAGTTTTGTTTTATTCTCAGTCAACTTTTGTATCTCGTAGATTTTATGTTTTTAACTTCTCTAACGAAATTCATGAAAAGTGAAACTTGACTTTATACCTTCATGATATTAAATAAATTATTTAGTTTATGTAAATTAATATAATATATAAATAAAAATCAATAAAATTTTAAATATATAGTTATTACTGGCCAGTTAAAAACATTTCTCATTACCAATATATTAAAGTTTTGAGTGCAATAAACTACATAAATAATTTAACCCAGAAGCTTATCCCATGATTTATGATTATCTACAAAAGTTGCTTCGATTTAAGATGTAATTATTAAATTTTATACATTTTTTAATATTTATGATTAAATACATCGTTTTTTTCATTTTATTCTTTTTATTGCATCCAAAATTAAAAATAAGTCTCGTTTTTGTGTTACATGACCAAGTTGGGCATAAATATATATCAAATATGAGAAACAATGTAATTAATGATTGAGGTCAATTAATATTTTTCCTTTTAGGAGTTTCCATTAAATAATCTAAAATTTTGAGATTTTTAAATTCTGCATTTGGCTAATTAAAAAGCCACTGTTCCTATTATAACGAAAGAGATCGTTATAAATATTGTTTGAATCTAATTAATTTACTAGGGATTCTTTTACCTCATATTTTTTTTACAAATTTCTAAAGAGTGGCAAGTTGTTGAAATTGATATGGCAAGCGTTGGAATTAACTCGGTATGTGCTTTGATTCAATGAAACTTTTCCCAGCTAGAGAGCTGTTCCAAAATCTCTGTTAATGATGTTAACAAATGTTTGGGAGCTTAAGTTTTAAGGTATCGTGGATTGCCTCATCATTATAGATATAAGGCATTCTGCATGAAGTGATGTAACTTAAATACATTATCGATGCTACGAGAAGCGGTCAATAAGTTTTGCAAATCGGTAGGGCAAAACAGAGGAAGGGGGATGGTTGTTTGTGGGGGTGTTAGGACAAGTTATGACAAGTCAGGACCTGTAGCCGCACGCCCCTGCCTCGTATATTTAAGAAGCAGTAGCTGATCGCAGATCGTCGGTCACAAATTTTCCAACAATGGAGAAGGTTGAGCACCGCGCACTGATCCAATTTTTGACCAAGGAAGGCAAGAATGCAAAATAGATCCATGAACGCATGGTTGCAGTGTACACCGACAGCGCCCCTTCCTATGCAACCATTGCTCGCTGGAATAGAGAGTTCCGCAATGGTCGTGAGTCCCTTGAAGATGACCCCCGTCCAGGACGCCCGTCAGACGTTACCAACGAGGACAATGTGGCCCATGAAGAGAGGATGATCCTCGAAAATAGACGGGTCAAGGTCGAAGAAATCGAGCGACAACTTGGAATATCACAGGTAGGTGTTATTAACATCATCCACGACAATTTGGCCATGACCAAGGTCTTTGCCCGTTGGGTCCCTAGAAACCTCCCCCCCCCCTCCATGATCCACTTCAACGTCGGCAAAGTCCACAAGGCCAGAGTTACACAAGCTGCCCTGCGCAAGTGCGGATTCGAGGAGCTCATTCATCCCCCCTACAGTTCAGATCTGGCCCCTAGCGACTACTTATAATTCCGCCAGCTCAAAGCTGCACTGCGTGGCCGCCGGTTTGGGACGATGAAGATGTCCAGCTCGCCCTCCAGGAGTGGATTAAACAGCAATCGGGAGATTTCTGGTTGTCGGGAATTCAAAGCCTCAGGGACAAGTAGCGCAAGTGCATTGAAGTCGAGGGTAGTTATATCGAAAAAATAATAAAACACTTTTCCTCATATCTTGTTTCCTTATATCCGATTTGCAAAACTTATTGACCACCCCTCGTATATATGAAAATTAACCGACAGGAAAATGAAAAGATGAATCCAAGCACTTTCGAACTATATTTGCAAGTTCATTTTGAAGGAATAGCATGAAAATGGAGAAGACAACCTTATATATGGTACAAAGATACGAAGAGAACGCCCTTTGCAAAGCTCCACCGCCTTTATTTTAATGGAAAATTAAGCTTCACTTAATTTTCTTTTGTTAACACAGCCGGTCTCTGCTTGGGGTAAGTCCATGTTCTTCTATTGTTAGGCCCAGAGGTTTGAAGTTCTTTTCGCCGTAAGGTTTAATTGCGGGATTCCTGTTACCAGGAAAACACGCCTTCATGCCCCGTAAGAAACCTACACCTAAGAAGATGCCCCCTAAGGGCGCGAATACTCGAGCCCGTACCGGTTCGCAGGCCTCGGTGACACGAGAGCCCTCTGCTTCTTGCCCCAGTGAGATCCTAACTTCGTCCGCTACCTCCTCTCAGAAAGGGGAGGTGGAGATCGAAAACCTCCGCCGTCAGGCGCTCGACTCCATCGGCACTCGGGAGGTCCCACCCCTTCCCAAGAACTCCACCCCGTAGGAACCCATCGACACCCGTCGCGTCCTTGGTTTTGACGAGCCTATTCTTGGTTTTCAGCCTAACCAGGGTGTTATCCAAATAGTTGAGGCCCGCCGGGGTACCCCGGACTGGCACTTGGTGGTCACTCACCCCAGAGCCCACCTCGCTAATCCCACCCCTATGTTCTCCACCCGGGACGTGGAGGAATTAAATCTCCTTTTCGTCCTCTATCGGGTAAAGGAGCACCTTCTGGAGGAGGAACTTGCCCGCCTCCACGTTAGCTTGCGTCTTTACTTCGTGGTCTCTTACGTAGGGTGGAACTACGCCCTAGAGGACTTTCGACTGCAGTCGACTCAGGGGGTAGGTATCCCTATTGACCCCGTCCTCTACAACCGTACCGTGCTGCGGGAAACGTTGTCTAGACCCCCTTCTGCACGCCCTCAAGGTCCAGCCCCACCTTCACGCCATAGACGCCGTCCGCGTAACCGCAGCCAGGCTAAGGATGGTCGCAAATAGGCCTATTCTGGATTCATGGGAGGATGAGGTATGGGCTGTTCAGCAAATCTTCCATTTCGCCCCTCCCCCTCTCTTCCTGGACCCACCCTCGGGTAATGATAGAGTTCCTGGGGTAGAGGAAGACCCCTTTCTCGCCGTGGGGCTCATGGCATGCGAGGAGGTGTACGGCTACAATATTGACTTCCTTCCCGAGTTGGGTGCCGTACTTTCCCCTGGCGACGTGCAAGAGGGGGTCCAGACCACGTTTCCCGGGACTTGGAGGAATTCGCTCTCTCATCTCAGGAGCGCATTCTGAAGCTGACCCCGGACTTGTGGCCGCCGTGGACGCCATTAATATGGTTGCCCCCCTGGAAGATAATACACAGGAGCTCCTCAACGAAGACCCTGGAATTTGAGCAGCTGTGGAATACCTCGACAACATTCCGGCGTCGGTGCCACCCAACCTCCCTCCTTCTCCGTTGGTGGATGCCCGGGTTCGGTCCGGTGTGGACCAGGGAGACGGTAATGACGACGCGGCAGACGACCAGGCTGAGGTGGATAGTGTGTTTGACCCTCTGGGTCGAGTCCGTAATGACCCCATGCAACGTCACATCTGCGATTTTCTTCCCGGTAGCGTCTGTACCCATGTGCCCCTTCCCTCCAATGTGGCGAAAGCTGCGGGTGGCAAGGAAGTGCAGGTGTACCTTGGAGCTTACCGTCACTTCGCCCCTAGCAATAAGCTGATGCTCCCGGTGGTGCAGACTCTCCTGCGCGCTAGTGTTGTAGAACACTCGAAGCAGATCAGGTGCGCCCATCAGGTATTCTTGGTGCTCGAAAATGAGCGCGAAGACCGCCTCATTTACGACATGTCCGCTTTAGGCGTTTCGGATTTGTATACCCCCCTCCTTTCCAACTCCCTTCCCTTTGAAAGGTTCTGCGTGATGTGGGAGAGGCCATGTGGGAAATTAAGATTGACCGACAGAATGGGTTTTGCCACATTAAAATCCATCCCAGTGCTAGGCCTTGGTTTGGGATTCTATGTGGAGGACAGCGTTTTCGTTTTAAGCGCCTCCCCATTGGGTTTTCCGGATCCCCCTTCATCATGCAGTCTTGCATGGCCCCCATCTTCAATGCCTTTGCACACCAGGCAGGAATCACGTGCTATACCTACCTTGACGATATCCTAGGCCTAGAGAGCCCCGCCGCCCTCGTTAGATTCATTGAACTGGTTCAGCAATCGTCCATCAAAATCAACGAGGGGAAGTCCGCGTTAACTCTTAAGCGGCATTTGGTCTACTTTAGCGTGGACATTGACCTACGCACCAGCCACACCCGCCACACCCGCCTCACCCCGATGGTGAGAAAGAAGACTTCCGAAGTTCTTTCTTGGGCCCCCCGGGTCCCTTCTTATTATCCCTTCTGGGCTAGGCTGGGTGGGATTTTGAACTTTGTGTGAATGGCCCTTGGCCTCCCTAGGTTCTGGGCCAAGCTGGCTTACGCTCGGTCCCCCAGGGTTGCCCTTTTGACAATCCTCCTGCCGTCCGGTTGGGTCCCCTGGGAGGTTCAAAACGCAAAGTTTGGCCTAATCAACCCTACGGGGACTATTCGCTATATATTTTTTTCTACCCGCTTCAAGACGACTTAATGTCGTCCTAACTGCTTCCCCCCATCCCATCCTCCCTCGACGGAGTTGCGAAGCTGAAATGAACTGATCCGCTACTCATCTAGTCTCGCTCCAACTATATCAGTCCACTTTGATAGACATAATTGGGGACGTAAAGGAAAGCAGCTTTGAGGATTAGCCCACTGTGGAACTCTACGGAAGAGACTGCCTGGTTACGAGGCGATGCTGAAAGCTTTGGGGAAGAGTTTGCTCTAATCTCTAAGGGTAGCTTGCGGCTAAGACCACAGGGGGACATGCAACCGTCCCTGTGTAAGTTGGGAACAGCATCGATATCCAAACCACAGATGGGGCGGCACCCCGGATGGTGGTAGTTGATTCTATCACCACCCATCATCAAGTCCGCCACACCTCCTCCATCTAAGGGGTCTCCCCGGGTCCACCCATCATCATTGATTCCCCCATTTGGAAGTTCACGTTCACGTAGGATTAGCGACGAAGTAGAGGGAGTCATCAAGTAATCCAAATACAAAATACAGAAGATTAAGAAGCAAAGGAGCAACACATTGACCTAAATCAAGTCGCCCATAACAAAAGTAGTGCGAGCTAAAGCGAACACAGGGCTGAGGGGCCACTCTCGAGAAGAAATTTCCCAGGACCACACGACCAGGATACCTCTGCGCGTTTGTCGACGGACAGCCCAAGCCTAGCAGAGAATCCGTATTCGAGGCCGTGTAGGCAAGTTGGGCATTGCCATAGTGAGGCTGTTAGACATAACCTCAGGATATATCGCAATATGCGAAAAGGAAAAAGATATAGAGGACATTACGAAAGACAAGGCAGTTAGGGTCCTACAAGGCATTGGGCTGCAGCCAGAAGTACCCTCACAGATCCTGGCTCTCAGGAGCGTGGTATGCCGTCGTATCGCCTCGTGGATAGGACAACACTCCGCAGAGGAAATAGGCGAGGAAATTCAGCTTCTGCAAGCCTGGGCCAAGGTAGCCGAAGTAATAAAATTCAAAAACAGGAGGGATGGTGGCGAGTACACCCATGTGTTCAAGGTGGTCTTTGCGGAGACGACCATGGCACAAAAGGCAAAAGAGCAAGGCCTTTAAATGTTTAACGCCAAAATTAGCGGGGAGCAGATGGAGAAAGGAGAATATACTCCCGTCCAATTCTGCTTCAAGTGCTACAAGATGGAGTCACACGCCACCAATGACTGCAAAAAGCCGCAAGAGACGTGCTGTAAATGCAACCAGAAGGGGCATAATTGGCGAAGCTGTAACAGCAATGTAGAGAAGTGCGTGAGCTGTGGGCAGGGACATAGGACTATGGCCATGTCATGTCCTGCAAAGAAAGAAATTATGAGAAATGAGCCGGAGGCCAAGATAAAAGAAGAATCACGCAGGGCAAACATGTCCTACGCCCAAAACGCAAAGGCAGCCATCTTGGAGGTGGGCGCCAAGAAAACCTACGTCAACATAGAGAACGAGAGCTCCACAAACATCATGACGTGCATCCTTCACGCGCACGTCATGAACCTAGCTCGCCCGGGCACGTTCGCGACAGTACTAAACCAGATGCTAGCGAAGAACGGAATTGGAACAGATGTGGTTCCCGCCCCCCCCCCCTCCGGGGATGTACTGCATCTGCAGAGGGTTTCGAAATCACAACAACTAGCAGAGCAAGTAAACACCAGTAAAACGACAAACAAGAAGGGAAAAGCAAGCAGTCGAGGCAATGACTCCTGCGCCCAGACAGAACCAAGCAACCACTACAAAAAAAGGACAACTCGGACACAAATAGTTCCTCGGAATCAGCAGATTCCTCAGACTCCGAGGCACAAAAATCCCAAGAAACTAATGCAAAGAAAAAGAGGAACAAGAGATTGCGGGCGAACGACATAAATCTGAAAATATACGCCTGCGATCAATTCCCATTTCCCGAGGAAATTGAAACCAGGAGTATTTTCCATGGCATAAGATCCAAGATTTTCAAATGGGAGCACGATTATGAAGTAGAACCTGAAACAGTGGAAGAGGCTCTGCTCGCACAAAATGTGACCCTACATCACAGCACCTGCGAGCAAACTGGCTTACAATTCAACTGCAGAATCGCGAAGCACTTGGGTTTGTCTCATAGGACTGGTGTTCCCATTTCTAAACCTGAAGCCTCTTCCATTAGGCAACATTCATAGTATCACCATCATCCTCTTAATTCTAATTCATTTACTATATTTTCTTCAGCCTTAACTTCTCTCGATTTTAAAATCTTAGAGTCACTATATATCATTAAAATAAATCCAAACTTAAATAATTACTCCTCCTCAATTAAATTATTCACAATATAACCAACCAACGCTTCAATAGATTAACTAGCCAACCGACCAACCGAATTAATTTCCTCAGTAGTTTTATATGTTTAGTTAGTTGATTTCTCAACTCCCACGTTAAAGGTCATTCCTTTGTTTATTCTCATTTGTTTTCGGGTTTTTTGTCTTTTTTCTTTTTGTTTACAATTTAATATAATAGGTTATTTTTGTTTACTTCAGTAACTTTTAATATGTGATAATCAAGTCAGTTTGTTATAATTTCACTTTCTCATTATTTTTTTTTAAATAGCACTGGGTAATATTATTTAATTCTATATATTGTTATTAGTGTTTTTACTTTAATTTTAATAATTGTCAATTTTATTATTTTAACTTGCCTTCTTCCGCTTTTTTTAATGCATTCTTTTAACTGTTATCAATTAATATTCCTTCCCCTTCTCATTAGACGATATAGTCGCTGAAGATGGCCCTAGTAAAGGTCCCAAGCGTCCAGCCATTAAATGATTAGTGTAATCATCTGGGTCTTTATATTCCTACTACATATCAGATTCCCAAGGAACAAATCAATTACCAGTATTACATATATATATATATATATATATATATATATATATATATATATATATATATATATATATATATATCTGCAACAAAGCCCACGGGGAAAATTATTTCGAGGATTCCAAGTACTTTCGAACTTTATTTCGAGTTCTTTATCGAGGAATAACAAAAGTATTGAAAGTTGTAATATTTATAAGGATGATACTGAGGAGAGGAAACGACCACAAAAAAGCAAAATAAAACAATCTACAAAATGAATTAATATGAAATGGAAACCTTAGGAGGAGCGGAGATAAATACAAACTAAGATCATTAAATTAGCAAAATTCAAAAGACTAAAGGTTGACAAGAGGATTAAAATACCGCCTAAGCAATTAAGGAGGAATAAAATATGAGCAAGAGATTAACCTCAGAGGTCAGGATTGGAAAACCAAGGTAGAATAAATACAAATGCTCTAAAGACTTGACTCAAATTAAAATAAATACATAGACATGGACATAAGGCTACATAGATTCACAAAAAAGAAAATTAAATAGTTTATTAAGATTAATATAGATATTTAGTCTCAAATTAAAAGTTTTGACATATCTCGTTTCCTTTTATCCGAATTGCAAAACTTATTGACCGCACCTCGTATTTCGTTCGCGTCTCCAAATAGGACGCCGACCCGAATCTGTGTTTGTACGTATCCTTTATTTGTACGACCGTAAGCTATTGGGTAGTTGTAGTTGGAGTGCAAGATAGCAACCATCTACCACGTTCAGACTTTTGCTTTATGCTGCCTCATAAAGAGGGTGTTTGCAAATGTTACACAGATCAGAACAGAAATCTAATAGGAGATGACCCTTAAAAACTACACGAGAAAGAAACATCGCTCTTTAAGGACACGAGCCTCAGTCCTCTGGATATTTATATCAGTGCTCTTTCAGTTAGCGAATGGGACCAACATGTAAGATAACATTAACCAATTAACCCCAAGGAACAGATCAAGGACGGGAATACGCGACCTGGATGACATTTGAATATATATATATATATATATATATATATATATATATATATATATATATATATATATATATATATATATATATATATATAAATATATATATATGGGTGAAATTTAAAAGTTCGATACATGTGGTGCGGTTAGTATAAGCCAAAATTTAAAATTTAAGCACTGAATGTTTTCAATTTTTGCTTATACTAACCTATATATATATATATATATATATATATATATATATATATATATATATATATATATATATATATATAAATATAAATACGGAGAGAAAAATAGATGAAAAATGTAATAAATAAAAATAAACTTTAAATAAAAAGAATTCTTTATTCATATCCACTCTTCTTTCTCAGTGTCCTTCACATTTCAATTTTAATTTTTTCCTTATTAGTTAGTCTTTTCATTATTCTTCTGCGGTTTCTAAGAGCTTTCCGGAAGTCTCGCACCAGAAGAGAAAACGATATTTTTTGTTTTGATTTTGCAGAGTTTGCATTTAAATTGCACAAAAATTAAGATCGAAGCAGAACGCATTGAAACATCTTTCTCGTGGTTGCACGAAGTAACAGGAAGCTGGGAGACGAATTTAATTGCCAACCTCAATCTGAAAACTCAATTTCTCGGCCAGATTTGCCAACTGAATCACAAATTCAAGAAGATGGGAAGTTTGTTTGTCAAAACAGGTTTTGGATATACTAAGACTTTTAAAAAAGGAACACCTACTGCTATATTGTAAGATTTGTTGCAACTCCAAGCAAATTTTTGCTACGAATATAAGCTGAAATCTTTATCATTCCTTTAGCATTCGCCGCACTCTGAAGTTGAAGAAGTTGCGCCCTTTCAAATTACTGCATAAATTGAGCAAGGACGATCCTGAACGGTGAGTGCAGTTTTTCGAGTGGGATTTACCAAAACTGAACTATGACTTCTGTTTGGGCACTGGCAATCTGACTGAATGAAGTCAGTGTCTTGATGCAACCTCATGTGTTAACAAATGGCAAAATCTAATTGGTGTCCGCAATCTATTCTTTCATTTCAACACTAGCAATTTGCCTGGAAATATGGAAGAAGGCAACTATCTCAATTCATTTTGTTTTGTCAAACCCTCACTTAAGCATTTGGCTGCTTAGACAACCAACTAGCCTGAAGATCAGGTAATATTTTTTCCCTTGATCCCTTGATAGCATCTAACACAAGAGATGCGAAGTTCAAGCAAAGAATACCCTGTCTTCACTTGTCCCTCGCGAATCCATTAAATTCATTAACTGCGACCAGCAATGATCGCTACTACAAGACAGAGGGTAGAAAACCGAGCAGTTATTTCGGATTCCATACCTGGGTGCAAAAAGCATTATATGAAATAATTAATTAATACAAATTGTGAAAACAAGCGAGGAAATTATACCGAGGTGCAAACATACGTGATCGATCTTCAACATTTATCAAGGTTTTATTTACGAGTATATACACTGACATCTTGAGATGGATCAGAGTCACAATATCTTTTATCATTCCCAAAGAAGTTAAGGAAGTATTAGTATTATTGAAATGATTCTCTTGTTTCCATTTTGTATTGATTGTTTCTGTGATTGCTGTGAAATTCATGTGACTTCATTGAATGAATAAAAGATAACTTTGAGAATAAAAACAAAATGTGTTTCTTGGAAACTGATAAATACTTGCACCAACTGACTCGTGTCGATCGTGGAAGAGGCCTTCTCACCAAATAATGAAATCACATCAAAATCAGAAAGACATTCGCTGGCAAGAGAGCCAGTGTCCATCAGGCTGCGGTCAACGTTCTGGCGGAAGATGCAGACAGCGTGGTAGAACTTGGATTTATTATGGCTGTACGAAGAAGAGAACCCTCCGTGCCTCAACACAGGCCAACTAATGTGATTGCGGATATCAAATCTCCTTCGGCAGTTATTTTGCGGAAGAGTCATAATCAGCCGGGAAACAGAACCAAATGATGAAGAGACAGCGGTGTTGGGCTTGGTTCTGGATTAGATGAGATTGGTTACCGGAGCTGTCTCACACGACACGATGGAGTGCTTGATTGGTGGCTACTAACTCAGCTCAGGAATCCAATTCAGTAACAAGGTAGTAGATATCCATCCCTTATCCAATAGGTTCCTGAGAGCTCCTTGATGCTGATAGATTAAAATAAATATCTTGAACAACTAGAATAATCTTCCAAAATTCCAAATAATTCTCCATTTTTACTTTATTTTAAATACAATTCTTTATGACTATCTAATTTCTTTCTGTATCTCAACTATCCTCATCCTCCTCTCTCTATGAAGAGCGAGTAATATTTAACATTCTTCATCCACCCACATCATATGAAGAATCGGGGCGCTAAATGGTCTTTCTTTCTCTCTTCATGATACTGATTGTGTCATGTCTTAAATATTCATTCCTAGTTTACTTTTTACGTCACGGTTTGAAAATATTCAATTAAGAATATCCAGCGTGAAGTAAGTATCAGTATAGACATCTTTGTCCTAGATGCTTTTCTTCGGAGGTGTTTTCTTTATCTTCATTCCATTTTCCACAACTTCTTTGTAGGGACCATAATAAGGATGAAGGAAAAGTTTCATTAACTCTCTATCCGTACTTCATAAGAGATGGACAACAAACAAAATATAGTAAATTGATGTTTCAATTTCTATGAATTCATTTGTCCGCCTTTGAAAGATAAAAGCTTCCTTAACTAGCAAAATTTTACTTGCGCCCTTGAAAGAATGGCAGGTCTCGGATCGAATAGAAATGACATCACTTTTTGTCTAATGTCGTTCTGTCTGGCACAGCTGAGTGTAGGGTAATATGACGCCCAATTTCTCTCCCATCCTACAACAATGTCAGTTTTCCTTCTAGAAATATCCGGCAGCGAAGGAAGGTTGCTTAATTGATGATATACACATATCATTGAGTAATAAGTATTACCCTTGAGGAAATTATAGGGATATCGCTGGTTCTGTGTTTGAAACAGCTACCAATGCCACTAAGGAGAAACATGAGAATAATGAGATTAACAAAGATGTTCATGAGTTATTTGGGAAGAATAGGCCATATGAATCATATATATTCTATAAATGTAAAGTACAATAGATAGGAACATGTATTATATATAGCCTGAAAAAGGAAGATAGATAAATGATGCAATAGAAAAAGAAGAGTAAATTTAATCCAATATATCTTTTACACGTAAATGCGCTGTCAACTGGCTTTTTTTCGTCCCCTTAACATTTACAATTATATTAGTATATGTAGGCATATTTGTAGGAATTTTGGAGGTTTAGAAAAATACAAGTCCCACTTGTCCAGGGGTCTAATATCCATGAAATTAAAATAATAGGGCATCCAATTATTGATCGAATGCGTCAATTAAAAAATACACGGTTCAAAATGTGCAGGCCAGGTATCAAGTACCCACACTTTTGAAATATAGGTAAAGCTCCTTCAGTATCAGTATGATTGGTTGGAATTTCCTTTGCTTATGTTAGGTTAATGGTTGTATCCATGGCACTGACTAGTGATAATTTGCTTACTACACTTGCACATAAGACTTAAGCTCATCACGGCTCTAATGCTCTAAATATTCAAATAATTTATCTTTTTTCATATTTGATGTTTTGGAACCTCTATTATCCAAATGAGTAAGACTGGGCCGCCTACTCATTCCTAAGTTTCATTTTCGACGGCTATAGTTTTAAAGCTCCTGAAATCAAGACGTAATTATTTTTAAGGCTGAAATAAATAATATACATACATAAAATTCCTCATGACATTTTGTAAGCTCTTAATTTTTTTTATAAGATCTAATGAGTTAGGGTACCACTCATTAAGGAAACACGAAATTAAGTATGCAACCTCCATCGTTTAATGGATTTCGGAGGGTGAAAGAGACGGTTAAACTTCCTCTTAATTCGTCATTCACAGCCAAAATCACTTAGAATGAGGGCAAATGAAACAGGAGACCGGTGGCGCAGCCAGGCTCACAACGATCTACTTCCGTTTGAGGGTGATTTGGTTAGAGACGCGATAAAGAAGTAGGCCATTCCTGTGGCCATTAGTGGTGGCATGAAACCTTGCAGTTGTGAGGAATAGCAAGTTTTTAACTTCCAATTTATGCGAGATATACATTTATGCGCATATCTATTGGCAACACATCTCAAATTTTGTAATTTACGAATTTTTATACGTTACTAGTTCGAAATGTACATATTTATATTATATTTAATTATATTATCCTAAAAGCAATATATTATAACGTATAAATGATAATAAAACAAATTATTAATATTTAGCATGGTGTTTATTAGAAAAAACACAAGAAGCAAAAGTATTGGCAATGTTTACATAATACTGATTAAACAAATTCAATTATTAAAATTAGTGGTAAAGAATGTTCGACAATGACTGATGGAATATTCTAGACTAATCTAAGATAGCAGGTTACTGGTTACTTGCACGGCTAACCTTTTGGGTGCTCATTATGGTATTAGACACGGCTAAAGAATCATCTCTACAATAATTTTGAAATAGCAACGTGGTGAAGATATCCGAACACTCAGAAACATATGGGAAGCGTATAATTGAGCTGCACAAACAAGGAAATGGATAGAGAAAAATTTCGGCAAGTTTGAATATCCAATTTTCATCATTAAGGAATATTATTGTAAAATTAGGGTTGATGGAACGACTGTTAATCGTGTGCGGAAAGGGTGACCAAGAAAGTTAACTGACAGATATGTGCGTTCGTGTGTTCCAATTGCCAACAAGAATCCAGAAGTCACTTCCAAGGAATTGAAAGAAAATCCGGCTCACAGTGGAACAATCGTGGACGTGTCAACAGTTTGATGTTACCTGAATCGTGAGGGTTTCCATGGACCTGTACCAAGGAGGAAACCACTGTTGAAGACGGTTCACAAAAAAGAGGCGTATAGAGTTTGCCAGAGAACATCTGGACGACAATGAAGTAGAATTTAGTAAAATATTATGGTCAGACGAGACTAAGCTCGAGCTGTTTGGTATAAACGACCATTACCTTTGGAGAAAATCTGGATAATCTCTGCTGGAAAAGAACATCATACCTACTTTGAAACACGGAGGTGGTTCCATCATGTTATAGGGGTGTTTTGCTACTGCAGGTACTGGCTCAATTTGTGTGATAGAAGGCACTATGAATTTTGAGGGATATCAGCGAAATTTGGATGAACATGTGAAATAATCGGTAAGGAAGCTTAGTCTTGGTAGAGGGTTCGTCTTCCAACAAGATAATGATCCCAAGCAAACGAGCAAATCAACGCGAAAATATTTTTCCAATCAACGCTTGAAAGTGATGAAATGGCCTTTTCAAAGTCCACATTTAAATCAGATTGAAAATTTATGGAAAGAATTGAAGTCAGGTATTCATAAGAGGTCACCAAGCAGAATCGCAGAGTTGAAAGCTTTTGCAGTGGAAGAGTGGATACAAATTCTTACTAAAACTTGCACAAACATTGTTCATAGCTACAATAAACGTTTGATTGCTGTAATTGCTGCTAAAAGAGATTATACCAAGTATTAATTTATAGTTGCCAATAATATATATGTAATATTTATGAATGTTGCCAATACTTTTGCTTCCTGTGTTTTTCTAATAAACACCATGTTCAATGTTAATGGTTTGTTTTATTATCATTTATACATTATAATATATTGCTTTTAGGCTAATATAATTAAATATAATATAAATATGTACATTTAGAACTAGCAACGTATAAAAATTCGTAAATTACAAAATTTGAAATGTGTTACCAATTGATATGTGTGCAACTGTATTACTTTTATGGTTTTGATTTGAATACCTTTTGGTGCTTTCACGCAGAATGGAATCGGACTATAGGTGCGCAGTCAGACAAGATGTAAGACTGCACTGCATTTTATATTCTCCATTTCAGTTAAAATGATTGTTTCTTCAATGTCTTCGAATGTTAAATCCATATTATACTATAACGGTTTTACATTTAATAACATATTCACACTTGATCCAATGAATAGTTTAAATATCCTTAGTTCGGGGGATTACTTGGCTTTTATGTATTCATGAGATTCTTGTTCTACTTCTTAGGACTTTGCCCCATTTAATCTGGTCTTCGTTCTTCGTCTTATGGCTCATTACTAATACGCCTTCAAGATGGTCAAGAGGACAATTTTCCTAACAGAAATTAGCCTGAATTTAGATGTTAATTAAGTTTGGATGAAATTAAAAATTAAAAATAAGGACTTGGGATAGCACATCTTTACGAGTCATCGTTGGACGTGCTCATCTTTACGAGGAGGTGAGAGGTTTAGAAATAAATTGAACAACCTAAAATTCTTAATTTTAGAACTTAATAAATATTTATCTTTGCTTGGTCAGGTTTAAGAAGCGAGCATCTTTGATGACGGGGGCATCTTTACATGGTAAAATGATAGGCATTGCTCATCTTTACTTGTTATATTATGAATACACATCTTTAAGCCACTCAATCAAGAATTGCACATCTTAACGTAGACAAGGTTAGGAACTGCTCATCTTGATCAGATTTAATTAGGATATCTTTATTCGGTAAAAGTACTTGTAGTATTCATCTTTATGTGCTCAAAATTAATCAAAGCGCTCATCTTTACTTGGTAAAATTCAATAAAGGTTCATCTATGCGATCTTAAATTTTAGGAATGCACATCTTTACTTGCTCAAGTTCAAGGAGTGTTGATCTTTACAGTGAAAATTAAAAGGAATGTTCATCTTTACTTGTTCAAATTTAAGAGATACTCATTTTTACTCGCTCATATTGAGTATACCTTCAAAAATTAAGCTTTAGTAATCTTTACTTGGCTAAATTTATTGATTGTGCAGCCTTCTGTGCTCAAATTTAAGAACTGATCATCAATAATTGTTTAAATATAGGAAATAATTAACTTTAAATGGTCATATTTAGGGAAAGCTCATCTTTCCTTGGTTTAACTAAGGGCTAATCATCTTTACTTCCTCAAATTTAAGGATTTTTTATATTTACTTAGTGAAATTTATGGATATCACAGCTTGACAGGTCGATTTGAAAGGGAGCTCACCACTATTCACTCAAATTTAAGGATTGGTAATCTTTATTTGAAAAAAGAAAATAGCTAGGATTAGCTTTAATTGCTTAAATTTTAGGAGTACTCACCATCTTAAAATTGATTTAATTAAATGAGTACTCATCTTTACTTAATCTAATTTAAGGGGTGCTCATCTTTTCTTGGAAAAACAATCCGGACCACTTAGATCTGATTGCTCTCTATAATTTGAAGTATTGGTAGACGAGGCTTTTAATGAACTACTTATTAAACTAAGATATAAATAGTAATAGGCATATAATGGAACACATAAAGTAGCATGATGGGAAAATTAAAAAAAGATTAAGCATTTAAAATAAAGATAAATTTAGCCGTGACAATGTACTAAATGATCTTAATAAAATATTCCAGGTTTATGTGTCCTCGACATTTTTGCTTGCTCCTAATGAAACTCATTTCCTTCTATGTGTGCCCTTTGTTCTTTTAATTAATCCTTCCTTTGTTTGCCAATTCTTATTAATTGGCTTTTACTTTATTTTTAATTATACAAACATTGCTCCAATTTTTTTGGCGCGGAAAAATCCATATTATTAACCTGACCAAATTTCTCGAAACAGAATTGTATATTTTAAAGACGTACCTTTTTGTTTAATGTATGGACAAACACATGTATGGGGAATTGTATATATCTGTGTATTGGATGAGTCGGCTATCAATTTTAGAAAGTTTTAGATAACGAGAAGTAAAGATAAGTAGAGGTGATTTTCCAAGATAAGGCCTTTCTTTCTCTCTCTTCACCTTTAACCACTCTACGTGTGGTTGGCGTTTCTGACAAGCCTTCGCCACTCGCTTCTGTTCTGCATATCTTCTCTTGTGAATCCTTTTCTTTCCTGGACTTCCCTAATATTTTCCACCTAACGTGGTGGTTGTGGCGACCCCGTCCCCGGCCCGACAGTGGGTCGGGGACCCTCACACCTATTCCAAGCCCCGTCCCAGCTCCCCGGACCATCGCAGGAGCAGACCCGCCGCTTCCTGGGGTCCCTCCCAGAAATCCACAAGGCCCAGGTCTGTGTGTATCTGTGGGCAGTTGAAGAGATGTGTGGTGTCGTGTATCCGTGTTAAGTATTTTGGGCAGTTTGGTGTTGTATGGGTGGTGGGAGATATTTTGTGCATGTATGACGTCAGGAGGGGTGATTTGTTTGTTCGTATCCGTGCTAGTGTTCTTCTGATCTGCTTTGTGGGTGTTTGTTCTGAGTTGTGTATGGTTGGAGGTGGTGCACTTAATATTTTGTTGTGGGTTCCGTTTGTCAAGTATTGTTGTGTGATCTGAGAGTAGATTGTTTTCATGTTTTGCTTAATTGTGCCTTCTGTTGTTGTGTTAGGGCCTGTGTCTAAGTTGGTGGTGTGGTTGTTGTTGTTATCGAAAATGGTCTATTTTTTGTGTCATTAATTGGGGGGTGGTCTGGTGATGTGGTGGAGGGGGTTATTTGAATGTTGCGTTTCCTGCCTGAGTTGTGATGCATGTAGTTTTAGTTGATTTTTGATTGTTGTGATGTTCGTCTCGTCGTGTAGATGTTGGATGTTTGTGCCAAAAGTGCATCCTGAGGTATTGCGGAGGGCTGTGATTTGTATTTTCTCTAGTTCTTTGGTGTTGGTTTCTGAAATGATTGGAGAACATATTGTGTTGGCGTATTCTAGTGCTGATCTTGTGATTGTCTTGTATGTGGTAATGAGCGTTTCCGTGATTTTCCCCCAGTGTGTAGTTGTGAGTTCCTTGATTACTTTGAATGTTTTCGTGGCCTTGACTATTATGTTTTGTATGTGTTTTGAGTATGTGAGTTTGGGGTGGAAAATGAGGCCAAGGATCTTAGGTTCTTTTGTGGTGGGTAGTGTTACGTTTTGTATGTTTAGATTTAGGGTTGTGTTGTATTCTGCAGGGTCTGGTGTGAAGGGAGTGGTTATTGTTTTGGTGGCGCTTAGCTTTAGTAAGTTTTCTATTGTCCATGTGTGTATTTTGTTGAGGTAAGGTTGTATCTGTTGTGCAGCGGTTTCTGGTTTGCTGTGTAAGGATAGTATTGTTATGTCTATGTAGGGGACAATTTTGACTGTTTGTGGGGGAGATAGTATATCTGAGGTGTAGATGTTGAAAAGTGTTGGGGAAAGTACTCCTCCTTGGGCCTCTAGGGAAACTCCGGATTTTGTGTGTCTGTGTTTAGATTTTGTGTTTTGTATTTAGGTGTATTGGAGTCGTCTCGCCCATTGATGTAATTTGCTATGTGCTTGATGAGGGTGTTGGGTATGCTGAGTTTGTGGATCTTGTTGATTAGTTTGTGTAGGTCTACTGTGTCTATTGCTTTCGACATGTCAAGGGTGACTGATATGGTTCTATGTGATGGAATTTTATTGTTGAATACATTTGTGATTATGTTGTTAATTGTGTGTAATGCTAGGGTGGTTGAGTGCATGGGTTTAAACCCATGTTAGTGTAGTGTTATTTTTATGCATGTGATGAGGCCTTTGTGTTTTCTGTCAGTTCTGATTGATGTGTAGTTTGTGATTTGAGGAGTTTTCTGTTTTTCCGTGAGTTTGGTTTCTTGAATGGTGATTATATCTATTTCATGTTTGTTTGTGAGGTGCTCGAGTTCTGTGGTTTTCTTGTTAGGTCCGTTTATGTTTATTTGTAGTATTTTTAGATGCTTGTTGTGGGGTTTCGTTCCCTTGATTGTCTAGGGGTTTGTGATGTTTATGGGAGTGTGAGTTGTGAGTTTGTTGGTTGTAGGTGAGTAAGCGTTGATGGGTATAGTGTAGGGTGTTTTGGGCACATCCAGTGTTTCGTGTATTGTTTGATTTTAGTATTTGTGCATTTGAGATGTATCCAGTGTGTTGTGGTGTTGTTGCAAATTATGGGTGTTTGTCTTTTGTGATGTGTTTATTGCATAGTGAATATGTACATGTTGTGGAGGCTGGATTGGTCTCCACGTCCCCTCCCCCCTGAGGAGGAGCAGAGCCGCTGCCTATGTGGTTACCGAGTCCACGGGGCAGATCACCCCCCAAAAAGGTGATATTGGGCCACCCAACGTCTTTATGTCCTTCCACGGTTACGAGTTCCTCCCACCTCCATCTATCTGCATCACTCTCTTTCCTACTCATTCTTTCATTTCATCACATGCCCATACCACTGTCGTCTCTTTTACTGTATTTCCTTGGAAATTTCTGTTACTTATATTGCTCCTCTTATTCTTTCATTCCGGATCTTATCCATCCACGTCACTTCACAAGTCCACCTCAGAATTTTAAAATATACCCAGTTCATAACAAAACTAAGAGAAAAAAATATCTATTATTATTCAAACCCTCCAAAGAAATCCTGTTCTTAAAATATTGTGTTATGGATTACGAATGACTTTTTTTTTCTTGGTCACTTTGTCGCCCGTTGTTTATTCATAATTTTCCTGGACTCCATATTTCATTTTGCTAATTAATTATAATATCTTTTAATATTTATAAGAAAGGTGTCTCTGTCGTAGTTCTTCATATTTACTGTATAAGTGTAGTTTGAGGTGCTATTGCGATACACCCAGGTAAGACTACTCAAATGGTAGACGCGGATGAGTATCCCTTACCCCTAGTAGTCTCCTCCCCGAACGGAACGTCCACGGAGTTACCGCTAAATCGCCAAGTCGTAGTGAGCGCCACGCCCATTAACGACCTCGCTGGGAAAAGTTTTCTCGATCCCCAAAGATCGAACCCAGACACGATCTTCCCGTGTACCTGGTTAAAGGAGAGCTATGGGACCTACGCTCCCATCAATTATGCCCTGATGCAACAGGCCGCTCTAGCCATAATGTTTAATTTAAAGGTAGTCAAGTACCATAATATGGGTAAGTCGAGTAGGTTGAAATACCGCTACCATTTAGTAACATACTGGGGTAGACTCAATAACCCGAACGGCCGACTCAGGCGCGGTAAAGTATTGGTCTTAGAGCGCCATTTTAGGATCAGCTACATCAAAGGAGCCGATAAAGTACAGCTGCTCTATAGGCGGAGACGAAAAACAATTGAGGGTTATTTCAGTACCTAATGAGCGTGAAACCATGTTTTCATTTGTTGTTCGTGTTAATATTTATCGGTAGGATTTAAGTTCTCAAAAACTTAGAAATGTAAGGAAGTAGCTTGTTTTGTTGTGTTTTTTGTGGGTAATCGACGAATTAAGGTTTTTTAATTTTATGTAAAATTGTAAATCGAGTATGTCTAGTTCGACACATTGCCTGTGTGAACGCGCGCGAGGGCGTACATGTGTAAGGAAACTTAATGTATGAGAGGGCTCAAGAAATACAACTTTGCTAATCTCGACTAGGTTGAGTAAGTTGTTTTGAGTTCTCGGGAGCATCCCCCCCTCCCCATTAAGTTCTTCATGGGAGGTATGTAGGGGAATCGTCCCTTCATCCCCCCCCCCCCCCGTTCACTCTTGGTGCAGTCACAAGGCGGTTACCGCAAAGACATCCGTCGAAGGCATCAGCGGGTTCAGTGCTTAACCGCAGTGTGGCACAACTCAGTGCCATGAAAGCCCCTAAAGGTCAAAATGTAAGATCTCCCCTAGGGGAGTGAGATCCAGTTTCACGTCAAATAAGAAATTGGAGACGTGTTTCGCCCAATCTCGAAGGCTAACGAGGAGCCGATGTTTGACTTCGTGGGAAAGATAGTTTGGAAAAAGAACTCTCCTGGGGCCGTCTTCAAGCCCCTCCCCCCCTTACCACTCTCTCAGTGGGATGACGAGGTATAAATGAGGAACTCTAAGGAAAATCGAGGTAGTATACGTCAGTCTCTAGGTGACGAAGTCTTCGGATCAAACCGAACTACCGAGACTGGAGAGGTAGTGTACTTGGCTCGCCAGACCAAGAAGTACCCTGCAAGAGAGGCAGGGCTACCTACCTTAAGGGGCCAAGAAGAAGCTCATCCTCGAGCTAAGTCCCTGGTTATCAAACCAAACGATAAGTTAACTTTAGTAAGTTCAACTTACTCTCGCCAAAGAGACTCCTCATATTCTGGTGCACCTTAAACACCATGGGTATTCCTCGTCCTTGAGGAATTAAGAAAAGAAGAAGGAAAAGGCTCCCCCCCTCGAGCCCGTTACTCGGTGGCCACACGGAACTCCTAAGTTAACTTGGTAAGGAACCAAGTTCAAATTATTCTCGTCAGAGAAACCCCGTCTCTTTGATCCTCGCCCTTGAAGAAGATCCTCCCCGGGTTCAGTCCTCGTCCATAAGGAAATAAGTAACGAAGGAGAAAAGCTCCTCCTCGAGCTCGTTACTCGGTGGTCACACCGCACTCCAAGTTAACTCTGATTTAAGAACCAAGTTCTACTCACTCTCGCCAGAGAGACCACGACTGCCTAGGTGTTGCATAAAGCACCGTATTGGTTCTCGTCCTTGAAGAACCCCCCCCCCCGGAAGAACGTGTGGACTCCCCAGCTGCCACCCTCGCCAAAACAACCGTGTGATCACGCTCATCTACATCTGGCCGGCGGCACGCGTCGAGAGTAAATAACATTTCTGAGGCCTTTAAACTCCACATGAGTCCCTAAGCCTAATTCTTATATTATTGTTTTGTGTAGAGAAAACGTTAACCAATTTTGGTGGGTAAACTAATTTAATTAATTTTTGTTTAGGATAATATTCAGAGTATTGCTGTAGTTAATGTATAAATGTTATGTATTCATTTGATAAAGGTAAAATATAAGTTTATTTTGGGATTAATGTTCGTTTTTCATATATATCCTTACGTGTTTCAGAACGGCTCTGTTCTTTAAGATATTCTTATAATATCAAAATATATTAGACTCCCTTAGCACTCTTAGAGATAGAACAAAAAGGGGGGGGAATTCTACGACAAGTGTAGTTTTTTGTTTCAGTTTCCGCTATATTTAATTTTAGGCTTTTTTCTAGTTTGCATTAGATATGTTTTCGTTAAAAAAATAGTGATTTCGGTACATCTCGCCACTCGTATTATCATCATCACTAACTCTATAATTGTATAACGGGATTTTTGAAGATGGGTGAAAAATTAATAAATGTTTTTTTCCCTTAGTGCACAAATGACCTGTTTTTTTTTATCAAAGTTATTTCTAATAATTCTTTCATAATATCAAAAAACAAAATGGTGAAGTTCAGAAATAAATATAAGTATCGAAATTTTGTGAATTTTTAAAAACCCAAAGAATTACAAATGGTGAAGTTCAGAAAATTTATTTTTATATATCTTCTTCTATAACTATATTTTAGCAACGCGATATTTTGAAGGGGAAGAAATTTAGTCTAGATTCCTTTTTAAAATTATTATAATTGGCGAAATTCAGGAAATTTCTAAAAATTTAACTATGGCTGCGCTTTTTAGATTTTAAATTTTAATCTAGGTAGCGAAGCGCAAGCTCCCCCCGTAGATGAAAGTGGCGAAGCCATTGCCTGGTTAGGCCTATAAAGTTGCTTCGTTTTAGATAAAAAATAATGAATTGAAAATTAACATGAATATAAATACTGCCTCAGGATTATTGCAAGGAGATTAAAATTAAATAAATATACGGTAGTGTTTTTAACACGAATCTGCACTCCTGTTGATGTATTTTATTATACAGTTTTAGCTTACAGTTGAACGGGAATCTGAACCATGGAATAAAAGTAAACCGAAAACTAAGAAGCCACTAGAGGAAACTCTAAAAGATTAGTGCTAAAGACCATTCTATTATTGAGTGGTACGAAACACAATCATGGTATAGTATTCTCACTTAAGGATGAATCTAGTATTCTCCCTTAAGGATGAATCTAGTATTCTCATATCTTACTCTTGAAATAATTCTGATATTTTGAAATTTCTTGTTATTTCTATGTTTCCTAGCGGTAATTATCTTTTTGCGACCCTCAGAGGAGTCATCTGTGAAGAAATAAGTCATATGAAGGAATTAATGGAGTCACTATGAAGCACATTAATTAGTCCTCAAGGAAACACTCGCCCTAAAATTTGTAGGCAGGATCCCATTTGCCCCTCAGATTGTGGCAGAGATCCCCCCACAGGATAATAAAATAATAATAATAAAGGGTTTTATATGGCATCCTTCATGACCTTGAGGCCTTCGCTGGGAGCCTGTCTATAAGCCAGAAAAATGCGTGACAGAAGAGGTGAGTGTTTAGGTGTTAAGTGCTTGCTTAAAAGCGCCAGGTGTATGTGTGTGTAGTTGTATGTGTGTGTGTGACAGGAAGAGAGAGAGAGAAAGAGAGAGAGAGAGAGAGAGCGAGAAAGAGAGAGAGAGAGAGAGAGAGAGAGAGAGAGAGAGAGAGAGAGAGAGAGAGAGAGAGAGAGAGAGAGAGAGAACTACAGAACTACAGTAACAAGGACCAGCAAAGACCCTAAGATCAGCTCAAGGTCAGTTTACTTACAGAAGATGTTAACTAACACATTCTAACGTTAGTGTATCATACTTATTTACATGCCGTTTTTTTTGTTTTTTTCAGCTATTTTACTCTACGCTACACACTTATCTACAAGTGTACCCTTTGGATATATAATTTTTACATGATTTTTTTAGAAAATATTTCTATTCTATTTTACAAGGGAGATATATATATATATATATATATATATATATATATATATATATATATATATATATATATATATATATATATATATATTACATCGAAAGTCTGGTAGCAACAGATCTACTGATCCTCACTAGGCTACCAGAGGGATTATGGAACAAAAAAGCTCTATGAAACGGCAAAGTAAAGGCGAGGCAGGAAAAAATTACTAAAGTAGATTGCAACTTTATTAGTTACTATTTTTTAATACCAATTTTTTATCTACTGCAAAACAACTCTTGGTTAGGATTTGTCATCAACCATTTATTAAATTTGGTCTTTAAATGAAACTATACTAGCTGCGTTAACCATAGCATCTGGTAGATTATTCCAGATTCTTATGGTTCTGTTGAAGAAGAAGAATTTCGTTTCGTCTGCCTGAAAGTGACTTCCCTCAAGCTTAAGGTTGTGACCACGCGTTGATTCATTTGAAATAAATATTAGAGATTGTGATTTGTTTACATTTTCAAAACCATGAACGATTTTAAATAACTCTATCATGTCCCCACGTATGCGTCTCTGTTTAAGAGAGAATAGATTTAGAGCTTTAAGACTGTCTTGGTAATTATTTGTTCGCAAGTGAGGAATCATATTGGTAATTCGACGCTGGACTCTCTCTAATCTTTCTGTGTCGCACTCTAGATGTGTTGACCAAAACTGCACGCAATATTCCAAATGTGGCCAAACAAGTGCATTATAAAGTGTTAGAATATATCTTTTAGACTTGTTTGGAAATGTAAGCCCTATAAGTCCTAATATCTTGTTTGCCTTTTTTTACTGCCTCCATGCATTTTTACTTGATTTAAGGTCGCTGGAAATCTTTACACCCAGATCCTTTTCTACGTTGACGTTTGGTATGTCGGTTCCGCCCAGTTTATAGTTAGTTCTCGCGTTGTTTTTACCAATGTCGAGGGAGCTGCACTTTGCGACGTTAAAATTCATTTGCCATTTGCTCGCCCATTCAACCAATTTGTTTATATCATCTTCATCAGTGCACGTTCTTCGGAAGTTTTTGCACGGCTGCCAATTTTGGTATCATCTACAAACATTGATAACTTGTTAATTATTCCGATGTCTATTTCATTAATGTATATGAGGAAGAGTACTGGTCCAAGCACTGATCCCTGCGGGACGCCACTTGTTACTTGAATATAGCTGGAAGGGCTGCCACAAACTACTATTCTTTGACTTCTTTTACTAAGCCAGTCTTCTATTCATTTAACTATTTTCCCTGCGATACCATGAACTTTGATTGTAGCAGTCGAGCGTTTGTGTGGTACCTTGTCGAATGCCTTCTGAAAATCGAAGTACATAATATCGGCAGCTCGGTCTTCATCATATATTTTGAATATGTCGTGAAAGAAATCAAGCAAGTTTGTCAAACATGATCGTTTTCGACGAAATCCATTCTGAGAATCTTTTATAAGGTTTTTCGTTTCCATGTGATCTTCAATTTTGTCTCTCATTATTCTTTCAAATAGTTTTCCCATTAATGAGGTTAAACTAATAGGGCGGTAGTTTTCGCCATGGAAGTGGTCTCTCTTTTTGAATATTGGTGTAAAATTTGCTATTTTCCAATCTTTTGGTAAAACATACGTTTCTAAACTTTTATTGAATACGTGTGTCAGGAGGATAGCGATTGTTTCGCGTATTTCATATACAATGCGAGAGTGAATAGCGTCTGGACCAGGAGAACTATTTGCGTTAATTGCTTTCAGACCTTCTCTGACTTCCTTTTCAGAAATAGAAAAGTCATTCAAATGTTGTTCATTTTTGTTGAACAATTCCACTGGAACTGGAACGTTGGTCTCATCTTCAGTAGTAAACACAGATGCAAAAAAATTATTAAAAATTTGGGCCATCTTCGCATTATCATCCACAGTGTCGTTATCTTGAGAGAGGAGAGGGCCAATCGATGGGGAGGTTGTCTTTTTTACTATTCACATAACTGAAGAATAATTAGGATTGGTTTTTACTTGCGGAGTGATAGATTCTTTTAAGTTTTTTTTTGAGAATTTTATCAGCTTCTTCGTTTCTTTCTTAACTTTTTAAAGCTATTTTCATCTATAATTGATTTTGTTCTCCGAAAGCTAGTGTATGCGGTCTTCATTTGTCCAAGAGATCTTTGAATTTCTCTGGTGAACTATCTTGGCTTTGCAGCTGTAGTTTTTTGCTTCCTTTTTTTGTAGGATGTATCTTCCAGCATTCTTGGGGATTATAAGTAGTAGTTAGTGTTGACAAATCCTGTTTTTTTTTAATTCCTTAACCATTAGGTCCCCTTTTGGCGTTAGCGAAATCCGAATCCGATTTGAGGGGAGCATTGGTATCCTCTTTGTTGTAATTAGCATTACGTTGAAGTTTGCTTTAAATTCTACCTGCCTGTGGTCGCTGCTTAGAAAACGTAACCGACATGATGGTTAGTTACTACTAAGTCAAGAATATTCGGGTCTCGTGTAAGCACGTCTACTACTTGGTAAAGGGGACCACTCCTAGCTAGCCTACGGTACTCTTGAAAGTCTCTAGAAATCTTTGACTGCCGGTATACCGTTCTCTTCTCCCTTAGCAGTTGACCAATTTCTAGATTAAACCACTTTGGTTGAAGGGAAGACCGACGAAGGCTATCCAAAGGGATGAATCGTGATTGTAGACTCATGAAGGTAGTTTTGAATCTATTTGACGAATCTTCGACATCCTCGCATCAGTCAATACAGCCTGAAGAACTGCAAAGTCTGGTCTTCTCAAATCAAGTTTCTTCGATTTACTGGTGGCAGACTCTACCTTGGGGACCTTGACTTTAAATTTAAATCTGAATAGTCGGTGATCACTGCCACCGAGCTCTTCGCCTACCGAGGATTCTCAACGATGTCATCCTCAGAGGTGAAAACCAAGTCGAGGGTATTATTGCCTCTCGTCGGCTCTCTCACCCATTGAGTCAGGAAATCTAAGTTCACAAACTCCGGGAGCAGTGCGTTCTCGCCACAGGGTTCACTGGGTTCCCAGTTAACTTGGCTGTTGAAGTTTCCCATGACGATATACACTCTCTCTTCAACAATTTTACTTAGCAGCCTGTTCAGCTCCCAGTCCTTTTCAATGAGTTGGGCAAGGGGTCTGTAAAGCACCAGGGTCCTGTATCTGGCAGGACCTATATCTAGGTCAACTCCTAGTAGCTCGTGGTCAGATAGAATGTTGCAGTTCGTTGATTTAAGTGTATCCTTGAGATAGAGATAGAGATAGAGAGATAGATAGATAGATAGATAGAGATAGAGAGAGAGAGGGCGAAAGACCTACAAGGAGCTACAAGGAGGGTACCTTTGGACTAGCAGTCGATCAGGCACAGTTCTGCTCAACGGCTACGTGCCCAAACGGCCACTTTTCAAAACTTTCTCGAGTCTTGACTTGAACTGATCAACAGAATTGCTGTTGATAACTTTCCCTAAAAGTACGTTCCAGCTACTACATATGCTTTATGTGATAAATTTCCCACACAGATCACGATGGTAACGCTTCACTTCAAGTGTTTAGCCGTGGTTTCTAGTTCTGCCCTCAATAAGTTGGAAAACAGCAGTCTATTCTACATTGTCGAAGCCTCGAAGTATTTTAACACTTCGATAAGCTGACCACGCAGTCTCAAGGTCTCCAACAAGAACATATCTATTTCTCTTAATATCTCGTCGTATCGTTTGTGTCTGATAGAAGGAATCAGTTTGGTTGCCCTGGCTTGCACACGTTCCAATCTCG
This sequence comes from Ceratothoa steindachneri, assembly GCA_963969495.1. Classification (NCBI taxonomy): domain Eukaryota; kingdom Metazoa; phylum Arthropoda; class Malacostraca; order Isopoda; family Cymothoidae; genus Ceratothoa; species Ceratothoa steindachneri. The sequence goes on from OZ018318.1 coordinate 172,825,665, forward strand.
TGATATCTTTTCGAAACGAAGGACTCCAAAATTGTATGATATACTCCAGGTGCGGTCGGACAAGTGAATTGTACAAACAGAGTACTATTTTCTTGTTTAGATATCCAAACTATCGCTTTATAGAGCCTAACAGCCTTTGGGTCTTTTTCTCTGCCTCTATGTACCGTTTCTAAGACTTGAGTTCACTAGGGGTTGTTACACTCAAGTTCTTCTCAATGACAGTGGATTCAAGAGTAGTGCACTAGAGGGTATACTGAGATTGGGGGTTTCAGTGGCAGAAATGCATCACTTTGCATTTGTTCACGTTAAAGGGCATTTGTCACGTGTCCGACCACTCCCCAATCTTTCGAAGATCATCTTGAAGGCGGGCAGTATTTCCTTCGTTTGCGACGTTCATACCAAGCTAGATCTCATCAGCAAATTTAGAAATTTTGGCAACCATGTCACCGTCCATGTCGTTGACGTAAACAATGAATAGTAGTGGTCCCAGGACAGAACCTTGAGGAACACTGGTAGTAATGGGCACCCACTTGGAAGCCTGTCCATTCAGCCCCACCCGTTGCCGTCTGCCGCTTAGCCAGTTCTCTCTCCAACCTGGTACCTCTCCGTCTATGCCTAGTGCACGCACTTTCTGGAGGAGGCGGCGGTGTGGTACCTAATCGAAGGCTTTTTGAAAGTTTAAGTGTACCACATCGACCGCCTTGTCCCGATCATGCTCACTGAAGACGAAGTGGAAGAATTCCACAAGGTTCGTCAGGCATGACCGTTGCCTTCGGAACCCGAGCTGAGAACTCCTCAATCGCAAGTTAATCTCTAAATATGACGTCATTTTGTCCACCATGATGCTTTCCATGAGTTTCCTGACTATTGAGGTCAAGCTAATTGGTCGGTAGTTCGACGGCTGGCTAGGGTTTCCTTTCTTGAACACAGGAGTCACCTTTCCTTCACGCCAGTCTCTAGAAACGCATCCGGTCCGGATTGACATGTTTAAGATTGTGCTCAGATGTCGTGATACTTCATCGCACACTTTTTTCAACACTTTAGGTAAAAACCCGTCCGTGCCAAGGGACTTATTCGTCTTTAGATTAGTGATCTTTTTTCTATTTTTCCTTGGGTGAAGTCCATTTCCTCCAGCTTTTCCTCCAAGTAAGAATCCGTGGGCAGGGTGATTGGACCACACTCTTCAGTAAACACTGATGAGAAGTAGTCGTTGAGAAGGTTAACATTTTCTGCATCTGAGTGAGAGAGAGAGAGAGAGAGAACGTACGGTTGCAGGCATACTATTCTACAGCTTCGGGGCAACTATAGAGAAGGCACGATTACACATTCAGAAGAGACGAGTTCGATGAACCGACCACAGGCAGGCCTCTGTAGCGACGGGCTCTTTGTTGTCTAGACGCAAGTATTTATGACAGATAGACAAGGAAGAGTAAATTGAAAGTAAATAAATTCAATATTTATAAAATTTGTCATCGACATGAATTAAACTTGGTTAAATTATTATATACCCCCTCAATTTCCCCTATTGTGTTAATTCTTATTTTTACCCCTGACGAAAGCAACATGAAAACGCTTGGTTTCTCTTTTCTTTCCTTGGGATTTTCAACCATTTTTGCTTACATTTTAATTCCTAATTTTATATATATATATATATATATATATATATATATATATATATATATATATATATATATATATATATATATATATATATATATATATATATATATATATATATATATATATATATATATATATATATATATATATATATATATATATATATATATATATATATATATATATATATATATATATATATATATATATATATATATATATATATATATATATATATATATATATATATATATATATATATATCACGTGAGTATCACGTGAGGGTAGCAAATAAATGCAATATCCCGCAGGAAAAAATGAAATTGTGTTTCCAAGTACTTTCGAACTTTATTAAGTTCCTTATCAAGGATAACTACAAGAAATAATATTAGATTAGAGGTATATATACGAAGGTATATATAGATGTATATATGCTTTTTGTAATTCTTAATGTGAATCTTTACCTTCCCCCTTCCATCTTCCTCATTGGTGATTTTTTGTTTTTCAGGTGGTCTTTCATACTTTTCTTTCGTATATATACCTCTAATATAATATTATTTCTTGTAGTTATCCTTGATAAGGAACTTAATAAAGTTCGAAAGTACTTGGAAACACCATTTCATTTTTTCCTGCGGAACATTGCATTCATATATATACAGTTTCTATTAAAGTCCACAGCTGTGGCAGCGTTATTAATTTTAACTTGTATATTCTTAAAATTTCTTACAAGTTTTTTAACGGGGTCTTCGAGGCGAGAAAAAAACATCCGCGAATGACATGCTTTATTCCTAGATGCTTTCGACCATGTTAGGTCATCTTTAGGGAATTAACAACAATAGTACTTTTCATGGTGTGTAAGAGTAGATGTAGGTAGGGGATAGAGTAAGGGTGTGTGGACAGATAGCGGAAAGTAGACCAGTGGTGAAAGAAGTGTGGAAGGGTGCATAGAGATGCTATAGCCTGGTGATCAGGCCTATCGCTTTTACCTTTTTGGTTTTGTAGTTCCTTTGTTGTCTTTGAGTTAGTTTATATATATATATATATATATATATATATATATATATATATATATATATATATATATATATATATAATAATAATAATAAGGCGTTCAAGCCATTTGTCTTCAAAATCAATTAATGTCTTCAAAAATGATATGCGCATTTGCTTTTGTTGTAATAATTACTTTATTGTTGTGCTTAGAGTCTTTGTTTTTTTTGTATATCTTGTAGTGTGTAATTCGTGTTTTTTGTTTTTTCATGGATGTCTTCTTCGGGAAATTCGGTCTTCATCGTTAGATTTTGGTCTTTATCGGTGAATTTGTAGAAATCGGTGAGGTTTCATAGTTAGGTAAGCCTTTTCTTAGTGGGATTTTTATTGGTTTAGGGTAAAAACATTTCTATTATGATGTGTAGAACGGCACTTCTGCTCTGCCAGCTAGAAGCCCAGCGGAGCTCGGAAATCTGGAGTGCCTTTTCCTCTTCTGTTCTGGTCAATCATTTGGACGATATCATCGTCCAATTCACGATTAACCATTTCTAGCATATTCCTTGTCCGTTCTTCTTTAGCAATGTTAACTGGACTTAAACCCGACTCCCGGTGCAGTTCTTCCTGGCGCCTTTTTTCTCTCCTGAGTGTACCTGTAATTAGGTAGGTACATTTATTCTGCACCACCTGTAGTTTCCTCTTTTGTCTCTTTGAGACACTCGAGAGGGCGGAAGCTAGGTATAGCAGCGTCGATCTTACAAGTGCAATGTAGATCTTTTTCTTATTGCTTTGATGAAGATTTCTAAACCTATATAGTGTCTTGACTGCAGCAGTGGCCTTGGTGATTCGTTTTTGGACGTGCTTCTCGTACCCGGATGAGGTAATCTTCATTCCCTGTTCATTGCACTCCGTGGTGTAGGGATAACGTCTATTCCCACCCTGACGTCGTAAAGTAGTCTCCTGCCTATGGGGACTACTTTGAACTTTTCTTGGTTAGTGTGAACCTTCCACCGGGCCTAATAGGTTTTCAAGATTTTCAATTTCTGCTGCTGTCATACGAGCTTGCCAAGGCGAATTCCTCCATGAACAACTAATTATCTGGGTGAAATCATCGGCGAATCGAATGTTGAGGCAAGTGGGGCTTATAGGGGCTCGGACATCCGCGATGTAAATCAAGTAGAGAGTGGGGGACAGGCACACCTCTTGTGGGAGGCCCGCAGTGAGCGAAAACTTTAGTCCGTCCGTAAACACTAAACTGATGTACGCCGCTCTCTCCATGACATAACCACATAGAATTCTTTCTAAGGTTTTACTTAGACCCAGTCGTAAAATCTTGTACTGCATTCCCCGTTGCCACTCTTTATAAAACACCTTTGATACATCCCGACAAACAATGTCCACGTAACTCTTTTCCCGTATTGCTTGGGCTAGCTTTTCCGTGATGACATTAATCGCCATCTCCGTACTTCACTTCCTCATAAACCCGAATTGATGTGGATTGAAGAGGGAGTTCTCCTCCAGGTGAGGCACCAGTATTTTGTTGAGGATCTTCTCGAAGAGCTTCCCGCCAAATTCTAGAAGTAGAATTGGCCGATAGCTCTCCTCCAACGTTGGATTCTTTCCCTGCTTAGGCAAGAAAATCATCTAAGCCGTTTTATAAGCATTTTGAAAGTATCCCGTGTTGGCATTGGCTGATGCCTTTTCAAAGTTAAGCTTTGTAAGCCCCTATTGTCCTGGGGCTTTTTGTTGGAATGAGAGGAGCGCGCTGAGTAGTTCTTCTTCGCTAATCTCCGCGTCTCCGTCGCGCTGTCTATCCACCTGGTAGTAAGGGTGCGTCTTGTGTATTTGTTTGTTAAGCTCGTCGATGATGTTGCTTTAAAACTCTAGGTCATAGTCTTCGTTTTCCTCTTCATTTATACTGAAGATCTTTTCCCAATAACTTCGTAATAGTTCTTCAATTCTTCCTTCTTTCGTTTCGATGTTTCCATCTTCCCATTTTAGCTCGGTCTTCTGTTTCTTCCCAGTGATCCTTTGAGATTTCTGATCTTTTTCCAAAAATCTTCTACATTTTTGTTCGAGGATCAACTGGTTCAGTTCTTCTTTGACTTCTTTACTTCACTGTATTGAGTGAACTGACGCATTCACGATGTTGATTTCATACAATAACTTCAGCTCACGGTATAATTCCTTAATGTAGTCGATCTATCTGTAGATAGAAATGGTCCTATACTCGGATTCAGGGATATAAGCCCTATCTGCACTGATGAGATGGTTATTGAGGTCGTCAAGTGCCTCGTCAATCTCCTTGAGAATTGCCTCGTCCAATTTGGGCGGATCGTCGGCCTCGAGAAGGCGCGCGTACCGTGTCCAGTATGCTCTTTTGTAGTTCTTTCTGACTACAGCTGGGACTTGTATATGGTTCCTGTTGATAGTGAGTAAGATCCCTATACGGTCACTACATGTTACCTGGACTGGTTCCTTGTAGTAATTGAACGGAAGCTGACGATTCGCCAGACAGATGTCTGGTTTTGTGGCACTTCCTGCTCTGAGAAAGGTGGGTAAGTCGGTGCTTATTCGGTGGGCAATATTTCTGTCCAGTAATAGGTTCAGGCTTCTTCCTATACCATTGAAGATGCTTTAACCGGATTCTTAACATCCGGCGTTCAGATCCCCCATTAATATAGTGGGGGCTCTTCTGCCAAATAGGCCAGTGAGATTGTGAATTGGTGATACACCTCTCCTTGGCGGTTGATATTCGGTATCAATGACCAACTTTCCTAAGTCGAGTTCGTCTTCAATCGCGAGGTGGGATTCTTCTAGATTTTTTATTTGCTTGTATTTAATCCCTTTCTTTATTGCAAGAGCGGCTCCGTCGAACCTCTCCTGGGAATAATTTGTGATCAACACATGGTAATTCCAGATTTTCATTTCTGCACTACGCGTGTCAATTCCGTGTTCTGAAACTAAGATGATGTCCACATAAATTTCTCTGAATACATTTCCGTAAAAATTCCTTTCATCGTCCAGTGGTTGGTATTAATTTCCAATATCTTGAGTGCATTCCGTAACATGGTGAATTGTTTTTATCTATGCTTCTTCTTATTCTTCTTGGGGGCTGGCTGGGTAGTTTTACTTGGCCTAGGGTTTTCCTTTTTCGGAGGGGGACTCGGGATCTTGGACCTGCTCTTCGTAGCCAATCTACGGGTGCAGGGGCCCTCTCCGTTGTCAGAAGAGGAGGATCCCTCCTCACTTTCAGCCTTTTCCTTTTCGTCGCCCTCTTCGGATTCCTCCGATGAGGGAGCTTCAACGATCTCCTCCAATCCAGACTTAACAGTACTTTTCTTTATGATTGAGTCCTTGAATGCCTTAGAACATTTGGGGTTTGCAGGTATAATTACTGAAGGGAGATTATTTGCCTTCAAGAGAGCATTCAGTACCTGGTTATCGCAGCCAGGCTTTACTGCATTTGCGACATTTGCGTGGGTAATGCAGATTAGTATTTTTGCACTCAAATCTCCCGTCATATTCATCTGTGCAAGTGCAGGTGCATGCTTCATGAGGATATCAAGGAAGGGAAGGGAATTTCACGCACGAAACGGAAAATGAAGGATCCCTTCCCTTCCTTGATATCCTCATAAGTGCCCAGGAGTCCAAAGTTGGGACCCAAGCATACGTTAAGACCAAAAACTTGGGCTTCTGCTTAAATGCTTCTTCTGAGTGTCCTAAACGTTACAAGAGATCAGTCATCAATTCCTTAGTTAACAGGGCAATTTCTCATTCATCCTCGTGGACGGCTGTTAATCTCGAACTTAAGAGGGTTTTCCGAGTTCTCGTTAACAACGGCTACCCACAAGAATCCATCGCCGCCATCATGCAAGAGAAAATGAACTTGGCTGCTGGCCCTGGCGTCAGGTCTACTCCGAAGAATAGTAATATCGACATTTATTACAAGTCCAATATGAACACTGGCTACCGTAAAAACGAAAACGCTCCCAAAGCCATTCTCCATCGTAACGTGACCCCAATCGACCCTAATACGGATATTAATTTAATTATATACTACAAGACCAAGAAAACAATTAGTTGCATCATGAAGAACAGCTCTCTCCCTCCAACGAGCAAACTTCAGGAAACTAACGTCGTGCGAACGCCGCAATTCAAAGTACATCGGCGTAACCTCCACAACCTTGTCAAGGCGCCTAACAGCTCACCTTCAAGATAGCGCGATTAAAAAACACGCCCACTCTCATGGCACTACCCTAACCCGTGAAAAACTGACTCAGGACACCTCCATCATCCTGAGACTCCAAAACTGCAGAAGATTGCGGATGGCAGAAGCCGTCATTATTCAAATGAAGACCGCCTTAAAGAAGCACGTTTTCAAACTTCATTTACCTTTCCCTCCTTTGGCAGAGAACTAGATCGGAGTGACAATCTGAGCCTTGTAATTTTATGTGTCTTGGAGCGCTTAGTTTCCCTTTAAAAATTTCCCGCGCCATGATTAGGCAATTTTTGTAATACTTATGTTCGCATAGAAATACTATATATAATGTTGCAATTTTTTAATAATTCCATTGCTGTTCACTCCCTGAAGGTGACCTAACATGGTCGAAAGACGTCTAGGAATAAAGCATGTCATTCGCGGATGTTTTTTCTCGCCTCGAAGACCCCGTTAAAAACTTGTAAGAAATATTTCGAAAATACAAGTTAAAATTAATAATGCTGCCACAGCTGTGGACTTCAATAGAACCTACATACAATATGGCCTTTTACCTAATTGTATATATATATATATATATGATTGAAATATCCCAAAGGAAAATAGTACACAGAATAAGCCCAAGCTCTTTCGTGTTTACATCATCAGGGGCAGAAGAACAATGGAATAGAGAAATGTGACGTCATTCAAACGTACCGACGATAAAAGACAGTCGTTTAAGGCGAAAAAACAACAACTGACGAACAAATGAATAGCCCATCCGCAGAACTACAATATACAAATCAATTTAACAAATTAAATTTATATTGCAAAGAATATTATTCATGATCCAATTATTTAATTTAAATATACCCTCACTTAGATTGAAATTAATGTTATGGGAGAATTTGATCATGGCTGATTCCATTAAATTTGTTTCAATAAATTTAAACACAAAAATAATGAATTTTGCATTAGACCAATCTATTTGATGGTTCAAAGTAGATTGATAAATAAACAGTGCATTTGAAGTTTGCCCCGTTCGACAACACTACTTATGTTGTTTAATTCTCACATCTGAGCTTTTTTGTTGACTGGCCTATTTAAAAACCAAGACAAGATTTGCACGGAATTTTATAAATGCAGGCCATTTTATTATAGGGCGAATTTTTAATTACTAAGTTTTTTAACTAGGATTATTAGATAATACAACATTAACATTAAAATATTTTAACAATTTCGGAACATGGGACAAGTGTTTATTAAAAGGGAGAATTAAAATATTATTTCGCGTAAATGAGTATTTAATTTTATTTCCATAAAAGGACTGCTTAGCTCTGCGCAGGAAATCATTTAGAAAATAAAATGGATAATTTAACTTTTTACTTATGATTTTGATTGAGTCTAAATCTTCATCGATAAATTCTGGGTCACATACTCTAAAAGCACACAAATACCAAAAAATAAAAGCCGATCTTTTAGTTTTTTGCGGATGATTCGAATAAAAATGGATGTAAGTCGAAACATGAGTTGGCTTTCGGATTAAGTGATCAAGCTACTTACCACCCAGTATTGAAATATCCCGCTCTACAAGTTAATAGTGATTTTCATAAAAATTGACGGCTATTACTTAAAGACTTCCCTGACTTAGTTTCAAAATTCAAGTCGAGTAACGCCACCCTTCCTTATTTGTATGAAGTTCTAAAAACGCACAAACCAAACTTCCCTTGACGCCCTATTATTAGTCATGTTTCTTATGCTCTCTCTAAATGGCTTAATTTCTTTTCTTGCACCTCTAGTTTGGACCATTTCTCATTCACATGTTACCAATAGCTACGACCTTATTTCTAAACTCAATGCCATTCAGTATTCGAGTAATTTTACCCTTGTTAGTTTCGATGCTTGCTCATTATTTACTTAGGTTCCAGTTAAAGATCTTTTCAATTTCCTTAATCATTTATGGCAAAATATTGTTCTTCCCGTACCTGCTACTATTTTTATGAAACTCATTTCACTTTGTACCCAAAATTGTAAGTTTTCGCTCGATGGCAAATATTTTCTTCAAAAGTTTGGATTAGCCAGGGGTAATTGCCTTTCACCTGTTCTCTCTAACTTATATATGGAGTTCTTTGAAAAAAGACTCCTCCCTACTATCCTTGACTTCCCTATTGTTTAGTACAGTTATATTGATGATGTCATTTGTCTATGGCCTAATTTTACAATGTTAATAGCTTTCTTACCAAACTTAATTCACTCGTCCCTTCGATTAAATTTACCCATGAGGTTGAAAATAATAGAACCCTCCCCTTTCTCGATTTTCTTCTTAATAGAATACCAACTAGTTTTAAATACTCCATCTTTCGCAAACCTACTAATTTAAACTATAAAATTCATTTTTACTCTTCCCATAGTCACAAAATGAAACGTTCTGTTTTTTCCTCTATGTTTTTACGGGCTTTACGAGTTGCTAGTCCTGAATATATGGATTCGGAATTCTCTAATATCTTTGAAATTGGCCATAAACTATGATATCCTTATTCCTTTCTTCTGAACTGTCTTTCCTTTGCAGAAAAGATGTTCAATAATACATCTCCTGCTCTCCATTTTAACGTTAAAAACATTTTGGTTTACCATTCTCTGTTTGTTTCATTGACCTTCCCCGTATTTTAGAAAACTTTAAACATTTCAGTTGCTTTCAAATACAAGTCAACTATAATATTGGAGGAGTCTATTCGGTCAAATGTTCTGTCTGTCTAAGTAAATATTTTGGACAGACAGGAAAGCAATTATCTTTCTGTATTAATCAGCATAAATACAATGTTAAGAGAGCTGTAAATAATAGTGCGTTTTTTGTCCATATTTCTGAAAATAATCACTTAATTAATTGAAATTCAGCAAAATTTATTTTTCGCTCAAATGACTCAATTAGAAGAAATCTTGTTGAAATATGATGTACAAGCCAATTTAATAACTTTAATATTTCCATTGGCCTTTTAAAATTGATATTGGTATGAAAAACTCATTCTTAAAGAAATTAGCTTTGACTTATATTCATAATTTTTTTATTTTTGAGGGGTCAATTTTAACTTTTATGGCAGCCCGATGTGTCAATTTAATTATTGAATTGATATTGTATCAAAATTATTTTATTTCTCTTCCTCTCTCCTTGTCTCTCTCCCCTTCGTTTCAATTTACTTCTCTTGTCTCTTCTAATCTTCATCTTTAGACTATCACTTTATCCCTTAATCGTTTTAACTCTTTTGACTCTGTTCTTGACTCTTTCTGCCTCTCGGTTTGACCTTACTACCTGTTATAGATAAATCTTAATGTGAATTTACCCATCCCTCTCCTACTTCCTCATTGGTGACTTCTTGTCTTAGAGGCGGTCCTTTATCTTTTACTAGCTTATTATATACCCTTACTCTATTATTTTCTCTTGTCTCTTGTAGTTATCCTTGAGAATGAACTGAATAAAGTTCGAAGGTACTTGGAAAAACCTTTTTCGATTTTCCTGAGGGAAAATTGAGTCTATATATTTTGTCTACACTACCTAGTCCTTTCTACTAGACCTCAGTTAGTTAGGTCTTTGTTTATATGGTTAAATCTATCTTATAAAACGCCACCTCGTGAAGCTTCGATACTTAAAATCCTCTTTAGAGATAATTTTATAAAAATGCAATTTCTTATTTAAATCTGGAAGAATCTCAAAGATTGAATCTTGATCAAAAATTGATTTCGATATAAAAAAAATATTGAAAGAAATTTCGAAAATCTTTGGGAGTATTTCTTAATTTTCCTTCTAGAAACTGAAATTTAATTATGTGTGGATTTGTGGCGGCAAGTTCTTATGGGCTAGAGGATATATAACATGGGAGTGAATGAACGAAGGAAGGTATTTAAGAGTAGTTTATGTAAATATTGTTCTCATCATAACTATGATTATTTCGATTCTTACTTCTCCTACAAGGTCGTGTTGCCTCTCCTACAAACAGACATGAACGAGCCATGATTACGATGTCTCTGCACATTTTGTCGGCTAATTTACTCCACCATCTTCCATATTCACTGTTTTAGTCTTTTTCAACAGCTATCATCGTGTTTTGGTTCTTATCCATCTTTCTTCTTATGGTATCCACTATTCATAGGAAAAATATGGTCTCCCATATCCTTATTAATTCCGAAATCATTGTAATTTTTATTCCTTTGCCATTATTACTTGATATTAATCATGGATATTCTGAACTTTTAAATTTAATTTCTCAATGATTTTAAAGGCAAAATCAAAATGTGGCATCTTGATTCCGACCCTTTTAAAAAGACCCTAATAAAATGATAAGGTTAGTACAAATGAAACGACTAAGATAACTGTGAACTAATTTCATCTGTTATCCATTAATTTTGGTTTATAAAACAAACGTAATCTAGGGACCAACTAATAAGCGATGAAACTTAATCCTGGTAAGCAAACAGTCTCTAAAGGCCTTGTACAACCGTTTTTTCTGGCTTGATTGCATCAAATTCTTGGCTGGATAATCACATCTTTTCACTACCACTCGAACCTGAGAAGATCTTTCCCATAGATTCGCACCCAAAACAACTCAGTAATAAAGATATCGTTGTATTTTTAGCAGTTCCATGTATTTTCATTGTTTCTGGAATTTCTGAAGGTCGTTGATTAAAAATCCTTCTCAATAATTAAGAAAATTTCACTAAAATGGTCATATTAGACAGAACTTTTGCACGCAATTCTTCTCTTTTTTTTACTTCAAATGTGAATTTTAGGCTTTAGAAGGATTAGTTTGAAATTCAAACTATTTGCGATGCAATTTAATATAAATTCCAATTCTCTCTAAATTATGCGAAAGGTCTTCCGAATTTGGTCTTCGTAGCTTTTTCAAACAGTAGTAAAGCATCAACATGCGTTTAATTTCGTCGTCCTTCTAGAAAAAATCAACCTCAAATATATTTACCCTTCCCGCTCAGGCAATTTTGGGTCCTATCTTCCCTCACGTTCATCGGCCCGCTAGTAACCCCTATCCATAAGGTCGCCAAGATTACGATGATTTTGTTCCTTTTTCAGGTTTTCTTCTTCAAAATTACTACATTCACTTCAAAATATTTACAGTTTAACTCCTTTTACTACACCCATCGCTCCTCTTTACATTTTCAGCCACATTTCTTTCATTGCCTCCAAAACTCATTCGTAGTCGTCTTTTATTCTTTGCTCCCTAAATCGTTGGTATCTTCCCTCCCTTGCTATTGTTCTCAATTACCTTTATCACCGAAGAGAATGGGGTCGTGTTTTGAACTGGGGATTATCTAGAAGATTGGGTTAGCCACCGGGACCTTAAAACAGCGGTAAGTTCCCTTTTAGAAAAGTCCAACTGTATAGCTTTTAGCTCTTTTATCGGAGAGCCCACCACTATACTGGTTATTTTGTTTAATAGATAAATATTACTAGAAAAATGGAGTATTCGTTTTCTATTTATTAATTTTCTTAATTATTCCATTCCATCTATTCATTTTTATTACCAATTCTCCCTTCGGAAACTTACTGACAGAGCTAAGCTACTTGAGCATCCAGCAGGATTGAACAAACTTCGAAAAGCTGATCAGATCAGATCAGATGAAGGTGTCTGGTATAGCTTTTTATACAGGCTACTCAGGCTCTCCCAACACTTGTTTTCTTCCCTTCCAAAGACAGTATATGAGTTCCTTATATTTTCAGCTTTCTCACTTCCTGTAAATAATAACACTTCACTTAGTTGCACATCCTGTATTTCAAACTGTCTTTATCTCTGTCAACACATTGAACTCCGTAAAATGTTCCAAAGTTTCTACTTCTCCTCCTGTCTTACATAGTTGACACATCACATCTTCTCCCAAGTACCTATTTCTCCATCCAAGTTTCAATGTGTTGCTCTTTGCCCTATACATTAAAATAGATTTATAGGTATTATCATAAAAACTTTCTTCTTTTATATCTAATTTATGCTGCTTATATGTACTTAAAAGAATTTTTCCTTCTAGCTCTTGCAACCAGATTGTTTTATCATATTTATATGCTCTTCTATCAATTTCATTTTTAGTCAATAATTTTATCTGATCGATATTGGTTATATTAAGTGTGCAAAAATGAGAAAGAGAAGGAATCCCCCCACCCCTGACTTCCCCAGTTTGTCGTTGGCCGCTCGAAATTCGTCTGCCCTATATACTGCAAAAATTAGAACAATGGAAAGACTATTAAGTGGTCATCGCGACTTCACGTTATAGAACCTTATCGCGACCCAAGGCAATTAAGGAAGTCTGTTGACGTTGAATCTCTCTCCTTGTCTAGATAATTCCGACTATATATTCGACAGTTTAGAATTTACAGGCAGATTGTGTCTGAAGTCACCGTCCAGTAAGGTAGGCGTAACGTCTTCGTTGGTTTAGAGGGAATCGACTACATTCTCGTCCAGAGAATAATTGAGTGGTTGTCGAAGAGCAAAGGAAAAGCTAGTCGCCACTCAGTGTTATTCGTGGAAATAGGCGCGCTTCAACCCTTCTCACCACGTCTTCAAATTTTAAGGATCGGAAAAGCCCTCCCCGAAGCATCCTCCGTTTGCCTCTTAAGGATCTGAGCGCCCTCCCCCCCCACTTCAGTCCACCGAAATTGGATTGAGTGTCCCGTGAGACGCCCACAAGTTCAAGGTCGAATTTACCTACCTGGTCCTACTTGCCGCACATCAAGGTAAATGTGATTTAACCTGCGCTTCGTCACGCTCCTCCCACCTTTACCGCGTCGAACCTCAAGGGTCCCCTTTGCTCTAGAATTTAATACTTGTAAAATCATTACTTAATTAATTATCCCTCGGTTCAAACTTAATTGATAGTGTTAATCATCTTAACAGTGTACCGTCAATATTTAATTTCATTGGCATTTAACTTGCCCTATATGTATATGTAATCTTTAGTTCTATTAAAGTATATTCTTGTAGCCGTGTTTGAATATGCCTTGGCCCAGCGACTGTGTATTTAGAGCACTCTTAGAAGTCCCAAGGTGGAGCCTTAATTTAGGTCGGCAAGTAGGCCTGTGTGCGTATAATGGCTCACACCCTGTCATACCACGATATTAAGTTTATTCATATAATTTTTCATTACTTTTATTCATCTGATATATCTAGGGCTGTTTCACATCTCCTCCATTATGTAATAAGCAATCTATTTTCACTCACGGAAATAGGCGCGCTTCAACCCTTCTCACTACGTTTTCGAATTTTAAGGATCGGAAAAGCCCTCCCCGAAGCATCCTCCGTTTGCCTCTTAAGGATCTGAGCGCCCTTCCCCCCACTTCAGCCTACCAAAATTGGATTGAGTGTCCCGTGAGACGCCCACAAGTTCAAGGTCGAATTTACCTACCTGGTCCTACTTGCCGCACATCAAGGTAAATGTGATTTAACCCGCGCTTCGTCACGCTCCTCCCACCTTTACCGCGTCGAACCTCAAGGGTCCCCTTTGCTCTAGAATTTAATAATTGTAAAATCATTACTTAATTAATTATCCCTCGGTTCAAACTTAATTGATAGTGTTAATCATCTTAACAGTGTACCGTCAATATTTAATTTCATTGGCATTTAACTTGCCCTATATGTATATGTAATCTTTAGTTCTATTAAAGTATATTCTTGTAGCCGTGTTTGAATATCCCTTGGCCCAGCGACTGTGTATTTAAAGCACTCTTAGAAGTCCCAAGGTGGAGCCTTAATTTAGGTCGGCAAGTAGGCCTGTGTGCGTATAATGGCTCACACCCTGTCATACCACGATATTAAGTTTATTCATATAATTTTTCATTACTTTTATTCATCTGATATATCTAGGGCTGTTTCACATCTCCTCCATTATGTAATAAGCAATCTATTTTCACTCACGGAAATAGGCGCGCTTCAACCCTTCTCACTACGTTTTCGAATTTTAAGGATCGGAAAAGCCCTCCCCGAAGCATCCTCCGTTTGCCTCTTAAGGATCTGAGCGCCCTTCCCCCCACTTCAGCCTACCGAAATTGGATTGAGTGTCCCGTGAGACGCCCACAAGTTCAAGGTCGAATTTACCTACCTGGTCCTACTTGCCGCACATCAAGGTAAATGTGATTTAACCCGCGCTTCGTCACGCTCCTCCCACCTTTACCGCGTCGAACCTCAAGGGTCCCCTTTGCTCTAGAATTTAATAATTGTAAAATCATTACTTAATTAATTATCCCTCGGTTCAAACTTAATTGATAGTGTTAATCATCTTAACAGTGTACCGTCAATATTTAATTTCATTGGCATTTAACTTGCCCTATATGTATATGTAATCTTTAGTTCTATTAAAGTATATTCTTGTAGCCGTGTTTGAATATCCCTTGGCCCAGCGACTGTGTATTTAAAGCACTCTTAGAAGTCCCAAGGTGGAGCCTTAATTTAGGTCGGCAAGTAGGCCTGTGTGCGTATAATGGCTCACACCCTGTCATACCACGATATTAAGTTTATTCATATAATTTTTCATTACTTTTATTCATCTGATATATCTAGGGCTGTTTCACATCTCCTCCATTATGTAATAAGCAATCTATTTTCACTCACGGAAATAGGCGCGCTTTAACCCTTCTCACCACGTCTTCGAATTTTAAGGATCGGAAAAGCCCTCCCCGAAGCATCCTCCGTTTGCCTCTTAAGGATCTGAGCGCCCTCCCCCCCACTTCAGTCCACCGAAATTGGATTGAGTGTCCCGTGAGACGCCCACAAGTTCAAGGTCGAATTTACCTACCTGGTCCTACTTGCCGCACATCAAGGTAAATGTGATTTAACCCACGCTTCGTCACGCTCCTCCCACCTTTACCGCGTCGAACCTCAAGGGTCCCCTTTGCTCTAGAATTTAATACTTGTAAAATCATTACTTAATTAATTATCCCTCGGTTCAAACTTAATTGATAGTGTTAATCATCTTAACAGTGTACCGTCAATATTTAATTTCATTGGCATTTAACTTGCCCTATATGTATATGTAATCTTTAGTTCTATTAAAGTATATTCTTGTAGCCGTGTTTGAATATCCATTGGCCCAGCGACTGTGTATTTAAAGCACTCTTAGAAGTCCCAAGGTGGAGCCTTAATTTAGGTCGGCAAGTAGGCCTGTGTGCGTATAATGGCTCACACCCTGTCATACCACGATATTAAGTTTATTCATATAATTTTTCATTACTTTTATTCATCTGATATATCTAGGGCTGTTTCACATCTCCTCCATTATGTAATAAGCAATCTATTTTCACTCACCATAATATAGTCTAAAAAATTAAATTTTTGTTTTATATCTCTTATAGACATTGTAGTTGCACCTATCTCTCCATTTATGTGAGGCATAACATAGAACATAAAAAATTCTCTTAAAACTGAGTTTTCTATTCTTTGTAGTATATCCATTTCCCGCTGATTTTATGTGGCCAGTAATGATCCTGCCAACACACAAGGCAGAACCACCGACTTTCAAAAAGTTTTTCCAATTAATAATTTATTACAGGACCTAGATATGACTGAACAAGTCATATTTGCCATATTTCTTCATTATTTAATTTTCTCCTTCTTATGCTCTTTAAAACAATCTACTTGATCGTTTATAGTTATCCCCAGATATTTTATGCTTTCCACAACCTAGAATAAAAAATATAAATTCTTCTTATGTAATTATTGCCTGATGGCAATTAAAATAATAATTAATTAGAATATTTTCATAAAAATATTTGATTATTTTTGGTAAAATGCGCAACAAATCTTGCGATAAAAGACTAAAAAGATACTTTAATTCCAATGTAAAAAAGGTATTCGTGTCGCGCAGAACGTGTAGGGAAGATATCGTAGATATCTGCCTAAAAATGGATAAAAGCCATGATATTATGATATCTTGCTTCAAAATGCATTATATGGCATTAAATTTACAGTGAATTGAAAGGGATTCTACGATATCAAGAATGAAGGAGAATATTTCGCTAGTTATTGTCTGATTTCACAAAAAGCAGAATCAATATGGCAGGAAACGACTTATGACTGAGAGAGAATACTGCCTTTTCGCAAGAAAAAAAGAGAAGAATGAAGAAAATTCATTGCGATTGCAGCGAAGTGAACTTAAGTTTATGCCCTAACAAAATGCTTGCTCTCCTCATCTCCCTCTTCTCCCTCCCATAGGGCTGTTTAAGGACACGTTCATGTCCCATCGCTCTTGGAGATTCACTTTCCCATAGAACCTCTTATCATAACCTTTTGCGTACAGTAACGGATAATAAAGATTCTCCTTTCCAGATTACACCGATGAATGTGACATAAAGGGCAGCACGGAATGTCAAATGCAACAATTTGCTCTCTATCACTGAGAGCAGAAAAGAAAAGTGATAAGAAGATTCAAATGATTCGAGCTGGAATGAGAATCGTCATCGTCCACTGGAGAAATTTGAGATTAATTTAATGAAAACTAAAGATACGGAGAATAGATACTCACCGTGGTTTGATATCTACAGTAAATAGAAAAGCTGAACACTATTCAGGTGATTATATATAGAGTCGTTTGGAGGAATTTCCATATTATCTTCCAGTGATCAAATAATCAAATTAGTCCCTTGCATCAACAATCAATTTAGTTTGTAGGATGCAAAGGTGGAGCAGGTTATTTGTTAATGATTCAGAGAGTTCGATTTGGGTAATGTAGTTTAATGAATCACGAGCTGTAGAAGGTTGTTTTGAGTGCTGTGCGAGAATGGGAATGAACCCTGCATAGCTTTAGGTAAGGAATGATTTTCTGAACGAAAAGATTGAAGAAAGTAGGATAGAGTGCAGATCTATGCTGCACTTCGTAGTGTATGTTGAGCATTCATAATAGCTTGAGCTGGTGTTTTACTTGTGTTTGTCTGCTTGAGAAAAAAGTAGCAGGCCATTTTGTATAGAATTTGACGATTTGGGTTAATAATTTTATTGGGCACCCTGTCTCTTGCTTTGTTTATATTGTTGCAATTACTTTGCAGAACAGGGGAAGGTTTTGTTTATATCTTTGTTGTATGAGTTGGTGGATGTTGTAGTTCACAGTAGTTTTTGATTCCTGTGTGCCGAATCTATGTTGAGAGCAGTCGAGTGGTATGCTTGAGTTATTTTCATTAGTGCTATAACTTTTAATATTTGGTAGGTGGTGCAGTGTAGCGAAATCGGTCAGTATTATGCAAAGTTGGTGAGTGGTTTGTTGTGTTTGAGGAGATATATAGTGTAAGCAGAATTTTAAACATTTGGAATAAGATTATGAGCGATAAAACCTATATGTTATCAGGTCCAGAGGAGTAGGAAACATTTGCCTGCCCTATGTTTTTGTTGTGAATTGCAGGTCAAATGAATGTGAGAATTGTTGTTTGTTTGTGTTTCAGTTTGACAGCCCACTGCGAAATGTGGTTGGTGGCAGTATGATGTTAATAAGAGATATTTGTATGATGATTGGAAGGTGGTCGACAGGTAAAGCAGTATCTGGTTGGCTAGTGTTGAGGTGTCTAAATCAGGCGCGCAAACGGTGATGTCCAAGAAGATATTTTGGTGGTAATTTTAGAATGGTTGGCATGTAATGATAGAAAAGAGGTTGAGAGGAATAGGATGTTTAAGTGTTATGCAATGATGTTGGATCTTGAGCCTCTACCTAGGGATCCTAACTAGCCAGTTTTGTGGATATTGCAATTGCTCACAACGAGTTAGTACTTTGTTAAGTTCGAAGGAGGTCGAACGCAGGTACGTAGTTATGTGGACAGGGTGGGACTGGATGTATGAGCTGATTGGTTAAAATAAAGATTCTTCACTTGATGAGAGATTGAATGATTTAGATTTCACTTTTCACTGGAGGATGAGATACCTTTTGATTTATTTGAAAACTGGTTGGTTCTCTGATACTTGACTAGACTTCAACCTCGATATTTTTTTCTGTCTCACCTGATGCTCAGGGCAAAGAGTGTGACAGTGAGAACACTTCCTTGCGGAACGCCTTTTCTTGCCCATTTTTGGTGCGGAGAAGGCCTTTTTAACCCGTACACCGAATCGACGATCTTGCAAAAAAATTTAGAAATAAAAATTGAAAGGTTCCTTTATCCCCCATCTTATAGAGGTTCTACATGATATCAGAGAGTCAAAACTCCGCCACGGAAAGGGGGGTGGTCCGAGATGGCTCTCCGGTTATATTGGAGAACAGGTTGGGTCTCCTCAGAGGAACTTGTCACTAATTCTTTTGACTCGCTTCCCCATTTCGAAAAGAGTGCTAGTCTCGTTTCGTGAAGATACGTACACCCGCCAGAAAGACCGGCGGATGTGCTTCGAGACATACCGGAAGCTAGCCCTAGCTCGACGAATTTCACCGACGGTGAGATATTTTGGGTGGCGCTTATTTGGAATGTAGGTATATCGTTATGTTTGTGAGCCGTATCACACTTGGTCGACCACCAAGGAAGAAGACGGCGTGCAAAATGACCATACGTTCTAGCAATAGTAATTAGGCTCACTGCGATGAGGTTGCCGGAGAAGACTCAACGGCTTCATCCACAAACCTGAACTCCTCGAATGCGACTGAGAAATCCGTAATTTGCTGAAATAAGGACCATCGTGCTCGCTTGATCGGCAGTGGCAGAGAAAATGATAGTTAAATGGAATAATGGTCACTATCATAGAGGTCATCGACCACCTTCTACCAAAATTCAAGCTGTGCATCCAGTAGGCACAGTGACAGACTGTAGAAGGAAAAGGTATTAGTTATCGGGTAATAGTGAGTAAACTTATCCATATTTAGGACATTTATTTCCCGCTGGTCGATTAGGTTGGCACTGACCTCGCGCCTGTGATTGATCGTCTAGTTCCCTCAGATCAAGTATCTACCTTTCAAATTCCAGATCCGGAGAAAGGGCCGTGGCAACCGTGCCACGACGTGGCCGAAATCCCCCACAGCAAACCCGGATGACGGCGAATTGTACGTGGGAATTTCAGCATACCTACTACTCTCCAAATGCCAGATGTAAATCCTGCCCGGCTCTTACCCCTTGGTGGTCCGGAGTCCACGGCAAATCCATTTAATGAATATACCATGCGGTCTTCGAAGAAAAACCCTCAACGGAATCGCCCAAGTTGTTGGTTGATATTGGCCTGGTCGCTTTGCTGAACCGGCAGTGGACCAGTTCGAAGCCTCTGTGGAAGAAAAGGAATCGTGTTCTCTTTGATTAACTCTTCCTTTCCTTTTCTTTTTTTAGAGAGGATGGCGGGAAATGAATCTGCCATTGTTTTCAATAAAATATGCTAATATATATATATATATATATATATATATATATAGAGAGAGAGAGAGAGAGAGAGAGAGAGAGAGAGAGAGAGAAAGAGAGAGAGAGAGAGAGAAAGAGAGAGAGAAAGATAGAGAGAGAGCAAGAGCGAGTGATGATAACCACCACAGGGCTTGAGCCATATTTAATTACTGTCTTTCAAAAACCGTTTGACAACAACGAAAGAAGCAGAGACCTTGTTTTGCAGACTATATAACCATACATTACAAGAGAAAGAGAAGTTGATGAAAATATGCAATGAGACAAGAAACAGGATTTATTTTTATGGGAAAAGAAGGTCTGATTAAAACCTACGCCGCCTTCTAGATTCAATTATGAGCTCTAGCAGGAATAGTGCGCAGGTTACTATTGAACAAAGATGGACGGATGGAAACACCAAGATTGATTAAACCACCAAAAATGGACAGCTGAAATTCATTGGCAAGACATATCAAAACTTAGATCCGGAAGGGTGGTTATATTTACTCATAGGAAGAAAGCTTTGGATATTAATTCTTATTTCATTCATTTGCGAGGACTCTCTATATCAATAGATGCTTAAGATTTTAAATGTTGCTCACTGTCCCAAGGTGGACAAGCAAACACGTGTACATCTCCTCAGCGTGAGATCCTAATATTAAGCTCTAGGAACATAACCAATTTAGGGTTTGTTCTCCATATTAAGGTCACTCCCACCTTGCATCCAAATGTAGATTAGTCTTCATTACCATCATCATTTCACTGACATTTCCCTTCCACTGCTGGGAGAAGCTCTTTCTCGTCTTTCTAAATTTTGTCCATCATATACAATTTGTTTCCAATTTTTAGCATAGTTTTAAACAATATCTTTCCATCTTGGCTTTGTTCTTCTTTCAGGACGTCTCCACTTAACAAGTGGAGTAAGAAAGGTAATTTTTTTTATGGACCATCTATTATCTTGGAATCTTGCCCTATGCCCTATCCAGCTCGATTTCAGGTTTCTTATACATTCCACCTATGCCCATAAATTTGGACTGTTTAACTATCCAAGCGGTTGATTTTCTGTCACGCCAAGTTATCCTCAAATCATGCGGCCATGAGTCCTTTGTGTTTTCTAAAGTTTTAATGCGTGTTTTGCTCAGGTTCCCAGAGTCTGTTACATACATAGTTCATTGTTGCTTACTTTTCTTTTTAGCCATCCTGCAATGATTTTGTGTTGGACTTCTTGATCTTTTAACGTTGTCATCATAATATGTTGACCCAAATATATATATTTGTCTACCATTTTAATTTGCTTATTGTTAATTATAATTTTCTTCTGCTATTTTGGTATTTGTGATTTATGTTATCTATTTTGACTGAAAATCGCCATGGCTGTTTTCCTCCCTGATATTTCTACTGAATAAAAATATCAAGTATAGAAAGACATTGCACTCCAAAGTGTGCTCAATGAAACTGGTAAGTTAATGTAAGAGCTGAATCGATAAGAAACCTTTTGGGAAGCCATTTTGTTCTCTTGTTTGTTTGTCATATAGTTGTTCTTTCAGTCTCTCGGTAATGACACTTTTAAAGAGCTTATAGAAACAATAGAGAAGGCCGATGGTCCTCTATTTTTAAGGTTTAAAAGTTTTTGTCTGGAAGGATAATTATGGCATTGGCCCAGTTCTACGGAATCTTGCCTAATGGAGCCATTGAGTTAAGAGGCTAGCTACTTTATCTAAAATGTAATCAGCATCTTTCAGTCATTCCGACTTGATCTTTAGTCGCGTGCGACTCTACATCTCACTATGTTGGTCGGTCGGTCACCGTTGTCCTTTTTTTTTTGCTAATTACATTGTAACTATTCGACCGATTCTAAGGAAAATTAAAACTCTTATGTTATTTTACATTCCCTTTCGAATGGAATAATTGCCAAGGTCGTCTCAAGGTTAATCAGGGAATTATTGAAAGTTTTCAAGGTCGTAACGTCATAAATCAGAATATGTGAAAGCACGCGACTTTGGTCAGCAGATCTTGTTTCGTACATAGTGATTTGTGTCTCTTCATTTGTTTGGTTGCAATTATAATTACTGATTTGAGAACTACGGTGATATTATTGGCTGTATTGGGTTAATTTCCATTTTAGATTGTGTAGTTACTTCAGTGGAACTCTTGTAGTGGTACTTTGATTTTTATTCTTTCTCGATCATTACTCATTTTACCATATTCCTTTTTATACCGATTTTCCTTTTAGAAGTGTCTTTTAGGAAATTCTATACCACTTTCCTTTTTAAAATCTTTTTAAAATTAATGCTTTATATCTTCTGATGTTAGCTCTCTATTTCTTTTTAATGAGCTTGTTTAGTTCTGCTAATTCAGTTTGTTGGTTGGTGTGGGTTGCATTAAGGTGTTTGCTTTTTTCCATTAGGTTTAAGTTTTTTTTTGTTGTTGTTCTTATATTGTGTTTCCGTGTTTTTTGAAACAGGGTCTCTCATGAGTTTCATCAAGTAAATTCTCATGGCTTGTATAATGCTAGTTTTATGGAGTTCAATGGAATTTAATGGAATTATCTATGAAAATGGTGCTGGATTCTGCAACGAGGTTGTTCCAATCTTAATGGAATTATTTGAATATAATAGTTTTATTTCTTTCAAAGTCACATTCAGATAATTATTCATTACAATTAATAAATACACCCATTTCCACACATATATCTTTAAAACCACATCAAAGTTACACTCCTCCCCTAAATATATCATCTTAATATAATAATTCATGGTAAGGCATAAAGACCATCTTTAGAAGAAAATAGCTTTTCCATCACAGGTAACCGAAGGCTATTCAAAGGAAAGTTTGATGATATCAAATACCGCTTAGTGTATGTATGCTAGAAATTGCTAACCTCTACAATCATACAAGTCTCTCCCAAACCTAAACCTACTTCAATTTTATCGAGGGTATTTGTATCTGAATTACACTTGAGGGGCACAATGAAGGAAACATTAACGTAAGTCTTCCTGAAGGAAAGAATGGAAATTTACACACAAGACGATGCTCTCTGTTAGCTTGAAGAGACTTGAGAGGTGTCGCGTTACTAAACAACTGCCTAAAATCGACCTGGCCGCACGCAAGGACCAGTTTCTGACTTTCCTATCAGCTCAGAGAGAGAAATTCCTTTGTTCACTCTCTCACGTATACGAGATACTAAACTAACTTCTTGACTTTTTGACCTTTCTAACTATTTTATTGTTTCCAATTTCGACAAACTTTCCCTCATTTCACCACGCTCCTATCTTCATGATCATATCTTCATTCCATTGTTTCTCTTCGCTATCGATAGTGTGATAAAAAAGTTTAAGCAAATACAAATCATCGGACTTCAGAATTTCGCTGGAGACGGATTCATTAATTTTTATTATGGAACAGAGAAAATAAATTTATTGTGAAATTACTCGTACCATACTGACTGTGATTTATTTTCTTCAGTGAGAGCCTAGAGCTCATTCGTACAACACCACATGTGGCTAACTTCCCTTAAATCTGAAAACGTGTGTTTATTAGATTTGGCTGTAGCCCATATGTATGTCAACTTGTTTTCATAACATTTGAAACCTAGACATTTTCACCATTTAAAATTACATCGATACCTTTGAAATGATAAATCTAAAGATTTCAGTTTTATGTTCTCTCTATAAAAATAATTTCTCCTTTCTTTCGAAATGTATTTAAGCAAAAATGCAAATTTGATAAAGATATATTAGATCTCTTACCTGTTTTTAGTTCTATTTTTACTATGTTACTAGGGGTTATTCAAATGAAAGTCAAGGCATCACCATCGAGTAAGGTGTGAGCC
The DNA here is from genome assembly GCA_963969495.1 of Ceratothoa steindachneri. Classification (NCBI taxonomy): domain Eukaryota; kingdom Metazoa; phylum Arthropoda; class Malacostraca; order Isopoda; family Cymothoidae; genus Ceratothoa; species Ceratothoa steindachneri. Next base: position 172,849,620 of record OZ018318.1, read on the forward strand.
TGAAGAAACGAAATTGAGATAATTTTCTTGGTATAGCTATGATACATCTCCATCCTAAGTGCATTTATAGTATAGATCTTTCTCTCAATATTATAGACAAGAAACCCTCCAGGGATTATAACTTTCATTGCCAAACAAATATAACATAAGCAGCAATTTTAATAACTAACGTAAATTTTTGTTTTACATCAACTTCTTTTAATGGACCTTTTCCTGATTTCAATGGTGCAGAAATGTAGCGGAAAAATAAGTTATATAAGGTAATTATGGAAGTATTTAGGATGCTAGCAGTCAATGCAAGAATTTATGTAAGATCTAAATTAAAAGTGACACAAAACAACATCACATTCAACGACAGGTAATAACTTGCTTGTAATGTGTTTATGTTATGCCACCAAATAATTCTTTTTATACATATCTTTCAATGCGAGAGTGTGGATATTAAATAAGAAATTTATAACAATAATCACCGAGTTCATCTTTGTCTCCTTCACTTGTACCATACGTTTAACATTACTAGGCAGACAAATTTTGTTAACAGATGCATCTTCATACCTATTGGATTTAAGGCGAACTAGTACTCATGACTTTCATAGAAGCATGAAGCAAATCGTGGGTTTCATCATTCTAAAGATAAGTATTTAAATTTTATAATTTGAAATGGATACAAATAAAGACTAGCTTTGAACCACGGCCGTACGGTCTGTCTTTATCAAGTTATATGGCGTTCAAGTTATCAGTTTAACTGAAACAAACCAATTATGGTATTATTATCTTTTGTGAGTTTCCCAAAGATGGCTCTTGGTAGGTTTATTAAGAATTTTGATAATCAAAGCTTTGTAAGATCGAAATTTTATTTCAGCTTTAATTAAAATTATTTCTAACATTTCATGCTAGCATATGCTGGATTTCTCTCTTAATTATAAGGAAAAAGAATCGTGATTCACGAAAATGCAACTTAAAAGTTTGCATTCTTTTTTTAATTTATCCTCCACATAGATAAAAAAAAATAGCGATCTCTCTGCTTGGAGTCAAATTAATAAGAAATTCCATACATCCTTACACTACCTGGCGATTGAAATCGATTATTCAATTATTATTTTATCAAATGTTACGTACATTTACTTAATATTTAAACATCTGTGAAGTTATACTTTCCTAAATTTTATCCTTCTATAAATAATAAAAACTCTTTGGGTTTATTTTCTTTTATATGACAAGAAGATATTTAAGATTAGGTTTGTTAGAAAATTCATGTTCTTCTCCCGAAAATACTATGAATTCTGTTCTCAAAATATGTTTTGATCTCTCTTGTGGATTTTTTTATTTTCATTTTTCATGAAAAATCCCCCCATGCTACCAAATATATAAAACAATCAGAAAGCCTCAAAAGTGTTTTTTGTTAAGTGAATTTACAGAATAGACTAAAAAGTGCAGAAGAAAGATAACTTGCAATCTGGATCTTGTAACCATTACACAACGAAGGAAAGTATTATTGAAGTTTTTGGTTACCCAGAAGAAAAGCTTTATAAAATATTAGCGAAAAAACAGCAATATTTTCATATGGTTTGTTCCTTCAATACACACCAGATGCATATATTAAAATAAGCCTCAAAATTCATTAAAGGTAATTAATGGAGTGACGAGAGGCGTTCGGGAAGGAAGTTGAAAATACGAGGGGGGGTCAATAAGTTTTGCAATTTGGATATAAGGAAACGAGAATATGAGGAAAAGTGTTCTATTATTTTTCAATATAACTACCCTCGACTTCAATACACTTGCGCCACTTGTCCCTGAGGATTCGAATTCCCTGGACGGCGAGCTGGAAATCTTCATCGTCCCCAAACCGTCGTCCACGCCTTGCAGCCTTGAGCTGGCGGAATAAAAAGTAGTCGCTAGGGGATCCCAGTAATGGACCCACATTCCATCACCTGTTACTATGCGTGACTAGAATCCCGCCGGGTCTTGGTTGTACAGGAGCAGCAGCTCATCCTAACTTTGACGACGTTGAAGTCGATCATGGGGCGTGAGGTTTCGTGATGTTCCTAGGGACCCAACGGGAAGAGACCTTGGTCATGGCCAAATTGTCGTGAATGATGTTGATAACACTTCCATGTGATATTCGAAGTTATAGCTCGATTTCTTTGACCTTCACCGTCGATTTTCGAGGAGCATCCTCTCCACACGGGCCACATTGTCCTCGTCGACGGGCATCCTGCATGGGGGGCATTTTCCTAGGGACCCAACGGGAAGAGACCTTGGTCATGGCCAAATTGTCGTGAATGATGTTGATAACACTTCCATGTGATATTCGAAGTTATAGCTCGATTTCTTTGACCTTCACCGTCGATTTTCGAGGAGCATCCTCTCCACACGGGCCACATTGTCTTCGTTGACGGGCATCCTGGATAGGCGGCATTTTCCTAGGGACCCAACGGGAAGAGACCTTGGTCATGGCCAAATTGTCGTGAATGATGTTGATAACACTTCCATGTGATATTCAAAGTTATAGCTCAATTTCTTTGACCTTCACCGTCGATTTTCGAGGAGCATCCTCTCCACACGGGCCACATTGTCCTCATTGACGGGCATCCTGGATGGGAGGCATTTTCAAGGGACTCACGAACATATCGGAACTCCCTATTCCAGCGAGCAATGGTTGCATAGGAAGGAGTGGTGTTGGTGTACACTGCAACCATGCGTCCATAGATCTCTTTTGCATTCTTGCCTTCCTTGGTCAAAAATTGGATCAGTGGGCGGTGCTCAACCTTCTCCATTGTTGAAAAATCTTTGACTGACGATCTGCGATTAGCTACTGCTTCATAAATAGACGAGGCAGGATCGTAAGGCTGCAGGTCTTGACTTATCATAACTTGTCCTAACACCCCCACAAACAGCCATCCCCCTTCCTCTGTTTTGCCTTACCGATTCGCAAAACCTATTTACCGCCACTCGTATATCGATAAGAACACGTCCATACTATATGTAGTAGAATGAGGTCGAATGGTGACCACGTGTCCTTCTGTACACACGTGGATACTGAGATCACCGTATGGAGCTGTGAAAGCATGGTTGAACCTGGGTAAGGAGGCGGCCGACACCATCATCACATGCCCCAACTGTATTAGCCTAGGGACCGATGTCATCGCCCCCCCCCACGGCCACCTCTCCGCTAGCATTCTGGCTTTCTGCTCGAAAATTTAAATCTCTTGGGCATTCTAACCAACGTTATTACGATTACCCCTTCCTACGAAGGAGTCGCCGACTTTTCCCAGGCGCCTATACGACGCTTCAACTAAGTTTAGAGAGCAGCACTGTTAGACTTCCACCTACTCAGGCGAACGAGCTAAAGGACGCTCCCACTCCCCTCCAGCGGTAAATTCGATTCGAGTTGAAGGCTAAATCGATCCGTGAACTCTGCCTTAGTCAATCGGCAAGGACTTGACAATGATTCCCATCTCGGAAGGCGACAAGTGCTCCCTCGTCTGAATCAAGAGGTAAACTAACTTCTCCCGTCGCATTCATCGTACACCAACTGGCTCCTTTTCTGCAACGAGCACGTAAAAAGTGGTAACAGTTGCCGCCTGCAGATTGATCTTAAATCTGGCTTATCCAATTGATCCATTATATGTGTGAACGCCCGAGTTTAAAATCCCCCTTTAAACCACCAAACTGAATCTAACCTCTTGACTCCTTAAATTCACCTACCTGTATCGCGTGTGGACCCTTAATCCTGTCTGGGCGACCATTCCCTTTAAACCAAATTTTTGCGTAAATATAAATATCATTTTGTTGTTAGTAAAGATATATTTTCGTCATTGTCTTTTTTTTGCAACCCCAGCGCGTACCAGCGACCTGATAATCTTTGGCCAACTTGCATTCTGAAATATTTGTTTAAAAGGACCCCGCAAATTTAATAATAAACCATCCCCACTGAACTCACAACAATTTCCTCTTTCACAACGGTCTTCAACCAACTTCGGTCCCAAGCTCCAAAGTATAGAGTCTGGTCATTCCACGACTCTATCTATTCCTTGTAGTAGAAGATGATGGTCTTGGAACTGTAAATCAATTTATGGGCCCCTGTGCAGGCTATGAGTCGAATAATGGCCGTAGGATTCTTTGACCTGAAGGTCTTTTTATGGAGTCACAGATGGTTTATAAGTCTAAGCTTTTCTTTATTCCTACATTCAAGAAATGGGGTCATAAACAGCTAGACAACTATGCTTCAGCTTCATGTCTGAGCATTGCGTATCCTTAATTAAACCATTGCTGCTAGTAGAACCATAACAATTGTGTTGGTCTGCGGGATACAATTATTCTGCTTTCAGAAGATTATAGGTACAAGTTGGATCAGACGTTTAAATGAGTGCATTCATCATTAACATGGTCTGCTGAACAAAGTCGCGTGCTCTCACTTATTCTGATTTATGACGTAAAGATATACAAAACTTTTAATAATTCCCGGAATAACCTTGGGAGGACCTTGACAATTATATCATTCGAAAGAAAATGTAAAACAACATAAGGGTTTAAAATTTCGTTAGAATCGGCAGGATAATTATGATGTTATTGCCAAATAATTCCCAGGCTAGCCTTAGGGGGACCTTAGCAATTATATCAATCAAAGGAAAATGTAATACAACAAGGGTTCCAAATTTTGTTAGAATTGATTGAATAGTTATGACGTTATGGCAAATAATTCCACGGCTAACCTTTGGCCGACCTTGGCAATTATTAAATGATTCCAAAGAGAATGTAAAACATAATGGTTTCAAATTTCGTTAGAATTGGCCGAAAAGTTACAATGTTATTACTCTGAAAAAATAATTGCAGGGCTAACCTTTGGAGGACCTTGGCAATTATATGATTCGAAAGAAAATGTAAAACAACATAATTTTTTCAAGTTTCGGTAGTAATCGGCTCAATAGTTACAATGTTATTACCATAACAAAACTGCGCAAAACTAGGACCGACGCACCGACCGATCGACATAGATTTGCCCGTTACTAAAAATTGTTTGCAAAATAATTTAAAAGCCTCGAAATCCCTCGTTCTATCGGCTGAACTTTCTCTTTCGGAAGGATCGCTTTATGCGCTATTTAACTATTTCCAAAGACTTAGTACTAGACCGGATAATTTCGGAATAAATGTTACCCAATACGAGACTGTGCCATGTTTTTCCACCTAAAACACCTCATGAATATAAATACATGTAAAACGGTTCAATCTCACTTACGCACACGTTTAAAATTATACATACACATTTACACAAGCTGTGATGTACAAATAAATTATTTTTTGCTCAAAGTGGTATAGTAATCAGAGCAGTGAATGTGGCGTGATTAATGAATAAATCTCTTCGACAATCACAGCCGAAGCTTTATTGTCTGGCGCATTTCTTGGATGTAATGGTTGTGGTAAACATAGACTCCTTTGAAGAATGGAAAGTAGTTTTATCATGACTCGTCTGCCAACTATTTGCTTTCTAATAGGTATAATTATTACAACATACTTCTTCATCAAATGGCGGAAGAAGTTAAAATATCAAAGGTTGCTATCATTCTAACACTAAGTTTTGCCTATACGATGCACATCGTTGGTGTAGTAAAAAATGTAGCATTATATGCTTCTAGAATTGTCTAATTCTTTTGCTTTTGAGGTAAACCTCCAAATCCATCTCTGGCCTCTTATAAAGGGTCTACCCGTAAATTTTTCTCTAATTCATAATCATAACCATCTTAAGAATATTATCTTCGGGATCTGCATTATTTATCATATCTTAGACATGTATATAAATTCCCCAGGAAAGTGATTAAAACTACCTTTTATAAAATATTGTTTACTCGATTTTAGCATGTATCATGTCTAAGTAAGGTCGGATTATATTACCATTAATGGGGGGAAGAATGAAATAGCTTAATACATAACATTTCCAAGTTTTTCGTTCAAAAAGTATTGTAAAGAAGATAATAAGCATTAAATGGCAAACGTAATTTAATTGTAGCAGAGAATATATAGTTACCGTAAGTTGTAGCCAAATAAATAAGGAAATGTAGCGTAAATAACCTGAAAAAAATAATAAACAAAAGTCATGGATGATAAAATAGTTTGTCCTGAGGAGAGATAGAGAAGAAAACCTCGACAACTGTATTGTATATTATTCCTTTTCCTACAAAAAATAGATAATATTATGCAGGAGAGCAAAAAAACTAGCCTAGAAATGTTAGTGGCAGACAGCGACATCAAATGTTCCGATAATGAGTCATTCATTGTAAAGTCGGAATTCAGGCGGAAGTCCAGCAATGGGGTCCATTGACTGAGAAGTCAGACACATGAGAAATAAATATATAATTAATCAAAAACATCAGAAATTAATTCTGTTATAAATATTCTGGGAAAGAGATACAAACAAATTGTTCCTCTACCCAATTTCTCTCAATTTTAATACCTACACTATTCATTACCTATGATCTATTTACTTATATAGAACGAATATCCAAACCATAGATCCAGCCCAATGAGTCATATATTGCATTATTATATCGATTTTATAGATGCACTTTTTTGAGTAGCGGACAATTGCCAAAGTTTTTAAACTGTCCACAGTCCTAAATGTTTTCAAAACAAGATTGTCAGAGCAAAAACAGAATTTAGGACATCAGTTCTCATGCTTAATCATATCAACAGTTATTTCAGGAATTTTTCTCTCATTCCCCCAAAATATTTCAAATATAGAGAAAAATTAATTATTGTCAAAGTAAATACATATACAAATGAAGGAAAAAGTTTACTAAACTAACTGAAAAGATAATTTTTCATTACCGTTTTTGCAAAAATTCTGATACACTCTGCTTTTGATCTTTCGTGAGGCTTACGTGTGTTATAAAAAAAGTTCCTTCAAGCAAACTTAAAGTTCAACTTTCCATGCTTTTATAATTAAAATGTAATTTTTATTGTATGCATGTGAGTAGAAATGCAATGAAAAGAATCTAGATCTCTCCTACGCGCGGTCACAATAAGTCTGCCATCGCCAAGCGGCTTAACATCACCAGGATGGACGTCTACAGAGTAGCGGAGAGGGTGAAGAACAGGGAAGACCTCAAAAATCGTCCTCGTTCAGGCAGAACTTAAGTTGTCAACCCCTTGTCTGTGTGAACTGCCTTCGAAAGTGCTCCGAGGCTCAAAATGACTGCACTCGCAAAGAAGAACATGTTTTGCCAAGATGTCCAGTACCCTCAAGGAAGCGACGTGGAAAGGCATCTACTCAGCGAATATACGCGAGCACAACAGCGGGAGTTTCATAGCAATCGAAAGATCTAAACATTAAACGAAAAAAAAATGTGTGGTAAGTTTCGGCCATCACTTCTCCGAGGTAGGTCCATTACTTGTTAATGAACAAGCACCCGGCTTCGGTGATAATGCTCAGCATCCCGGCTTAAAATGACTTCAAATGGCAGTCACCTGGCCTCAATCCCCTCGACTCCAGCGTGTAAGCGCATGTCAATGTCATGGCCTTCAGATCTGTACAGCAATGTCAACGAGCTATGTATGATCCTCCTTCAACCACGTGACCCAGCATGAGGTAGAACTTCGTCCGCAACGTGTCAGTGGCCTTCAGGTCTCGCCAGGTGAACATGTTCGCCTCTGAGGGCAGCCATATTGATTAATATCACAATATAAACAGTTATTTATTTAATAAAACAATAAAAACGTATCTAACTGGATCAAAACTCGTTGTGTAATTTGTTAAAAGCGTCGGAACGCGTGTAACAGGAATTTTGCAAAACCTTTTATATATTCCAAATCGTTAAGATCCAACAAATTAAATCTCTTGCAAAATCCCATAAACGACACATGTAGACATTGAAATACTTCGGAATACAAGTGTGTTTGCAATAATTCAATACAATTATTATATTAAAATTTGGAAAAACCCCTCGTCCTTCATTGAAACGTATTTTCTTCCGGATGTAAATTAATAGATTGTATAGAATTTAAGTTCCACTTAATTAAATTTATTTTTCTCCTTAGATTATTCTAAAACCAAAGTAATTACTGTTTTCTCGTAGCTTTTGCAACTTATATAACTCCCATCATTTTACTGTCTGTAAACTAATTTTATTAAAATTTCTGTATAGAAGTAAGGAAGAGGCCAGTTTGAAGCAAATATTTTCACTTCTTGCTCTTCCGAATGCCAAACCATATCTCTCAAGGAGTAGACTTGCGAATATCTTCGCTGTCGTACTTCTGGGATTAAGAGAGGTAATTTACTTCGTTTTAATTAATGGCGAGTGAGGGAACGAAAGAGCAACGCAATTTTGGGGGTTGGGAATTTTTCTGAAAAAGGCTCGTTCAATCTCTCATGTATGAGCGCTTGGAACGATGGAAAATGAAGTGAAGTTTTTACAACCTATAAAACTCCCGTCATTTTACTGTTTGCATACTAATTTTATTAAAATTTTCGTATAGAAGTAAGAAAGAGGCCAGTTTAAAGAAAATATTTTCACTTCTCGCTCTTCCGAATGCCAAACCAAATCTTTCAAGGAGTAGACTTGCGAATACTTCGCTGTCGTACTTCTGGGATTAAGAGAGGTAATTTTCTTTGTTTTAATTAATGGCGAGTGAGGGAACGAAAGAGCAACGCAATTTTTGGGGCTGGAAATTTTTCTGAAAAAGGCTCGTTCAATGTCTCATGTATGAATGAGCCCTCTGGAACGGTGGAAAATAAGGGGAAGTTAACAAATCTCATGTAATTTGATAAATCTGGTCTTTAATGCCATATAACCAATTTTACTTTTTGCGTGGTTGATAATAGAAACGCTATAAATATGATAATAAAAGAACAACACAATTTTTTTTTTAAAATCAAATTAAATTCCATATAAGAATTCTCACATCTCATCAAAAGAAGAGCTTGATACAATAAATCTCTTAATTTTAACCGAATTTATCGAATTTACATTATATTTTTGATTTTGTTAGAGATTTGTGAAAAACTGTTAAAATATAATTGTCGGACGCGAATATTGTTCAGGTATAATGGTGTCGAGGTATTGGGTTTCCCTATTTTTATGTCAAAAAATTATATATTAATGACTTTAGCGCGTCAGTCTGATTATACTACTTAAGAAGGGAAACCATTCCTCTATTCGCTGAGGCGACCTTTTAACTACTGTATTTATGAGAGTGCCACAGCGTTTAATCCGTTTTAAGGAAAGAGCCAGTCAACACGTAAGGATCTAGTGAAACACCAAGAATCAACCAAAAATATATCTTTTTAATTTATAAATTAACTCAAAATATTTATAATAACATATATAAGTTTAACATGGCTCGCAAAAATTGATTAGGGGCCTATTCCAGACGAGAGTCATGAACAACGCAGAGTAGGCTCCACGTAAATAAACCAATTGACAGTTAGTTAATTTATGGAGACCTTTTAGTATAGCGTTTAGCCACAATTTACGTTCCACTAATCTTAACTAACCATATGACACGATTCACTAAATATTATCTCTCCTTTAGTTAGCTTGGGTACTGTATTAAAAATCCTACTTAATCAAAACAAATATAAATAGTCATTCGGACTTACATGATCTTGAAAGGATCAGGGGTTGATGGATGTCGCTATATTGGATTTTTCACGCTTCTTTGAGTTGCAGCGGCCGAATGGAGTTTTTCCACGAGATGGGGGGTGGAGAGGGGACACGATGTCAAATTCTTGTTATAACTTTATCTGTGGTTATACGTTTAAAAGACGGAGAGAGGAGTTGTGCTCTCTGGCTCAAGGAGTACTTTTATGTGTAGCTCTTGAAGTCTTTTAGTATCCTCGTCTTTTTTGAAGGGTTGCCCAACTGGTGTTTTGGGATACGAGGTGATTTCGAAAGTACTTAAAAGTGGAACTTCCTCGGGTATTAATTCTTCTTCTCTCTCAATTACTGAGATTGCAATTTGAGAGTCAATCGAGGGTGAGCGGGTCTTCTTTTCTCTTGCTCCCGAAATTCCTGTTTGGCACTAGGAATTGTGATCCAGCCAGACTTTTTACTAAGTCTGTGAAGAATAACTCGGTATGGCACCGATACGAAAACGTGACGAACTTCTCAGTTTTAGAAGTCGATTTCGGAACTCGGTGAGGGACTGATCACCTTCATCTAGTCCTCTATCGTCTCTCACAGAATAATCTTTTCTCTTTCCTTATGGAGCTTATTTATAGACCGGCGAACGCCCCACCTAAGGAGGACGGGGCGAGGCCACTGAGGGGAGTGTGAGGGGTGGGCACCACGGATCCCAGGTCTGCTTCTAAATGAGAGGCACCGACGACCGTTACCTTAGTTATTCTCGGTGTTCTTTTTGATCTGGCACCGCTTTTGGGAGCGCTTTAACCACGGGGCTCCGGACCTCGTAGGTAATCGGATCTTTTGAGAGATGCTTAATGGCCTTTTGTGGTTACCTTGGTCCTGCAGCTCGACTCGACTACCAACTCGGCGGGGAAGATCAAAGCCTTTCAGCAGTTTGACTGTTAGTCAGACGACTAACGTTCTCACTCCCTTCATATTTTGGTACGTTACTCTCGCTCTCTCTGAAGAGGGACTTTAACATATATGTCCGCTTGGCCCTTTGTGTGGCGTTATGTTATAATCCCTCTACAAGTGGAAAAAATAAATAGATATTAGTATATGACTTTGGCTGGAGGGACATGTCTCTTTGGGCTTTCTTTTCCAACCATAGAGTAAAAGTTAAATACAAATATAAATTCTACCTTAACTGATAATTTCAGCTCGTAGGCGGGCCTAATTATTAGGAGTTTTTATACTCCTTCTTATAAAAAAACTATTCCGGATTCCTCTATTTTAATATTCCACATTCAAGGCAAATTGCAACATTTCTTCCTGTAGAAATGAACTAGGGAACGAAATTCCGTACACTAGAGTGAAAGTTCGTGCCTTAAGATTCCATATAGAGATAAGAAGCGGGACTTTTTTTTGTACCTCAATTCGTGACATACTTAAATAGTCTGTCCGCATAGGTTGTTGCTATCGGCAACCCCGATTACTCTATAAAATTTTTGGCGACCAGTTCATAGAGTTAAATTAAAACATATTTGGGTTAGTATTTGTTAACTAAACGGCTGCTATCACCCTCGATTTGTTCTAATCTAATAACAATAACTGGTCGTTACCAGGAGTTAGTAATACTTGATGAGAAAGTGAATAAGTTTGAGCGAATTTGGGAAAATCGATGTTTGATCGTCGGTTCCATCTAATCGATCCAAGCTAATTTTATATTTCTTTTAGATATTATAGAGGAAATTAATGCCACGGATCAAAAAGGGAAATCCTATTCATAAATAGGGGTTTACCCATTTATTCACAGTAACGAAACACATTCTGACCTAACGCTACCGGAAGAATCTCATACGAGCAGTTCAGGGCAAAAAAACGCAATTTTATTGAAAATCAACTTAATTTTAACAAATTTCTAGGATTTGTTGATAAGAAAGAAAAATATCATTGTTAATTGAATGGGGGTGGCCAGTGATCAATCGTGCATGAATGCAGCATCTCTCCTGTGTTTTAGTGGCCTGCTTGTGTCAGCGGCCGAATAGAGGCATTTTATATTATTTGACGAGCGGATGAGTGAAGTAATAAGGATTTCATTGGTAGGAAAGAATTAACAGATCACTCTAAAGACGATTACAAGAAGCCACTAGAGAGGTTATTAATTAACCTGGAGAGGGACGAATTCCTAATGATTCGATGCACAACTTTATCAAATATTTTATTGGTCATTAAATCAGGGCATTTCTTTCGATTTTGGCAAGTGAAGATTTTAATCTCTTAAATGACGATGCTTCCTTTCCATATAAAATCCAAAAAATATTATTTCTGTTATAAATGAAGATGTATTATATCAATATCCCATCATGAAAGCGGCATTCGAACAAACTTCGAATTCGTTAAAAGCGGAATTATTTTTATTTTCTTTCCAAATTTAATGATCGTTAGTTTACCACATTCAGTCGTTATCTTTTATTATATCGAAAAATATTTCTCCTTTATATTTTTTCGTCTTGTTTTTCTCTTGGCCATTCTTAAGACTGTGACGACAAGCCGTTTCCTGGTAGCCAAAGATCTCTTCATTCCTCACATATTTGAATGAAATCACTCCCGTCTATTTTAATTCAAGCGCGTAAATTCAATGTTATTATAAACATTCGATTTATGGGCAGTCAATGCATTACCTCTTTATTAAGGCATTACTGAATGATCCAGAGTTAGTTGGAGCCGAGGAAAAGTACTCGAATATCCTCGTAATACAGTTGAATTTAGAGGAAAATAAGTGATATAATGCTATTTATTAACTGGAATATCGGACACTATTGATACATAAAGGTAAATAGGTTATTGTTTTGTCCCCTTATGAGTTTTTTTTACTCATTTATTACCATGTTTATTTTTTTAAGTTATAATACTTGTGGATAGAATAATTCAAAAGTTTTAAAGTATATAATATTCCTTGGAGTAAATTTTACCATAATGAATCGATAAATTTTTAATATGCTACCAAATTTATGCCAAAGATGCTAATTATAAGTCACAAGTGAAATAGTTCGATATAGCCAAAACTTAATGGAAGGTATTCAAGAAGCAAATTTCTTTTATGATTGTTTATTAATATAATTTACATTTTCTATTAATTATACAAATATATGGTATTGGTTATTTAATATTAGTGAGATTGTACAACGCAACGATATGACTCGGGACCATGTGATCGTAAATAACTGTATAAACTTTTTTTTTCAAAATATTTCTATTAATTATAATTATGTACAAATATAAATAATATATAAGTTGAATTTGGTTAACCAAGTCGCTATGTTGAAAATTATTATAATTTTTTTGTGACTTTCTTGAAAATAAACCATTTAGTATTATTCTTGAAGATTTATATATAGTTGCGAATTTTCCAAACACTTTTTCCAACATAGACACCCGGAAACATTTTTTTTTAAGTTATTTCACCCGGTTCGATATATAGAAAAACCTTCGTCAGATCTCTTTTTTTCATCTAAATTTGTTTTATATACGAAATGATAGTCAAAAAGCGACAAAGCCCTAATTTTAATACATTTTTGAACTTCACGATTTGTGTTTTTTCATTCCAAATCATTCGATAATTATATTTATTTTTTCTGAACTCTTAGAAAGAACTTTGATAAAAGCTCGAAACATACAAAAAACAGCCCTGCGAATAAAAGTTTCAAATAAACCTAAACAGAAGGAGTTTGCGCTTCGCTGTAAGACTTTCGGTTTGTGTCCTACGACCTATCATGATTCTTTTTATTTCTCCATCTAAATTTGCTCTAATAATGCCATGCCAAAATTTTAATAAATTTTCTGAACTTCACCATTTGTAATTCTATTAGTTTTAAAAAAATCACCAAAATTTGAAACTTATATTTATTTCTGAACTTCACCATTTTTTTTTCTATTATAAAGGAATTATTAGAAATAACTTTGCTAAAAAAATTAAATCCACTTAGGTGACAACCGAACTAAAAGAAAAAATCTTATTCAAACCTTCGAAAAATCTCGTTATGGAGGATTAAGGCTAAACTTGATTGAGACTAAATTTCACCTGTTAATCAAAAATGAGATCGGTATAGAGCGGCGAAGAAAAGTGGCTAAAAACAACGACAAAACATCATGGTGTAAACCATATGTAGAAAACGGTTTATAGTAAAATTTCATCGGATCTACTTTTCGCTAAACTAATAATGGTTTGCCGGGAAGTAAAGATTTATTAGGTTGAGGAGTAAGTACTTGCGGGTTTTTCAATGTTGTGTTGATTTAAGTTTTGTTGACGTGATTTGTGTACCTATTAATAAATAATAATAAATAATGAGAGCAAAATTTGGAAAGGTTAGGCTACGTTTCTTAACAGCAAAGACTATTAGGATTTTGCTTAGGCTACATCTTGAAGTTGAGTAATAAGTCATTGCGGTTTATTTAAAAGTTGTGTTAATTTAATTTTTGTTCTGTACCCTCAAAATAGAATGTCAAGTTGAAAGAAAGGCGAATTTTCGAAACTTGTTGTTATTCATTAAACGCAGCCAAAGCTCGTCACGATATTTGTACTGTGTACGGAGAAAATGCTTTATCAGAAAGGACAGCTCGATGGTGGTTTTCACATTTCAAAAACAGTCATTTCAATCTTAATGACGAAGAACGTTCTGGTCGCCCCATTAAGTTGGATGAAGATCGATTGAACGACCTTCTTCATGAAAATCCTCGTCAATCGACTAGAGAATTGGCTGTACGATTGGCGTGTGATCAGAAAACTGTAGTGAATCACCTTCATTCGATGGGGAAAGTTAAAAAACTCGTTGCTTTGAGAGAAAGCAACAAACCTTAACGCTTCACGATTTCCGCAGGTTTGCTTGCTCGTCACAAGGCTACTCGTGGATATAAGGACAGATTTCTTCACGGCATCATCTCTTGCGACGAAAAGTGGTGTGTTTATGTCAACATGAACCATCGAAAACAATGACTTAGCCGCAATAAAAAAACACTTCCGCGATTAAAGCAAGGACTTCATCCACGAAAGACGATGCTGTGTGTGTGGTGGGATTGTGAAGGCAGCATTTTGAATGATCTACTTGCGAACTACTAGATTGCCAATGCCGAACTCTACGTTCAACAAATGTATCGACTCGCCGAAGCTATTCGGGAAAAGTGACCTCATGGACGTTATGGAGTCCTTCTGCAACACGACAATGCTCGTCCTCACATTACCAATATAACAAAAGACTCTATCCAAACGCTTATTTTGGAAATCCTGCTGCCTCCTCCATATTTGCCGGACTTGGCTTCATCGGATTTCCATCTGTTCCAAACTCTCTCCAACAATTTGCGCGGCGTTTCGTTCAATAGTGATGTAGAATTAAGAACCTGGTTAGACGAATTCTTCGAGTCAAAATCCAGAGATTATTATTGCAGATGCATCAAAAAACTAGTTGAACGTTGGGAAAAAGTCGTAAATAACAACGGAGAATACATTATTGATTGAATTGCATATTGTTATCAATTAAAAATGAAGTTTTTCTAAAATTTTTAATAGTAATGAATAGATTTGATAAAACCGCAAGAACTTATTCCTCAACCCAATAACTAAACAAATGCAAGTTCTGTCCACGAATGCCAAATGGCAAAGACTTTCCCATCTCAGGTATGCAACTCTACCTCCTCTTGCTATTAACCCATTGTCCCTTGGCCAAGAGCATAAACTTGAATTATTGCATTAAAAAGCAGTTGCTAATCATTTTTGGGTCAGGGGACAAAGTACAGAGAATTCGACTGCTATTCAGCAAGGAAGGAATAAACTCAACCTTAATCGGAGAGACTTGGGTGATGTAAATCCATCAAATCGGACAGAAGCAAAATGATTTGATAATAATATTTAATTGGCTTCCTAGGTTCATTTGAGACCAGAAAAAAGACTCCTTACAACGCATAATGTGAAGTTTGTTGGAATGATAAATAGTAAACGCCAATTATCAATTCACTAGTGTATTTGTGGTTTGTAAGTAAATCATCGCAATCACTCTTTGATTTTACCACATTGTTGTTGATTAAATTCAATTTTGAATAAATCAAATAGGTAGTGTTATACCTAAGAAAGTGGCAGGTAGTTCAATGATTCCAACCATTTAATTTCCTGTCGCTAAAGGAGAGTCCATGAGTTGGAAGCCTTTAACTAGGCATAGTCACTTCGACAAGAAAGTCACATATATGACAAAGGTACCTTATTGAGTTCTTTCCAAAAGCTTTCAACCTCCAACCCCCATATACCTTTCACTCATGTACGAAGTTGGTAATTAAAATATGTAAATTTGTATATATATATATATATTTATATATATATATATATATATATATATATATATATATATATATATATATATATATATATATATATATATATATATAAATCCAACTTCACTGGAATAATTTTTTTCGGAAATAGTAAATTTCTTAATTCGAAAAAATACGAGCTGGGAAGGGGGGATTCAAACCGTGCACATTGAGTAGGCGAGCAACTGCTTCGATCTCAATTAAACCACCCTTTAGACCATTTGTGTATTTGCTGCGTGCTTAACTCCTTTGTTCTTTGAATCCCCAATTAGATCTCTTTCTCCTTCTCGTTCGACCATGCGAAGCGTGCTTTAAAAAGCTTGTCTATCCGGAAGATTTTTGTCTTCTGCGTAGCCGAGTGGTCTAAAGGGCGGTTTATTTGAGATCAAAGCGGATGCTTAGAGATACAACTTCGGTAAGTTGGCCAGAAATAAGAATTACTGTTTGTTACAACGTAATAAAGGATAAAATTTGTTATTCAATGGTATAGTTGTTGAATGTGCTTAATTGGCTATTTTGATTTTTTGCAAAAAAGTTCTTATATCTAAAGAAATCTGAGGTCAGAAATCTGAGGCCAGTTTCTGATTACACTGGATTATTTTTCTTGGTTTCTTGCCAACGTAATTTGTCGTCCACAAAATCTGAAAACTTCTGCTTTAAAGATCGAAATATATCGCTGTTCGATATTTCTTTCAGCTGCAAAAGCCCCAAACTATTTTTCTTTTCAGATAAAAAACGTCGTTTTATTGAGAATAAATTTTATAATTTTTTTCCATGATTTTTTTTAGAAGTGGTGGAATAGTATTCTGTTTATAATTTTAAATGAATATCATTTCTAAAAAAAATTCTTAGCATTGTAAAAATATCTATTTCCAATATTCTAAATGGAAAATGAATGTATTTAAAATTATTGGAAGAAAATAAGCAAATAATGTTGACGCGGAAAATTAAAAGAAAAAATTTGTGTCATGTAGGTAAATTTTAAAAAAGATTCGTGTCATATAGGTAAATTAAAAAAAAGATTCGTGTCACGTAGAAAAATTAAAAAAGATTCATGTCATGTAGGTAAATTTAAAAAAAGATTCGTGTCATGTAGGTAAATTAAAAAAAAATCATGTCATGTAGGTAAATTTAAAAAAAGATTCGTCTCATGTAGGTAAATTAAAAAAAAATCATGTCATGTAGGTAAATTTAAAAAGATTCGTGTCATGTAGGTAAATTAAAAAAGATTCATGTCATGTAGGTAAATTTAAAAAAAAATTCGTGTCATGTAGGTAAATTAAAAAAAAATCATGTCATGTAGGTAAATTTAAAAAAAGATTCGTCTCATGTAGGTAAATTAAAAAAAAATCATGTCATGTAGGTAAATTTAAAAAGATTCGTGTCATGTAGGTAAATTAAAAAAGATTCATGTCATGTAGGTAAATTTAAAAAAAAATTCGTGTCATGTATGTCGATTCCTTAATCATATAATTTAAAATTTAACAATAATTAATATCAGATAGTCACGTTTTGACTAAGATCCAGAGGTAAATAAGGAAGGTAAATAAGGAACACCAAAGCGTAAAAGCTGCTTTCTCCATTACGTTACTGTTCCTCATCCATACGTTGACTGATGTTCACTGCATTTGCTCAGGTATGGAGTAAATCACATCAACCTGAAGCATTTGTTGGATTGAATTTGTTAAAAAAAAAGATTTTCAACTAATCCAACGAATCAAGTCTAGTTATTTAATGTAGCTATCCCATATATTGAAACAAGGGCAGTAAAAAATCATAATAATTGCTCACTGACTAAAAATATATAAACCTAAAAGCTCTTAAACAGAAGACACAGTCCCATACTTCTCACGCTTAGGGCAAGGGCTCAAACACATATAAATAAGACTCTTCTTAAGCAAACCGAGCTCAATATTCTGGCGAAATTTCTTTTGAACACTTGTGTGCTTTTTGAGTTACCAGTAGTCAGTTCCCAGTTACTAGAATCCAAAGAATTAGTCTGTTCAATACCATCGTGCTTCGAACTCAATGCATGGGATTGCCGTAAATTCGAAAGCGTTTGGGCTCGACTTATTTAGGCTTTGAGATGTTTTTGTATTTCAGATTATAGGTATTTCATTAGGGGATCTTTTGTATAATAAATAATAACACCAGGAAATGACCTCTTCATTTCACTCAAATTTGCTAAATGATATAATTAAATCGCTTTATGAATATTAATATCATTCTCTCTAGTGCCAAATTTCCCCCTTATTAGTTTAACAGGTCTACAAACTGCCTTATAATCGCAATCGTTTTCATTAGGAAACGTTTGAATTTAACACCGAAATTTATGTCAATTATCGAAATCAGGGCAATTTAAAGGTAGAACGAGTGATTGTGACAGAATCTAATATATATTTCCGAAAGTCTGTATATATATATATATATATATATATGACCTCTATAGAATGCCATTTAAAGACCTTGAAGGCCAAAAAAAGTCACCATTGGAGGTAAATTGACACCGAAAATAGTAAAAGAGGCCACTCAGTTTTGGCTAAACCTGGATGTTACGTTAGGTTAAATTAGGTTAGAATTTTTACCCTTTTTAGGTTTTGGGGGACAGGTAATCGCGGTTATGAGTTGCAATTAAAACATCAACATTGCTTGTGGAAAAATTAAGGTTTACCAGACCAATAATGCAACTGCAATGTTTTAAAAGCACGATACTACCTATTATCAGCATTCTCAAGACTCGAATAATTGAGACATTTAATCAAAACTCACGCTCATATGCTCAATGCGCGCTTTATATTCTGCGGGTGCCACCCGCGTACTCATGTTTACCTGCCTACCCGTCCTTCCACCTACCCGCCTGCCCGCCTGCCCACTCCCCCACCTGCTCACTTGCCCGCTCACCCGCTTGCTCACCCGCTTGCTCACCCTGCCGCACTACTGTACTGTGAAGATTGTTCTCTGTTAGTCTTTCATGATACACTACTCCATTACTCAAAATTAAAATAAACCTTATATTTTATACCTGCCAACTTTTCATTGCGTAATTTACTTCAAGCAGAGAACTTAATTTGTTCAAGATAGTTTTTTATACCCGGACAACGCTAGGTATCTTTGCTAGTATCGTAAAATAATGACAAGCCATGGCTTTGCCACTCCCCTCCTTCACGGGGAGATTGCGTTTCGCTGCGCATGTACCAGCACTTCAGGCTGTTGGCTTCAGCCTATTTGGCCTTTGAAACCGCTTTTCAACCCCATTTAATTACACTTTTTTTTTCCTCTTTGTTTAAACGCCAGTTGAATCCCTTTTAGACTAAGAGGAACAAAAAAATTACAATAATATAATAAGTATAATAAATACTTTATGTGTTAATTATTAACCCTCAGCTTATAAAAAAAATGATTCTGAATTTCTTTCTTCAAAACGCTTCTTTATTTTAAGAAGCGAGAATTCTTCGATTTTCCTTTTTCCTATTATTGTTGTTCTTCTTCTTTTCGTGTTCCTATTCTTCTTTGACTTCTTTTTCTTCTTCTTCTTCTTCTTATTATTATTTTTCTCGTGTTCATCTTCTTCTCTTCTCATTTTCGTTGTCTTCTTCTGCTTCTCCTTTTCTTCCTTTCTCCTCCTGCTCCTATTCATTCTCTTACGTCTCTTCCATTTCGCTCTTTCTTTGTCTCACTCTTCTTTTTATCCTCTTCCTCCTGTCTTCTTTTTTCTACTCTTTCTTATCCATCTCCTATTCCTTTCCTTTTCAACTCTCATCCTTCCTTTTTCTTTTCTTATCCTGCTCTTCAACCTTTTCTTCTCTCCCTCCTATAAATTATATGCTTCTCCCTTATACTTGTCCTCCACCTCTTTCTCTACTTCTCTTCTCCCATGTCTTTTTCCGTCTCTTCTTCTTCTTCTCCTAATCTTCCTATTTTTCCTTATACTCATCCTTCTATTAAAGTTTCCTTCTACTCCTACTCTTCCTAATTTTTGTTCTTATTCTCATCCTTTAATTAAAGTTATCCTTCTACTTCTACTTTTCTTCTTTATTAACTTCTTTCTTTTCTTCTCCTTCTTTCCTCATTCTTTTTCCTCTTCTTATTCTCACCTTCCTTCCGTCCTTATTATCCTACTCTTATTCTTATTCTTCTCCTCATCCATTTCTTTCTATTTAACCCATCCCGAAATTCCATTTCTTAAAATACATTGGTAAGGATAAAAGGAGCAGCTTCTCCACTCCTCAGTTGGCTCTACTCGTTTTTAGGTGCCACCAAATATTTCTTCCTGATAAAGATTAAAATTTTAAAATCTACTTTAGAAATAACTTCGATATATACAAAAAATAAAATAAAATAGCAGCCATGGTTAAATTTTTATATATTTTATGAACCTCGCCAATAATAATAATAATAAAATAATAATAATAATATCTTGATGTTAGAAAACTGCAAAAACAAACTAGGCTGCTCATTAATTAAGCAAAAAGAAAAATTCCCATTTTTTTCACTTCTTTCCCCCCAAAATCCCGTTTTAAAAATATAGTTATGGAAAATACTAACGACCACAGAGTGAAGTTAATGGTATAAAAACTGATAAAACAACCATCCCACACATTCTCAGGGAATCATCCTATGAAACGACTATCTAATGGGGGATTTTTCCCTTCTACATATTTCTGTTTATCATTATTTGTTTCAGACAACTGATTTGATTTTGTGATAACCCAAACAGATTAGTAAATCTGGATAAAAATAATTAGAGCAAAGTAATTCATTATAACAACCTTTAATGTTATGATGCTGAAAGAGGCTTCTTGAAAGTTTAACGAATCATTATAAATTCAGGGATTCTAAGTAAAACTAGGTGGAGAAGAGAGATAACGAGCAAAGGAATTCTTCTTCTAAACTTGTAATTATATCAACCAAACTTATTTTCCGATCATATATTTTAATTTTCTTAGCTAAAATGGAGGGAATAGAAGGAAGGAATCATAATGTTGCACCTAATATCTATTTATAGGAAATAATAACTTCACACAAAGACTTCCTATTTACCATTTCTTTCGCTGGTATTCTTTAATTGACTTATCTTTATATTCACTGGCGATAACTCTCAGTCGAAGCTGAGATTAACATTAACATCATGAACAGAATAACTGCTCGTTAATTTGGTAGCAATGGTTTAAAGGCTCTCTGAATGACAGAAGCAGTCGGATAATCGGTCGACATCCGACTATCTTCATTTTCAGTTCTTCACTGCTAAAAGATATTTAACGAAATTAACCAAGCTTAATCTTAGTAGAGTCTACTAAACCCATTGGTTATGCGCATATTCACTATTTAATATTATATGTACGGGTGCCATATATATATATATATATATATATATATATATATATATATATATATATATATATATATATATATATATATATATATATATCATGAGTGCGAGAGAATGGTGAAATAAATCCAACTTCACCGCAGGAAAGAGAAAATGGAATAATTTTTCTTCGGAAATATTTTATTTCTTACTTCGAAAAAATCCAAGCTGGGGTGGGATTCGAGCCGAGTGGTCTGAAGGTCGGTTTAATTGAGATCAAAGTGGTTGCTTGCTGCCTCAATGTGCACGGTTCGAATCCCAGCTCGGATTTTTTCGAAGTAAGAGATGAAATATTTCCGTAGAAAAATTATTCCGTTTTCTCTTTCCTGCGGTGAAGTTGGATATATATATATATATATATATATATATATATATATATATATATATATATATATATATATATATATATATATATATATATATATATATATTATATATATATATATATATATATATATATATATAAAAGGTCACTTTAGCTATCGTAATATTGGCTTGATTCAATGGAGAGTGGAAGTTTACTAGTTTAAGGCCTTCAAAAGCGCTTTCTTCTACCCAAAGGCCAAAGGAAAACAGACTAGGGCTTCCTATTTATCCATAACAGAGGATACAAAAATTTACCTTTAAAGGGAATAGCAAATAAACGCAAATGAATAAGAATCCTTACGAATTCCTTCCAGAATTTAGGTCTACATAATTAAATTGCAACAAAATAAATATATATGCATGTAAACATAGTTTAATTTCCATATGGAATTGAGAATGTCTTTTATAAGATATAATAAATGACAAACCTTAAAAAATTAATAAATTGCTTTGAATTGCAGCCGTTTATTTTGAAATAATTTTCTTTGATTATCGCAATTTTATGTACTTAATACAGGGTGTCCAATTATAATGGGTCCCAATAAAATAATAATTCGTTGACATTTAAGTGTACATAAAAAATAATTATAATCCTACATATGTATTACATATAATATATAAGCTTACTATAGTAATACCACAATAACAAATAAATTGAGAATAATAGCATTAGTGACGAAAAGATAAGAATTTTTTCATTATCATCCGCCTTTCTTCTTCCTTTTCATACTCTTTCTCATTTAGTTGCAGTCAATCTTGCCGCCTCTCATTCCATGGATCGTAACATGCCTCCCCACCTCAAAATAAGAAGCCGAATTATGTTAGCAGCAGGGTATAACCTCGGCTGTGGAAGACAAGTTATGTTTTTTTCTTCTTATTTTACTCATTTTTTAGCATCCTATATCGTCCAATATACAGGAAGGAAGTCATTTGATCTAAATTCTTGTAAAAATAACCTTGCTTTTGATCAGATTTGATTTTTTTTTAATAGGACGAAACATCGACACCTTTGATTAGCCGTTAACCTTTATTTCATAGAAAATCCATAAAAATGTCGTCAATTCTTTTAGTCACATTACATAAACATACACTTCTTTCCTTGTTTTCTTTCAAAATGGGATATGAAGTTAGGGAACTCAATTATTCTATTTAACTCTTGATTCCCACATTTTATCGCATTTCAGAAACTTAAAATAAAGAAAGAATACAATGTTCGCCTTCATAGGCTGTTTCTGCTCATAAAGGGACCCTTATCTTATTCATCGTTGTATTGATTAATGCAGTTAAAAAAAAAATGCAGATCTATATTTTTATTCAAATGTTCTTTCTTTCCTAGTTAGATTTATTTTAATAAAAGTGTTAACTCTCGTCCCTTATCTTGTGTAAATACTACAGTTGAAGGTATGTTTCGTGACAATCGAATTTCTTTACTCAATGTTACGATTATTAATGATTTTTTTTATGTAAAACTGTATTGTTTCTCTTTTGGTAAACTTTAGTTAATATCTTTTCTTCATATCCAACAACAATACACGTTTTTTTCTCCATAATGTGAATTTAATTAGTTATGCTCCAATTTATTTATTTATTTTGCTTCGGACTTTTTATGCAATAATGTAAACACGCCTCTCTGGTTCAGTTCGTCTTAATTTTGTCCATCGCTGTCCTGAAAGAACGCAATTTCACCAGTATCCTTAGCTATTTCTGCAACCCTAATAAATTCAGTGCCCGAGTTTTAGAACTGGGTATGCCATTTTAGTAGCAGCATCTGAATCTACTTCAATCGCCACATTAAATTAAGATCATTTTATCAAGTAATATTAGAGCATATCCATGGTAGTAAAAATAATTAATATTTTTTCAAGTTGTTACCCCGAACATGGTCAAGGATAAATGCTCATCCATGATTTTATCCAGGATTAACCCTCAAAGTGCTGTGTTTGAATTCCTTAAATGCCTCGTTGGTAAGACCCTCTTGACTGATTTTTATTTCATTTTTGGCCATTTTGCTTTGTTATAATTAAAAATAAAATATGTAAATAATGGAGAATTAAATCAATGCAATGAATATTAAACTTTATTAAAAGGGATAAATCAGCGTGTGTATCTTGAAAAAATATAGGGAGGGATTTTTTGATAGACAAATTTTGTTCCAAAATCTGGGAGAGCAAATTTCTACATTGCTATTTTTAAAAGAAAAAAAGAGTGGAAGCTATGGACACATTTTGTGCTTATGCATTTCAGAAATAGCTCGCGAGACACTGGGTGCTGCCGCACTTAAGGTAATGAGTTCACATTTGTGCTGTAGAAGTTGTGACGCCGAACTTTGCTGCACATTTCTGATAATGCAACTTTTGTACGTCAAACTCCTCGTTCAATTTAAAGATGCAGATCTAGATAATTCAGTTTGCTTGATGGCTTGATTTTCATATCTTCTTGATTTTACGGCCGTCAATTATTAATTGTGTTGTGAACTCCAGAATCTTAGAGACCGTAAAGAATTCAAGAAAGTAAAGTAGATATAATGGTGTTAGCTGTTTATTGATCCCTAGAATATATAGATTCATTATTTTTTTATTTTTTTTTCCTCTTATTTGAATACCTTTTTCTTGCGTCTATAAATTTATGGTATAATAAATACTCATTTTTATCACTTTTCCGTTGTGATAACTTCTCATTCACTCGCCACTAAGTTGGATAGATTTGTTTCCTGAGCAAACAGAGTGTGAAAAATATATATTCTCACTGAGGCAAGCATTTATGTTGCCTTTACTGACATAACCAAATTACAAGCATTTCTTTTCTGGAACTCCAACAAGGATAAAATGGCATAGTGCCAAATGGCTATTGAATATAATTTATTTACCGTTGGAGCAAAAAACTGCTCTATTTCCTAGGCGAGTAGGCGTTTATCAAAGAATATTTCATTAAACTTCAAATCTTAACAAATTTCAACAAATCTTTGTAGATAGCTATGTAGTTCTCCTACAGAGTAAGTGGCACGTAATTGGGGTCACTTCAAATTGTAAGTTTACTAATGTGGTTAGTCTTTTGATGTACTTTGTTTGATATACCTTTCTACCTTCTTATTTTTTCTCAGGGTGGTAAAAAATGGATCAAAATGACTTTGCTGGTGTTTATTTCCTAGATTCTACTTTCATTGACCTAAATAGCTTAATGCTTTCATTGTTAAGGTAAGACCTATATTATCAAAGATGCTTTCGATTATGAATCCTTAAATTATTATCAATTATCGTTGCACATGTAGATAAATTTCCCAATCAAAGCTCAAGTTAAAGCGATCAAATTTTACAAATTAAAAGTAATTTATTACTTTAACTTCTAAAGAAATAGTGATATTTGTGCTTAGAAGGATGCAAACTCATTCATTGGTTGAGATTCTCTATTCTCTCAGAGTTGTTTGAGTTTGATAACAGAGTGTGAACTATTTTCAAATATGCCTCTAAGAATAGCCTAATGAGAAGATTTTGTGTGACCTTTAGGAAAGTTTCAATTCACACATATTGGAAGCAAAAAAAAGATCATGGGACATATGGAAGCAATTGTTTAAGCTTGTAAAATACCCCAAATGGTTGAAAATGAAAAGGTAAAAAGATGGTGGTGTAGGATTTAAAGCTGAGGATGGTCCTATGTCATAAATCATTGAATCACTTAAAAGTTATTATTAATTTATTTAGAAGAAAAGCAAAATTGTTCAGGAACATTGCATCCAGATTGTTGAGAAATGGATAAATGAAAGGATATAAAATTAGGAGGAAGAATCGTAAGTAAACCCTTGATGACAAAGCAAATTGGGTCAAGTAGTATTAAAAATCTTTACTCCCAGCCAAGTAATAATTTAAAAATCAGGCAACTAATGATATTCATAAGCGTCCTTAGGTTAGTAATAACATCTGTTATCAAGAGAGTACTCTTAATATCTCACTACTTTTTGTGCCTGACTAATGAAATTATCATATGAAATAAACGAGCAATATATCATTTTTCTCTGATATAAAAGAATAACGTGGCTAGGTTTGCTTCGTATCCTCAGCATTACCTGCTGGAAATTAGGATCAGATTTGAAGCAGCAGGGGAAGTATCGAAAAGCTGAATGATTTAATTAGAGATGTAGATAAAATAGATTAAAATCAGATGTGGCAGCGTTTAATTTTATCTGTGGAAAACGGTGTAATCTGTCCTCTCGCCTGTTTAGGAGACAAAATAAATGCTGCGATAAACAAGAATCTGCTTCAAGAACTTGCGATCTCTCTCCGAAATTGGGAGTATATCAGCTGAGTGTCATCCAGAACAAAGCTCACTGTCACAGAAAGGACGGTAAAATAGTTCTTGGATGCTTTAAATAGTGAAGTACGAACTGTCATGCACAGAGCCCTGATTCAGTTTCGATATTAAACCAATTTAGGAAAGTTGGTGAGATGGTTTTGGCTCGAAAAAGGGCCTGCATACTTTTTATAATTAATTTGTTATTTTGTCTATAAGAAAATTAAGTTGTTTTCAGCTTATGGTTATATTTATACTAAGGATTGTTCAGTTTTAATCGCAGCTATTCTTCAAATAGCTTTATAAGGCGTTATTTTCTTAAATGGTTAATATTTAGATCTAGGAGAGTTAGGTCTGTTTTTCTTTTGTTTTGGGCAGTACTCTATCTTGAAAATATGGTTACTTCGTCTATGTTCACTACTTTATTTATTTATCACTCCGTAGAAACATTTTGCGGGTTAAGACCGATGTAGAGCGTATTTTTATATTGCGGCTTTTTAAATCAATGGAATTTATACGTATAAGATGATGCTGATCTAGGGAATAAAAGGTGTGTTTTTATTCCTTAAGTAGCACTAATAATTCAAAATAATAAAGAAAATAGTTGGATTAAAAAATAGAAGTGTAATAATGATAATTGATTTTTATATTAAATAAGGCGGGAACAAATCGATATAATCCGATTTAATTAGTGTGAACTAGCTCAACGATACAAGTAAATCGAAATTCCTTTGAGCGAAATCTGCCTTTGTCAGTAAATTCTACCGATATTATCATTGAATACAGGGTTTCAATGCAAAACTGATGTCCTCACATTATGTTGATCGCCCTATCCTAGATCCTCCAACGCGAATCTTAAAATCTATCATCATCTTCCACCTGGATTCAGTCTAGGAAAATTCCAAGTGGCATGAAGGTTTAGGAGGTTAAAATGGGACTTGTTTAAATTGGTCCTGATTGTGGAACCTTAGACAGATTATATTTAAAATTTATAAAGGTAGGGGCACTCGTGACCAAAATGCCAAAGACCTTTAGCTCAAAAATACGGGGAGTCGCATCATCGTGAACCGCCTAAAGATGCAAAATGAAAATCTCATTTCTTCTCTCAATTCTCTATCTCTCTTTTACAATAGACATCAAATAACTAACTATTATGTTTGAAATCAAGGCGTTGGTGTTCATCTGATTTACTCTTGGCGCAACACTACCGTGCCAATTTTCTTCGTATCGTAGCGTCAATTAGGTTTGAAATTGGTTAAGTGGAGCGGAATAAATATGGATAATAAGACAACTGCTAATAGCAACTGCTATATTTTTAGTAAAAAATAAATCGGAATTAATTGGGAAGGTAGAAAACTATCTCTCCTTCTTTGTGTTGCGGACGGCGTGAAGATCTGTAGAGGGTAAATCAGCTCTACTTCAAATAGGCCTAAAAAGCGACGTCATGGAATGTCAAAAAGGTGTGATTGCATTTGGCCGCACCAAAGGTCATCATGTGAAGGACGTAGCGGTATTTGGCAGTGTTCCAACGAGTACGGTCATCCGAATTTACAAGCAATGACATAACTTCCCAAATGCGAAAAACTCTCGCCAGAATTGCGGACGGAAGAAGGTGTTGACAGACAAGGACCTTCTTAGAATCTCCAGGCTTGTAATTGCAAATCGATTTGCTTCCGGGCAGGAATTGCTACAAAACATCAATCCTGGTCCTTTACCACCCACTTCAGAAAGAACATTACACAGGGAATTCCATGGCATGAACATATGGAGCAAAGTGGCATACAAGAGGCCCTTACTATGGTTACAAATGACTAATTCTTTGTGCGGTGAGCTTACTTTGAGAGCGTAAGCTGATCCCCTTAAATATTTGGAATATTTACTGGTTGGTGAAACCTCTATTCTCTTAAGAAAGATTCCAATATCTTACTGAATAGTAATCTAGTCGCAAATACAATGTAAAATTCTTCATTCTAAATTAGAGTTGTTAGTTTTCTGTAATAAAATAATATTTTCGGTTTTTTTTATGAAGAAAGGAGGATAGAATTATAATAATTCTCTGCAAACTTTGATATCGTCCAAAGTTATGCTTTCCTTCTGAGCCGAAGATAGCGCAAATGAAAGCACAAATTCATAAAATATTTCCTACCGGAGGTTGTAGTGTGATTAAAAATGGAATATCGGCATTAATTTAATATATAATGTTATATATCCCATAGCCTTACTGTTTTTAAGAAAAAAAGAATGCCAAAAGTATAATTATGCTTTAAAGAAAGTTCAAGGAAATATTGGGGAAATTATATATTAATATGTGTACTTTTCGTGATTTAGAGCATAAATTACCATACATGTTTATAATTTCTCACGTTTATTTTTAGAAACGAAATCGGTAATTATTATTTTGTTCCTACAGGGTGCCCTACATAAAATAAAGGAAATTTGGTAAAGTTTATCTATTGTTGGAAAATGAAAACAGTTATTAACAGAAACATTGTTAAAACAGAACAAAAACAAAAATGTTACATGTGGTGTCCAAAATGCTTTCTGTGGGTAGAGACACAACCACGTAGAAGGTCTAGCCAACTTCCAGACGACCTTTGGATGAGTTCAAGCGGGATATTGTTCTAAGCTCCCATCAACAGTTTTTAAGGTTTGTATCTCTGTGACTTCCCTCATCTGCAATTGAAGTTGATGTATCAGTAAACCTCACATGGAAAAATCCATTACGTTTAGATCTAGACTTTTGAGGGATATTTTGAAAAAGTTATATGTTAGTTAATTGTACTTGTGTAAAATAAATAATGTAAATCTAAAATTCCTGGTTTCTTGGGGGGGGGACCCTATAGAAGAAGGAATGAGGTGATTCGTAGAAAAAAATAATGTGCAGCTTGTCTAACAATTATATATCAAATTATAGATATCAAGGTTCGGTCCTTGTTAGGCGAGAAGCTGCTGGGTACGGATTGTGTGTTTTGGGCATAAACCAGCGATAGTTAACTCCTATCTCTCCCATGGGTCACCATTTCGGAGCAAGTATATGTGTATATCAGTACCACGATAGGTATGGTTCTGGTTAAGGAGTTGAAGAGTGAGTATGTTGTGGTGAGAAGAGGGAAGGGAAATGATAGCTGTGCTATGACTAGCTACGTGCAGGAGGAATTTTTTCAGCTGCATACATACCCCCTCTCGGGTGGGTATCAACGTATATCCTAAATGAGTGGCCAGGTCAATAAAAAAATTAAGGATATTAGATATATTCCTTTTTGCAATTCACCTCCACACACCCTTTTAGAAATTCACCTCGACCCACTTTTGTTCCATTATATATGTATTGTTCTGCCATGTTCTCTTTTGACCTGGAAAATATTAACTCGTTTAATTCATTATGGTTATTCTTCTTTTTCTTTCCTTTCCTTTTATAATCACAATATCCCTTTCCTTTTTCTTATTTTTTCATCAGTTCCTTTCATTTTTTCTTCCATGAAAATGTGTGTATAGGTAAGCGTGTTTCAATCAGTTACATACGAATTTTTGCTGTTCTTATGCAAACGAAACCCAGTTTAGTGGAAGAAGAAATTTAAATTTCTTTTCTATTCCACACAATTTTCAATGTTTGGATACGGAAATAATCCGATCACGTCCTCAAGTCTGAAATATTTATTTTCACAAATTATGTTTTGACTTTAAAGTCAGAGTTTTCTTTATAACGAAATTCGTTGACTTTTTATATTCTTCGCTTGCTTTTGTTGGCTCTAAAAATGAATATTTCATTACCGTTCTGCTGAGCTCAGTGCAAAGGTATACAAATTCCTCACACAGAATTCCTAGTTTAGATTTTGAATAGAGGATATTTCTCATTTGGATTTTCTTTATATTATATTATTGTTTAAGGCTATAGACTGGCATACAATAACTTCAAATTTTACGCTGAAAATGGTAATGCTGAAATTAATGTTAGATTAGAATATAATTTTGTACCAATAATACTACGAAACTTAATATACACAATTGTGAATTACCTTACAAATTTACCAGAAACTATTATTCATTTTGTAAAATTGTTTATCTAAAGATTAAAAATATAATTAACTGAGTCAGCCACAGCCTCTCTCACTACATATTATTTGTGCGTAATGTTCTGAACTACGTTCACACAGGGTGAGGTCAGTTATCATCCACTCGATTTGAATTAGCAGAGTCAAGTCCATCGATAAGAGGGGCCAATACACATAAAGAAAACATGAGCAGATTTGTGCTAAGTAGGGCATTAATGAGCCGGAAGAGATTACTAATTCTAATGGTATTGATGCTCGCTGACTACAGCTTGAGTAAACGTTATTCAAAGTGGGAAAGGTTCTTACGATCTCTGTCACTCAAGAAGTTTAATTCGCTTTATAATGTGAAGTGAATGTGTGTATAAAATCCATGGACTATCTATGTGAAGGGACAAATGATAAATATCGTGAGTGCATTGAAAAAAGAGAGAAAGTTTGAGGATGCTTGCGATACGTGAGAGTAAAATAAAGGGGAAACATAAATTCGTGTGCTTAAGAGTGATAGAAGTAAAGCGATTGTGAATCTGTTACTGCATAAGTAGTATCATCATGTCACTCAAAAGCTTTTATATACATTCACGCAGATACCCTATCCACCGTTAAAAATTTACAAAAAACGTGAATGAGAAAGAATAAAGAGAAGTCGAAGGACAAGACAGTGAAACCAAGCGCTTTCGCTCTTATCTAAACATTTCCAAATAGAGATTCGATATCTTAAATGAAGAAAAGGGCAGATTTCGTTGTAGAAAAGGAGGAGGAAGAATCCATTAATATTTGATAATAATTGGAGACTAAAATTTAGAATAAAAGAAAATTACCTTAGAAACTGCCATATTTTCTTTACCTAGGATCTATGGTACAATTGTTAGCTTGGAGCAGAGCCAGGAGGCAAGAGTCTCCGTGGTCAGGAGAGGCTCACTGGAGACACGTAAGAGGAGCGAGAAGTAACATTTAAAACTCCATAAGAAAGAAGAAGAACATTAACGACAAATTGAACTTGGAGGAATCAGTGCAATTTCTGAGGCAGAGAAGCTTCGCAAGAAAAATCTCCTTGGACGCGATTTTCTGAAGGAGAACTAGGCAATACAGGGTCAATTTAAATGACATCAATAAGGAAATGAAATGGACGAGCGCAGTCTCACCCAGTGAGGGCAATGGGTAAAAGTAAATTCCAAAAGACGAGTGATTCATTGAAAAAATGAACGGCGTGGAAGAAGAAAGGGAACTTCGCTCGGGTCAGATGATTTAGTTTCAGCAAATGAGCCTTTTTTGAGCGAGATGGAAACTACCAGAGGAACCAGACAACGATGCTTCTACGGACAGCAAGAAATTCATGTAGACGAAATTGGTCAGTATACCTGACAGCATCCAAACCTGACAAGTGTTAAAAGAAACAAGGATGAAAAGTTGACTTCGTCAGCGCTCGATAGTAGATGATAGTGAAGTTCATGAGGTGAGAATATAGAAATGCCTTACCAATAAAACCAGGAACATGCCCAATAAGGACATGTGTCTATTAAACTGGACGTATACAAGCCTTAAGAGATATAGAATAGATAAACTTCAATAGGACATTTGACTAAAAGAATCCACCTGTGTTTCAAAACATTTTGGAAGAGTTTTAGAACAATTCGGACACAAAAATTACGCCAGTGTCATGAGCTGTCCAACCATGGGTGGGATACGCTGATAATCACTCATACAGGGGTAAGTATCTCCGCACACACTATTATGCATCATTATTAAACCGATATCAACTTATTTCCTGACCTTATAGCATAACTACCCACTATCTATCTCTTTTGTTGCGGAACACTGTTAATTGGGCATTAGGTTCCCTAAGGTAACAAACATACCTACGTAAAGTTCTCTAATTAGGAAAGGCTGAACGAATGTCATCAGAAAAGGTTTCAATATCGCTGGTTGTGGTGTGACTAAAACAATACCTCCTAAAATCACCGCTCACCCTTCTACCATGGTATCTCCGGGTTCACCAACCATTGTCTTTCAGTTCATTATGTGCTTTCATTTTACAGTCCCGGGACCTTGTCTAAGATGCAAAAGACGATTGTCGCTAACTAAACTACCTAAGTACCTCCATACTTTATATCATCTTAAATACGAGAGTGGTTACCTTAAAAGGTTTTATCAGCAACTGACGTTATAGTATAGTAATTGTAAATATTGAAAGATGCTGAGGTGATAATTAATTCGTGTGGTTACCGAGTAACAAAATTTGAGACAAGATTTGCCCCTCATTGGTAATAGGGAAATTTGTAAATAGCAGGAAAATAAACTGCTAAAGACTGCGTGAACCCATGAAATCCAAGATAAAAGTCCTGACTAAATATGGTTTACAAAGAGAATGAGTCAAATTCTAATCAGGATCTCCTTAAGGAGATCTCACAAAACACAAGGATCCAAAGTGCATCTCAGATGGTCAGATAATGCCAAGTTATGCTTAATCGCAATACAGAAATATTGTTTATTATAACTGACTGGGATAAATATGTACACATAAACCCTATTTTTTCTAAATCCTCTTATAATGATAGCTGTAATTTTTCGAGCCAGAGAAGCATTACAAATTCCGTTATTGTATTCTCTCAATCACTTTTTTTCTGCGAGCCAACAACCAGAGTTGGATCTATTATTGGTAAAGGTTTATGAATATCGACAAAGTTAAATGCAATACAGGTTCAGATTGCACCAAATAGACTCTACTATAGAATTCTGGTACTATATGTTATCTATAGGTCTTTACTTCTCTTAAATTGCCCACTTATTCTGGCAGTTACGACCTCGTTCTTTTCTTTGCTAACGTTTTAATCCAAAATCTAAAGATACGAAAGAAGGCTCTCTGAAGCATAAAGAGGATCTACAGAATTTAAAGGGAAATGTAAAAATGCCTAAAAATAAATTACTGTAGGAAAATGGATTGAATATTTGATTTCAACGCGAAAATTTCCCATATAATCATTTAAAACATTTCAAACTTAAAAGAAAATCACGCAGACCAGTGTATTTAATGAAAAAAAAGCTTTGAGAGAGAACTAGTTTATTAGTTCACAAGTACAGAAATAGTTTTGAAGCATCACGCTCCATTCTGCTGGTGTACAAAGACTGACAAAACATCACCACAACACATTGCTTACATAAAAATTGAAAGAGAAAAAAAGAAAATAACGTCAAACAAGAGCGAGAAGCACAAAGAAACACAGATTCATTATTTATAAGGAATAGCTGGTTCATGATAGGGCTCAGTTGATGACTGTTTGGGCAAGTGATAAGCGACCGAACAAATGGGTTGAATTTAAAGTTACCTTCGAAAGATTAAAGGTTGCGAGAGAATCATTTAGTGTGGATGTGATGACCTGTATCTTAACCTATTCATTCGATGTTTATATAAATTACGTTTGTCACAATCGACACTCTGGCTGGTTTCTTATATATGTTGAAAGATTGTATTGGAGACATGAAATATATGAGATGCCAGCTCCTGCTTATAAATATTGCTTCCGTATACTTCTATGAGTGTACTTTATCTTGCTCGACGTTATTTTCCTAGTCTCTATCTTTGTACAGCTGAAGGATGAAGCATGTTGCTACAAGACTATTGCTGTACTTGTGAATAAAAAAGTCGTTCTCTCTCAGGCTTTTGTTTTTTAAATTCACTAATTAGTTATGAGCCACCACACTTCTCCACTGCTAAAACGTTAGCTTCAGATACGAATCTGTTACAAAGTATCGCGTGAAGCTCAAACCTAAAAATGACGTGAATTTTTCTGTTAATTACAGTATTCATGCAAAGCAGGCATGCATGAAGAAACTACAGCTAATTATGAAAGATGGTCGAACAAAGAGGATTATCTATACAGTTAACTTAAAATTCCTCCAGGTATATATTTAGTGTTTATGGCCTAGTGCAACAACGTGAGAAACCCTTTAGAAGGAAGGTAAATATAAAATCTCCTCAGTAATCTCTTTCTTGCTTTTTCGATGGAGATTTCATTTACTAATGAAAAGTTGACATTTCCCATCAAATTTTCCTTTCAGAAGCTACATTTGGGATTAAGTGGAGGGAAAATTTGAGAAATCACAGTATCTAACGAAGTTTCTTTCTCACTCAATTTAGAAGTTAAATTATGTCATCTTCGCAAAGTATTTTCATCATTTCCTACAATCTTCCACTGCAGACTCCAGTCACCACCATCTATCATGACTTTTGGATGATTTTATTCCCTCTCTTTTTCGCAAGTACCTTCATTAATTGTTATGAGTCTTTGAATATTCAAAGAAAGTGCTAATTTTTTCTTGCAAAATAAATTAAAAAATAAATTTTTTTTACCATATTTACCGAACTAGATATTTATGGGATCAATAAATTGTTTTTAAATCGTATCTAATATAACCTAAATAAATTTGCTCCCTTCAGAAGCAAAGTTTAAGATGTAATAATGAAAATGGGTCAAGATTCTTTGGGATCGCCAATTTATAGCGGAATACAAATATAAGCTAATAATTAAAAAAAAAATAAACGGTATAAAAATTACATAGAGCATTAGAAATGGGAAGAAATTTTTAAATTTATTGGATTTATGTTTATTAATATTAATTTATGAACATGAGAGAGATAACAGAACAGAATTAGGGGCCTCATTCAAGAATTGGTCGGTTCTGACATCCTTTTCGACGCAGGCAAAGAGCATGATAGCGAATGAATGCTTGAAGTGCAATAAGGATAAGTAAGTTTTTAAAAATCCGGAACAATTATAAAACTATATACAATTGTTAATATACAAGTACATATACACGCAGATATTGCCAGTAATTGAAACTAAAAAATTATTCAACATTACTCTATTGATTAATTGATAAGTTCACGCCTCTTTTATGTAAATCGATTATCAATATTGCTTTGATTACATATATTATTATGATAGTTATCTAAAGATGTCTGTTGACAGGGGTTAATTTAACTCCACAATCACTCTTGCAGGTGTGCTCTTCCTTGATTTTACCATGGGCAGTATTAATGCATATATGTTAAAAAGAGCATACATCCAGGCTGGTAACATCAATTATGACCTATCTGCAATACATGAAAACACAATTGGTTGTCAACTGGAGTTTTTATTTCTCTATAATTGCTGAGAGATAAATCGATAATAGTGAATCACTTCATGTTTATATTAATTTACCCTTCGCCAATTTTTAGAAAGATACACATTAGAAATAAGAAAACAAACACGAGTGAGAATAAAGTAAACCAAAGAAAGTTGTGACGGCAAATGGACCTAGCCCACTTGGTCAATCAAACCAATAAAGAAGGAACATCAGATGACTTTGCAGGAGGTATGAGGATAAATCAAACTAAAAGAAGAGATTAACAGAATAAACTCGAGCGTTGGACCGTAATCAATGGAATCTTCGCAGAGTGACTCAGCATTGTGACGACACGATGAAGATGATGATAATTTAAAGTAATAGAGGGTGGGGGGATAAGCAATGACCCTTTTTTAAGTTAAGAAAGTAATGGAATTTGATGTTATTCTTTCTTTATCATACTTTTCCTAGTTTTAAATTACCTCCCTGCAAAGATCCCTATACAGCTCAATGCCATTTACATATATAAAGCTTTTTAAGATTTAGAAGAAAGCTTGGATAGATATTTTCAAACAGTTGATTTGTTGTAAGGATCAGTAGTCCAAAGTGATAGCTTAATAAATTCTGCCATCATTTTTTACTCAGATAGAGCAAAGTCTATTGAATTAGAATGATGTAAGTGATCATCCACGTGAGGCCTTCCATGCTTCAAGATGGAGCTGTACTATATTGGAGCGTACACTATCATGAAGGAACTTCAATTCATTGCGATTATTCAGAGAAGGGGTTGTGTCCTTGAAGGTAGTGCTTTAATACAGCAATTCCTTAATGGCGTTAGATGTCAACTGCAATCATTTCATTTACTGGTATAAATTAAAATGCATTACACCAGCAGGATTCCATCAAAGCGTAAGAAAACTACTTTTACCAGTTCGCTTGCTCTAAGCCATTGTCTGCAACATTTTGCATTAATGCTCTTATTTCTGAGATTAATTTCGGCGTGCTGGATATACCTCAGTGTACAGTTTGATGATCTTAACGTGTATCTGCCTTTGTAAATCTCGGCGATTTTACTTTCGTAGAAGTCATATTAAGGAACATTATAAATGAGTACCTTTAGGCTTTTGAAAAGATAAATGATGCCCCAGCATATTATTTTACAAAGTCAAACCTAAAAAAGTTCTTGGTTAGTCTTTCAGTTAGGAAAACACTGGTTTTCCGATAGCAGAGTCACCTGTTGTAATCTTGCCTATAAACTTTTCAATAGCTGCCCATCAAATTTGCTAATCTAATAATACCATGCCTTAGCCCGCCTCCGTGACGAAACATTAAAATCAAGGGTAGAGCAAGCCATTCCCGGTCTTCTTCTGTTCGATCCCTGTTTATTAACTATCAACTACACGAATACAAACACGTGAGTCCCCTTTTTCCTACCAATGATAAGTAATGGTCTTTTTGTCGTTACACCGCACTTGTAGCAAGCTTTTTCACACACCAGCCAATTATAATTTGGGTATCTTCAAGCACAGTGTATAATATGGCTTTCATCAGACAACCGATTCTTTCGAATAAATCGTAGCCTTGGCAAATCCAGGTTTCATTAAATAATTGCTAAAAATAAGAGAAAATTCTGACCTAAACTTCATAAAAACCTTGCAGAATAATAAAAAAAAAAAATGGAATGCCTCATTAATTTTAATTACTTGCCTTGAAGTCGCCATGACTAGTGCAAGATGCGAGTGGCCCCGTAGAATCCAAGATACAACCGGTAAGATAAGTTAGCCTGCCGACATTAATATTGTCCAGGCATACCAATCTGTCATTTCTATAAAAAATATTGTAAGTGAATAAAAACGAAGATAAAGATGAAAAGACTCCATAAGCGTACCATACAAGACGGAAGTGAGCCCTTACATAATAGTTTCATCTGATGATTCCAAGAGAATGCAGATGATAGTTTGTTGTGTCCTCTAATAATTCCACTCAGTTATTCTACTGTTCCTTCTAATTATTCTGAATTTGATAGCTTCCTTACCTTCAAATATTTGTAATTTAAGATTATTTAACTTACAAAGCTATCTTGATCTCGAATAGTAGCAGGGAGTAATTTTCTCTCGGGGCCTAATCGTCTAGGTACATAAGATTCCAAGTTAAATTTTTCTGCTTACAATAAAGTTATATCTATTTGTATTTGTGAACTTCTCAAAATTGAAAAAAAATTTCTTGTTTCTTTGAATTAAATCATTTATTTTCTGTTCCTTCTTAAACACTTTTCTTTCTCTCTCTCCCCCTTATTGTAACTAACACTAAAAAACAATCTATTTCTTCGTTCAGCTCCCCCGTCCCTCTACTTCTCTCGAAGGAAAAGCGAAAACGAAGAAAAAAAATGAGAATCTACTCTGAAGGAATGAATAACATAACAGTGAAATTTACATAAATACGCCATTAACCCTGTCGTGGTATGACATTACATTATATCAGTACCATATTATATCTATGGGAGAGGACTAATAACTTGAAAGCGAACCGACAAAAGGGACGGAAAACCACGCGTTCAGATGGGCTGAGTAACGAGAGAGTGCAACGAGGTCAGGTAAATTATGGACAATGGCAAAGTTCAAGGTTATTTAAAGAGACTTGTACAAAAATAGAATTTTCTTTACACAAAAAAAATTAATAAGAGAACTGAAGGGTAAAATTACCTCAGAGAATTAACGGGCAAAATCATATCAATAAACAAAGGGGGAAAGATTAACTCAATTGGGTTACTGAAGGGGGGAAGGTGGATGGCTTACGGATGTCTTCTGTACGTGAGGTGAGACCGCTCGGACTTCAGAGCGGGAGGTTGGAGTGATGACGGTTCTCCAAAAGCAAGGGGAGGGGGGGGGGGGTAACTTCTGGTCCAGGGAAGAGTATTTCGGCTACCCGACATAAGGAGGGCTTCGACAGGAGTTGATGAAAGAAGTCGGGAAAATCACTCGGGGCAATCGTTCAGTGGAATTATCTCCTGGCTGGGGCTAATTCCAAATACACAAAATAGTCCAGCTGTCACTTTGCTTTGTTGCTAGCACTTGACTTGGAACCATGGGGAAATCTTCTGGGTTCTAGGCGAGACTTCTCAACTCTGTGTGTCTTCCGGGGAGTCGAGCATTATTTATGTCCGAGGCTCTCCTCAGAGTTGGGGGTTAGCGGGAAACAGCTCTACTCTCGGAGGGCCTCGAATCTTCTGGCAGAGCTATTTTAGCCCACATAAAGGTGAATCGTGGGGGACTCGATTCAAGGCTACCGCTTGTGGAAGGGGGGAGGGGAGGGTAGGCTTACCACTTTAGGCCTCGCCGGTCCTTCTGCTGCACATGGGAGTTCGTTTCTGCTAAAGATCTTCCACGGGGGGATTCCCTCACAAACCCCCTAAATAAAAGTATGTTATAAAATTAAACACTCCACCCGAACTTACACCATCCCGTAAAAGCTACGAAGTTTAAATTTTGTATATGTTTGTTTAGATTTATTTCACTCAGAAAGAAAATTAATAAATAAAGGAAAAAGGACCCAGTCTCAAGGAAAGAATTACATTAAAGTGAACTTTGTATATTCAAGCTTTTATTCCCTAAAGGATGGTAAATAAGTTATCAAAGAACAACTCTTCCCCTCACTTACACCATCCTTTAAAAGCCACGAGAAATTCCGCACCAAATTAAGCGTGGATTTTCGTTTTAAAAAAGGAGGAAATAAACCAAAATTCTAAAAATCGCATTTTATAGTAATTGAAAGAGGAAACTTTAATTTGAGTATAATTTACGGATTATTGAACTTGATTTAATGTTAAAAATATTAAATTTGGTTTTGTCAAAAAATAATAATCAATTTAAAAAATATGTCCCCCCAAAATGAATTAATTCAATCCATAATTTGAAAATAATAATATATAGGAAAATTACTTAAAGCGCTGAAAGTAGTTTCCTCTTTAACCTCCTCGGGCTGCCTAACTTCCAAGCTTTTAAACTTCGTCTACCTTTATTTTTCCTTAGGAACGTGTACTTACAAACTGCGGGTTGGGAGATCCCTCCGTTGGTCTTACTTTCGAGGAAATCGGAACCATTAGATTTAGAGGTAAAAGTGGGAGGAGGGCTCGCCTGGGCGAGCCCTCCCCCACTTTCTACGAGTCAAGTTAGGGTTAAGTTTTCCCGTCTTTTGCGCTCTTCATAATTCTCGTCTTTGCTCCTTCCTTTCTCCTCCACTTTGTATGAATGGAACTCAATCCTCTTACTCAACACTTTAAATTATCGTCTTTCTCCAG
The DNA here is from genome assembly GCA_963969495.1 of Ceratothoa steindachneri. Lineage (NCBI taxonomy): Eukaryota > Metazoa > Arthropoda > Malacostraca > Isopoda > Cymothoidae > Ceratothoa > Ceratothoa steindachneri. Next base: position 172,889,013 of record OZ018318.1, read on the forward strand.
CCACATACGCGGAGATAAAGGGGGCTGGTATCCCTCGAACTCGCTCAATTAGAAGGGGGCCGAGACTTTTGGCATCCCTTAGGAACCTCTTTTGCCCTACCATTCTTCAATTACCCAACACCTCTAAATCTTCCCCTTCCTCCTGTGCTCATCATCAGGCGCTGTCGGCGTCTCTTCTGAACCTTAGGAGCCTGACCAATAAGTCCGAATATGTCCATGACCTCGTTGTTCGCACTGGGGGTTTCATTCCTTGGCCTAACAGAAACTTGGCTCGAGACTGATTAGGGTTCATGCACTGCTCTTGAAACCCCTCCGGGTCATTCTTTTCTGCATGTTCCTCGTAACCACCGAGGAAGGGGAGTTGCACTGATTTCCAACTCATCCTTTTCCCTGAATCTTCTTCCCTCCTTCCCCCCTCTAACCTCATTTGAGGCTCTCATTGCTGTCTCACGTACTGTGCCCGCTCTGACTATTGGGGTCCTTTACCGCCCTCCCAGCTAGTCTCCAGCCTTATTTCTCGAGGAGTTCAGTAACCTACTCTCCGACCTATCCTCTACTGCTTCTACCCTTATTCTCGGTGACTTCAATCTTCCTAGCCACAATGAGACTTTTCGCGCATTAATTGACATCATCGACCTCTTCTCTCTTACACAACATTTGTCACCCCCAACACATATACATGGTAATATCCTTGACTTAGTCATCTAAAACCTCCATATATCTAATCTAACAGTAACTGACCTTTCTAATAAGATTTCTGACCACTTCTTGGTCAATTTTAATTTCGTTATTCCCTACCACCTACCTACTCGCTCGTCCAGAGATCCTACTCCTTTCCGGCGACTATCGTCAATTGATACTAATTCTCTCTTTAACGATGTTGTTTTTGCCCTACTTCCTATTGATACTACTGCTTCACCTGACCAAACCTTAAACAGACTGCACCGATCATTACTCGCCTGCCTTGACGTGCACGCCACACTTATAACCCCTTCTTCAAACCGCCATCACCGCGCCCCTTGGTTCACCATGGAGCTCCTTCGTTCAAGACGTCCTTACGTGCCCATAAATGTGCCTTTCCTAAAGCACGTTTCCGTGGGCAGGATACGACCCCCCTCTCACTTGCCTATCGCCTTGCTACTTCAACTTATATTCTTCTAAATAATCAGCGCGTGAGGCTCATTCACGCAAACTTTTGTCTGAGAGCAAGAATGACCCTTGGACTATATTTCGTCTCCTCTGTAGTCTTTCCTCGCCTAGCCCCATTTTCCCCACCTCTCCTCCCATCAACCCCTCTACTCTTTCTAAATTTTTCCCTGATAAAGATATTAACTTTCACGCCATACTATCCAGTTGTCTGAACAAGCCCATGCTGTTCTCTCCAACCATACCTCATTGCTGCTTAACGTCCTCACTCGAGCGTCCTCTGAGAAGGTAACTACTCTGATCTCTGGCTCTAACAAATCTGAACCCCTTAATGACGTCTTTCCATTCATTTTGGGGTGCTTTAGGGGTCAGTCCTCGGTCCCCTCCTCTTTCGCATCTACTTACTTCCTCTTGGCTCCTTTCTTCGCGATTTGGGTCTGCCCTTCCACCTCTAAGCTGACGACACTCAAATATACCTTTCCTCACCCCCTGTGTCCTTCTCTCAATCAATTACCAAGCTCCTTTCAGACTACACCTCTATAAACGAATGGCTGTCTGCCAACTTTCTCAAACTTAACCACGATAAAAATAAAGTTCTCCTTATTGGTACCACTTCGATGGTGGAAAAATCTAAAGCTCTCTTCCCCTCCCTTAACCTTAGGGAAACCAATGTGGCCTTCTCTGTTACCGTTATAAATTTTGGTGTTATTTACGACCAGCAACTCTCGTTTAAACTGCACATCCATCGTATCTGTAAGTCTTTCCTCAGTTTCATCCGCAACTTTTCACGTGTTCGATCCCATTTTGATCGACGAAGCCTTGAGACTGCTATTCATGCCTTCGTCACCTCACGCTTAGACTACTGCAATTCTCTTCTAGTGAATCTTCCTTCTTTGTGACTTCGCTCCCTAGAACTAGTTCAAAACTATGCTACCCAGCTCCTCCTTCGCCGCCTCCGGATCTCTTCTTTGAGTCCTCTGTTACAGGAGCTACACTAGTTACCTATTCGCTTTCGTACCCATTATAAAATTCTTCTCATCACCAAAAGGCACTTAAACCCGAGGCTCCAGCTTATCTCTCGTCTGTCCTTTCCCGTCGTCAAACTCCTTGGGCATTACGGTATAACCTTCCTCCCATCCTGAACAGTCCTTGTTCTGTCCTCTGCTCGATGGGTGATCGCTCCTTCTCAGTTTGTGCTCCTAGACTCTGGAATGCTATTCCTGCCGAAGTCCGATTCTCTCCCTCTCTTGCTACTTTTAAACATCTCCTGAAGACTCATCTCCTCAGAATTGCCTTCTCTTTCCTGTAAACTTTCTCTACACTCGCTACATAACCTGGGCTCTGTGAGGGCTAACAGCCCTGAAGGGCGCATTATAAAAACCTATTATTTTTATTATTTTGGATTTGTAGGGTCTTTATCTTCAATTAGTATAATATTAATCTTGGTATCTAATTAATCGATTACAGTGTGTAGCACGATTTTTGTCTTTGGGTAGCAATTGTTATTTTCTATTTGCTTGTGTCTAGAATCCATGCAAAAACAGTTATATATTTCAAACTTTGCTTTTGTGTCCAGGATAATGATATTTATATGAAATTTATCTATTGCCTCTGGAAGTATGTAGTGAACTTGAACTTTCATTTCCATAAAGTAGAAACAAAACAGCATGATACAAAATTTAGCATTTATTTATTCTAGAATTACATAAATGAGACAATTAAATATTTGAAATGAGTAATTCTTCGTGATTTACACTTATACTGTAAATTACTTTCACGAGTCAGCCCCCAAATATATTCTCACATCAGATTTTCATTATACGATCCTTGATAGCGGCGTTAAAAGTCCAGTAGATTCTGATGAAAGCGCTCGCCATGCTCCTCGGAGTACGCTCCCAAGTTCTCCTGAAATTTATCAAGATGAACGTCAAGAATATGGACTTTCAGGGATATCCTGCAATCCATCTTGCCGTAGTTTCTCACCAAGTTCTCAACAATCTCTACATAGTTTTCGGCTTTGTGATTACCTAGGAAGCCAAGAACTCCTGCAATAAAGCTGTCCCACGTGATTTTTCTGTACTAGTGAGCTTCTCGGGAAACTCTTTGCACTCCATGATCTTTTTTATTTGTGGACCGACGAAGACTCCGGTTTCCACCTTTCGCAGATAGCTTAGGAAAGAAATTTTAGAGATACTTGAAAGATGCACACTCCTTATCTAGAGCTCTGGCGATTGTTTTATAAGGCCTGATTTTAAGTGCAAAGGAGGAAACAGTACTTTTCGGGGTCCAACAAAGGCTCTCATTTGACGTTGTTTCTCTCCACACTAAACTCGGTCCGTTGTGGCCAATCCCGCTGATGGTAGTGAGTCACGGTGTCCCTGCTGTAGCAATGGCAAGAATAACAAGGGAACTTGGTAAAGCCGCCTTGGAAACCCATCAAAAAAGCCACCATTTTCAAGTCTCCAATAACCTCCTAACCATACTCTTCATATTTCGATGCATCTAGCAAGATCTTGACACTGCTATATTTCTCTTTGAGCTGGACCGAGTGAGCAAGGGGAAGAGATGGACACATGTTCCCGTTATGAAGCAGCACTGCTTTGAGGCTCCTGGGCGAGCTATCAATGAAGAGGCGCCACTCTTTGAGGTTACAGGCGATTCTGATTAACCCAAAGAGACCGGTAACATTATGACAAAAGGAAAGCTCATTTAGACGTGTAACAAAGCTTGAAAAACACTGGTGACGCTTTCTCTAATCTGATATTTGCACAATGTCATCTAAAAAATCCCACTGATTGAGTCTCAAAGTTAAAAACTCGGCATTGGACTGTATGAGACCAAGATCTCTGGCAAGGTCGATGAGATCTTTTTGGTTGGGGGATTATTGCTTTCTCTTCTCAGTTACACCTTTTAATCTGAATCAATGACTTCCCTCTCTTCTGAACTGCTTTTTCTTTCTAAAAATTGCTGCTCTCTTTTCGTAGAAGTGGGTACGGGGAGCTCAGAACTGTGTGGCACTGGCGCAATAGATGACTGAAGGTCTGGATACATGATAACAGGCACATTTTTGCCTGCTCGACCTTTGGAAGAAACAATTGTTTGAGTGGTCAGTTTATTCCCTGCTAATTCGTGTTATTTCGAAATTTATGGCTCTCTTTTCTCCTCTGTACCATCCTATAAAACACAAAATGACACTTAATGTTATTAGAAATGTTAAAATAAATCCATTATCTAAATAAAAAAAACATTCTATTTATATATATATATATATATACATATATATATGCAACAAAGCCCACAGGGAAAATTAATACGAGGATTCCAAGTACTTTCGAACTTTATTTCGAGTTCTTTGTCAAAGAATAACAGAAGTATTGAAAATTGTAATATTATAAGGATGATAGAGAGGAGAGGGAACGCCTACAAAAAAGTAAAAAACCAATCAACAAAATGAAATAATATTTCATTTTGTTGATTGGCTTTTTGTGGGTGTTACCTCTGTATCATTCTTATAAATATTACAATTTTCAATACTTCTGTTATTCTTTGATAAAGAACTCGAAATAAAGTTCGAAAGTACTTGGAATCCTCGTATTAATTTTTTCCTGTGAGCTTTGTTGCATTTATTGCTTACTCACGCGATACTTTGTGAGTTTTCCACACACACACACGCATATATATATATATATATATATATATATATATATATATATATATATATATATATATATATATATATATTACCTTCCAGAGTTCTTTTGTAAAGGTCGAAGGTGAAATGAGGTGCCCAAGGTTTGTCTTGATCTCTGACTAGCATGACGAAATATGCCTTGTAGCCCTCACATGTTTTAACAGATATCTCTACAGAGTACTTTTTCGCTCTTGTCTTAATAAATTCGCCGTAGACATAATAAAATGCGTCTGTCGGATGCTTGCAACCTCTTTATGCCATGTGTTACAAATGCTTCTATCAATGAATAGTTACGATGTTTGCGTTGTAACGGCTAGAGTTAAACTGATCTATTGAGTAGACATTCTTTGTAATTCTACATCCATATACCTTGCCACAATGTTCTTGAAATTGTTCAAACATATAAAAATTTATCGAAAGTTCTAGAGAGCTCTACAGTTTATTTATCATTAAATTATTGCTGTATCGATATGGAATGTAAGATAATTGCCATTGCTGTCCAGGTCACAAAAAACAAAATATAGGGGAAATAATAGCTATTACTATTGTATTTCTGTTTCTATAACTTTTTAAATACAGTGTATCATGTTTATACCGTAACTGAAAAAACATAACCCTTGAAAATTTTTATATATTTTTACTATTTGCATCACAATAATGTTATTTACCATAAATGGTCTAATTTAAAAATTCAATATCCTTGCCACGCAAGAAAAGTTTTTGGATTAAAATTCAATTTTTTTTTTAATAGAACCACAAACAATTGGAAAATAACACTTTTAAACAAAGGACAAGACAAAAGTTAAATTTTGTTACACAGTGTTATTATCACTATACATCCCTTTGATATTGGGGTCTTGTTTATTAATAATCATTCTCGAAGAACTCCTCATAAAACTAATCGATTACCACAGGACCTCTCAGATTGAATATGGTTGAAATACTAATCTATAAATCAATTAAACCCTCGCTACGATAGCTTAAATTATAAATTAAAATTCATTTAGTAGCTTCTCACAAGTACCAGTAAGCATATTCTCAATTTCTCAAATTTCAATATTTTGAATAATTGTACTTTAATATATATTATTTTAACTATACTTAGGGGTATTTCTGTTTGGTTCCCGCATTTCTTCAAGACATTTGGCTGACATGATGAAAGTTGCTGATAAGCTGGCCAGAGGTCACAGTGCGTAAAATTTTCATTTCGTGAAACGGTATTCATTATTTTTAGAGGGAATCATCAGTTATTTACAAAAGCGACTTAAAAACTTTCAAAGAACCCTTATGAGACCATTTTGTAAAATGATCTAAGTGAATTAAGGCCCTATCTTAATTTAAAGATCGAAGTTTAGAGCTTTTTAGAAAAGCACAATCTCGTGAAAACCAATTATAGGTGTCGAGTGTGTGACCAGGACAGGCACGGTAAACTATCCAATAGTCGCCACTCTTCAGTCTTTGAATTTGTATTTATCATCGTACCGTTTAGTATGTAAAAGTCTTAAGCTAAGGGCTGTTAGTTTTTAATCATTTTAATTATAAGCAGGTTACCCTCCATTGTACTCCATTGTTTTCGTTTACTTTCACGAAAAATTAAATTTTAAATTATATTAAATATATAACCTCCTATATCTTACACACGTGACCTTTAAAATTACTAATGATTTAATTAACCCCCTAAAATTGCTCGATCCTGACGTTTTATACAAGGTGCCATTGATATTTGACAGAGCTCCATTGAAAAAGTGTAAATTTCTCCCCCAAAGCTATTCTGGAAGATTGCTAACGCATTCTAGATTAGCAGAGTAAGACTTTATATGCAAATTAACTTGGTAATGCATTGTTTCGTTCATTTTTGTATATTTAGATTTCGAGTAATAGCAAAGGCTGAAATATAAGTTTTTTAATAATATCATTGCTATTAATAAAAAAATGAAGTGTCAAACTTTCAATTTTAATTTCAAAATAACCAATTTTAATTTTAAAATAATCAATTTTGATGTGGTTTCTTTGTTTATAAAAGTTCCCCTTAATGATTTAATTTTATGGTTAATCGGAAACCTTAATAACATTACCTAACCTATTTCAATCTTAATCTTCCTTGTATTAATTAAACTCTTTAAAGCTTTAATGGAGAATGGTACCTCCAGTGTTTTAGCTTCAGTGGTGAATAGTAACAAGGAGTAACAAGGAAAGAAAGTACCCTAGGAGACCTTACGGTTCATTCAAAGAGGGTACCTTTGGACTATCAATCGAACAGGCACATGGCTGCTCAATTGTTTTGCGTCCCTGATTCTTTAAGTGTTAGGGTATGAGTATTGATGATCGTCTCTGTTTATATATCGATTTTTCTAACTAAAAAACTTATTCTTAAGGAAATAAATGTGTACTTACATATATTATCAGTTTTTGCCTAATATTCATAATTATGCATATCCAGGATGTTATTTTAATTTTTTCATTGATTTTGTATTTAAGCACTCATTTTTTTTTTAACTTTTTCTCTCTCTCTCGCTCTTCCATTTACATAGCTGCTTCCCATGTCTCCCCTAATCTTTATATTCCGGCTATCTCCATTTTCTTTAATTTTTTTATTCCCTCGGGTTCTGTTCTTTACATTCTCTTTGTCTTGGTTTGACCATGTTACCTGCTCCCGATAAATCTTGATGTGATTTTAACTTCCCTCTCCTACTTCTTCATTCGTGATTTCTTGTCTTAGAGATGGTCCTTTTTTTCTTGATTTCCTATATATAAACTTGTTATTTTTATTTATCTGGTAGTTATCCTTGATAAAGAACTGAATAAAGTTCGAACTTACTTGGAGAAACCTTTTCCTTTTTTCTTGCGCGACATTGCATTTCATTCCTAACCTCACGTGCTACTTTGTGATTTTCATTATATATATATATATATATATATATATATATATATATATATATATATATATATATATATATATATATATATCTCAATGAGGACTACTTCTCGAAAGCCTAAATATAATGTATAGCAAAAATCCCAAGGCGAGAAAAATAGATAACATCATTTTTTATTTATTTTTTATTCAGTTTCCACCAAAATATGGTCATTTTTTTATGCCTATAATACCACTCAAAATATTAGGAAATATTTAGAGGGCAGAATGTTAAGGGCATAAATTGAACTTTAATAGGTAGCGTTGGCTATGAATAGCAGACTTAGAGTAAATTAAAACTTACAAATGAGGCTTAAATTCATAGTAAATGTACTAGGAAGATTTTAAAATATTTTAAATAGTTAGCGAGTGTATAAGTTGTTAAAATTTATTAAGTAAGGTGCGCTTTAATTATAAATCCAATAACCATAAAAGTGCTTTAGACTAATCTTAAACCGAGAATTAAAGAAAATTACCAAAATTTACAGTATTGAGAATACGAAGCTCAGACATTATTAAATAATGTCTGTCTTTTTCCACAGTTACCACAGGATGGCTTGGTTGATAATTTTTACTTAAAAATGTGCTGATAACATTTCTGCAATATATGATTGGAATCATTATTTAAAAGGAGGGCTTTGAGTTATACAAATTATTTGTCCATGAAATTGTATAATTGACAAAGTTTGTAAAAGAGATTAAGTGTTTTAAGAGATGAATTTTTTTATTTTAAATTTGTACAACTAAAGAAGTTGCTGATTCATGTGAAGTTCCTGATTTATTTTGAACATCTTTTCATAGGCGTTATATAGATGACTCCATAGCGATATTTAAACCAGGTGATCAAGTTTTAGAAGTTCTATTTTTTTTGTCGCGTGCGACTCTATATCTCACTCTGTCGGTCAGGCGGTCAGTACCGGTTTGCTTTTTTTGTAATAACATTGTAACTATTTGGCAAAGTCTAACAAAATATGAGATGCTTATGTTGTCATAAATTCTCTTTCGAATGATATAAATGCTATAGTTCTCCTAAGTTTACTCGAGGAATTATTTGCCAATAACATCAAATATTTTTTGGCCAATTCTAACAAAATTTGAAACCCTTATGTTGTTTTACATTCTCTTTCGAATGGTATAATTGCCAAAGTCCTCCTAAGGTTAGCTGGGGAATTATTTGACAATAAAATTATAACTATTCGGCAGATTATAAAGAAATTTGAAACCCTTATGTTGTTTTGCACTCTCTTTCAAATGCTATAACTGCCAATGTTCTCTCAAGGTTAGTCCGGGAATTATTGAAACTTTTGAAGATCGTAAGGGCATAATTTGGAATAAGTGAGAAGACGCGACCTTTTGTCGGCAAACGTTATTTAAACTCCATCATCTAGTATTAGATATATAATGGAAACTTTAACTAAATATTCCATTTTTTTAAAGATATTTTAAAAAGTAAAAATCGTAATGTTCTAGATACGAGTACATCAGTACACATTCATTGCTGTGCCTTTACTTCTAACACCATTGGTAGGCGTAAGAGTTCTATGCCGTGCAAAATTACTTAACTTTTCCTTTTTTTTTATTTTAACAAAACATAAGAAATATTTCTGAGCTTGAAACTATGATTTCTTGAAAGGAGATAAGAGTTGACAATAGCTATTAAGATCTATGGATCTCTTTCCTCTAAAATATACTCTTTTATTCAATTTTGTGATAAATTCGCCTTAACTAAACTTATTTATGAGGAAAGAAGAACGTAATACAATTGAATTGCGAAGAAAATTTTATTTTCTCTCGTTTTAAGGTTATTATGGACGTTTGGTAGCGCGAAAATATACTTCTTCGCATTTAGGAACACAGTATTATTATGTAGCATGAATGTTCTGTTTGACTATTTGTATTTCATAAGTAGAGAGAGATGTTATGTTATTATTTTCAAATAAGAATGCATATGAAGAGCAGGTTTAATTCGAAGACTATGTACATAGGAGTGACAATATTTTATTGGAGGAAACTAATTCGCACATTTTATTTTAGCTGTGAATATCAAAGTTTGTTCTTTGTAAATTGCATTGTGCAGCAAATCTTAGAACAGAACCATACAATAAAGCAAGTGGATTTACCAAATGTAATCAATACCAAGAGAAAACAATTGGGATCAGACTTTTACAACGAACTCCAGGCTTTGTTACAAGTCCTTATCTAGTAAAATGTTTGGGGGGGAGGGCATTATTTAGGCTTCACTTTAAAAAAGTAATAATAATTGATAATAAGATTAAGATAGAAAGATAAACTGAAAATGTTAGTAAGGATTGAATTTGGTTGATACTATGGGTTAGGTAATGTATCTATAAGACGCTCGATCTGTGCTTGCGGCCACAGAGTTGTTCGCTCATAACTAACGGTCATTCACGCGGGCGCGTAAACTGCCGGGCACGCGCGGTTAAACGTTTACTCATTCTAAGTATATTATACGATAATGTATGATAGAGAAGTGCGCAACTCTCTTGAATCTGCCTTCACCCCATAAATAAAATAATAATCAGCAAGTAAATAAATTTTTGTGCCACAAGATAAGAATTTCAAACAATATTCATTGGTATTTATTTGCGACAAGACGTTTTATCTCGGGCAACGCCGAGTACCTTTGCTTGTAATTGATAATAAAATTAAGATAAAAGATAAAGTAAAAATTCTACATAGAATTAAATTAGGTTAAGATAATATTGCTTAGTTAAGGTTAGCTTAGGTGTAGTAAAGTTCACCTATGATTCATGTTTTTGGGGGTCGTCATCTTCTAGGATTGAAATTTCTTGGGGGGGGGGGTGCAGTTATCTGGAATGGTAACGTGGGGTCGTTGTCTAGGATTGATCCAACAATTGTTTATCATTACTTCTCTTTACCGTTTCTCGATGAACTTTCTTTTCTTATTAGATTATGTTAGGTTATGTAAAAAAAGAATAAATCCAAATAGCAAACATACGGGAATTTTCCAAAATACACTCACATTTATGGATTATTTACCTTTTCTCAATCAAATTTTGGCACTGCTTCTATTTACTTGATCCAAACTATTAAATATGAAAAGTCTGATGAAAAGTATAAGCAATCTCACAACCCTCAATTGCTAGGAAAAATCGATGGAGTATAAACACTTGGATAGGACATTAAACATCAAAATCCTAAAGCTGTTCTTCTCCACCATTAAAATCCAATTAATAAAATGATTACTTCGAGAGGCTCAAATGACCTGTAAAAATACGGATTATCATTGTAATTGTTAAGATTCTAATTGGTAAATTTTTATTTAGGTAATGTTCACCGAATTAGTATTACTGATTTCTAATTGATTTTGAATTATCGTCAATATATTTAACATTTATTTTTTTTATATAGGCAACATAAAGTACATTGAAACAATAGAAGACTATATTATAGTATTATTCTTTTTAGGCACTCATTAGGTGAAAGCAATATAAAATAATAATTTATCACTAATCACTCGTAACCGTTAAAACTATGAGATGTTTCTTTGCAAGTTAAAATATTTTCTTTAATTTATGCTCAGTCGCCAAATAATTGATTACCCATATCAAATTCTAAGGAAAATTTCAGATATACTCCTTTATTCTTTTCTATGATCTATATAAATAGATTAATGCACTGAAAGCTAGTAAAATTGTTCGGTTAGTTATCTAAGTTACAAAACAAAATACGCATGGAGAATAAAATATATACTAGCAAAAATATAACAGATATTTGAACTTAGTAGCATTAATTTTCTAGAAAAGTGACCATGCTAATTAATATTGAATTGCATGTTATTTAGAAGATTTTTTTCTGTAATATATCAAAACAATTACAAGGATTTCGGGTATAAAGGTTTATCTACATGTAAAAGACAAGGAGAAGAAGAGAAAAATACAAATAATTCATTTTATAATATGCATAAAATGAAATAGGAATTTATTTTGTCTCCATTACACTTTGTAAACTAAAATATAATGTCTGAATATTATATTCTCATGGTTTCTCACGAGAAATTTCACCTTGGGATTCATCAAAATTATAAGTAAGATTATTGTTAAAATCCCACACGAGACAATAACAGATGGAGAATTGTACAAGATGATGGGTTTGACTCCGACAATTTTAATAGCCTTATAATTTTAATTAGCTTTAGCAAATAAAATTTTTACACAACATTGTTACGTAGGTACATGGAATTTGTTTCAATTAAACTATTATTCCATGTGTTAATTTTAAAAAAATGGACTAATGTATAAGCTGATAACTTAAATGGAATATCGGATGCAGAAGGGAAAGCAATAATAGATAGCTTAATTAGAAAAATAGACGTATAAAAAAGAGCTAAGGAAAATTGGAAGTTAATAAATTAAATTAAAGGGAGACCTCCGAGAAGTTAAAAAGCGCTATATGATGAACAAGGAGAAAAAAAAGAGACGATAGAGCTATCGAGCGTAATTTCAGACCCGACTGGAAGTCGGTGGTTGCCATAACCCCGGAAGAAAATGTAGAGTTTATTCCATCAAAAGAAAAGATGGTTTATGAAAAGATCCGTAGACAACAAAAAAAAAATGTTCTCTGCTAAACCAGTCATACAACAAGAAAGACAAGAAAGATAAGTGAATCAGGGACCAGATACCACAATTACCTTTGAAAAAATAAATAGTGCCGCTATAAGTTTATTCCAACAAAAAAGCGCAAAGCCCTTCGGTACTCAGCAGAATCACCCTCAGAAAGGCAGCAGACAATATCATTAAATCGGTCAAAAATATATTAAGGCATGCTTCATCACCAGACGACTACAAACTAGCCAAAATGATCTTCATCACAAAAACAGATAAACCATCGGATTTCCTTATCAGTTGCAAAGGAAAGGTCTTTGAAAAGTTGCTCAACAAAAGAATTGCAGAACATGTCATCGAAAACATTCTCTATAATGAATACCAATTTGGATTCTGAAAATGAATAAACACCACAATGGCACTTGGCATCATCACAAACAATATTGTGAGAGCCAAAGCAGAGAAAATATATCAATGTAGTCTCATATATGTTGAAAAAGACTGATAAATTCCTAGTCAGAGACATGCAACACAAAATCTTGTACCTTCAGATGAATAATAATCTGGAGAGAATTCTCTGCGAATATCTCAGAGGTTGAAGGTCATACGTGGTGAACAATGACTAGAAAGGAATCGAGTTCGAATTGGAAGCGGGATTTGCGCATGGAGGCTGTCTCAGCCATACGCTCTATTCTCTTTACACAGTGGACTTGCCAACCAGTGAAATATACAAATGTTAGTGGTAGAGGATATCGAGTTACAAGGACAGATGTATGGATATTATCCTGAAGGTAGAATATTAAGGCTAAAGTTAACCTCAAGAGGTTACATAAATTACTCAACACATGAAATAAAGGAAAAATATATCATGCTCGAGGAAAGGAAGGGCTAATCTACCCCACCTCATTCCCTATTAACAATCTATCTAAAGCAAATAAAGAAAAGCCCCAAAATGTTCAAATAAAGCCATTTATCTGATCAAAAACGCTTGAAGAAAAGAAATGAAGACTCAGAGAGCCCCACAAAGAGAGGCTAAGCTTGTATCACTTAACATCATTGTAAAAAACAGCGAAGAAAAATTGACAACCTCACTCAATTTGTTTAAAGAGAATAACATCACCATAGTAAACACTTTGTTCAACTACAAATTCGCTAGTGGAATACCCAAGTAGAGAATAAATAGTGGAAGTACCATTTTACACATAACTATGAAAATCAACGAGTCAAGAAACCAGCCCCTTTGGAACCCATTCGAAAGAGACAAACTAGAAACTTAATAAAATATAAAAATCTATCAACTCCAAGTATAAGTGACAGCCAAAGTAACTAACCAAATTGACACCCAAAGTCAATAGATAACAGTGATAACCTTAATTTCAGAGAATAGAGACAAAGAGGATCAACTATAGGGAAGTGAGAAAAATTAAGTGAATATGAAGAAAACGAGAAGAAATAAAAAAGAACTGCTCAAGTATAAAACTAGAAAACACTAGAAGAACATACATAACAGAGTAGCGAAGCAAGACGGATACATAATGGCATGAATACTACATTAAAAACTGGAATAAAAGAATAAATAAAAGAAAAGAGGAGATTGCTCGGTTGACTAAACAAACTAACCGATGTTGCAATTTCTTACCAGTACAGCAACAAGTAAAGAATGAAATGGAAAAGATAATGCAGTTCATAGTTTTGAATCCATTTATTCAATAGGTCCAAACATTTGGAGGTATTCCATTTTATATCTTCTATCCCATGCTATCAGTAGTCGGTAACCTGAGTTAAAATTTTGCTGTCTTCTATAGAGAGGGACCTGCGGCCGATACATTATAATCTACTACAAAATAATTAAAAGTTAGTTATTGAATAGCTAGTGAGTGAATGTGAATAATAAATAGACATTCTCAGACTTCTACGCTGACTCACTACAGTTAACCAAAATTTGAATTAGTATTAATTAAAAACTATTAGAGATCTTATCATTATTTCACTCCTTTGCGCAAACACTTTTATTGCCTCAAACTTCGTTTTCTATCAATATCAAAAGAGGAAATTTTCAAATTTGGAAAATAAATAGTTGTTAGAGGAAAAGATTTTAAAAGGTCTTACCGAAGAAACATACCTAAAGTTTTAAAATAATAAAAATTCAAAATTTGGTCAACTATTTTGTGGGTTTCTCTGTACATAGTTTCCTCCAACACAAAATCAATCCCATAAGTCGCAACTTTTAAATTCAAAAGTGCTTTTTCCATAATGTATAGAGCATCTGCATAAACCTCCCTTATATTTAATTCAGTGTATCAAGTTCATTATGACGTCTTATTACTTCGTTTCCTTTATTATTTTTTTATTCATTACAGATCAACAGACCCGATGTTATTTTCAGATAAATTGATTTTTTGTAACAATTGTAGTCGTTTTAGAAACTTTCTAATAACAATAGTTAAAATAAAGAATATTGAGAACGAAGTATCTAAATTTCATTATACAATTTCCTCATATCATTTATTCCAATGAAGAAGTTGCTTCAGGATAGAATTCGACTTCCGGCTTTCCTAGTCTATTTCTTTCTTTTTAAGTCATGAGGGACAGAGTTATTTTCCATTTATTCCTATGCTAAGGGTCAATTAAGTCAAGATGTTGCTTTACATCGGAGTTCAAATTTTATAAGGTTGGCTGAATAGTAAAATGTAAGCAGAAACAATCTCTAATAACATAAAATAATAGAGTTTCGAGTTAAAACAAAATGAACCGCTAGCCTTCCTTTGCAAGCATAGTGAGAATTGAAGAGGTCTGGGAGGAGAATGAATTGCGAATTTTTCTACATATATTATTAGATAATATTATTGTTTTTATAAATAGAAAGTTTGATAAATAATACTTTTAGATAGTTTTTTACAATTATAATGCTTTTTAGTTACGAATTTAATGGAATATATTAACAAAACTATAGTGGATAGGTTAAACCTACTTTAAAGCACTATGTTATCCTAAGAAGAATAAGGAAGAAGGGCGCGAATTGGAAGATGCAACTATGAAAAGAGAAAAGATGACGACACCATCTCTGGATTCATTTCAGGTTGTAAAACAAGGGAAAAAATCTCGCCACAGTCTCTCATGACATAGTAATAGAAGTAATGATTGTTCCAATATGGGTCCTGTCAAGAAGTTCAACCTTTCACTTTTGAATAACTATGGGTTTTATAGCATTTTGAAATAGAAAGTAGGGATTCGTTCACTAAGCTCGAGCTTATAAAAAATCGCTTTAGCAATCATTTATCTTCCTCGCTACAATTATACTCCTCTATTGATTCGTGATTTGTGCTTTTACTCCCTTCTTCCTTTCACTCTTTCACAGACCTGGAGAAATCAGATAAAATTTCAAAATATTAAATATAATACTTTCAAAATGTTCATAATTATATCCACTGCTATTAATAACATTCTACCCATTGGCTAAAAGCTTTTGAAGTTGTTAATAAATTAGGTGTATTACTGTAAATTACTTACTGAATTCATTTGATCAATGAAAATTGTTAAAGAACGTACAAATATTTTTACAAATATATTAATAAAACGAATTCATAATTATATGAAATTTAAAATGCGTCTTTTAGTATCTGAGAGCTTAGTGACGCACTATATTTTGCTTTAATAAATCATCTTCCGATAAAATTAAAAGGAAGAAGTTTTTAATATCTTATTTAAAATAAAACACAGAGTTTAAAAACAAAGCCCATAACGAGCGCAAATTTCTCTCCTACTTCTATAATAAAATGCAACATAACGAAGTTCTTGAATTTAGATAACTTTAAACAAAGTCCAGTTCATAAGCAAGACGCCAAATATACGGTGTTGTTTATTTATTTAATAGAATAATTATTACAACATATTTTATATCCATTGCCTAAACTTAAGTTAATTTAAAATAGGACTGTTATAGTAACAATATTGGGAATAGAAGGAAGTCATGTTTTTCCTCTAGTTCCTATACCTAAGGAGAGATTTAGTGAACTGAATATCATTTTTGAAAGCCAAAAATTCAGTAAATTTATGCATAGTAATTATTTAGATTTTGCTGAATCTATTTTGGATATTTTATTAATAAATTTCTGTTACTCCGAATCCACGACTATATATATTCCATATTCTTTTATTTGCTATTTGTCGGGTATGAGCATTTGACAATGTGTACCGCGATCGGGAAACTACTCGGATATTCGGCAAATGTCGTCCAACGACACCAAAAGCTACTACATTATAGAAAAAAAAACCGATTGCTAAAATGAGTAAACACTGTAAAAATAGATACCTATGGAACGATGATATTTCGAAATCATTAAAAGTGTTCTCATACCAAGTCTTAATAATACAAATGAGCAAAAGGGCAAATATCTGAACAAAAGATTTAGACAAATCCAAGCATTAAATAAAATAGGGTAGGTGACTGAATAAAAAGAACAATATATTATATGAATATGTATAAATCAATTGTGAAAAGACTGCTTAACTCTATTATAATTTTTTCCAGTCTTCCATTATGTAAAATAAAAGGAGACATTAAGTATCGCAAATGTGAATATGAATTATTCTAATTAGACCCTTCAGCAATTTAATTATTGTAAGATAATGAATGAGGTTCTATAATCCGACTGTGGCAGACAATAAATTTGCACTGGAAAATAGAGTCAGGCAATTTTGAAGAGAAAACAACGTCGGCCTTAAGTAGACCTAATTGAAATTCTGTAATTGGATTTCCGATTCAGACTAATTTCGGACAATCTCTTGTTTCAGCTGGAAAATCCAAATTAGAGGCCTGGTTTAGACACTTTTCGTTTATATAGAGGATTGTGTGGGAATTATGATACTTGAAATTGAGAAGAGATAGAGAATATTTCTAAAATTTGTCGTAAACTATTTATAAAGTTAAGGATGATAAATGTTTAATTGAGTTAGCTACGGTGTGGAAACAAATAGTGTACACAACATTTTAAATAATTTTACATACTATTTATTAATTAATTTCTTTCAAGTCCTTTCAAGATTTATTGGGTTTTATGAATAAAGTTGTAAATCCATAATAAACAACACTCATTTACAAATATGACTAAGTAATATAAAAAAATCAAGTACCTGTATATAAGGGGAAAACAGCGATTGAGATATTAAAGATTTTAACAAAACTCTGAGCAGATATGTGGAGTTTAAAGCTAGAAAAGGGCTTAAAGGGAGAAAGACTCTGCTTCAATTACTAGGAGATATCCAAAAAAGAGTACAAGTAATCTTGCTTTACTGGATAAAGTGACCATGCAAAAAATGCTGAATGATAATCTCAATCTTTATCCATGACATCTGCTTTCCATTCTGACGAAAAGAGAAAAGTTTAAAGAGCAAAGCGGCTTCTCCAACGCCTCCATGATGAATTGCAACCTCCAGTTCTGTGAACGGATGAGAAGTTGTTCATCTTTACTTTCCACGCCATCCACAACACAAAGAATACACGTGTTTCATGTGACGAAAGCCAACTTCAATGATAATGTGAGCGAACGCAACATCAAAGACTAAAAAAACACCCCTCATCTTTCCCTAAGAATAGATAAGGATCAAGCAAAGTGTTTATTTGTACATGTTGAAGAAGAAAGGTATCTCCTCTTGTCTGCCACCAATAGATATTCCAGTATAGCGGTTGAACAAGATTGAGAAACCTCACACACAGCTCCCAAATTTCAAGACTGGTGCCAGAAAAAAATAAAAGGATTTGGATCAAGTGTTGTCGATGCTTGAACACCAGGATTGTCCCAAATTTATTCGAACTGTCCATTTTCTTAGGGAAAAACTGGAAAATGATGGGGGAAAATATCAGCTGTAACCCTACGTGCTAATTGCGCTCAGGCTATACTTAGACTTCAACGTGCCATTAACTCAAAATGAGATCTAATTCAATATTTGTTACACCATCTTGTAGCATATAATTTCTTCTATCGTTTTGAAGAAAAGCATTATGTAATCCATAACCCTATATTTTAAGAACGAGATTTTTTGAAGGTTTGAATAAGATTTTTTCTTTTAGTTCGGTTGTCACCTAGGTAGATTTAATTTTTTAAACAAAGTTATTTCTAATAATTCCTTTATAATAGAAAAAAATGGTGAAGTTCAGAAAGAAATATAAGTTTCGAATTTTTGTGACTTTTTAAAACTAAAAGAATTACAAATGGTGAAGTTCAGAAAATTTATTAAAATTTTGGCATGGAAATTATTCTAGCAAATTTAGATGGAGAAAAGAAAAAAGAATCATGATAGGCCGTAGGACACAGACCGAAGAAGAAGAAGATGAAGATGAAGAGGAAGAAGATAAAGATGCAGAAGAAGAAGATGAAGAAGAAGATGAATATGAAGAAGAAGAAGATGATGAAGATGAAGATGAAGATGAAGAAGAAGATGAAGAAGAAGATGAAGAAAGAGATTATGAAGAAGATGACGAAGAAGAAGATGAAGATGAAGAAAAGGGTGTTCAGGGTGTTAAAATAAAGTCTATAAAGGGGATTAAAAAAGGCGGTTAAGATTAGCAAATAAGGCCGTAGGCCACACCCCCGCAGGGGTGCCTGTATAACCAAGCTCTTCCTGTTAAGGAAGAGAACAGCGGCTTGTATATCAATGTGTTCGGAAAATAAATAAATAAATATTACGATACTATTCATGTTTACTGCATACAAATTCTATGATAGCAATAAAGGTGAGATTTACACTAAATAAGTAATACATAAAAAAATATTAATTGAGAAAGATTCATTGCAATTGACTATAATAGTCAATTAAAAAAATTTCTTAGCCATTTTCTTTATAGTTTAAATTAATGTCTAAAAAAAGTGAAAACCAAAGCGTTTTATGAATATATGTAAATTTATCGAAAACTGGAAATAATTACAAACCCCATAAATATGCCGAGTAAGTCAAAAAACCTTGGTTTAGTTTATTTCTTGATGAAAACTTAACTTTTCATGATTTCAGTTCTTTATATATTTTTATAATAAAAGATGACAAATGCGTCCTAGCCAAAGGTATCCAAATGGTTAGATATTATCTTCGATCTGTACTGATCGAACTACTCAATAGGTAAACCTCTGA
Source organism: Ceratothoa steindachneri (assembly GCA_963969495.1). Taxonomy (NCBI): domain Eukaryota; kingdom Metazoa; phylum Arthropoda; class Malacostraca; order Isopoda; family Cymothoidae; genus Ceratothoa; species Ceratothoa steindachneri. The sequence goes on from OZ018318.1 coordinate 172,908,475, forward strand.
CACCAAAATTGCTGGATTCAATAGGCCCAAAAGTTACCTCCACAAAATAGACGTGAATTAGTTCTATTAAATCCAATCATGCCTTATTAAATATATATAATGTAAAGATTCAATATTGTATGAAAAATAGGATGGGATTTGTAAATGTACATATTTGTAAGCAAGCAAGCGTGAGAAACAGGAAAATGGTTGAACACATGCGTTTGATAAAGATGCCCAAGTTGTGTTTCGAGATAGAGTTATCAAGACGGATATTTAAGGAGGAGCTCGAGTAAACACAGATTTTGAACGTAAGAGATGGCGAAACGACAGTCGTATCAATTTATACAAATAAGAGTTTATCATGTAAATGTACACGCCGTGCACAGACTTCCTAGCCCCACCCAGAGGGTGAAGAATTGACCATAACAAAGGTAGGACATTCCACAGTCATCTCCAGTAATGAATTCATTTGCGTTCACGCTCCCACCTAACTCCATCTGGTCTTGTCTCGCCATTAACTCGTACTTGCGTTGATGATATATAGACTACTAGTCTCCCGCCTAGTACGCTCCGTGTCGCGCTGCTTGCACCATAATATTCCATTATTAGAATAACGAGTTTATTTTCGTATAATCATCTTTGCTTGAACCTTCGATAAGCCGTGCCTACTAAAATAACACCGAAAGATCAATTACCCTTGGAGTCAGATAAATAATGCACCGGAACTCTATCCTTCACCTATAAACTAGAACTAGTCGCTCCTTCATAAGTTGGTGGTTTAAGGAAACATCTTTCATTCACTGTCGTTAGGACCTATATAACTGGTAACCTTGTCTACTATACCATTTACCTAACACTCCATAACTGGTGACGCCTTTATAGATCATTCGAGGCAGAAGCAGTTCTTGGTCATTTTGTTAAGAAAGTCCATAGTTTTGTTTTGAGACCACCCTATTGATCGCTTTGCAGGTTCTAAACTCGCTGTTCAAAGCATCAGTGAGATGGTCTGACTTTAAATGGCCTATCATCTTTCATATATGTGGCATCTTCATTGTTAACAATGTTAAGATCCATTTTGATGTCTATACATCGGCTTATGGGCACACTACATCCTATGGTAGAGATATATAAATCTTTATCCAAGTTTCAGAAATTTCTTTCCCTTAATAGTCTGTGATAGCCAGTAAATAATAGAATATCCAAAAAGTTTTTAAAGTTAATTTACAAAGCAAGTCTGAAGTTATGATTTTTTTTGAGATGCATAAGTAACTAAGTAACTGACTGAATCCATATTTCTTCGAGTAAGTAGTCCTCGGTAATATATATATATATATATATATATATATATATATATATATATATATATATATATATATATATATATATATATATATATATATATATCAGAGGCAAGCCATCAGCGTCACTCGGGCTTATCACAGATGATTTCGCATAAAACACATGTATAAAAGAAGATATGAGACGTAATGCACACCGCAGATTTATATGTGCACTGATAATTTAACAACAAGACATAAATATAGTCTTAATATAAAAATTACTTACTTCATTTTTACATGAACTCCAATCGTCTTGGTTTGATGGCGAACTCGTATAATATCCCGTCGTGCAGGTCCTTCTACTTGACCAAGTCGAAGAATTTTACGTTTTTCTGCAATATTTCTAGCACCAAATGACTTAGTTTTTTATATCTAGCACTTTGTCTTTCTCCATTTTTAAGCTAAGGGTAAAACTAAAGCAACCCTGCAAAACACAAATGATCTTAACACAAAGAGGAACGAATAACAGCATTCAAATGACGACAGCAGCGTGCACAACAAACATTAGCCAGAGACCGACATGACAAGTGATGCCAGTTAGTCTTTTACACCTACCAGGCTCGTTCTTATTAAACCGAGTCGCTGGATAATTTTTCGTTCCTTTAAGAACGGAAACCTTTCATAGATTGGAATTTAAATCTTACACTCTATATAAATTTATTGTTTCAATAAAACATGGAATTTTAATTACTTTTAATTTTTACGATTATAGATAACAACTCGGGCTGTAAGCGCAAGCTCTGGCGAAGCCATTGCTGGTAATTTTAAAAAGAAACTGCAATCTAAATTTATCCCCTTTAAAAGTATCACGTTGCTAAAATATAGTTATAGAAGAAGATATATAAAAATAAATTTTCTGAATTTCACTATTTATAATTATTTGGGTTTTAATGAATTTACAAAATTTCGATAATTATATTTATTTCTGAACTGCATGACTTTGTTTTTGATATTATAAAAGAATTATTAGAAATAACTTTGCTAAAAAAAAATAAGCCAACTAAGGTGAGATTATTATTCAAATACTCAAAAAATCCCCCTCTTAAATTATAGATTAGTGATGATGATGATAGTGATTAAAATTGGCGAAGTTCAGGAAATTTATAAAATTTTAATCTTAGTAGCGAAGCACAAGCTTCCCCCGTATGGGGGAGTAGCGAAGCCATTGCCTCAGAACCCTATATTTTAAGAACGAGAATTTTTAAGATTTGAATAAGATTTTTTCTTTTAGTTTTGTTGTCACCTAATTATATTTAATTTTTTCAAAGTTATTTCTAATACTTGTTTATAATATTGAAAAATTAAAATGGTGAAGTACAGAAATAAATATAAGTTTCGAATTTTTGTGAATTTTTCCAAACTAAAATAATTACAAATGGTGAAATTGAGAAAATTTATTAAAATTTTTGCATGGAAATTATTAGAGCAAATTTTAATGGAGAAAAAGAAAGAATCATCATAGGCCGTAGGCCACAGACCAAAAGTCTGCAGCAGAGAGCAAGCTCCTTCTGTAAGAAGGAATGGCGAAGCCCTCTTCTTGTTACCATATAAAAGTAAATCGTAAAAGAGCGATTTTAGAAAGATAAATTGTTATTACTTGGGTATGATTAATTAGTCAATATTATTGCATTTTTTGTTAATGTGATTCTGATTATTCATAACAAAAGCTTACGAAACATTTATGCTTGCATATAATATAAATGAATTTGATAACCTAATAGCTAAACATTGCTTAGGAAATCAATCACCCGGAGCTCAGAAGTCTGAGCGACGTAATTTCTCAAAATATAATTGCTTTCATCATCTAAATAATTAGAGTCAGCACCACAAATTTACTTTAAAATTACTAAAATATTTTGGCCGTAAATACCCTATTTACTTGTATAATGAGATGTAGGAGTGCGAAATGTTATGAGAGAAATTCCTTCCAACTCGATAATATAAATAGCAGAAAAAATCTACCCAGTCAAAAGAACGGACTAAACCAGTCGTGTGGCCTTATTCAGTTTTTGCTTGTATTGCTTATCCTTTTGATTGTCTTTGCTTCTTCTTCTTGTTATGGTATCTTCTTAGGTTGCTTTCCACTCGATTTTACTTTTCTGCAGGCTCTCTTCCTCGTATTTTATTCTTGGGTTGCTTTCCTCGAATTTTTCTTTCTGCTTCTTTAGTTGGTCCTATAAGTGTTTTCTTCCGTTTTCTTTTTTGAGATTAATTCTTAAAATTTATTTGGACTCTGGAGATTCGAACGAGGTACCACTTGACTCCGTTTCCGATACGCTAGCCACACGACTGCTTAGTCCGTTCTGTTGTATGGTAAGTTTTTTGGCCATTTATATTATCGAGTTAGAAGGAATTTTTCTCATGCATTTTGCACCCCTACAGAGGAGTCATTACCACGGAGAAAGCATGAAAAGTCCCTCTCTTTTATCTTTCTCAGCAGTTTAATTTCTTAAGTGGTGTATTCGACAAAGTACCTCGGTTCTCCTTGTACATACTTGATGTGGCCTTTCTCCTTTGATAAATATCTTACTCCGGGATAAATAGATCTTGAATAAGATCTTAAACAAAAGGTGGCTTTAATATATTTTTAGTTTGAATGATCTATAATTTGAGTATAGACCTATAAAACGGTTCGACTAAAAATTCATCGTAGTTTACCTTGGTCCTCGTTAGTGGAACTTAGCTAATAATAAATACGAACTAACTAATTGTTTTGGTAAATATGTAGATTAGCGGCCCGGCCGAAAAAAAATTTGTGTGTAAATATTATCGTTCACTCGTGTCGGAATATTCATGCGCGTTTGAGTCCTTTTTGAATTATTATTCTATAAACAATTAGGATTATATACTGGGGGGCTGTGTCCCCCAGACCCCCCTTCAATTTAATGAAACTCTGGATCATCGTAGTGTAGTCTCCCCATTGTGTTTACCCCCACACGAGCCGTCAACTTAAATGTACTCCAAAAACGTGAAACATTTTGGAACACGGACGAAATAGTACGTCCCATCGTTCGCGCCGATAATCTACATATTTACCATTGTTTTAAGCATATCATATATATATATATATATATATATATATATATATATATATAAACAGGTCCAAGGTAAACTCCGATGAATCTTTAGTCTAACCTTTTTATAGCCTAATAAACTTTTTTATTTTTTAAAGAAATAAAACCAGAATATATAAAATTATGTCCATACAAGCGTTTTTTGCTCATAAATCTATTTATTTAAAAAAAAAGATATGTAGAAGTTAAGTTCACACCAATTTTCAGGCTGATTAAATATGCTGTTAAAGATCAAGCGTGACGTCAGTGACAAGTGAAATAAAGCGGTATAAATGTGATAGAGCTTCATATTCTGACGCTTCTTAGGTGTTAACGCTTGTTCGCTCGTGTGCCGCTGAAGCTTTGCCAGACCGCATATTCTACCAACATCCAAATTTCCCTCATAAATTAATTAGTGCAATCTTACACTAATGCATAGATTTAGGTAACTGATGACGACTCTAAAGAAAAAAAAATACGATATTACTACTTGTTAAGGCGAGTATTTTTAACGATAACTTTGCCTTTTTTATACGATATTTTTTTTACAAATAATTTGAGTAAGGATGCTTTCATGGGGTTTTCTTCGATATTACTTCAACTTTGAACATGGATGAAATAGTTTTAATTAAAACAGATGTAATGTAGGAAGATTTTGTTGTGTCAAAGTTGTTTCTTATCTCCTAAAAAAGTCCTGAAACAGTTTGTAAAAATAAGGAGTTTTATTAATAAAAAGGCTAAGATAATTATCCTCATGAACTCTAAGGATGTTGATCCTTAAAAGGCCACAGCTATTTCCTCAATTGTTTCCAAAATAATTCTTCCCTGACTACTCGTTCCCCTTCCTGCTCGGTCTTCACTCCCTTTTCAGCTCGTCCTGATTATCTTTACCAGCATTTTTGTGTTTGACTTAGGCAATATGTTGGAAAGAATAGCAAGAAAAACATTTAAGGTTTTAAAACGTTTATTCCTTGGCAAATACAGGGTCATACACCGAAAACGGGCATGCACACACTTTTTGTGATATATCCTTCATTTATTCACTAATTATCCTTACTTTACAGAACATGACAGAAGCAACGCCTGTGAACACAAGTAGATCTCAATGGGAGCTCCAGCAAAGAATACACTGCGTCAAACATTACTACAAGATAAGTTCGTTCAAGAAAGTGCAGAACACTTTCGTGCATCAGTTCGAATGTGAAAAAGCCCCCTCCAAGAGCAGAATTTGGGACTAGGTGGATCACTTCGAGAACTATGTGACAGTGGAGAACCTCAATACAGCCAGTGACAACCGTCCAATCCATTTAGGATGCCCCAGAAAGCGTAAAGATTTGCTGGTCGAGAGCGCGAGAGAGTAAGTTCAGCAGAGTCCAAAATGCTCTGTACGCAAGCGAAATCAGTCCTTCGGTATATCCCGTGAGACTTGCAGGAGAGTGCTAGTAATGGATGTAAAGGTCTACCCATACATAAAACATACGAAGCAGACCCTTACAGCCTCAGACAAGGAGCAGAGAAAGGCTATGGTAGTCAAGATACTGGAGAAGATTCAGGAGACCCCAGATTTCCTTAACCTCCTTTAGACCTTAGATGAAGCTCACTTCCATCTTAAAGGAAAGGTAAACTCGAAGACAAATGTCTTCTGGGGGACCTCCAGACCAATTAAAGTTGCCGCCACGCCCCTACACTCCCCTAAGTGCACGGTATGGACGGCAATCTTAGCCAGAAGCATCATCGGACCATTCTTCTTCGAGGAATCTGGCGCGACAGTGACAGTCACCAAGGAGTGGCATGTTGAGGTCCTCAAAACCTCCAAGAGGGAGTTGCAGACCTGTTCCCTTCGATGATGGAGTTCTGGTTTCAGCAAGATGGAGTAAGCTCTCAAACCTCAAAGGTGTCCCGAGATTGGCTGAAAGAGAACTTTAGTGGCCGTGTGATCAGCCTCAAGACTGATTTTTAGTGGGCACCTCACAGCCCAGACCTTAGACCCCCAGACTTCTTTTTCTGGGGCTGCCTTAAAGATAGAGTGTAAGCAGAGAGACCCAGAACCATCACATAACTCAAGTGAGCCATTAGTAAGGAGATAAGAGCCATTAGTCGGTCGATTCATAAGGACGTCATGGAGAAATTTGTGCTGCGCCTCAAGAAATGCACAGAGCAAAATGGAGGTCATCTCGAACACGTCTTCTAGAATAAAACAGAAAAGTCCAAAGACTCTCATATTTTGTTGTGGCGTTTTTAAACACAATAAAATAGTTATCACCAAAGTTTCATTCAATCTTCGCAGAAAATTAAGAAATTAGGCCCATCGAAAGTTGGAGCCCGTTTTGGGGGGGTGACCCTGTATGTGAATGATGCGAATATAAAATTCTTTCAGGAATAAGAACGTTAAAAAGGTGTTACTTCTTACGAAAGAGAAATAAAATTAAATATTTATGAAGAAGAGAAAGTGAAAGAGAGTGAATAGAGCATTTTATATAGGCCGTAAAGATGATGAGATAAAATAAATGAAGTTAGACATAAATACTTTGATTATGCATTCAAACTTTGTTGGATTACTATTTTAAGTGGGAACAATAGATTTCTTTTCAGTTTTTGAAGGCTCAAAAATCTTAAATGTACGGTACTATGGATGTTATAAACAACATTAAAGAAAACATCATAAGAGAAAAATTCCATCATTTTAGAAATAGGTTCGTTGCTTGTCTCGTCAGAAACAAAAATGTGACAATATTACCGCGTTCTCCAAATTCAAATAAAAGAGAGAGACAATCGGAAATTTTGAGCACAATAGTCTGGCCCGCTGAAGGGACTGCTCTTAGATAGCGGCCATCATAAATAAATTACTTTTCCTCTGATCCGATAATCTTTGGCTGCATTCAATTTATAACATCAGCTTCGAAGAAAAATGGGATGTCATTTCTCTTATATGTAAGTATTTTAATGCATGGTAAACCATTGTCTATAAGACAGATATAGTTCGTGTGTGTGTGAGTATTTGTAAATAGTTACTGCCATTTTTCACTTATATCCCTTTTACAATTTGTTTTCTTCTTTTATCATCATAAAAATGAAAGTGTATTTAAATTTTCTTCTCCGAACAAAACCGTCAAATACTTTATGTAAGATGTATCGGTCGTTTGCAAGAAACGGAAGAAAAATGGATAATTAATGCGTCAAAAACTTATTGTGCAAAGCACGATAAGTTTGAGTAAAATGACAAAATAGCCTCAATTCAATTTCGGAAACCAACCCACTCTTGCATGTAAGTCGTGCCGGAGGCGAAATTAATTTAATTTTTGGTGAAAAAGGGAGTGAAAACTCATGCACTGTTTGCCTCCGTCTCAATACATATAGAAGTTTCTTATCAGACTCCTTTGAATAAAGGGTAAGGAGAGAACGGTCTCGTGGCAATTTCCGTGCCACAAGAGTCTTGTGAAGAGTGATCTCATCTCGTCCAAGGCTACATAAAGCCGAATTTCGTTTGAAATTAAATTATTTTTCACATTAACTTATTATTTTACACAAATACGTAGTCAAACTGTAATATTCCTAACCATTTCGGTGTATCCTTAATAAATGTTCTCTTCAGTACTGCCAAAGGTTTATGAGGGTTCCGCAAATGCCTTTTGAATAGTTTAAATTTTTAAATGGAAGAAGTTTGGGAAATTTTAATTTCAACCTATTCAAAATTCGGAATAACAAAGGGTTTTTATAGGATTAGAAAGGGAGAAAATACTGATATGTATTATTAGGCGTAGAAACAATCAAGTCAAAATAAAAGGTAATTTGGAAGAAATAATGTGAATGGGCATATGATATAAAGTGACCGAGTAGAAACAACTCGGTTCAATGATCAATCATTAAAATAATAAAATTATCTACTAATAAACATAATATAGGCTGTTTTTATTTTACTTGGATTACTAGGTGGCCACTAGAAACAACGACTTCATACGTCAATGAAACCACTAAGTCAATATAGTTATGAAAATATAGATTGAAGTGAGTAATTTGTCGCTGACTTAAATATAAAATAAAATAACACTAATAAATCATTTTTACAGATTTATTTACCAAAGTTACATGATTGACTTTTGAAGGAATTTACTTTTAAATGTATTCAATAAATTCCTCGTGGGCCTAGTGTGGTGGCGGAACCTAGTGCGAGTTTTCTCGACGCCCCAATGTTTAATAGGATGAAAAGAGTGGTGCAGGAAAAGCCTTTTTTATGGAAAGGACAATGGGATGAACCCGAAGAGGCTTTGTTTGATGTCATCCCCTAAGTAATGCGAGGAGACGTCCGTGATAACAGACTAAATCGCACGAAGGAACCCAGGAACATTAAGAAGGTTTGTTTCTTAATTAAAATTACTCACTATTAATGGCTTGCCTCAAACATTAATGGGCTAAAACCTTTCAGAATTTCCACGCAACTTTCAAATGAGAATTGAGTGGCTTGTAAATATCGGTTTTTAATGGAATTGAATGTGGAAGAAGGAGACGCCATATCAAATTTTGTTTATATTGAGCTTGATAGGGAAATAAGAGAAACATACCAGAGAATGAAAAAGAGTTAAAAGAATACAAAAAAGAATAAAAATGATTAATTTCCAAGTAATTGTGTCTTTGTATAAACTTATTCGTCATATTTTATAACTTAACTTGCAGTGTCGTTAAATTAGTGTGTGCAAACGTACACTACAACTCTCCTGAAACTACAATCTTCTGATTGACTGAATTCAAAATGCCATTAGAACAATAAAAACCAAAAATAATATGAAATTTATAATTTTTAATCCTTAAGAATTATATAGCTAATATAGCAAAAGGTATATCACTTTTTTAATCAATAACCTTACACTCTTGTTTTACGCATTTTAAAATCTAATTCTTAGATTCAATTCTATGTACTTAAAAAAAACAACTATGAAAATAAATGCCAATTTACTATCATTATCATTTCACAATTTTATATATCTTCCGTTTTCTGTTATACAAAGGAAAAAGGAGATATCACATCTTCCCAGACAGAAAGAAATGGAGTTTAAAACTTTTTAAAGAATGAAAAATTTCGACATTGACGTCAAATTCAATCACGGAAGAATATAACAAGGGTTAAATGGAGAAGGAATGAATTTAAAGGAAAAATATAAGGGCTCAAACGTTAAGCCAAAAAATTGCATCCTTGTCGAAGAATATTTTAGGAATAGGAAGGATTCTAAGATATTCTAAAGGAAGATTTTTATATCAACAAGTGCTGAAATTGACCAACCTGCCGGAAGAAGAAAATGAGAAGAGCCTCCTTAAGTTCTCTATAATGTGAGATGATTGAAATATTTGCACTAGACCAATTTAATGGTCGAAAATGAGTGGTAAAATTATTAATACCACTAAAAAATATAAACAAAATGAACAGATACGAGTGGATAATTTCAACATTTGCTTCGCTTTAAATGCTCTAATCTAATGAAGAAACGCCAGAATCAATAAAATGGGAGTAAATGAGATGCTTGATATCTATTTTCTTTCACCATATTATATCGAACAAAATTTGCCTTGTCGCAAAAAAGATATATCCTAAGAACAATTTCCCCAAATAAGATATTTTTACTACAAAGTGGGGAAGTAAATCGAAAAATTGCCCTGACCTCCGCAAATCACTTCAATGGACAATTTTGTAAAGAGTGAAGGTTATTAAAATAAGGTCGAGATAACTTGAACTAATCTGACCCTTATTGTCAAATGCTTAGTGTGGATGTCGTAGGTCATTGTGGGCAGCATAAACAAATGTATTTTGAAAATATCTATTTTCAAATAAAAAGAATGATTGTATTTAATTTTATTCTTAAGAACTACGGTATTTTTTAAGTTTAAATAAAAGATTCATTTGGAGACTCTTCGCCCCATCGTAAAGATGTACATACAATAAAAAATTTGAGTAACCTACGCCCTTTTTAAACAAAAGCAATGCAAAGAGAGAGAAGCAATAATAATAATAAAACCAGTCCCAATATATGTAGAGTATTCAATTATATTTTTGTAAAAATTGTACTAATTAAAATTCTTTCAATTCGTAATATTGATTTAACTTGATACATTTAAATACACTTACGAGAGGCGGTCAATTAATTTTGCAATTCAGATATAAATAAACGAGATATGAGGAAAAGTGTTTTAATATTTTTAAATATAACTACCCTCGACTTCAATGCACTTGCGCCACTTGTCCCTGAGGCTACGAATTCCCGACAACCAGAAATCTCCCGACTGCTGTTCAATCCACTCCTGGACGGCGAGCTGGACATCTTCATCATCCCCGAACCGGCGTCCACGCAGTTCAGTCTTGAGCTGGTGGAATTATAAGTAGTTGTTAGGGGCCAGATCTGGACTGTATGTGAAAAGGTTGAACTCCTCGAATCCGCACTCGCGCACGGCAGCTTGTACAACTCTGGCCTTGTGGACAGGGGCATTGTCGTGGAGGAGCAGGACCTGCGTGTGACTCGAACCCTGCCTAGTCTTGGTGGTACAGCAGAAGCAGCTCCTCTAAACTTTGATGACGTTAAAGTCGATCATGGGGCGTGAGGTTTCATGAGGTTTCTAGGGACCCAACGGGAAGAGACCTTGATCATGGCCAAATTGTCGTGGATGATGTTGATAACACTTCCATGTGATATTCCAAGTTCTAGCTCGATTTTTTCGACCTTTATCCGTCGGTTTTCGAGGATCATCCTCTCACACGGGCCACATTGTCCTCGTTGGTCACGTCTGACGGGCGTCCTGGACGGGGGTCATCTTCAAGGGACTCACGACCATGGGGAAACTCCTTATTCCAACGAACAATGGTTGAATAGGAAGGGGCGGTGTCGGTGTACACTGCAACCATGCGTTCATGGATCTCTTTTGCATTCTTGCCTTCCTCGGTCAAAATTTGATTACTGCGCGGTGCTCAACCTTCTCCATTGTTGAAAAATCTGTGACTGACGATCTGCGATCAGCTACTGCTTCTTAAATATACGAGGCAGGAGCGTGCGCCTGCAGGTCCTTACTTGTCATAACTTGTCCTAACACTGCTACAAACAGCCATCCCCTTTCCTCTGTTTTGCCTTATCGATTCGCAAAACTTATTGACCGCCCCTCGTAATAAACAGTAATCAACCACAATATATATTATTTGCGAAAATCGAAGAGTATTGAATTTTTAACGGACTCACAAAATTCGAATTAAAACTGATTAAGAATCAGGGTAGTGAAAAGCAGCGTTAAATATTTAAAGTAGCTACTGTTTTTAATATGAAAAAGCCATTTCATGGCCAAAATATCATTTCTTTATCTACTATTCTACTATGCATATATAAAGAAAGCTAATCCTACGAGTACCCCTTTACTGATGGTCTACTGAAACTCATATTACACTTCAGTAAGATATAACCTTGGTAGGATTTTAAATATGTAGTTAAATGTTAGTGTATTTCGTGGCCGTAGACATAGGAGAGGTGCAAAGTTTGCAAATGTGTTGGCAGATTTATGGCTAATTGCGAAACCCATTTTAAAATCATCGGTAAAATAGGCCGAGGAGCGTTTTCTTAATGCACGGTTATCGGCAATGGACGATAAAGTAATACACTGAAAAAATCTTAAACCTTCGTTTAAGCAGCAGCTAAAAAATACAAAGGAGAGATTTAAGGACTACTTTCGCCAATGATTAGATCATATGAGGCTGCGAGTTCGCAAACGGAGCAGTCGTCAAACGGGTTCGAAAAATAAAATAAGAAAGACAAGATATAAAAAACGTTCCGCATTTAAACCCCGCCTGGGAATAATGAAGAAAAGGGAAGGAGAGGTGAGGATAAATGAGAGAGAGGGAATGAAGAAGCGGTATGGGGAGAAAAAAGGATAAATGAGAGAGAGGGAATGAATGAGCAGTATAGGGAGAAAAGAGGATAAATGAGAGATAATGAAGAAGGGGAATGGGGAGAGACGAGTGAGGATATTAGAGATAACGAGATGAAGATGAAGAAGAGTTATGAGGGCGGGATTGGGGTAAAAGGGGGTTTTGTCTGACCAGGACTACTTAAGCGGAATTTCGATAAGGGAGAGGAAGATTCCCCTTGATCGAATTGTGTAACGCCCAGCTTTTCCAGCCTAAGGTTCCAGGTGGATCCCACAACTTGATTGTTTTCATATATTATTGCATTCTTGCTTTTATTATTATGTCTAAGGTAATAATAATAAAAAAAAACAAAGTAAAATATAAATAATAATTATAATAATAGAAGAAGAGGAGAAATCGATCAAACAATATTAATAAACTTAAGGGAATAGGTCTCATCATTACCAATTTCAACTCACTGTTTCAATTTCCAATTGGTTTTTGGCTGAATATTATGAGTTTGGACACTTCGATCATCTGCATCCTAAGGTCTAAATAGAAAATAGTGACCTGTTTCCTTCGTTAATCTCATGTTTTTGTCTAAGGCAATAAAGAAAAGGGACAATTCTAACAGGAAATTTCAAAATACCCCTTAATACCCCTCTTTGGCCACCAATAATGAGACTCATTTGGTCGCGAGAATCGAAAGAATTCGAGATGAATCTACATAAATATTTTGAGCGATAACTTTGTATAGAATAAAAATAATCCCATTCGCCTCTCACGCCTGTGTATTTAGTGAGTTATCGGAATAAGTATGCTAATGAGCACCTTTTAATATTTCGGAACCTTTCATTTTATCTTATTTTTGTAGCCGACTTATTCGAAATTTTTGACACTCCTCGAAATTCTTAGGAATTCCTCAAATGTATTAATGGTATTCATGTAAACATTAATTACACAGATGAATATGAAAAGTTCCCATTTTCTGGATATCTTAATTAATAAATCAGAACATAAACTATCTTAATCGGTTTATAAATTAATTTCTTAATTTTTTGTGACTAAAAGTTTTAGAATGATGGACATTAAAACTATCGAATTAATTCTACTAATAATTCATATCTTCTACCTCTTGCCAGGTCTACCTTAAAAATTCTTCTTAACATTTCTTCCAGCAATTTCCTGTTATTTAGCCCCTAATCCAGTTTCTCTTTAAACTTACCCTCTTTGACTTCCAGTTGAAAACTCTCGATCTCTATTTTGATTACTGCACTCACGAATTTCCTCTCCACCATACGCCACCTGTGTCCTAGGGACCAGCTGTCTTCCTCTGATCTCGAGTTTAAACTCGTAGATGAAACTCTCTCACAACCGTCTTTTTGTCTTAATCGTTGTTGTTATCATTGCCTTCCCATGACAGTCATCTGGTAGGGAATGATGAATTTAGGTAGATATTTTCCTTGCCATTACAGATCACTGAATCCTGTCAATCAAATGGTTTATTGCATTGTCGAAAAGTAATTCATAGAATAAAGATGACAGCCACAACTTTTCGAGGAAGAGATATCTAACACACCCTCATTTTTCCCTATTGTCTTTCTGATAAGCATTTATCTCACATTATGATAAATAACCTGTGCGCACATACCATTATTTTGTGCAGTGGTAAAAATAGAGTACAATTTCAGGATGATAAATTGGTATTAAATGGAAACTATGGAATAAGCTAATAATAAACATGATTGAAGTTTTTATAGATAAGTAAACATAAAAGGCGTAAACATTAAGAGGTTGCACGATGTACTTCTTACATATTTAATTTCTCCCCTTTCATAGAAATAAAAGTAAACGCTATTCTATCCTATCTTTATTATTAATAACTCACCCAGGTTTCTCTTTCATCTCTTCGCAATGTTTAATTACTATTCAATTCATAGTCTAAATAAATTTTCCCTGAAAACGCTCAATCACTTTTCGCTGTCTCTCTTTCATCAGATGAAGTAAGCAAACATTCCATTTAGATCAGTTAATCTCAAGAGAATGCCCCCAAAACGGTAGAAATGTGCGTGTTTATATGGCTCTTAAAGCGATGTTTAAGAGTATTTGATTAATGTATCTTTACAGTCTTAATTATGAAAGAGATACCTGTCCATCCCAACCGAAAAAAGGCAGTAACGTACGGCTAGTGAGTGAAGGAAACGGATAAGAATAAACAAGGGTGAGTGATATATAAAACGAATACAATTTTTGAAAGGGAGATATATATGGACGGGACATATTTTCAGAAGCAAGAATAAAATTATGACCAAAACTCAAACAGAATATTTCAGAACACGATTTCATTTTCATTGTGTTTCCTGTGAGATCCATTTCACTAATTACTTTCTAGGTCCTTTTTACGTTCTTATTTGTTTAGGAATTTGTTGCTTTACAGCTGATTAAATCTATCAGTCGCTCGAAAACCTTCTTTAATTCTTTTACCACCTATGGCTAAGTGAAAATATATCTTTAATTTTAGATTTCATCGATATAATAGCTTCCACGCGTGGCAGAGATCTTTTCCAAACAAAATAAATATTTATCTTTTCTTCTTGACTAAAATTCAATTGAGGCTGAAGAAAAAAACGGAAGAAGCCTCTCTTCGAGTGGGTCTTTATCAATGAATCTTTCATTGCAAATTGGATGGTAATCCGAAGCAGAAATGTCACGTGAGCATGGAGGAATCGGCTCATGTTAACTAATCTAAATGATATTTTTATAAAATTATTTCTATCAACGAGGAGCACAAAGCAATGGATATAGTTTAATTACACTTTTAAAATGCCCCTGTCACACTTCCACATATGAGGTGCCTTATGAAAACTAACTGAGTTGTTGTGAATTAGGAAAATTCGGTCTGAAATTGAGTCACTAACAACTATTTTAATTTTTTAAAATACTTAGAGGTTACTGCAATATTAATATTGAACTAATAATTAGTATGTATGATTGAAGAAACACTCTTCAAAATATATTTAAATTGGGAAACAAGCAAGTCAACATGACCATCGCTCAAAATTACTTCAGCTATAAAATAACACAAAAGTGGAATAGTTGACCTGTCCTCGTGATTAAAAGTATCTCATCATAACATTTAAAATTTGACTTTATGAACATTTTTAAATATAAATATTAATTTGTAGCAAACACAAATGATAAACTCCAGTGAACGCGAAAGAAGCGTCGGAACTATAATGAAGAATAAAAAAAGAGGAAGAGGTAGTGTGTAAATGCATTTTCCGTTTTCCTTTTGCACTTTCATCTTATCCCTTTTTATTCCTTGATGGCAATGGTCTGCTTGAAGATCGCTCATATACACCCCCGTTGCCGTTGAGTTACAATAGGATCCTGTATGAATCTTAGATTTACACGCAGATAAATGTGCATAGGTAGTTGTAAAAAAGAAGCATGTTGTTACTTTGTAATTCATCTATGTAGATAGGTGTGTGGCAGTAGTTCTCCTACAGAGTAAGTGGGAAGTAATCAGGGCTATTTTAAATTGTAAGTATACTAATATGGTTATTCTTATGATGGACTTTGTTTGCTATAACTTTCCACCTTTTCATTTCATTTGAGGGGGGAAGGCATTACTTAATCATATGACCTTTGTTGGTCTTCATTGGTATAAATAAAACAATGCTCAAATCTCTACCAAAGTCCCAAAATATGTCAAATGGCTGTCTATTCTAAAGCCGTGCTCTATTATCAATTACCTCTGCTCCTGTCGATAAATTTCACCATAAATTGAGCAAGAGCCCAAGATGGGGCGAACAAATTTCGCAAATCAAGAGTCGGATATTGCTTTGTGTTCTCTCGATAAAGACAGTTGCATCCAAGATTATTGTTTATTTATTGGCTGCCTTTCTGTTTTATCAGAGGTGTTTGACAACAGGACGTGAAATATTTTCTTATCTGCCTTTATGAATAGCTTAAAGAGAATCATTTATTCTGAAATTGAAAGGAAATTGAATTGAACTTTATTGGAAGCAAAGGAGATCTAAAGGGGACTTATGGAGGTAAATACTCAAGTTTGAAAAATAAATAAAATGGTTGAAATTAAAGGAAATTAATAAAACAATGTAAACAAAATTAAATATTGGTAAATAAGGTTTGAGCCGTTAGAAGGGAGGACTACATCTGTATCATAAATCATGAATCACTTCGAAGTTATTATTTAGTCGTTTAGAAAAAAAGCGAAGTCCATCGGAGACATGACCAACAGAATGTTATGAAAAGGGTATATGAATAGCTGTATAAATGTAGTAAATAGGAAGAGATAATAATTCCCACCTTGTTTTGTGTTAGTAACAAGAAGCATTATTAAAGGTCTTAAGGATAAAGAATGTTGGATCAAGAAGTATAAGGATTTTTACCTCTAGCCACGTAGTAATTTAATAAGAGGGTAAGTAATGACCTTCTTTTGCCCTTCATAAGTTTCTTTTAACATCTAATATTGGTGAAAAATACTTTTACTCTCTAACTCTGTCCCTGTGTCTGATTACTGATATTATTATTTGAAATAGACATAATAAACGATAGATTTTATTCAAAAAAACGTCAAATTCAACAATATTTTATTTCAATCAATTTTGTAGCTGTTAAAGATGGTTAGTATTTAGATACACTTGATATAAAGGGATTTATCTTACCATATGTTGTCTATTGCTAGCGCAAAATTGTGCATAGCCTAAATAAAATGTATATTTAAATGCAATTTTTAAAGTTAAATGATGAATTAGCCATGAAAGTTCCTCTTAATGTGAAAAACGATTCAAAACAAGGACCGGAGATTTTTATCTTAAATAAAATTTGGAAGTGATGAAAATTACCAGCTGTTCTGAACCAAGCTTTAATTTTAAACTAAACATATATGAAACAAAGCCTTTACTATTTTGGTGAAGAAATTAATATTTGCTTCAAAAGGATTTTGATGCACAGCTTCAAAAAAACCTCTTTTATGATAAATAAAATGGAAGTATTTTGTACAGTTGCATCTTTGTCAAAGTGTTTTTTTTGTTAGAAATATTTAGGGGGTTAAAATGCAAAGATCTGTTGGAGAAAGGATTGAGGAAAGGATACGAAAGCGAAGGACCTCGAATGCAAACTCGTTGAATTTCGGTTTAGGAAATTGATAATTCAAACGGTTAATCGCGCCCAAAAGGATTTTAATGGAAGGGGACAAATAGAGAAGGTACGAGCGTTAATTTATGCTTAGGTTATAAGCGAGAAATGTCTAGTTAATCTACCTGGAAATATGCCAATTTCATTGGTTGTCTGCGAGCAAAAGTATGCTATGGAAGTATATAAAAATTACGTAACTAGAGCAGTGCAAAGGAACAACCTTGAAGAGAGGTGTGGAGTGAGAAACATGGATAAAATATGGAACGACTTATGGATAACAAGAAATTATAAACTGAAGAAGACTATTAACAATATTGTAACCGAGAGTGATTCAGAATCCTTTAGAAAACTCTCTATCTTGTTTGCCAAAAAATGTGAATTCATGCAGAATAAAGTTCCTAGAGGATATCGGATCCTGTGAGTCGACGAAGGAAAAAGATCACCTTCGAAAAATCACTTACTCGGAAGATCGCTCGATTTGAGACAGAAGCTGATATTCTACATCAAGTTGTCGAGAACATGAACATGACTCATTCGAGTCAAATAAGAAAGTATGAGTAATAAAACCATTCCCTACTATCAAACCATTAGTAAATGAAATAAATTAAAGAGATAGTTTGCCCTTCGTAACACAGTCCCAATATCCTGTTGAGTGCTGAAAATTGTGAAAGTGTTTTCAGCGACGAAAAAAATCTAATTTATTCGGATCTGAAGTAAAGTAAGCTGTAGGGTATTGTATTAATGAATGATTGAATCCCACATACAGGTCAAACATGGAAAATATGGAAGTAGCAGTGTTATCACTTCTCTCTGAACATGGAGACTCTCTTGATTCTTTACTGTTTGCCTACAGGAAAATGCTCAATACTAGAGGGTGAAATAGTACTTGGATATTAAAAAAATATCAGAGTGTTGAAATCTCCTGCGCAGAACCTTGAATTAAACCTTCTATAATCCTATACAAAATACACGGTGAGAATGTTATGGCTAAAAAAAACAACGAATGTTAAAAATCTCTCAAAAATATTTAAGGAAGAATGGAATAAGTACTCAAGAAGAATGCGACGAACGTGGAAAAGTCCTGCAGCCGTAGAACACTTATAAAAGTTTTGTTCAAGTGTCTACACTTCAATACACTTCAATTTATGAATATTTTTTATACGCTGTTCTATCAGATGCAAGATTCAAAGAATAATATCTTAATTTAGTAATTTTAAGAAAATGTTGATATTGCTATTTTCCTCTCTTCTTTGGATAGTACTCTGTTATGTGCTAAATATCTTTTCTTTCTCTATGTTCAGCACGCTCTTTACATATCTCTCTCTTGACTTATTTTGCGAGAAGCTCTGGTTGGCATTCGCTTTATATTTTGAGCAAAAAAGAGTCTGAAACCTAGAAAATATGTACCGCATTGAATAGATAGAATACAGGAATTAAGAAATCTTAAATTGATCTTAAGACGGTACATTTTGTATTCATCTCATTTGGCACTGCCCAACCAGAACATAGCTAAGGCCTTTCTAAGTGTGTTTGTTAATTTTGTATTTGTGCACCAATATTTTGTGGTCACTACTAGCATTAAGTCCTATGAAAGTAGAATCATTTTGGTTTTGCCTTGATTTACCTCCAAAACCAACGATGGTATCGAATATGCGGAGTGAGGGAATTTTCTGTTTTATTAAAAAAATACTGATATCATTTTAAGAGAAAATGGACTAGAAAATGGATTAGAATAATATATTAAAGATTTTATTTTGCTTTTTAACTAAAATTGTTAACGATAATCCTACGCCTATATTGCACTGAATATATTAGCTTAACTTAAGCAATGTTATTATACATAAATTTGTGAAATATAAGTTCGATGAAGTTAGACGCGAAATGCGAATGAAAAAAATGCCCAGCAATAGAGAATGCAAGCCTTCTGACCTATTTGACCTTGAATGGTGTTTAGAAATGGTTACCTTGGGTACCAGCGAGAGATGACGGCGTCTCGTTAAGGCTGGCGAAACGTCTAGTGTGCTTGAATAATCTTCTTGGATGAATTCTTTCTTCACTGGATTAAACTGATCTAAACTGCTCTTCCCCAATCCTGTTTTTTTCCTTCCCAAATTGTGAAACTTTGGCGTTTATTCGGAGGAAACGGAAAACGGAGATAGCGAGTATCTTATCTGCATAACGCAGAGAATTGTTGCATCTTTCTATCCCGCCGCACAGAAGTAAGCTGAGGAAGAAATAACAAATATATAATAATAATACATTGGCATTTTGTGTTCATAGATACCGGCATTTTATAGTGAGGTTGGTTTTAGTTCACAGATGAAATGATAAACATGTTTTTAATCGAATTCTGTTTTTTATTTTTTATGATTTCTAAATGATATTCAAAGTCACATAAAAATTACAGATAAAAAATTTAAGCTATTCCAGTCCTCAATATCCATACCTTGACGAATGCCATAACATAATTATAGTATTATTGTTATTATAATTATTCATAAAATCTATGAAGCCAAAACCAATAAAGTTACTTTCAGAGAATATTTTTTTATAGAGAACTCTATAAAGAAATGGATGAGTTTGGAAGAACTGAAAATATGTGGAAGATATAAAGCTGCAGCATCAACGCTGGACGTTGGAACCTTAAATACAGGCAATTCTCCACATTGATGCCGCATAATGATTATCCATGCTACAGTTGACACCACGATGCGTGTTACAACCGACGTTCTTATACCATGTCCTCCTCCGTAAATCTTCAGTTGATGAGCCTCTTAATTAAAAAGGAAAAAAGGGATAATTGAGTAGATTCAACTCGCTGTAAACAGGCTTTGGACACTTGTCTTTTAAGAAGATCAGATCGAAGACGTCTCCTCCACAAAGAAGCTCTGGAGGTTATGGGGTTTGGGTTTGTGAGCTTTCTTAATGCTTAAGGGTGTCTTTGCGCTAATGTTCCTTCGTGTATGTGGGTGGAGAGGATTATGATAAAATTCCTGGGATAAATATAGTTTTATGCCATCATCTCCGAGCGCAATGTGGCGGAAGACTTTTTTGAAATTAGGAAGTTGAAAATATGGAAGAGTAAACTGCTTAGCCAATCAACTAATGTCCTATGGATTCATAGTACAATGCGTTATGCAGAGTAAAAGGTTATGTGAATGAATATCTGGAGCCAAATGTGGATTTCTATACTGGTAATTGATTCTTTTTAAAAAAAAAAAAATTCAACATCCCTTCATTTTCTTTGTTCCAAGAACTCAACTTTCCCTATATTGTTTTTTTCCTTCGACATTTTCACATTATTCGAGAAAATCATGGAAATCCGATATTAAAATTCTTTAGTTATCTGTTTGGTTGATGCTCATTTCCTTGAGCTCTTAAGTCATATGTGTCCATCATTAGTTGCTACACTTAGAAAATTTTCTCACTCGTAGCTTAAGATTAGGGGCTCCTCCTTCAATAAGCTTAAATGCGATCCTTTGTGAAACGTCATTCGTCGGTCAATTTTTTTAGTAATCTGTAATTTTGAGTCGCGTGTGAATCCACACTAGTAGCCATAATATAAGGGTCAGTGAGCACAAGTGTACTTAAATATTTATTATATTTAAAAAGGCGTTGAGACTATATATTATACAAATATTTACATATATCTAATATCTATCTTTCATTATTATATTAGCATTAAAATAGACATTGTGTCCTAAATAAAAAAAATAAAGTGTTTTATTTAGAAAATTTATAACTTTCAGTTGTCTACGTTTGCCCTACTTTCGCGAGGCTTAACGATACTTATTGGCATTATAAATGTGAGAGTCAGGTTGTACCAAGGATGAAAAGGCATTTGTGTAAATGTTCGAGCAAATCCCGAAGAGTATTTTTTAACGTTATTCTAAAAATCATTAAATTGTAATTGACACAGCAGATTTTGGTCCACGACAATCTACAGCGTATGATAGCCTTTCTAAGGCCATCCTGATTCAAGACTATTTCCAGTGACTTACCAAATCCGATTTGGCTTAAATTCTCCCTCATCGAGGGCAGTGTCTTCTCCCGGCTAAGCAGTAGCTCCGGCCGAAATTACGCACGAGAATGAAGGGTAGATGTTTGAGATTATTGAAGAATGATGAAAGAACTATTCTTGTAATAATGAGATGTGCTGTTTTGCTGGTGTCAGTAGCTAAGAAAGAGTAGTGGGGGATTTGGATATGATGATCAATGATTTAGCAGGTTGTGCGAGATGACACCTCTGAAATGGAAGAAAGGAACCATTAGGAAGTGTTTTTCGTGTTCAAACTTGGGCTGGGTAAGTGAAGAAATTCCATGATGTTCGCTTGCAGTCGAGGCAAGTGTTAAGTATCGAAATAAGATGAACATCAATTATGGTGGTATAATGGCTAAAACGGATGTGAGGTAGTATGGGTGAAGAGAATGGCTGAAAATATACTTGTAAATAGAATACAAGAACTTTGGTATCAGGAATTACGAAGGTTTGGAAGACCCGGTCAAAGCTGAGTTGATTATATGAATAAAATTTCTATAATGAAATGGCCTCGGCGGCATAACAAGTCAAGGATATTGTGTAGGAGAAAAGTGCATCAGGTCTTCGGTTTAGGGGTGAATCCTAACTAGACGAGATACATCAGCACACAGCAACCTATCGCTAGACTCGATTTAGTAGCGTGAAGCAAGATACTCCATATTTTTTTTGAAAAATATGTTTGAATATAACGAATTATAAATTATACCTTCCTTTAGTTCTTAATTATTCATTAGGAACGAACTCATTCTTATTTGCTTACCCTAGGATTTATTCAGTTTCTAGAATCTGTCATCAGGATCCTCTTTATTTCCGACCTGAATACGAAGAGGACAACCTCTATTGGATGTAACGTACTGGAAAAAGTGCACTACATGTAGGGAATTAAACTCTGCTTCTAATATTGTGTAATAAATAAATCTAAATATAATTAATCTCACATTTTATGTATATTATATAGTATTATGGATTTCCCTATATCATCTTCTCTTTTGACAAAACTCCGACAGAAATACTCGACTATCTCATGGAATAAAATGGAAGGAGATTAAATATATGGTTTCAAATAACCAAGTAACGAATAGTTCATTGTAAAGTAAATTAATGCTTATATAATTTATTTGTCATCTGTGGTTATTGAACTAATAAAATTTCGATGCTTTCAATAAAAGATGAGAAGAGAAATTCTCTTTCATTATACTCAATGGTGCCCATTCACACCTGCTCTTTGGATATCAGAAGAACTCTTATGACATTATAAATAGTAATTGCCATGGGCGTTAATTTGAAACTTATAACGTCAGGGAAATAGAATATTATGATAGCAATAACATTTAAAACCATTATTTTTTTACGATTTACTCATTCATTTGTGACAATTCCTCGGATTTCTTAACTAACTTAAGCTTAATGGTGTAAAAAATATTACACTAACTTCAACCGTCTTTTTGTTATCATCCTGAAAAGCATTTATTATTTATAAAATCAATTTTAACTTGCTGAATAAGTAAAAGAATTATTGAAAACTTGAAATGCCTAAATTCACATTAAAGTAATTTACGAAAGCTCCTGTTTTACGAATCCGTATCCATAAAATAAGGTCACTTCAACTAGTTTTCCATGGTTGTTTTTTATAAAGTTCACCATTTCGCCGACTTAATCTAGAACTCCCTTCCACTCTTTTTGCCACCAAGGATTGTCTATTTACAAAAAGTGTGTTCTAATAACATCCGCACTTTGCTCTTGTGCAAAGACTTCAGTATCATTAATACCTCACAAACATAACACTATTCCTATGATGAGATCAATTTTCGAGGTTGTTTTATTCGAAATAGAAAAATATCCCAACTATTTTTAGAGCCACGCAGTTATTAGGAGCTGATAATCTGATTTCCAACAGGAGGAACACAAGAGGGTTGGAGCTAAGACAGTGGTTAAGCCTCTATTAGACCTGAAACCTAGACGAATGGCACATCATCACGTCTCTACTGTGTCTGTTTAAAGGTGTGTTGGGTATAGCATGGGTCAGCTTTCCACAGGTGACATCTGGAGGATTCCGTGCCTTCATAGTCCTAATGCCTGCTACAGGAATTGAGTCTATATATACCTTCCATGTTTTTTTAAGCCTTCCCTCTTCGGCTTTTACTTTCCAAATCTCTTCTTAAAAACTTAATAAAAATGATGCTTTTATTAGAGTCCGATTAAATTTCATTTTTAAGAAGGGGCAACAGCTAACCTTTGTTGCTAAAGTCTGGTCAATTTCTTAAGGTTTCTCTTTTTATCCATATCTGCAAACATTTTTAAAATACGCCTGAGAACAGAAGAGTGTTATTTGATTACAGGGCGATTTTCCTTTCCTGTTCTTCTTTAGAAATTACCATAGCATGCAACGGCGCCTCTAAACTCTAACTAATCTAGTCCTACTGGACAGACTCACAGCAGGCGCGGTAACTTGACGGGGCCTTGCACCAACAATCACATACTCTAAAGGAAAATTTATATATTTAGCTTTATAACTGGAATGCGAATGCAGAATGAGAATTATAGACATTCTCATAACAATGCAATATATAGTACAATAAACCGAATAAAAGATAAATAGAGTAACGTAAACAGGTGCAGATGAAACACCAGTTTAAGCAATAATTTTTCTCATTGAATTCGATACTGTGTCATGTTCATTTGGAGGAAGGTATTTCTATAAATTTAATGAGCAAGGAGAAGACGCCTTACTACGGTGACAAACAAGCTTACAATTACCATGCCTAATCATTAATCCAAAATAGATGTTGTATGAATGCTCATTAGTCCATTAATCAAGTAAACTATGTTTTATTACCATATGGTAAACTGTCGTTTCAAATCCAAGATACAACCCCACCCTGTTATAATCTGGCTTGTTTTCCATTGATGATCGTTTTATATCTTATTGAATTTTTGTATGGTTTGAGTCATTTTGTTCAACAATTTTTATGTATTTATATAATTAATTTTTCATTTATTTTCCTCTTCTTCTTATTTTTTCTATTTTAAAATGTTTAATCGAATTGAAGAGGTTTTTGTCTATCATATTTTCGATTTGATCTCGTCCAAGATGACATGTTCATTCTTGCATAATGCTCGTAGTTAATTTTGCTCTTCTAAGAGTAAGTACGGTTTGTTTATTTAAATATTTCAGACAGTTTTATTATTTAACGTAAAATTTGGTAAAATGATAAATTAATTCCATTTGTATTGTTGTTTTATTATCGGTATGTGGTTAGCGTTAATTATTTGCTCACTACGCTTTATGTAGATATTAATATTTTTTGGTTATACTATACTTATACTTCTTTTTTAAATCAATCCCAGATTCACAAGAAATTTCTTTGATTTTTAATCTTATCAGGTAAAGGAAAACAATTTTAATTCTTGATTTATTCTACAAAATAGTTTCTATCCCTTTCAGAGATCTTTCCCCTACAAATTAAAAGTTTATGGCTCTCGAATAGAGTCTTTAGGCTTTGAAGGGAAATGCACTCGAAATTTCGCTTCGTGTGAATCCTTATCAAAATGTAATTAATTTAAAAATCGTCATGTCTTAATCAGGTGATAATCTGAAAGAACCAGGTCAAGCGAGTAAGTAGGACAAATGTGTTAATAACTCCTAACCTAGGCCTTACAATTTATAACGTACTAATAGAGCGCTGTGTGATCATGAATTGCAATGCAGAGACAACGCATTTACATTTAACTATTGAGAAATAATTTAGGAAAAGTTAAACATGGACTCTTGGCAGTTATACGGCGTATAACTCACGTTTGTTTCCTTCTTAGACAATCAGATTAGTAACAAAAGATTATTTGGTAAGTATGCATTCAATCCATTGCTCTAGACCTTTTTTTACTTCAACGAAAGCGTTTTATTTGAGAGACAGGCATAAACATTTATTTTCCTTATAAAAATCTTTTAAAACGTATCGGAATCTGGTTGTAGAAAATTAGTAGTAAATCTTAAGAAGTATTAAAGTAAGAAAACGACTCTTAATAAAGAGTGAGAACTCTAAGGGGCAATAGATATTCACTAGGTTAATGGTGATATACTTTAAGCCAACGAGACCTCATAATAGTCTCGAAGATATCTGCTAGATCAACAAGAGTTCTGTGCAGTACATAGCTATCCTTAGCGAGAGATCTTGACTGTACACGGCTATCCATAACCTAAGTGACAAGTTTGTTTTTCCTGGGCATATCATCTACGCAACTGAAAGCGCGGGTGCTCCTTGGCTACTACTTAGTCAAGGGATGGTTCCTGGCACCTATGTAAACATACACTAGGAAACTGTTAAAGAGGATATACGAACAAATAAAATAAAAACAAGAAGAGATATATAAAAAAAGAAACGCTATCACTTATTTTCCTCTTCTTATTTTTGTTTCTATTTTAAAATGTGTAATCAAATTGAAGATGTTTTAGTATTTCATATTTTCGATTTGATCTCGTCCAAGATGACATGTTCATTTTTGCATAATGCCCGTAGTTAATTTTGCTCTTCTAAGAGTAAGTACGGTTGGATTATTTAAATATTTCAGACAGTTTTATTATTTATCCCTAGGTCCAGAAATGGGAATATTTCAGTCTATTCTTCTATGTACTAAAAGAAGTAGGTCAAATCGTAGAAAATTTCTTTTTAATCTTTTTCACATTTGAATATCTTTTACTCCGCTACCTAGCTCTCATTCTTTATCCGACCTTCTCTATTTCTCTTCTACTAGTATACGGAAGGAGATGAAAGGAAACATCGCGGAGAGTCGACCGAACTTCTCCTTTTTGCCCATCTATTCAATGGGTGGGGAAAGGGAACCTCATACCCGTTCAGTGTTTTTTCATTCAACCATCTCAGTTTCTTTTATTTTTGAACATAGTTTTAATAAAGATTATGTCACTTAATTATTATTTCCTAGATGGATATGGAATGTATGTATTTCATTATGGGCGTTTAGTTTATTTGGATTTGGGTCTCGTCTTTCATCTGATAACACATATGTATTTGCCGAAATTCTTCCTGTTTCATATTCTGCCACTTTATTCTTTTTAAACCATCATTCGCAAAAGAGTGGATCTTCTGTATTTTTATATTGCACGAAATAGGTTTTGTTAAGTAATATCGTGGATCATAGCATCAAAGTAGCATCAAACGAGAATCAATATAAAATATATAGCTAATACTATTGAGTAAGAATTGCGTCAGATAAAGGTAATTGAAATCTTGTCGCAATTTCTGGCTACTATGATAATAATAGTAGTATGAAAAGAGTTAATAATACTACTAGCTTGAAGTTTTAACTTCATTTTGAGAAAGAATATTTGCAAAAGGATGGTGTTGCCAAGGAAACGCCTATCTAACCCGCATTCTTCTACTTCTATATTTTTGTTCTGAAAAGTGGAATTATAGAAGAAAATAGCATTTGTAAGCCTTACCACACTTAGGTAGTTGTTACTTTCACAACATTTGAAGAATGGAGACAAACATACAAATCTTTGTTCATTAACGGCTTGGAAAAAGAAAGCGTCCCAAAATTCCCACAAGAACAATAAACTGAAATTAACTTCAACTTCCTCAACCTCAATTCAAAACTAGAAGACCAGGTGAAACCTAGTATTAAAGGCGTTTGCCTAACTATAAACTACTTTTGAAATGGATAGGTCTTAAATATCTGTTTAATTAAATCATTAGGTAATAAAACATAAAAGTCTTCGTATTTTGTGGAACTGTCTGATAACTTAGATTAAAATACATGGCAAAAGAAATAATCTACAAAATCAAGATTTTCGAAATTATGAATCCGATGAAGAAACCAAACAATAGCCTTTTAATACCAATACAGTCAAATAATGTTAATTAATGTAAACTTCTGAGTTCATGCATTTAAAAAATAATATTCCTCCATAACTCTATAAGAAAGAAATAATGGGTTGAGGAATAAGTTCTTGTGGTTTTATCAAATTTATTCATTACCATCAACAAACAATTTTAGAAAAACTTAATTTTGAATTGATAACAATATGCAATTTAATCAATAATGTATTCTGCGTTGTTATTTACGACTTTTTCCCAAAGTTCAACTAGTTTTTCGATGCCTCTTCAATAAAAATCTCTGGATTTTGACTCGAAGAATTCGTCTAACCAGGTTCATAATTCCACATCAGTATTGAACGAAACACCGCGCAAATTATTGGAGAGCGATCGGAACAGATGGAAATCCGATGGAACCAAGTCTGGCGAATATGGAGGCTGCGGCAGAATTTTCCAAATAAGCGTTTATATGGAGTCTTTTGTTATATTGGTAATGTGAGAACGAGCATTGTCGTGTTGCAGAAGAACTTCTTTACGTCCATGAGGTAGCTTTTCACGAATAGCTTCGGCGAGTCGATACATTTGTTGAACGTAGAGTTCTGCATTGACAATCTCGTTGTTCGCAAGGAGATCATAAATAATGATGCCTTCACAATCCCACCACACACACAGCATCGTCTTTCGTGGATGAAGTCCTTGCTTTAATCGCGGAAGTGGTTTTTTATTGCGGCTAAGTCATTGTTTTCGATGGTTCATGTTGACATAAACACACCACTTTTCGTCGCCAGAGATGATGCGGGGAAGAAATCTGTCCGTATATCCACGAGTAGCCTTGTGACGAGCAAGCAAACCTGCGGAAATCGTGGAGCGTTGAAGTTTGTTGCTTTCTCTCAAAGCAACGAGTTTTTGAACTTTCCCCATCGAATGAAAGTGATTCTCTACAGTTTTCTGATCACACGCCAATTGTACAGCCAATTCTCTAGTCGATTGACGAGGATTTTCATAAAGAAGGTCGTTCAATCGATCTTCATCCAACTTAATGAGGCGACCAGAACGTTCTTCGTCATTAAGATTGAAATGCCCGTTTTTGAAACGTGAAAACAACCATTGAGCTGTCCTTTCTGATAAAGAATTTTCTCCATACACAGCACAAATATCGCGACGAGCTTTGGCTGAGTTTGCATTGTTCCAGTCTCGATTGAAATTGAATAACAGCAAGTGTCGAAAATGCGCCTTTCTTTCTACTTGAAATTCCATTTTGAGGGTACAGAACAAAAATTAAATTGACACAACTTTTAAATAAACCGCAATGACTTATTACTGAACTTCAAGACGTAGCCTAAGCAAAAGACTAATAGTCTACGCTGTTAGAGACGTAGCCTAACCTTTGCAAATTTTGCTTTCATTATTTATTATTGTTTCTTAATATGTGCACAAATCACGCCAACAAAACTTAAATAAACACAACATTAATAAAAACGCAAAAACTTATTCCTCAACCAATGTAATTTTGTCCAAATCATCTCCCCACATATTGATTCATTAAGGAATCGCTGGTTTTTTGTTTTAGATATTTCAAATGTATTAGAATTAGCTTCTAACTCTATTGTGACTTGGCTCTTTGTGATATAAGAATTGAATTACAAGAAATCAATTCGTTATTCTATCTTTTATTAGGTTGTCAAAGATTTAATCCAATTTTTAGGCTAAGAAAAAGTTATTCTCCGATTGATTTAATTGTTCCAGACTTTATGCAGTCTTTAAATAAACTGCTGTGATGATAATACATAACTGCTAGAAATTACGAGGCTTTTTATTGTCTAAATTATTCTATATCCCTTCTGTACTGATAGAGGAATGTGACAGAGATAAAAAGAAACTCATAAATTATTAATAAAAGAAATGGAATAGCGCCACATTAGCAGTAAAGATCCTTATAGGAGTTTAGTCATTATCATGAAGAGATTGTAAAAGAACAACATTTATCGGAGACCACGTGCTATGGTATCGAGCCATGGAGGGCGTCACTTCTTGTTCGAGCATTCTTGAATTTTCGACTACTGAGCACGTTAGGAAAATATTTCCCAATCCTGTGAACTCGTCCCATGCCTCCACCTCTCCCACCCCCGGTGTCGAGGTGTGGAAGAGCGGCTCTGTCTCGCCCTTGCTGCTAAATGATGAATAGACTCCGCCTCCTGACTAAGATGTGTGGAGTTTGTGACTCCTTTATCCAAACTCCCCCTTTCCCCTCCAGAATCAGGCATATAAATACTTGGGTTATTCTGTAGTTCGAAGAGTCCAGCCCGCACCTCAAGGCCGTCCTTATCGTTTCGTCCCGTGATCGTTCGTCAGACAACAACCTTCTTCAGCCGTGATTCTACTCAAGTGAATTGGTAGCTTCTCCGATCGGCAAGCCTTTTAATTTGCGCAACAGTCTCCTTTCGTTTAATCGAACCGAAGAAAATCTCCACCGATTACCATTGAGGAAAAGAAGATTCCTCTTTCCGTGGAATTACAAGAATTCCCACATTCTCCGTCGAACGTCATCTTTGAAGATTGACTATCTCCATCGGAAGGTTGGTTCGGATCGTGCCCCACCTGCCTCATTTGGACCGTGCCCCACCTGACTTATTCGGATAGTGCCTCACTTGCCTCATCGCACCGTTCTTCACACGCCTCCTCATCGCAAGAAGGACCTTCCTCGAAGTCATCGACCCGTAAGCCTGAAACCCCAACATTATTAGTATTGTCAAGTGTTCCCTTTTGATCTTAGCCTGGTTACATTAATCAATTAATTCCATTTGAGAATCACTCCTCATAATAATTATTATGAGATTATCTCAATTTAAATATTCCATTTTGTCTATTATTATTCTTATTTTAATCTTTGTAAATAAAATTATATTTTTGTTGTTTCATCTCTAACTAATCTTGAACGATACTCTCGGCCTATTTAAGTAAATCTCGCCAACCATTTATGCACTTTGTCTCATTATTAAGGATTTGAAACCCAACGCCTCAAGTTTGACCTCCTAGTCGGTCGTTAATACCTGCAAACAGTCCTTAAACGGTTTGCGTTTCAGTAGCTGATTAAGTTACCCCCCCTCCCCCCCACATAATATAGGAGTAGTGTATGGTATAGAGTGGTTGTACCACGGAAGAGATCAGTGTTGGTTAATTAAGTTCTGTTTAGGCGATTTAGGAATATAAAATTTCGAGGTTAGAAGCCACCATAGTGCAGTTGATCTTGATGCTCTGTAGGAAATTAATATTATCTCTATATATAAGTTTGCAAAGCGCTAAAATGCAAATTATAAGCATAGTGCTGCTTAATCAAGAAAGAATCGATAAATCCTTTAACTTAGTATTTACCCTATGAATGGGTTAAATATATAAGGGCCTCAATATTCAAACTCCTTAAATCTAAATAAATTTATGTACATTTTTCATAGAATTAACTTTACAGACAGTACATGACGTTTAGAAACAATCATCAGCGATAGAAATTGACTAGCCAATCCAAACTGCTTAGATTGGAAAATGTAAATTGATTAAGTTCGCAATAACAAAATAAATAGGCTTAATCAACTGGGATAGAGTACGGAGAAAATCCCTATTGCATAAATACTCAAATGAGAAAAAAAATACACAATATAATGGAAGGCCACCGGAATTCTTCCTTTCTCGTTTCGTCGTCAGAGGCAAAAGTGACGGTTTGTCAGGCCTAAGTAAACCCAGGATTAATTATGACCTTACGACCTCCAAAACTTCCAATAATACTCGGACTAACCTTGGGAAGACCTTGATAATTATATTAATCGAAAGAGAATGTAAAACAACATAATGGTATCGAATTTTATAGAATCGGCTAAATAGTTATGATGTTATTGCCAAATAATTCTCTGGTTAACCTTAAGAAGACTTTGGCAATTATATCGTTCGAAAGAAGATGTAAAACAACATAAGGGTTTAAAATTTGTTAGAATCGGCCAAATAGTTACAATGTTATTACCAAAACCAAAAGAAAGGAAAACAGGGACAGAAAGACCGATGGACTGACTGATCGACATAGTGAGATACAGATTTGCACGCGACTAAGCGCATCCGACTAAAGACAGTGCGATGAAATAGCTCCATCCGACTATTTTTGTTTCTAAACCTTAAAAAAGGCATGAAAGGCTCTCGTTTTTTTTCTGTTAATGGTACTTCAAGAACTGTTTTAGTTAAGGTTTAATTCGGAGATATTAGTATTATATAAATTGTTTAAATGAATGCTAGGATCGCTTAAAAAAAGTGTTTTGACCTTTAAAAGTACTTATATTGAAAAGTTATTACATTTTTATGCGAACCTTTTTAATCATTTTTCATTATATTTTCTCCGAAACTGAATAGTTTTTGAATCCATAAATTAAAGTAAATCCAGTAATTTAGTAGAAAATATCCGGCTCATTTTTTTAGGAAAGGAAATAGAATAATAGAATAAAGCTGCAATGCTTTTAAAAGCAATTTGACAGTGAAAATATTACTCTAATAATACATGAAGCAATTTAGCTATCTCTGCTTCCCTTAAGAAGTAATTATTTAGGAATTTAGCATTTAAAGAAGGTAAAACAAGATTAATTGTACCATAAAAATAAAAAAATATTTAAAATAATTAGTTTAAATAATCAATATGAGGCTTAGAAGATGCATTTATCCACCTGAGCTTCTTTTAAGAAGCGACGCCAGGAGACGGTTAATTTTTGCTCGTTAATTTAACATAAATACTAGAAACATAAAATATTCAGAGTATAGAGTCATATTCCCTCTTAAAATTCATTTATTCATCAAAGTATTTTCATCATGTCGTCTAGAAATGAATGTAAAATGTTTTTAATATATAAAACAAATTCATTTATTCATCAAAGTATTTTCATCATAATTGACAATGCATTCTGTTTTGTTAAAGTACCTCATTTAATATTCTTAAACACCTTGCAGAAAATATATTGACAACCTAATTTAAGAAAAAAGTCTGTTTAATCATAACACAGTAGTAAACTCTTTTTAATGTCTTATATTTAATGGATGCTTTATTTAACTCATATATAATTCGGCTCTGAGCTATACATTATCTATCTATTGCAAATTACGTATTGTCAGGACCGTAATTTATTGCCATATATACTTATTTTCAAAAGCTTTCCTCTTTATAATTTAGAGTATGTGTATTGGAATACATTTTTTTCACAAGCGAAGAACTAATACTGTTGTATGACAGTGATACATATTTCTAATTCCATTGGAGCTCGCTAACTTTGCCACTTCGTTATTTCAGAATTCTTTATAGAGTAGAAACAACAATTTTAGTTTGAGCGAAGATAGGTACTATCAGGTGTTGTTAGTAGCTGAATAAATTCGTGCTTCTCATTCTGGCTTGCACTCCTGTAGAGGCTGATCATTTGTCATGTGTGGCGAGGTGCGCCATCATATGCAAATGAACTCAAAGCCTCTTCCTCAAGACATAACCTATGTTTATAATCCTCCCTGGTGGGCCATTTAAGCTAACATCAGGAGAGAAGATGATTCCCAAGACAAAGGCTTTAATTGCATTATTTATGCTAGAGCAATTTGTAGTTCATATTGGCTCAGATACTTCACATTACCATCAAACTTTACACATGCATAGAGATTATAGACTAGCCTTTATTTTTTCCTTTCCTTTAGTGTTTTAACCTGTATGTTCAATTTATTTAACCCTAAATAGGTTCATGGCGGCTAGCCGGACCCGATGTTTGTGCGCATGCGCGCTCTTATTAAGTATGCGTAGCAATAACCTTGTCAAATTCAGTGATGATGCGGGATTTAGAGGAGAGAGAGAAAACGTGATGTCATTCTTATGAAATTCATAGTTGGAGGTCGTCACGTTTGTTGGAATTGTAAAAGTTGAGCCTGTGAGACCTTAGTAAACCGGAGTGGCTATGGAATATTAGTCTGTGACTTCCATGGGTCCTTTTGTATTTATGTAAGATAGGTTTCAGAGACCCACGTATAGCGATGTGGTATTCTTTACGAAGACTTAATAGACCCATTTGTATTTAATTTTTATAAATTTTCTAATTTATTTTGAATTTTAAAAAGAAATTACTACCTATAATAAATAGCTGGACTGTAAAGAAAAATAATATGGAT
Source organism: Ceratothoa steindachneri (assembly GCA_963969495.1). Classification (NCBI taxonomy): domain Eukaryota; kingdom Metazoa; phylum Arthropoda; class Malacostraca; order Isopoda; family Cymothoidae; genus Ceratothoa; species Ceratothoa steindachneri. The sequence continues at coordinate 172,941,930 of OZ018318.1, forward strand.
TCTGATGAAAGTATTTGTGATTGTGATACAGAATATGAAGAACTTTATGATAGTGATAAATTGAGCGCCTATGTGTCAAGTCATAATACCTTCAAGCTCAAGTAGTGATCAGCAAACTTTCTTAGACACTCCTTATAAACGAAAGAAAAATTTAAAAATAACTCCTAGGAAAGTCCCTAAATGTTTTTAAATACCTGGAATTGAATTCCACTTCAACTTCCTCCGGAGGACGTAGGGAAGAAACTCCATGTCAAGCCTTTACAGCTTTTACACCAGTAAGAATTAGCTTTAGTGTATCAGCTGGGTCAAGTTCCACAAGCACTTTAGACCAAAATATTTTACCAATTTCTACATTAGTAAGAAGTAGTTCCACTGAGGCAGCTGCCTTAAGTTTATCAAGTGCTTCAGACCCTTCAAATCTTCCACCAATTTATACATCAGTAGTTTCTCTTTATTCCTCATCTGTACAAACTACAATACCATTCCTCAGAAGTTCTATAGTATCACATCCAGACCACCCCAAATCAGACGAATCAGAAGATGAGTCGGAAAACCATCATATTATACAATTTACTGAACAAGGGTTGAGGGGCTAGAATGGTCATTTCTGGTTAAAAACTCCATCAAAAAGAAATTCCAACAGGGCATTAGAAACCACATCACCCTATACCGCAGGGCCCCCACTTCTTCAAGGCACATTAATTAGCTCAATAAACTTTTTCGAGAAAGTTGCACCTAATTATACAAATAAAAAACCCCTACAATCATCAAAATCGATGACATAAAAGAATTCCTTTCATATTTTCACTTACTTATAATAATATACATTAAAAAAAGGCACCCATACTTCTACAGAAGTGCTTTTTAGCAAAGATACGTTGCTGTCCACACTTATATAGGGCAACAATGGAGGAAAAACGATTTATTTTTTAGCTATGAAATTTAAGATTTGACGAACAAAACTTCCGCCAAGCACGAACTCCACGAAACAAATTTGCCCTCATACGGGAAATGTGGGAGCAGTTCATTAGTACTTGTGGGAAATACTATCCTTAGAAAAAACACCCCAATTGGTGAACCTCATTTGGGATTTCGTGGCCACTGTTATTTTTGCATGTAGAGTGCAAACAAAGCCCGACAAGCATTGTATAAAATTGATAATGGTATGTGACTCGAAATCCTTTTGCATGGTAAATACCATGCCATATTTGGGAAAGTTTACCACTCCTCCAAGAGGTTTTATACTAGCTCCATATTAGAATTTAAGGCGATTCATAACCGGGGATAACTGGTGCCTCCTCCATCTCCTTCGTATGTTTCCTACTACAAAAATCATTTACTTATGTTGGGACCTTGAAAGGCAACAAAAAGAAATTGCCGCCCCAGACCACAGACAAAAATGTGTACAAAAAGGGCCAAAGTGCATTTATTTGTGACACCGATATGGCTGTTGTGAGATTGATGCCCAATAAAAGCTAGAAACAAAATATCTCTTGTAGTTTATTCGAAACACGCTAACCAACAGATTGGTCAAAAGAACAAACCATAGATAATAAAAGAAATGAATGAGTGGACGCCTTCAACCAGATTACAAAGTGCATATTAATGCAACCACAAACATAAAAGCTGCCACTGTCAGTATTCTATGGGATGATAAACTGTGCTGTGACCAATGATTATGTACTATATCCAGAGACTATTCTGCAACTGGGACATCAGCCCATCAACATAAGGTCCATTTGGAAAACTTTAGCAAAGTAAATAATAAGATCTTTCGCTTAATACAGGATGCAACTTGGAAGCCAACAGAGAAACAGGCAGCAGACAATAAAATACGAGTATATATTTCCTAACAGGAATTTGCCAGCAATTCAACTTGTGCCTGACAGCGACGCACACGAAAAACCCGATGCGGAATCTGAAAAATAAAGCAGACAGGCAAACACGATCCAACTGCATCAGCTGCAAAAATACCTTTTTATCTGCAGCATGAAAAATTTCTTTGTGATGGGTGCGAGTAAACCTCTCAAGGTAAGATTAAAAAAAAGTGAAAAAAGAAATTATTCTTGAAACAGAAACAGATCAATTGACATAATATGCTTAGTTGTCACAATTAAATAACTATGAATTTGTATGATAAGATTACAAATAATCATATTTCAAGTTAATGGGGGAAATTAAATGCTACAGGCATTATATTTATATGAAAACTATTATTTTTATAATATATATATATAATATAATATAGACAATATTACAACAAATATTTTCATTCAAATGGCTACACGAAAAGACTGTCATGCTTCAGTTAGGCCCCCCCCAAATTTGGAATAAAGGTTCTTATGTATTTATTTCTCTTCGTTCTAGGTCTTACTACAAATTAGCGTTATAAGGACAAAGGATATAAGGAAGCAAGTTTAAAATTATGAAAATACAAAATTTAATTATTTTAAAATCTTCTTTAGTATATATTTTTTACTTAAAAGAGTTTTTTATAAATATTTCTTAAGTAATAAAAAAGCACATAATTTTATTTTTTAATCAAATCCCTAATAAAAATGTCTACATTTTGATTGGAAACCATGAGATCAGTCTTTACTTCTAAAGATTTTGCTCAATATTTTTATTTTGGGGTCTGAGAGACCCCAAAGTACTGGATGTGAAGTTTTTTCAGATGTGTACCTGTCAAGTGTTAAGAAATAGCGCAAAAAGATGTTTGAATTATTTTTTCCTCTTTTATTATTTATTTGTTTGCACCTTCACTTTTAAGTACTTTGGTAACTAATTTAAATATATTTATTTGTTCTTATTAATTGCTGCCTAAGACGTTTTACAGTCGAAGCAATGCTTATGTATGTCGTGGAATGGCCGGACTCTCGCTATATGTAAATGCCTTTTGGAGGTTTAGTCGAAGTCGGTTTGAGAGTCGACCTAGCCGGTTCGTGAACGGGGAATAGTTAAGAATTCAATGGGAATGGTTTATTTTTCAATTGCGGGGTCCTTTCAAAACAAATAATTCAGAGTGCAAGTTGTCCAAAGATTAACAGGTAATTGGTACTTGCTCAGGGTTGCAAGAAAAGGACGATAACAAAAATATACCTTTACTAACAAATAAATAGATTTTAAATCTATACAGATACAGAGTTTAAAAGAAATGATCATACAGGTGAAATTAAATGTCGGCACGGGACATATCACAGGAGGGATAAATATGGGATTAGTAGTCGGGTTAAAGTCGGAGATTAAAAAAGTGATTTTAATCTGGGAGCTCACACGAAAGATGGGACGGTTTGGGTAGACTAGATTATAGAGTAATCTGTAAGCATCAATGATTGCAACTGGTTACGTGTTCGTTGAAGGGAAGGGCCAGTCGGGATACGATGACTGCGGTGGGGAAGCTCGGTTACTTCACGGCGCAGATGAGGGAGCACACGTAGTTTGGCCTTCGGAGATGGTGTTCTTCGTCAGATACTTGCTGATTGACTATGACAGAATCGAAATCGCTGGTGTCTCCGATCGCGACGAGTGAGCCTGTCCTTTACTCGTACGCGGCGTTAGGCGGAACAGTTATGAACCGGGCTGCTGTGCTCCGGTACTATCGTACTACAGTGCTCTCTGCTGAACCATGTCGGGAGATTATATTGACGCTCCGCTGGTGGCGGGGATTGCCTGAGGCACGATTTTGGGGGAAGTCAACGACTTCTTCGGCGAACCGAGATAAAGTTGGCTTAGAATGTTTGAAGAGTTTCGATCTATGCCAGAGGGTAGGAGGCTGGCTGTAAGGGCATGCGAGATGAGGAAAATATGCTCTTAATAAATGCAGCTGGGGTACAATAAAACGGCTTGGACCGCATCCTCACCGTAGAGCAGCCTCGCTTCCTACGCTCCATGCGGCGATCTCAAGACCACGCGGGTACCGAAGGGCACGAGGTCGCCGTCCGACCTTATTCTTCTTTAATGTACTAGGTGAAGTTAAGCCAAATCGAGTGGAATTTGTCATTCTGTGAAAACCCGAAACAAGTGAATGTAATGTTCGATTGTCGCATTTAACAATAAACGAGTATATTGTATAGAGAAAAAGCACAAATCGATGGTGGAAACCGCAGCATAAAGACAATTAATTATCGTTCTTTAATATTTGGCAGTGTCATTCCTACTTTATTTGAGTCTTATTTATCATCATTTCATCATGAATTATTTCGGGTACCAAAACAACCGACAAGAAGTATTATTTATTAATTCAATTCTTTTTTCAATGAATGATCCTTTCCTTGTCCTTCAAACACGTTGCAATGTTCTGTCAATGAAGGCTGGCCTCATACACGGAAGAAATTCTCCCTTTCCTGAGTATTGTTTAATACTGCAAACCATTAAAAAATATAGCTCACTTTTGAAAATGGATATATTGTGTATAAAAGTAAAACAATCTTGATGAAGTCACATGACTCGTTGGCAGGTAAATGCTTGATTCAAGATCAATGCTGTATCACCGTAAATACAATGTTGTGAATTTGGGTGGATTTATCGACAAATAGAGTAAATACAGAGTAGAGCATTCTGCCGGAACATTTGTAAAGAAAAGGACGTGTAAAATGTAGTAAATTCATTTGAATGGAAGACAATTATTTAAAACTAAAAAGCAAAACTAACAAGCGCATCTCCCTTCGAAAGTTTGAAAAACAAGATCGGTAAATTAAAGGGAGGAGATTGAAAAAGAGAAAATGCGTGGAAGAGATATCCCCACTAACCTGTAGTTGTTTGGGGGCTGGAAAGCATGTAATGTCTCAAATGTCCGCTGCAGGTAGGCATGGTTGCATAAGCTACCCCCCAAAAGCTATTGCGGTTGGCAGTCGCGGGGAGAATGGTTGGAGGATATTATCCTGTCGTGATTCAACAACAAATTCTATCTTGCAATCATGGACATTTAACCTAAGGAAATCACGGATATTAAGGTGTTTCTGGGCCACAGGGGGCCCCGCAATAATAAAAGGTACAATTGTCTCAGGTGGCTCTTGAAGAGAAAAAGCTATATTTGTTTCATGTTGCTGTGTAAAGCGTAATCTGTAAAAAAAGCCACAGGTTTCCCATTGAAAAGAAAATGGGTACAATTGCTACAGGTGGGTAGCTCTGGGACAGAATACGATAAATTTGCCACAGGAGGCTCTAGAACAATAAAGGTACATCTTTAATAGCTAATGACTTCTGCATCTGCCGTTGGAGTGATAAGACCTGAATTAAGATAATGGGACTTAACTACTAAAGTATACGAGTATGAACGATAGTGCGCAAAGGTAAAACTAGAAATATATATATATATATATATATATATATATATATATATATATATATATATATATAATATATATATATATATATATATATATATATATATTTATACTGATAAGTGAAAAATAAAGTTCAACTCAATGCGCTTAGGTTAGGATAATAGTAAGAATTTCATTATTGCACTAGAAAAGTATCCTGGAGTTCCTCAACCCCCGTCAGGAACGCCACACATACGACTGTGTAACCATATAGCGAATTAAGCAATTCTTTTAAATGGGGATCTGTAGACCTCGGTTTAATCTAACACTGTATACACTGATCCCTTTTAGTGAAAGGGTGGGAGATCCTTATGAAAGATGGTATGTCCTCGCTGCGGTATCATATCAAACTCTCTCGCTTGTTTTCAGCGTCGCCATCATCTTTCCGGAGATGACACAGTACCTGAAGGGCAGAAGGACCTTCATGATGGTCCCCCACTCTAACTCGGCATCCTTGGAAGTGACGAGTCAAGTAGTAGCTTTTGAAGAAGCTATGAGCAAGTGAAATAAAATCCCTGAGAAATATCCAGGTCGTTTGGGGAGTTTCATCGATCATAGGGAAGGTCAAAACTTGCCTGACTGCAGTAGTTGCTAAGGGAATTTCCTTGTTGCACTTTCAGACCCCGGGGACCCAAGGCCTCGTAGACAGTGGTGACTTGAGTGTAAAAAGAGGCCTGTAGTAGTTGATAGCTTAAGTGCAGGGCTTGTTTCTGTTGGCTCTTTTATTATTTTATGTAGAATTTCTAAATTTATTACTTATAATTAGAGTCTTAATAAATATTAAAGGCTTGTTTTTTTTGTATATTTCTGGCAATGAATTTAGAAATGTCTCAATTAAGCCTTACTAAGGATATCAATCTAAGCAGCGGGAACCTAATAAACTTATCCTCATGACTTACCAGTGGTACACTTACAACAAAGAATCGAAATTTGTTAATCTCTCCATTATCAACTAAAAAGAAAACCATTTTTGGTTATGATTTTTACAGGAGACGAAAAGTTTTTTTTTAATACATCAATATTAAACGTTCTAGACAATATGTAAGTCTTTGAAGAAAATTAATCCCTAGATATTTTTAGTAAGATATTAAAGATATAATCCATTCTTATGTCCTTAACCCAAATCAGAGTATGACCAAAGTAGTTAACTCAGCTGAAGTGGACCTTTTACATACATCACTTAAAGAAAAATCCTACCATGAATTAATTAAAGAAGTGTGCTCCTTTATCAAGACCGCGTCTCCTCGTATCGCAAGAGAGACCATTCTAAATTTAAAGTATTTGAAATTAGAACTAATGAATGAATTACATTTTCTCTTTGGTGTTATAATTTGTAGATAATTTTATTCATCAAATTTTATATACTCTTAATATTTTTTTTGGCATATAGTGGGTTAGCTTAGGTAAGGTTAGAGGCCAGTTCTTTGATGAGTTGACCGCTCCCAACCTCTTAGAACAGCCAGACACGCTTGAGCAAGGAGATTCATTTTTTTGACGACCTCATATTTAGTTCGCTTGTTTTGTTTTTCCTGGCACTTGTACTACTGTTCAATGACGTTTTTATTGTTCCAAATTATTGAATTATAAATGAGATAATTGCTGTAAAAGTTTCTTCAGTCAATGACTAATGTATTCTCGGTATTTAATAATATCAGCAAATACGCACATTAAACAACAACAAATATACTTATTATAAATATCAGGAAATTGGCCCATTATGCATCAAGAATTATGGCAATTAAACTTAAAAGAATTGCCTGCAATTTTAAATAAAATTGCCGGCCTACTTGTTTGGTTACTAAGTGAATGGGGAAAATTATTTATAATTTATCTAACTATGTCGATAATTGGTTGGTTTGTGCTATTTTGAACGTAATTTATATTTACTAAGTTTTTAAATGATACGAAATTAAACATAATTATAAACTGTATATAATTAAACATATAAAGTGATTTAATAACTAAATAGAATATAATTATGGGATTTAAATGTTCCATCATTAATTTATATCAAGGATATTATAAATTAAAAAACAAAATTTTTGTTCTATCCTCGTGTTTAATTAATCCTCTTAAAAGTATTCAAATATGCAAATATAACTTTTATTATCATTTAAAGATTTTTCCTCCGTATTTTGTATATATACAAGTTGTTCCACAATTCTTTGAACAAACTTTAACCTAAGATTCCTTCAGGTTAAATAAGCATAATTTACTCTATGGAGGGGTATCCAAAAATGTTTAGTTAAAAAGTTACGAAGACTTGAAATGTTAAAGTACGATTCAATTAAACTGCAAACCTTTGCATCTAAATTCCCGGTTGGCAGGCTACTGCACTCGAAAGCGAAGATACATATGAACTCGGAGCGGTAGTTTATACTAGGCAGTGAACGACAATGGACCAACTACCGAATAGTGAACTTGCAGATATGTACTTAATTTACGGTATGCCAAATGTCAATTCTAGGAGAGCTGCGAGAATGTAAAGTGAAGGATATCCCAACAGACATGTGCCTTTGCATCATAATTTGCAGTTATACATAGGATACTGCGTGAAACCGGATCATTTCGCGTTGCAAGACCTGATGCAGGCCACCCTAGAAGTGTAAGAGACCCTGAGATGGAGGACAACATACTTCAACATTTTCTTAATGATCAAACAACAAGCACACGCATTGCAGCAAATGTCTTTCCTGCAAATAACAGTACGGTGTGGCGCGTGCTGCCAGACAACCTTCAACATACATTTCACATTCAGCGTGTTCAGAGCCTAAATGCTGACGATTATCCGCAGCGTGTTCAATTTGCCACGTGGTTTTTACAACAAGGACAAGAACTCGATTTTGAATCGAAAGTTCTTTTCACGGATGAAGCAACATTTACGCAAGAGTGAATATTCAACACGCATAATTTGCATTTGTGGTCCCACATAAATCCACATGGTACACGGGGAAGCATTCACCAAGATAGATTCTCCGTAAATGTGTGGGCAGGCATTATTGACAACTATCTCATCGGCCCCTACATCGTGCCAGAAAGTCTCACTGGACGCAATTATTGGGCAATTGCAGAGCAATGTGGTTCCAACAAGATGATGCACCGGCACACTTCACGGTTGCTTTTAGAAGTTATTGGATTATCGGTATCCAAACCGCTAGATTGGTCGTGGCGGACCAATCTCTTGGCCACCCAGGTCTCCTGACATGACACTCATAGACTTCTACCTTTGGGGACACCTAAAGAGTTTAGTGTTCGAAGCACCAGCTCATCCGAAGAAGAACTTAGCAGCAGGATTATTGATGCCTGTGCAAGGATTGCTGAAACTCCGGTGTCTCTTCACGAGTTCAGCAATCATTCTGCCGACGCCTCCGCGCATGCATCGCAGCAGATGGGTGGAATTTCGAACACCTATTGTGACTACTAAACTAACTTCAAACTCTGTATTTCTAAAAAGTAAACTTATTCTAAATTTAATTTTTCATTTGCCCAACGACACGCTCTCCCATAGAAGTCTTAGTAACTTTTAAACTAAACATTTTTGGATACCCCTCCATAGAGTAAATTATTCTTATTTAACCTGAAAGAACTTTAGGTTAAAGTTCGTTCAAAGAATTGTGAAACATCCTTTATATACATGTATTTATATAGTTGCCTTAGTGTTTGGCGAAAGTTATTTGTAAGAATGTAGGAAAAGATGATTGGCACACAAGAAAAATTTTTTTTAAATGAAATCGAAAGAAATAATTTTGAGAACAAACTTAATACTCATATCCATTAAATTCACCATTAGGCTCAATGCTTACCTGTAATTGGAGTCTAAAGTATTGACGTACCCGAATAAAGTGATCTTTGTCAATTTCTGGTGTTATGAGGATGTTGATTGATTCTCTCTCTCAACGAAGCACCGAGGGTAATTTTCTAGGTGATTGAGATCGAATGAGCTAGGAGGCCATGTGTGTGGGAGAATATGTTAGAAGAAATTGGGACGCATCTAAGCTTGGGTTGTTCTAGCAATATGAAATGGTGCAGAGCCTGTTAAAAAATGTAAGGTTTTCCGTTGTCTTCACTATCTAGGGCCTCACAGTCTTCTCCCAAACTTCGCTGTATGCAATTCAATTGAGTTTTAATCCATGCGTAAAAAGTGAGTGGTTATGACATTTCCCTCACTGCTAACGACTCCCAAAACCATCCCAGTTGCTGGAAACTTAGGAAAACATTTCAGTTGGAAAATCGCTTTGCACTTTGCCTAAACATCTGTCAATCTATCAAAGATAAACCAAATCATTGGATTTTCTTGATGTATCAACATGGAGAGCAAACGCTTTGCATGGATCAAACGATTCTCATTTGTTTTACCTAACGCGAGTACACTCGCGTCAACAAAATAACCTAGCTCTCGGACGGGGGGCCTCCATACCTGTAAGCTCGAATATAATATTTTACAAGTTTAATTCATTAGTCATCATTGCCCTTCTCTTCCTCACGAAGTAGGGCTGGTGAATTCTTTAAAATTCTGCGACAGTAATATGGATTCACTTTTGTGCATCACATATGACTTGTAAATAACGGGAATCTTCATGTACAACTCTTCTGATAGTATATTCTGAAAATTTGAACTGCTTTACAAGGACTCTAATTGATTTTCCAGAGTTTTATTGTATTTTCTTGTACTTTCTACACAAAATCTTGGGTTCTGAGAGTATTCCAACCCTCTGCATGTGACGATCTCTATATGGAGCTTCCAATTCTGTTCTAACTTTAGCAACGAATAATCGGCCAACTTACAGAAAGTGAGGAATTTTTGTATCATTATGTTGAACTTTTTTGGACACGATTGCAGCTCTCCCTTTTATTTGCTTCCTCAGTTTAATGTCATTCATTAATGATTAATCTGTGAAAGAATGTAAAAAATTAGGTTATATATATATATATATATATATATATATATATCAACTTCTAGTTTTAACAGAATTTCTGACTTCTTAATAAGTTTTCTGACAATAAGAATTTAATCATATCTAACTGTACTTTGTTGTCTTATGATTATAGAACCTGAAGATGGATTATACGCTCGAAACGTTGTTCCTTAATATCAAATAAATCGCATGTACGTGAGCCTCCTGCGTGTCATTACCTTCGCCGTGAAATTGAAGATCAGACTGGTCAGCAGCAACTCATTTGACTATATAAATATATATATATATATATATATATATATATATATATATATATATATATATATATATATTATTTGGCAATGGTATGAGTTACTGGTGAGGCGCAATTTAATTTTCAAGATGAAGGGAATGACGAAAAATAATCCAATTTATTCACAATAACAACGTGTCGAGCTTATCCGCTCATCTTCTGGTTTCTATGACAATTCATTAGCAATATTTATAATAATTGAATACTTTAAATAAATAATTACTGCAAAGTTATGTGGTATACAAAGGTTTTGAAAACTATAGTGAATAACACACCTTAACACTAAGCGGTGAAATATTTTAAGTGAAGAATATTTCAACAATAATATTGAATATGGTTTGTTAGGTTGTGGTATTTACGGAACAAGAAGAGGAATGGACGAATTTCTTGAATCAAGAGTTGGTTTTAAAGATTTTATATATAATAATTCTGCCATCCTGAATGTGGTCGGACATTTATTGCTGTCTATGATTTTAAAGTTTTCTATTGTTATTGACGTCTTGCAATTTATTATGTGATCTACTTGAATGTATATATATATATATATATATATATATATATATATATATATATATATATATATATATATATATATATATATATATATATATATATATATATATATATGTTGAAACTCTGTATTCCTACCATGTATAAAGTTGTAAATGATCTTTAAAAAGTAAAATAGTGAATCCAACAATAATTTGTCGTCTGTTTGTTTCTCAGATGGCATTTAGATTCGATATTTCACATTAAACTTTGAAAACCGAAGCACTCAAAAGCAGCTCTTTCAAGAGAGTTTTAGCTCTTTTTAATATTTGCATCTAATCTCCAAACACACTCGATCAGAACATAGTAAGCAACTATGTGATCCCTGACATACATAATCTGGTGCGTAATCTTTATTTCCATGCTACGCTTGGCACATAGAATCCTATTGATTGAAGCATTTTTCACACTTTATTACTATTAATATTAGTAAATACTTAAGAATTATTCTCCAACATTTTCATTTCTTGTAGGGAATTAAAATAGGTGGGAGTCGGAATTTAACTAATATGTGTGCTAAAAACGTACCTCGAAAATTCAACATAGCCTAAGTTCAAATTAAATTAGTTTCCTCGGAAGAAAGAGACTTAATTTCCTTCTGGCAGTTCTCTTCTAGGGACCAATAACGGATACGAAATAACTGAAAATTATTCCTTAGGAAACATTCCTTTAATTAGTTTTATGTCTAAAAGGAACCTAACTTTTTATTACTCAGATGTCTATATGATCAATAATTGAAAAATGGCGAATTTATATACAACATATTGACGAGGAGAATTTTATTATTATCTCCTCCCTTCCCAAAATTTACAGGTGAGAAATATTCTTTGTATTCGATGGACCTGTTACCGCTTTTATAAAATTTGAGAATTACGAACCAGCAAAGTCCATAAACTCCATTCTAGAATAGAAGGAGAGAAAGGGGAAGCTAAAATAAGTACTATAGTCAAGGAAAGTACTAAGTAGTATAAATACTAAGTCAAGGAATTAATTTAATTGCCATTGTTGGTTAGAATCCAGTCTTTATTGACATTCGATCAATATAATTACCTGAAATTGGGACCTGAAGCAATTATTGGTACAAGTAAGGCAAATGATCGTAAAGACCCTTCAATTCCTTTCATTAAATACCCATTTGATTCTATAAATAATGATTAGGGTTAAGAACTAAAGGGGATAATGAGGGCAAGAAAGTTCAAGCAAAACTAATGTATCTCAAAGTTAAGTTTTATCCTTTTATATATTGCATAAAAATAAACCGATGTATTGTGAAAAATAACATTAATTTATCTCTTCTTCAAGAAATTGAATATTCCTATATGATCTACATAGAAAATATTTGTAATTATTAGTACATAAGAAGGATTTGTAATAAAATGTAGCTAACTCTAGGACGCACGCAGAAATAAAGGGGTGAAATATTACACAAAGGAAGAGAAAGAAGTGAAATAATGTTAATGATCACGGATGAGAATATACAACTTAGAAAATCTTTTCATCTTCAAATGCTTTTGTCTTTAGGGACCAATTAAAGACTCCAAATACAGCGGCCTAGTCGATCAGTAATACCGAGAAATATAGATGCTGCATCCGGCAATCTTATTAATTGACTTTGATGCTAGGAAATCTTGTATTCCTTTTGGATTATTCGTGACGCTGTACTCGAAGTACCGAACATCGCTCTTCTTTGTGTTGTTGTGGTTTAGGGGGGAGGGAGATTAGCGAAAGCCTAGGGAATATCGGTCTGATAGGTATATTGTGCCTTCAATCGCATAGAGAAAATCGTGGTTTCTTTGGCTAAGAAATATTTACCTTTAATTCGTATATTTGATAAATAAATGAGAAATCTTCTAGAAATCGGCATAAGCCAAAAATATTAGCGTCAAATAGCGTATTTATTTGAATATTCATTTGTTGAAATTTATTGTTGTGTCTTCATATTAAATACTAAAAAGTGGAAACCAACGAGAGTGTTGGAATCTATATTACAGTGGATGAGCACATCAATGAAGGGGAGAGGGAGTTAGATCCAAATACCAAATTAAATTTAAATTAAGTTTGAATTTACTGTTTATCCTAAACTTACTCATTCGAGTAGTTAGATAGAGATTTTTATGTTGGTCATAGTGATGGAAACAACAACTCTATTTTCTAAACCATGATTCTTGGTGTGTACAAATAATGTCATCCTAAATCCATTTATAGTGAAATTCATAATAATCTGAACAACTTATATTGCCTTATATCCTTAAATATTTATTCATGAAGCAGATCTGCAAGATGAAATAACATTTTATTGTAACTTAAAAACTAGGAATATCGAAATTAATCCTTCTTTACATAGTACAAATGAACCTCAACCTAAGTGCATTTTTCTTCTTTACAATCCCTTCCTTAAACCTATTGATAGTAGTTTTTAAACAATAAATCTTAAAGTACTTAATAGTTTCTTAAATTCTTTTGACAAGATAATTGAAGAATAATGGACTCATCATAATAATATGCAACGTATGAAATATAACGTAAAAATTGGGATAAAATTTACATTGGACAAACTTAACGTAACCTATCTTGGAGTTTACGAGCAGATGTTCTGTAGGTCCAGCAACAATTTAAATCGATTATTTAAACAAAGAATTTCACTAATCCTACCCCTTGAATTACAAGCTCTGTTGCCATGCAGTTGTGGCAGCTTTACCTGATTTCCTCCCAAATTATAGTTCTTGAATTAGAACTTTAGGTTCCATCAGGTCATCAGATCGATTATCACCTCACAGATAAGAATCGTCTGACCACTTGGAGGAAGCCTCCTAATATTTTAAAAGTTCCCTCCATGTTTTTTATCTCTTGCACTTTAGTCACTATTATTATTTTATATTGTTGTTGCTCTTAGCCTAAACTTTGTCTGTGTTCGTACAACTGAAGTACGGACCTCGATGTTCCAAACCTAGTTCTGTTCTTGTGATAATAAAAAAGTCAATCTCTTATATACAGATTTTAATTGCTAAGTCATATATATACAGGCTTCACGGCACATCGGAATAAAGGAACTTCTTGTATAATAATAATACTCGATATTTCTTTGAATTTGGACTTCACTGAAACCTATATTCTGGTTGTTAATAACCTGAGAATAAAAATGAGTGAAAAACATGAAATTGCCTTTTTTTTTATTCCTATACCCGAATAAATATTTTCGTAGTGGCTAATCGATCCGGCAGGAAAAAAAATGAAGACTTTCTTAGCTAATGAGAAAAATATAAACGCGTGAATGTGTCTATTTCAAGTAGTCTTTTCTATTTAATAAAGAAGGCGAGAGTGAGAAATAATAATGAATTTCCATCACTTCTGGGTAAAAAAGAAGCCCGGATAACTTGAAGGGTGAAATGTCTTGCAAAATGATATCCATTGCTATTCACAAGGGTTTTTCCCCCGAATGTTTCCTCGTAAATTATTTATCTACCCACATTTTAATGATTGATTTAGTTTCATCAAATGAAGAGAGATTGCATGCTTAGTCTTGGTAGTTAATTAACCTATCTTGCAGAATAATTGCACATATTTAATAAATGCTCAGAATTATTTCTTTTTTTAATAGAACTATTTCTTATTTGTACCCAGGCTTCAATTGACCATTCAATATTGACATTGATAATGCAAAATAATTTAGAATTTCAACAATTATATACATAGGCGCTTAATAGAATCTGCTCTTATAAAGGAAATTCCAAACTTTATACTTCCGATGGGCAATTCAACACTAATCCCTTGATAAGCAGAAGAATGGCTTGGCCTATGATAAATAATGCCCAAGCTCCATTCCGACTTGTAAATTTGTGTGTCCTTAGGATAAGCATAACTCTGTATTCATTAATTTGCCAGCGATTGAAGATGGCGGATGTTTCCATCAAAACCTGGTTTCTCAATAAATCGATCCTAACACTGTGGTTTCTTTCCTGCATATATTTATATATGTATATATAATATATATATATATATATATATATATATATATATATATATTTACTCCGTTTATTTATTTAAATTTACTTTCGTGCTCCATTATAAACCTAATGTTTGCATAGTTGACATAAAATGCCAAATGAATATATGCCCAAGTATAAAAACCTAATTTAAAAGAGGAAAAACTAAAAATGCTGAAATAAACTAAAGGTACAGAGCGACTGGAAAGTAATTGGCAATATAACTATAAATATTTTATTACACCGTCGATTTTTTTTTTTAATGTAGGTAGACGACTTTTACAATTTACTCTGATATATAAACAAGGGACAACTAAAGGACAGAGATGTTTAAACTATGTACAAACACCGACATGAATACCTCTATTTGGGAAAGTCCGACCCGGACCGTCTAAAGATAATTAAAAAAATATCTACACCAAAGCGAAGAGTTAGGATAAAAAGCTTAAGACTGCATAATTAAGCCAATATTTAATAATCTTCCCTAATAGAAAATTGGGCTAAAAAAAAAATTGTGAGTTCTTTTTCAATGCAGAGAAAGTAACCATTCGTGATATACTTCGACAGCTGTTTTTATATCGACTTGATACTTTCCATTACGTGTCTAACCTTTTCCTTAATCTGTTTATAATAAAAAAATCATTAAATTGCTAACTGTCTGATCTATTTTATAGATCTAGGTATATAATTTTAAATAGATAGATCAAATGATGCCTCAAGCATCGAGTACACCGTTAAAATATACAATTCAGCTTGGATGATCATGTATTCTTTTGAGGAGAACAAGGCAATGGCTTCGCCACTTCTCCCTACGGGAGAAACTTGCGGTTCGCTACTAAGATTGGTCGTATGCTAAAACCAACTTGAAATGCACATTTGACCTAAAAACCTTTTTTATGTATTTTACATTTTATCCTTTTGCATATAATAAATTTATAAATAATTGTGAAGCTGCACTAAATCTGATAAAAGTGCATTTCATATTTTTCTTAGCAAACCGCCGTAAAATTTAAAATTTGAAAAAGCAGCCACGGTTAAATTTTTATAAATTTTCTGAACTTCGCCAATTATAATAATTTTAAAAAGTAACTCTAAACTAAATTTCCTCCCTTTCAAAATATCACGTTGCTAAAATATAGTTATAGAATAGAAGATAAATAAATAATTTTTTTCTGAACTTCACCATTTGAAATTCTTTGGCTTTTAAAAATTTATAAAATTTCGGTACTTATATCGATATAACTGATAAAAAAATGTCATAACCAAACTAAGATGAAATTATTATTTAAATACACAAAAAAATCCCCTTTAATTATAGAGTTAGTGATGATGATGATGATGATAACTGAAGTATTCTGCACCAAGAACAAGCGAGTGCTGTTCTACATTGAAAAATGAGTCAAGACTCAATGTAGAGGTGATAATAATTTTAAAATTAAACAATTAATAGCTCATGGGAAAAGTTAATATTAGTAAATAGGGCAAAGATAGGATTAATGTAAACTTGACATTAAATTCCACATCGTACCACCTCTTGCTAGCTTCATAAATATTACTTGGATAGTTCATAACTTTTAGTCTTAAAATCGTTTTAATAGTTTAAACTTTTAATTTTTTCTCTGGCTAATTTATAAATATATAATCCACACGCTATTGTACCACTTCTTTACATTGAAGTGAACAATCAACTCCATGAGCATTGGCAAAGCAACAATCTACAGACATATAAACTTCATATCTCCTGCCTGTACCGGCCAAACCTCATATATTTCTTTGTAATTTCGGCCAGCTCTCATTTTTCTCTTAGACTGATAGATAGTTAGATATATATCATATCTTTTGCACAATTGTAAATCACCAAATAAAAAATAAAAATAATTTTTTTGAAAATAACTTGTAGAATCGAATTACATTTAAAGACAACATCTGCTACATAAAATTAATTTTTTTATATACATAGAATACAAAATAATATAGAAGGATTTTCTGGTAAATCATCGCCATATGAATTTGGGTAAATTATTTAGTGTTGGGCAATTTATTGCCGAGTATATACCTCCCTATTCCTAGACTAATTAAAATCTAAACTTCAATCTAAAGAACTTTGGGTTTTCGCAAATAAATTTGAACTTCATCCAAAGAAATAGGTGTTTTGCATAAACTAAATTTTAATCCAAAGAGATCCTCTTTTTCATAAATATAGTTTTATTTTAATCATAATAAATTGAGTTTTAAATTTAAGGGAATTTTGGGTGAGTTGTTTTCTTCTTGAATCTTTTGACTTCGACCCGTGACGGATCCTTTGAGGAAAAAGACAAAAACAGATAAAGATGAAAATGTATAAGAGAAGGAACTAGCTCCCTACGGAGTGTACTGGACAAAGAATCCCCTTACTCAAGGCCCTTCGATGTTTTCATGTATTAGTGCAAATAATTTATTGAATAAAACACAGTTTGACTATTTTAAATTAATGTACATTCAAAATTGGAATAGGAAAAAATGAAAAAAATATATTTTAAAATACAATTAATGAGGAATATAAAACTTATTGCACAAAAATATCTGACCTCCGCGCATAGTAGTTATCTCTTAATCTATGGAAAATTGACTGTATTATTTACGCCAAAGGAAAATGCAGAATAAAGTAAAATATCATCGCCGGAAAGAAGCGTTCCTAACAAGTTGTTTATTACCTCTCTCATTAGGATTTTATGCCACTAATTATAATGACAGGAATAAAAGATTCCATCCACGTTTCCAAATAAATCACTCGCAAGCTACAATATTCGCTCTGCTGTTAGATGCGTACCCAGTTTCTTGCCTCGTTAGCCCTTATTTTAAGACAAATCCATTTGGGAGTAACGTGTATGAGGAAGGTTAACACTCTCGCCTTCCTATATCCAATGAAAGAAGAATGAGTTTGTGTAGCTAATAAACATGTGTCCCTAAGTAAGTAGAAAAATAACATGGATAGAAATAATCACAACAAATAATAGTCAAATTAGATTAGATTTGATGGGAAAGAAAGAGTGAAGACTGATCAATACGTGTAAAGACTGCTTAAGTGTATTATGAGCTACGGGTTGAAGGCAAAATTCAGTGCGAAAGATCACCAAACATCATATTTATTCTTTTGACAAAGCATAAAATCGCGCAGGCGAAAGTAACTGTTGAACCAAACCAAGCCGTGGCTGACTCATTGTCAAAGATTACAATTATTCGATAGCCATATCTAGCTGGATACTAGTATTGCGCTGCTATTTCCAAACAATCCTTTCTAAAATCAAAATATTAAAAAGCGAAACCAGCTCTACTGATAATCAGAACTGGAGAATGAAAAAAAGAGAATGTAATTTTGTCTTATGAATCGTTTTGTACTTCTTTCCATCCTCAGGACAGGTTAACTTATTAAAATGGCCCGAAGCAGACTTGAATGGTTACAGCTCGCCCCTCTCCCAAAAGTATTGAGTTCAAAGCCTGATGTTTTGGGAGCCATAGCATGTACGTAATTCTCTTGCTCATGCTGCAGCGGAAAAAAGGAGAGTTAATTGGTGCATGTAACCTTTCCTAGGTCAAACTCGGCTATTTTCATGTGCATTTAAAGTCTAAGTAACCTATTAATAGATCTAACTAGCTATGTAACTTTTACTAGTCTTATGCTAAGTAACGTTTTCTGAGCCTAACTAAGTTAAATAACCTTCCCTATTAAAAACTAAGCCATATAACCTTTTCAAGGCTTAACTAAGCCTCAAAACCTTCCCGCTCCTAGCTCAGACTAATTACCCAATTAACCTTACATACACCTAAGTATGCTAACTAATGGTTGGTTTACAATCTTATAAAAGCCTTTCTACTAAATTCTATGGAATGAAGAAATCCAAACCAATTCGCTTAAATCTCCCAACCTCGTCTCCCTAAACAATTTAATCCTCTTTCTTTCACGCCTTATACACCGAAATAAAAGAAATATTCCAGTGAAACCTCAATAATTTTGGTTTTACTGCCACATCTCCTCCTCCTTCTATATGAACGAATTAATTTTGTTCTTTGTAATTTGTCAAAGTAAATTGATAAAAGACGAGGCTTAAATATCCTGGGTGATTGCTATTTAATTACTATTATACTTTTAAAGAATCATTATTGTATTTACACATTATTATTAATTATTTCTTAACGCGGGATATCAAACACAATTGTCCGTAAAAGTAGAAAAGGAATTTTAACTCTAGCTTTCTTGAGACGGGGCCACAACTTCGGGAACTTCCAAATTGAATAAATTCTTATCAATTTACCGCCTTCCACTCATTAGTTCCACCAAGGCAGAAGATTGGTAATAACGTGAATTTAGAACTGCGGATCCAAACAAATACGACAAGACAGACCAAAATCAGAACATCCATCTACTGACTAACCATACCCACTGTGACTTATGTACGTGACGTTTCCACAATGCCCTCACATATACAAACGTACATTTGACAGTGTATTTATGGCATATAAAGATGAGAAACAACAAGCGTGCTCTCTTCATATTTCAAACATGTCTTCTCATTGAAGTGAAATGTATGACGAGCCTCATAACATGCTAAGGATTTTTCTGGTGACAAAATAAAGTCACCATCAGTATGCAATGCCATAATCTGAAGGTAAATGAGGAAAATTTCTAATAAAAAAGATTTAGGTATAATAATACATACTGAATTCTAGAAAAGTTCTACATTTCTTTGATATGCTAATAGCAGGTGTAGCAAACTTAACTATTATCGAAAATAATTCATGACCCGATTACCTGGGCTAAAATCAGCGCCCATTCAAAATACAGCAGAAAAATGCACGGAAGTAAAATTGGCTCCTGGCAAAAAAGATATTACTGTCTGAGACTTGATAACAGTTGCTTTAGATCAGATTTGGGGTCGGAGGGGAACGAAACAAATTAAAGTTTTTCTTTATGAAGGAAATTAGGTTTTCCGGAATTAAAAGGTGGAAATTCAATTTCCTCTCAAAATTTCTTAAATGCGGATGTCAAACAAAACATTCTGTTTCATTTGCTAATGAAAGAATGTAGAATATTTTGTTGATTATTTATTTGATTATAAATTATTCCTACTTTGTGCATTAGTTCTCTGGGACAATTTTTAATCTTTTTTATTCTCTCTTTGCAATTTTTATTCTTTTTCCTATTTATTTTTATCATAATTAACCTTTTTAATCTTTCCTCATTGCATTTATAATATTTTTTCAATAATTAATTTCTTCCAGTTAGGATTTCAAAATTTTTTTATTCTCCTTTTCCTATTCTCATTTCTTTTATATATATATATATATATATATATATATATATCTATATCTACCAGGCAATGGCTTCGCCACTTTCCCCTACGGGGGGAGCTTGCGCTTCGATACTAAGATTAAAATTTAATATCTTAAAAAAAGCAGCCATGGTTAAATTTTTATAAATTTTCTGAACTTCGCCAATTATAATAATTTTAAAAAGTAACTCAAAACTTTTTCCCCCCCTTTCAAAATATCACGTTACTAAAATATAGTTAGAGATAAAATAAAAAAGCAGCCTTACTTAAATTTTAATAAATTTTCTGAACATCACCAATTGTAATTCATTTTCTTTTAAATCATTATAAAGCATCGGATAATCATATTTATTTTTTTTTTAACTAAACTATTTTATTTTTTCAAACTCTAAAGAAATTCTTAGAAATTTAAAATATACTTAAGTCATAACCAAACTAAGATGAAATTATTATTCAAATACTCAAAAAAATCACGTTCTTAAATTATATATATATATATATATATATATATATGATCATGTTTTCTGCATTCTTAAGTTCTATTTATTTTTGTTATTTTCTTAATTTTAAACTCTTTCCTCCTTATCAAAATAAAATTTCTATTTATTTCCTTTCTTTCCATTCTCTATGCTCTTTTCTTTTCTTTTAATTTTTTCCCTACATTCTCCTTATTTTAGTTTCCCTCCTGCCTGTTCATGGACCGATCTATTGATTATTAGTAGGAAGCAAGAGACCTGCTGATTCATTCCTTTTATTATTTGTTAATCACTTTAAAGCCTTTTGTCATTCACTTCACAAAGCCTTTTCTTTCTTGCTTCATCTTTGTCTTTTCGTTTAGCTACAAAAGAAAAGATGATATAGGCTCTATTATTTGTAGTTATGGAGGCCATAAAGGCAATAAAATTTTTTAATATATATATATATATATATATATATATATATATATATATATATAATGCCAATTTCATTATTGTTTCCAACATTTTCTCTTTATTTCTTCACTGGTTATGAATTGTGTTTGTTAACTCAAGGTGAAAAGATTGGACAAATGAAAGTGCTTTTGTCTTTTATTTATCCTTCCCTAATTTAGAAAATGACCATGTGAGCGGAACATTTTGTGTAGTGGAGAAAAACGGAGGAGCCAAATTATATGACAAACAAATTTTCTTCTTTAGAGATTTGATGGTTATCAATAATTAGTTCAAGATCATACAATACAGGCCTCATATTTAAGATCTTGCAGAATGCAATTCAAGTCTATTTTAGAATTTTATTGATTTCTAAATACCCTTAACAATACTACTTTCGACTATCCCAGTTAATTAACTGTTAAAGATGGGCAGATTCGTGCAGGATTAAACCATTATATCTTTTTGCATCGGCTTCTTTAAACCGATGTCGCTTATTCCACTATAGGCTAAAACGAAGCTTATATATTCCTCTTCTACATTTACGGGCAATTGGGTTTGATATTCCCGCCTTTAAAAATAATTAATAATAATTTGTGTAAATACAATAATAGTTCTTTACAAGTATAGTAGTATTAAATAGGAATCATAAGCCTGGAATATTTAAACTTGGAAGATTTTCGAAATATAAGTTCTTTTTTTGTCTTTCAAAACATTCTGAACGACATATTATTGTATATGTACATTAGGGTGATGACTTTTTCACAACCTCATATCCCTGTGTCATCATTTGATGAGCTTTAATTAAAGATTATATAAAATATTGCTTTCAAGGTGATTTGATAAAAAAACCTCACGCACAAAATAATTTTAAAAATTTTATTTGTCAGTTTTTTTATCCAGTTTTTGAAGTCACTGGCAGCATATACAAGATTGAACACAAGGTAATAAATTAGTTACAATAATGTCATTGGACAGGATAAATCTCAGTGATAGGTTATCCTTGTTGCGGCAGGACCCGTGCAAGTCTTGCATAACTTTGACCGCACGCTCACAGCACTGGTTGCTTCGGGCAATATTGATTGGAGATTCATCTGTTTTCCAGTGGATTTTTTAGCATTTGAGACCTGTTGGGTATTCATTCAGAGCTGCAGATAGTTCATAAAATTCTCAAGCGTGGAACAAGTGTGTGCTGAACCAATGGTCAGCCCATGAGTAAGAAATGAATGAACAGGTTTTTCGCACCCTACTCCAGGTGTCAGGAATCAGAATGAACGCAAGAAGGGCTAGAATGTCACGAGAGTTCCAACGTGTATTGCTGATGTTTGGGATCTTTTGAAACTTTACAAAGGGGACCTCATACATCTTAGTGAAGTAACGAAGGACACGCGTGAGGTGATAGAGAAACTTCATGTCGTCTCTCCAGCCGCCTGTTTCCTTAATCTCAGTTTTACCGTTGCTGAAGGCTGCTTTCAATTTATCATAATTTCTCATCAAATCATGCACAAATAAGTACTCTATGATTGGTGATTTAGTCGACCCATGTAGCTCATCGTCCATGACAACGCGAAGAATTCGATCCAGGCCATGGTGCTGGCAACTGATGAACTTGGGTTTGGCGTGACCTTTATCTTCGAACATTTGCTGCAGTTGAACAACAACGCGTGTCTTTTTGCCGGTATTCACGCTTGTTGTGTCGACAAAAAGCATAACAATTGATCCCCACAGGTTGAACTCCTCTAACACACCCTGGAGCCTTTTTGCAATTGTTACAGCTTTCTCATCCTTCAATTTGAGCGCAGCCAACTTTATTTCTTTCGTTTAATTCTTGAGTATCACGAAATGATATTCAAAGTCCTCAATGCGTTTGCCATCAAAGTGTAAGCTCCACTTTTCCAGATGAAGCGTGCTCACCAAGTGCTTCTTCACCTGAGCAGCTCTCGTGTAGATAGTCTTGTGGATTACTGACTGACATGGGGTTGGGATGTCAATGCCCTCACTAGAAATCTGGCGAGATACCTTTGCTGCTCTGTGGGACGACCTCTTTGAGCTTGTAGCAAGGAGTCTTGCTAATCCTGTTGGGTTATGCTTCCTTTTCCTCGTTGATGCTGAATTCTCATCTTTCAAAGAACTGTATTTGGTGTTATTGGATGAGTCCGTGCTAGTTTTGGAACAATCAGGTGGTGCTGAGCTGGAAAAGGGGTACACAGTCACTTCCATTGCCTTCTTTCGCTTGGATGGTTGGATGGTCTTGGCACTAGCAGGTTTACTAGTCGAATAACCAACCTGGCCTTTGGTCAAAATTTGCTGTTTATAGAGGTTCTCATCTTCTTTGCACAACCAGTTGCCTTTCACCTTGATCACGTCAAACAGTTCATTCAAAGAATTAAAGTTTTGTTTCTTTCTGCTGTACTCATATTCTTTCAGAAGGTTTTCTAGTTTTACACAAATGACTTGATCAGATACATGCGGGAAGTTCAATGTTTTGCTTCATAGGGCTTTTAGCTCCCCAACCATTAGGCCAATCCTCTCCCTCCGTTCTTTGGTGGTGGATTCAAGAAATTTAAAGCGTCCAACGACTTGGATTTTTAGGGGTATGCGACTCTGTTCACTTATGGGTGCTTCATAAACTACCACGTTGCCTCTTCTTGATGGTGCTTGAAACTGGACTAAGTTATTGGTCCAGGTTTTCTTGTTCTTCTCCGTGTTAAAAGAGCTCTTCTTGAACGACATGTTTTGTACTCAGCAACTGAAATAGAAAATAAATCTAAATATTAAATAGGTAACAAAATAAGGAAACTGTTATTGAGCTTTCATATATTTTATTAAAAAACAAGCAGATTACAATTCTAAAAAATAAGAGAAAAGGCGGAGACTAATAAAATATTATATGCTATTATATTATATAATTAGTGAGAGAGTTAAATGTAGCTTACCAAATAATACCAGGATCTCTTTACAATAAACGCTGGAGAATACACAACAATTATAATAAGGCAATAATAATATCAACGCCGTTAAAACTGAACTAGTAACTACCCGCTTTAAACATCTTGCTTATATACCGCACGCGAAATGGCTAAAGAAAATTCTGGTACTCTACAGAAATCACCCAAGCGATGATTTTCTGGAAAATTCCATATAATTCTATGGTACCTAAATTATTGCACAAGTCTGTTTTATGACTTATATATTTAATATAAATATTTTTAACACATATAAAATGCTAAAATGACCTATATTACATTTCAAACTGGTTTGTGCGTGACATTTTTTAATATTTCAATGGAATAAAAGTAATTTTTGTCATTAATAGGCAAAAGTTCATTCATTCGTGCTACAGGAAATAATTTTTTTATAAAAAAAGTCAAAAAGTCATCACCCTAATGTACATCATGATTCCCATTCAGCTTATCTCATTTTAGGGACATTGGCAACTAATCATACAGAATTAGAGACTAGCAAAGACCCTAAAAATCCACTCGCGGATAGTTTAAGAGTGAAAGGAAAGGATGGAAGTAAGAGGTGATCGAATGCAGTAAAGGATAGAGAATATAAACAAAATAATTCAACAATTCTTGTCTCTATGTTATAATTTAACGTGATATTTATCAATTATATTCTTTACCACATTGCTTTCAAAATATAAAATATTACAACTAATTTATTCCATGTCTGTGCTATTTTTAAAGAAAAGAAATCCTCGAGTTTTGAAAGCTATAAAATTTGTCTACTATATTCTAACCGTAATTTTCTCTCAGAATTTGGTTATGTTGTTCTTTTATTGAGTTATACTTTACATTATTGAACCCATTTAGCATTGTAAAAGAAATTCCTCTGACCCCCTTCCCCCTTTATCGGAGACCACGTGCTATGGTATCCCGCCAAGGACAACGTCACTGTCTGTTAGAACATTCACGAATTTTTTACTCCTGAGCGCATTGGGGAAATATTCCCTAATCGTACGAATTCGTCCGAAGCCTCGTCAGCCCTGTTGACGAGGCGAGGAAGAGCTGCTGTTTCTCGCACCTCGCCGCTAAATGATAAATCGACTCCGTCTCTGGATTAAGACGTCTAGAGCTTGTGACTCCTTTCTCCAAACTCCCCCCTCCGCCTCAGAATCGGGCATAACTCGAGTTATTTTGTAGTTCAAGGCCGTCCTTATCGTCTCTAGTCTAAGTAAGTCCTGTGAACGTTCGTCAGACAGCAAGACTTTCTCAGCCGTGATTCTACCCCAGTCATTTGGTAGTTTCTGTAAACGGCAATCCTTTGTATTTACGCAACAGTCTTCCTTCGTTTAATCAAACCGAAGAAAATATCCATCGATTAATTACCTTAATGAAAAAGACGTTTCCTATTCCCGTGGAATTACGAGTAATCCAATTTTTCTCGTCGAACGTCATCTTTAAAGATTGGCTATTTTCATCGGAAAGTTGGTTCGGATCATGCTCCACCTCTTCATTCGGACCGTGCCCCACTTGCCTCATCAGATCCTTCCCCATTCGCCTCATCGCAAAAAGGACCTTCCTCGAAGTCATTGATCCGTAAGACTGAAACCCCCACTCCATTATTAGTATTGTCACGTTTACCCTTTTGATCTGAGCCTAGTTACATTAATAAATTAATTCCATTTGGGAGTCCCTCCTCATAATAATTATCAAGAGACTATTTCAATTTAAATAATTCCCCTTTGCTTATTATTATTCTTATTTTGATCTTTGTAAGTAAAATTATATTTTTGTCGTTTCATCTTTAACTAACCTTGAAAGAGGCTCTCGGCATATTTAAGTAAATTTCGCCAACCAATTATGCACTTTGTCTGATTATTAAGGATCTGAAACCCAAAGCCTCAAGTTTGACCTCCTAGTCAGTCATTAATCCCTTCGAACAATCCTTCAACGGTTCGCGTTGTAGTAGGTGATTAAGTCATCTCCCACATAATATAGGAGTATTCTATGGTATAGAGTGGTGTACCAGGAAACGCATTTTTAGTGAACTTGTTTATTATTTTAAATAATTCAATACGTTCGGGGCGCAGATACTGATGTCTTAGTGGCAGTAAATTCAGATGCTGCAGCTTGTCTTCAGAAGATCTATTTCTAAATTCGGGATTCCATTTCATTGCTCATCACTGGACAAGTTCCTAATTGCCTTTGTCTTCTCGTATACATGGCGACCTAAATGTACCCTATACTTCAAATAGTCATAAAAGCGCTTTATATCAGGGAAGAATAATAACTTTTGATTTAAATGCAAAATGTCGAGCAACATATTTATCATCTTAACTTATTTGACCTTTGTGATGCTATAAAACATTATTTTGAAAACGATGTTATGAAAAACTGCAGCCATCGAAGAAGGTATCAGAATAATATATCCTATTTTTATTTCTGAAAAATATGTGATTCTTTCGATTGAGTATAAGCCTTCAATCTCAAACCAGCCCATATCAAGATATGAAACATTCCCTACTCAATCCTCATTTAGCCAACTCTTTTTTTTTTATTTGCATAGATTGTTATTCCCTTTTTACATTTTAATTATTTCCATACTAAAAGTTAATTACTTTCCTTTTAGATTCTCTTATACTTACATCTTTGAGGTTTTACTATCGACATATCACTATATAACATATTTTGTGTTTTTCAATTATGATATATAGAACTTACGTCAAAAGTAACTTCACTGTTTACTCTTTAAACGATTACATAGAATGGTAAAGAAATCTTTAGGAATAAGCTTGATAGATGATTAGGGAGTCACTTTTAATGATACATGAACATAAATATGATTATGCAAGTGAACGTTTGTGTTATCGTGACTCATTAAAAAAAGAAAGCATAAGTGTGATTTGTGGTAAAGAAAAACGGGTTACCATTTTTGCCAAAGAAGTGTGGTGGGCATTAGCTGAAAGTTTTCTACTCTTATTCTTCCCATTTTTGAAAAACAAAAATTGGAAGTTTTCTCAAACTTTTTTATTATTGAAGTAGAAACACAAAGAAATCGGAAAAATATAGGCTTTTTAGTCGACTGCCTTTCCTATCGTGAAGATATCAGACATTTAGATTCAAGTCAAAAAGAAAAATACTTAAAAGGAAAAGAGTTACAGTTAAATATAGAGATGACTGATCTCCATTTTGATTCGTCGTCTCTTGGATGTGAATTCCTTGCAGAAAGTTCTCATCTTTACAATACTTTCCTACATAATTTCGATGCGCCATAGGCAGAATAATTTTGGTTAGAGTTTTAACATAATCTAGTATGTCAGAAGATAACTGCTTTAGATATTTGAATGGTCAATTTTGGGGGAATCTCTGGGTGTTGCTTTTTAGTACTTTGCTTGGGAGAGGAATCGGTTTCCTTTCTACATTGCTTATAATACCTCCATCATCAGGTTCTGTGGCTACCTGACGTAAATGATTTGTAAGTCATTCTCAACTAGAACGAGAGCCGGTAATTACACTTACCAACAATAGACTGTCCTAATTTAGGAATCATGATAGGTTTGCAAATGCAATGCAATCGGCTTCTAATAAATAGAGAGGATAGTCTTGTTTTTATTGTCAGTTGAGGCAACATCTACTGAAGGCTAGTTTTAGCATCTTTGACCTCTTTTCATCCGAAAAAAAAGTGCAATCAGATGATACAAAGAGCTGATTACAGAAATGAGAGTTTCGTTGATTAATTTATGGAACAGTATTGCCAGATTTACAGTATAATAGTTACTGTAAAGTTTAAGCAACATTGCTTGTCTCTGGGTCATCAAAATACGACCATACGGCTTGATGCTACTCAAACCACACCAGACACAAACCTATGCTAAATACAGAGGTTTTCAAGTGTACATCCGGCTTGATTTTTGATCAACACCAGTAATTCTGTCTATTGATGATCCCATTAAGATAGATGTGGCATTTATCAGTGTCTTTATGCATGTGCTTGTTGGAGCCGTGATGTTTCCCAATTGCGAAAATCTTGCGAAATGTTTTTGGATTTATGTTGCTTTGATTACCGTACTGGTGCCTGTAATACCGTTGTGTGGCAAATATCGAGTCATGTTTGGTCATTAGCATTATCAATCGCAATTTTATGATTTTCATTGGACATATGTAGAAATAAACTCGAGGAGAGGGCACCACGTCGCATATCACATTTATGTTCATTCATTCTCTTGAAAAATCTCTTGCTTTCGTTGATATATACTTGTAGAAGTCTAAATACCTCGTTCATAAGTGTACGCATAAATACTTCGACACAAGCTGCGTGCCCTCCCGTATCTATAAATACACCTCTCGCCTCGAATTCTCTGTCGACTTTTTTCGCACCATCGTAAACTCCGAGATGGCTCAAAGGCATGAAAGACATACTGTATGCCCAAAGATAAAAAAGGTCTTTCGCGCGATGATACAAATTTTACGAGAATTTGATTCTCTCTCTCGATTTCTGCCCGCGAGGGAAATAAAAGGAAAACTTCTACCGGGATTCAGGCAGAAGATCTTGGACCTACGTCGAGTTTGTGTGGAACCCGAGGAAGGAACTTCTCGGGGAATTGGTTGTTGCCGTCACGGTACTTGTAGGTGCCAAATTTCTCACAAGCCCTCTCCCTTCAGAGTCTGAGGTTACACAGGACCTCCATCTAAGGATTACCCTAGACGTAGCTAGGTAATCGGTTTTGGCTACCCACTCCAGGAGCCGAATAATCGGACAGGTACTCTGAGGAAGAAGTCCGATTTGAGTCACCCTTCGTGATCTGGCATAGGATCATTATATCACCGGCCTAGGATTACTCTATCATTCAGTAACCTTAGACGGCCGGACTAGGTGCGATCATCGTCACCAGAAGAAGATCTTCACTGTCCCTTTCCAAAATACTTACGAATTCAAAAGGTATCGTTAATTCAATTATCCCCTAAATTCACCAGTTTATTTGTGAACTGGAATTCTCCTCCCGAGCCCATAACCTCGAGTATTAGAAGTGCTTAATTCAGTATTTAACTCAATAATAATTTTCCCTTCGTTCTGCCGGGTGTCATTAAGCCGCAAACATCCCAGTGAGTAATCTGCAAGTAATCCCCCCGACATTTCGTAGACTTAATTATTCAGTGCAAGATTAATCCTATTTATATTTATATACGCTGTTGTTTATTTCGAATTCATGTACATTAAAGATTACATTTGCATCTGTGTGTTTAACTAATTTGGACGATCCTTTGGCAATTATTAAGCAATCCACTCGGCTTAAATCTCAATAATACACCGATCCACCCATGGTTGGCTTTTACTGAGTGGGGGACACACTCAGGCGATCATTATCCATTATCTTAGTTTTGATGCAAAGGTACGCACCGGGATTATTGATATTCACCTCCGCTTCACCTCGGTGCGGTAATAAAATATATGTCCAGGAAGTGGGACTGGGATTACCCACTCACTAAACCTCGACAATATGTACTTTATTACATGATTTGCAGGAAATAAAAGGGGTAAAGAACAGGGAGTTTATTTTTTTCCTGAAAATCATGTACTGAATTATATATCAGTGAAAGCAGCAGATTTTCCAAGAGAATGAATAAACATAAATGCGATATGCGACGTGGTGCCCTCTCCTCGAGTTTATTTCTACATATGTCTAATGAAAATCATCAAATTGATATTGATAATGCTAAAACAGTTTATAAGTCTCACAATTATATACATCGACGCTTAATTGAATCGGCACTTATAAAAGAAATTCCCAACTTTAATACTTCCGAAGGCCAATTCAATACTAATACCTTAATAAGCAAGAAATTCATACTTCCGTTTCTCAAAAATCCCGCGACATTCCCGCATCATCCACCTTAGCGCCACTGATTTGCGTGTTTGTACGTTAAGCAACTTCTGTATTTCACTTTTCCACCAACTAATGACGATGACGGATGTTTCCGTCGAAACCTGGTTTCGCATATAAAATTATTCCTATTACTGTGGTTTTGTCCATATATATATATATATACGAGTATATATATATATATATATATATATATATATATATATATATATATATATATGTATATATAATTACTGCATTAAATTAAACCTAGGTCCCACTTGCATCATCTACAGATTTTGTAATACATTAAATCCATAAGAGTTCTAGTATGAGGAGTAAAGTTTGACACATAAAGCTGTCTTAATAAAAGAAAAAGGGTTCCATTTTCGAATTTAGCATCCGAAATGGCCATAAATCAGTTGCAAAAACTTAGACGACTAACAAAGATTTTGTTTGTAACCCAGTGAAATTTAAGTAGACCAGAAATACATTTAAGGAATTGAATTTGGCTTCTTAGCTTCAGATTCGTAGCCGTAATCGCGAAGATCCATTATCAATTCGAATAAATGATCAAGTATAGTCTTGATGAATATGACCAAGTTACATAAATAACCAAGAACCTCCGACTCCTGAGCTTAAAAATGTTTGCTGGTCCATTTTCTGCTCCGAATTACAATAAATACGAGGCGTAAACGGCGCGATTTGTGGACAAATCATTGTCAGGGCGTGAATCTAGAGAGAGTTTGATCCGCTATTATCCACTTCCAATTACAGCAAGATAATAAATTAGAATTTCCAACAAGGAACCTGATATAGTCCTCCAGGAAGATAATAGCTGCATAACGTAGCCTTCGCTACTGACCACTCCAACATAATAATGTGGCCCTGGAAGTTGATATTGTGAGTCTCTAAACATCTTTCGTGGAAACAACAAGCCATGCAAGCCATCCTTTGGTACTGGCAGGAATTCTTTTCGCCTGAGATGAACCAATACTTAGCAAAATTAAAGTGAAGCTTCAGTTTGTTCACAAGCTTCACAGCACATTCCGTCAACTTAATCTTCATCTTCTGGAACAGAAGCTGTTCTTTTCTCATCTTGAATGATTAGCAGTGGATATTCTCGTGCACTATCTGTCATTAGGTACGTTCTTCATTGTCTTGCTGAGACCAGTGACAATGAGAGGCCTAATTTTTGTGAAATATTCGGTGGAGGGGGGGTTCTTTTCGTATCAAAACGCTTGAGGTAAGGTTTACGAGCTTTGATAGGGTCGTAATTACAGTTTGATTAATCCACCGCTTTCTTGATCCTCTGCAGAGTTCTTCGAATGAGACCTAAGCACTCGAAAATCTTTGCATTGGAGCTGTGCATGGCGTGAATCCCAAGCAGCATAGCTTACCTTTTGCAGATTTTTGGAAGATTGAATTTAGTTGTGGTATTGCATCCTTCCCAGACCTTGCACAACTAAAGTAACTATGATAAGGAGAAGAAATAATCGACACTAGACAACACGCATGCGAAAAATTCAGAGTTGCCAACGGCGGAAAATTATCAACCGCGCGCTGTACTAAAACCAAGATGAAAAAAAAACACAGTGGGCATCACGGGCATAAGGGTGGTCGGATGGTTCCGTAAAGAAAGTGCGATATATGGAGGAAAGGAAAATGTATGAAAGATATATGGTGGTATATCCAAAGATTCGGTCTTAGTAGTCTTTTATTCCTAGTATTCTCTATTTACATATTCATACCCTCTGAATATATTGGAGCAAATTTATTCATAGGCCTTAGTTTTGTCACTAATTTGGTTTGAACCTCAAAACGTTAAATTATAGAAGATAAGTGAATTGGAAATTGACTTTATTGGCTAATCTTTGATAAGGGAGAAACGCAATGAACTCTTTAGTTCCTGTTCCACAAAAAGATGGTGATACTCTGTCCTAGAAGTTTAAGAGGGAAGAAATGAGACAGTCCGTTATTAACTTTACGATTGCTGTGTATGCTGTAGTTAGTATCTTTGAAAATAGTTTATTATTCACATTTCAAAATAATGTTTGTAATGAATAATTTAGAAATAGAGAAAAATATCGTAAATTTCCAAAGGGATTTGGGTAAAGTAGTGCAAAGGGCATAAAATTGGAGAGGAAGTTTTAGGTAGATAAATGCAAAGTAATATAAGGTATTCAAGATGGGTGATCATCATCTAAGTGAAGTTGTATTTAAAATTATTTCGGTGTCCTACTTTTGAGCGATCTCTAAGGTTATAAATAATGTAGTAAACAAAAATCAGATTTCTTGATTTCATTGCTAAGAGTTTTGCATTCAAATAAAACAAAAATTACCATTCTATTATATAAGGCGCTTGTGAGGGAATGGCCTTGAAGGACCACCGTAAGAGGAAGCCCCTTGGATATACCCCTCTTTTCGTTTAAGAACACGTGAGCCAGCGTGAGAATTTTAGAAAGTCGAGGAAGAATCCGTCACTCGCTCATTCACCCATCCCAGCTATTTTTGAACGCCGATCGTCTCCCACTTCCCTGCAATAACGCCCGGTGCGACAATATTAGCAATACCCCCATATCGCGAGGCGAGTTTGACCGTCTGGAACGACGAGTTATCATGATTTGTGTTTGCTTAGACTGGAGCCAAGAATTCCTTGGAAACGCAAAGACCTGAGGCATCTAGAAGAATAGTCACCCAGGTAATAACCAAAAAGCTCATCATCTCTCGAGGAGATTGAAAGCCCGCCATTCACTCCGTCTACACTGCCGTCTGTTTCCCGTGACCCCCTGTAACTCGTCGTACGTCGTCAAAGATCTCGTCAGCAGATCTACCTTCGTTAAGCTTTGGACCCTGCTCGGAGGAAAGTAAAGAGCCCCCATCCGTTCTCCCGGAGAGTTGTGCTGTCCTCTCATATTCACCACCCCTTCAAGATTCCTGTTCTTTCGAGACTGAGACTCCCTGCCGAGTTGAGATTACGTCTCTCTGGAGCAGAGAAAATCTCATTCTTCATCACAAAATATCCAACCCCATCTTCGAGTCTTCCTAGTCAGGACTCGTTGAAGTATCTTCTTGGAGACCTGTGCCGTTGTCTTTCACCCCTATTCAATTCTCCCGTGCTTAAAGGTAAAGCAATCGTGTATGATCATACCCAGATTACCTCTTTAATCTTCCCTTAATTCATTTAACTACCATACATAATATTTTCCCTTTTGTATATATATAAATTTCCCCTTTTTTCATATATATTAAAATTATATTTTGGGGGTATAGTCTTTATTAATCCTTTGGACTGCAACTTGGCAAGCCATTAATCTAAACCCGGTTAACCATAATTCGCACTCTTTATTTATCACTCCAAAATAACTCAAGCGGCCTGCGGCCAGCTGTCTGCCCCTGCTTGTGTGAGACTCTGAGTGCTGAGCTAGTCTATACAAGTATACTTCGAAATATATATATATCATTATCTTTATCTGATATCAGGTATAAAGCTTGCTTGGAAAACAAGCAAGCTCTTGTCCCAATGGAAAGGCCCTTTCCCAATCCTAGATGCCCGCGGTCCCGTAGATTACATAATACAGACCCCCTCAGGGAACGAATTGTATCATGTAACTATGCTTAAGCGCTATCACCGCCGTGCATGCATTAACAATATAATTGCGCTTGGCAAAGGGGTAGTAATGGAAGCCTCTTATCCATCTGAGCATCTTAATTTAATCCAAACTGTATGTTTCAAAGGGGATGAAAACTACCCTCTCACTTTGCTCCCGTTTTCGTGTAAACTCTACCCCGAAACTCGATTTAAACCTCCAGTTGGAACCCCCTCAATAGACGCAGTTGGCCTATTTTTTGGCTGAGCTCCCCAATGTAATTTATGAGAAGCTTGGTTGCTCTTTGTATTTTGAGCATGATATAGCCCTAACCACCAAGGAGCCTATTAGATCCAACTCATACCCGGTACCCGTTCACTTGCGCCCTACTTTTAACGCCAAGGTGGAAAACTTGCTATAGTTAGGAATAATTGAACCTTCCACGTCGAATTATTGTTTTCCCATTTTATGGTCAGAAAGCCGGATGAGTCTTTTCGCATGTGCGTAGACTTTAGAAAGCTGAACGCCGTAACAGTTTTCGATGCTGAGCCTCTCTCTTTGATAGAACAGAGCCTACATCACTTTTAAGAGGCCAAGTTTATTTCAGAGATAGACTTATGTAAGGCCTAGTATCAAATCCCCCTTAAGGATGATGCCAGGAAATACACAGCATTTCCCACAGAAAAAGGCTTTATGCAGTTTAAGCGCCTACCTTTTGGTTTAGTTACTGCCTGTAGTAACCATAATCATGTGATGCGCAGGATACTATATGGGGTGAGTAACATTTCCTTCTACTTCGATAACGTTTACGTGGCCGCCCGTACATGGGGCCAGCATCTTATCTAACTACAATCGTTCCTCAATAGGTTTCGAGAAAACGGCCACACTGTAGGCCCTAGCAAGTGCGATTTCGCCGATAGCACTATTAAGTACCTCGGTTTCCACATTGGTGAAAACCAAATATCCCCTCCAAAAGAAAAGGTAAAGGCTATCGCCGACATACCAATCCCACGTACTAAATAGCAATTACGCTCTTTCCAGACTTGTCATCCTTTTACGGACGTTTTTTCACAAATTTCGCCCTTTTAGCGGCCCCTATTAGCCCCCTACTAAAGTAACGTATAGAACCCCAAAGCAACTGCCCACTTTTATCAGCTGAAGGAAAGACTAAAATTAGCTCAAATATTGAGACTCCTAAATACGAACAAATCTTTTGGGATACGAACGGACGCTTATAATGAAGGCATTGGTTGCGTCTTGCTTCAGTATGAAACAGACGACAACAGTTAACTCATTGCGTACGCTAGCCGGAAGCTGTCGTCACGGGAAAGGAACTATGCAGTCATAGAATTTGAAGCTCTAGCAATCATAGGGAGTGTACAAAAATTCCAAACATATTTGTTAGGTAAGAAGTTCGTGATCGAAACCGATCATCGCCCATTGGCTTACTTAAAGAATTGTAAAAACAGAACGCAAGGCTTATGGGTTGGAGTTTGCTTCTAATGCAATACCAATTTCGAATAAGGGACATTAAAGGGACAGAAAACTGTGCTGCAGACTGTCTAAGTAGGAATCCATTTGATGATCCTGTCCTTGCAAAGTAAAATGTGTTAAGCATTGTACTTCCGTAGACATAATCGACTCTGTGTACTCTTTTTGTTTTTATAATTCTAGAACTTTGTCATAACCTTGTATGTTTATGTTCCTTTGTTGTCATGTAAAGTTTTGTTTTCCTTTTGTACATATTTGTCCTCTGCGTGTGTTTTTTATATGGTATGTTTCTTTATTTTTATTGATATATGTTTTCACTCCCCTTTCATGAATGAATTCTTTTGATTTTTTTGTAACTCGAATTTATTTACTTTGTGTGTTGTTTTTATTGCCCTGGTTTACGACCATACCCTTTTTAAGTATACCCTGATCCAGGTGTTAAATGGAAGTAATTCATTCATTTTGTGACCGCTGTGTTGACTTAAATTTAAAGGTCCACCCTTATTGGGCACCTGTAGACTTAAGTCACAATTTTCCCATACGTGACTCTTTCCATGTTTAGGGATGTCCCTTTCCCTCCTCTTTAAATCAAGAAAACGTCATCTTCGAAAAGGGAGGCGTGTGAGGGAATTTCCTCGAAGGACCACCGTGAGAGGAAGCCCCTTGGTGATACCCCTCTATTCTTTCAAGACCACGTGAGCCAGCGTGAGAATTTTAGAAAGTCAAGGAAGAATCCGTGACTCGCTTAATCACCCGTCCCAGCTGTGTTTGTTTTCAGACGCCGATAGTCCCTTCCTCCCATGCGATAACGCCGTGCGCGGCCATATTAACCCTATCCCCATATCGTGAGGCGAGTTTGATCGTCTGGAACGACGGACGCGTTATCATGATTTGTGTTTGCTTAGACTAGCGCCAAGAATTCCTTGAGAACCGCAAGGCCCTGAGGTGTCTAGAACAGTAGCCACGCAGGTATTTAACCCGAAGCTCAACATCTATCGAGGAGATTGAAAGTCCGCCATTCACTCTGTCCAGACTGCCGTCTGTTTCCCGTGAACATCCCATGACTCGTCGTACGTCCTCGAAGATCTCATAAGCAGATCTACCTTCGTTAAGTTTTGGGCCCTGT
The DNA here is from genome assembly GCA_963969495.1 of Ceratothoa steindachneri. Taxonomy (NCBI): domain Eukaryota; kingdom Metazoa; phylum Arthropoda; class Malacostraca; order Isopoda; family Cymothoidae; genus Ceratothoa; species Ceratothoa steindachneri. Next base: position 172,978,227 of record OZ018318.1, read on the forward strand.
TCAGAGGAAAGCTATCCAGCCCCCCCCCCCCTTTCTTCCCCGAGAGTTGTGTGGTCTTCTCATAAACACTACCCCTTCAAGATTCGCGTTCTTTCGAGAGTAAGACTCCCTGCCGATCAGCAGAATTATCTCGAGTCTAGATTACCTCTCTCTGGAGTAGGTGAAATCTCATTATTCATCACGAAGTAATCCAAACCTTATCTTCGAATCCTCCTAGTCAGGACTCCCCGAAGTATCTTCTTGAAGACCTGTGCCGTTGTCTTCCACCCTCCATCCAATTCGCCTGCGCTTGAAGGTAAAGCGATCGTGTATGGTCATCCCCAGATTACCTCGTTAATCTGCACTAAATTCATTTAACTACCATAAGTAATTTGTATCTACTTTTGTATATCTAAACCCGGTTAACCGTAATTCGCACTCTTTATTTATCGCCTAGACATAACTCAAGCGGCCTGTGGTCAGCTGTCTGCCCGTGCTTGTGTAAGACTCTGAACGCCAAGATACACTATACGGTATATCTCGACAGCGCTTTTTATACCTCATTAAGCGTACAAGTTTCAATTTCTCTCCTTTTATACCATAGAGGAACCCAATTAATCCCTAATCTTAGAAATAAACCATATGAAGGAAGCCTGTCTGATCTTAATCTGGTCTTGTTGAAATTCATGATTGATATTAATATCCAGGAGAGGAAAATCCACCCCTCCCCATCTCAGTTTCAGACTTCAGCCTCGACTCACGGCGACAACAGATCTAATTTCATCGCTGCTGTCGGGAACTCAAGACAATAACGCCGGGTCCGTATCCTTCATGAAAGCAGGCAACGTAATCCACATACATCGAAACGCTTGTGCATCAGGAATTACATATTGCTTTATTTTGCTTCTTTCTTTCGCACAAACAACCGTCAATCTTATGTACGTCTACTCTCCTGATGTAGGAGGGGTTGATACCCTTGACCCGCAGAAAAGGTGCTACCTCTCGAGGTTTGGTGGCAAGACACAACACTGCCGGTGACCTTGACTTTCCTTCAAGTGCCCGCTCCCTGTTGGGATCGGGAATGCTAGTGAATAACATGTTAATAATTATTTATGTTTTTTACTATTATTTTTGTCTACATTTAAGGCTCCCTTAGGCAGCACCTTTTTGATCCTTAAATTTGCCTTTTATTTTTTAACCTATTTCATCACACCTTTTTTTCATGTTTCCCGAAAGGAACCTGCCTTCGGGGCAAATGGGGCTTGTATGGAAGAGTTGCGTGCCTTTGCAATTAAGTGGGTTTATAACTTCCCATTTTATGATACTGGGCATGTGCCGCTTACATAGTTTCACCTGCACTAACATCATAACTTTCATTACGAACCATTTTCACAATTTGTCTTAATTTTTGTATGAACAAAAGATGATAAATGGGACTTTCTTCTCTTTCTCTCACCTACCAATTAACTTTGCTAGCTGGTTTTTAACTCTAAAAGGGATGCAGTTTTCCAAAATATATTTATTTGTGAAATACTTTTTTTCTTTGAAATATTTCACTCCGGGTATTTCGTTGGCGCTCTCTGATTAAAAAAAATAATCTTAAAACCTTTAAAATGAAATCTATTTTTTGAACCAAATAAAACTTTTGTAAAAAAAAGTTCATAATTTATTCACTAATTCTACTTTCATTTTAGCTCCTGCCAATTGTTAATTCAATCCTGACGCTTGATTTTAATTCACATTTCTCTTTTATATCCGTGGCTCAAATGGATATTAAAAATGGAAGCTTCGGTTGTCTTCCGGGGAAACATTGTTCTCCATAAAATCTATCCACAAGAAAAAGTTACAATGACCTCGCATTTGTCTCTATAATATCGATCTCGATTACTTTGCCACGTTTTTGCCCATTTGCCTCTGTTTTGAATTAGAGAGCTTTGCGTTATGACTTGCGGTGGATGTGAAATATATTTTGTCGATCTCGTGAAAGAGGTTTACAGTGGCAATAAATGTGCGTTGGAAAATCTTTGGAACACAGTGCAATTCGAAACTCTTTCATCTCTAACGATTGAAGGGTGGAATGTCTGCTATTTCCATCAAATCGCCGCTTTCGCTGCAGAAATAAGGTAGTGTTTAATAAAAAGTGCCGCCAGCTTTAAGATATTTCTTCAAATCTGTTCTTCTTTTTTGGTGGTCGTAAAGAGAAATGCAATAAATTGAGGTGGTTTTGTCCTTTCGATTTAGTAATAAGGGGTGCAGAAATAATACCTCGCTTTAGATCTCGTAGATCATGCAGTTCCAGTCAACTAGATGGCTTGGAGTAGAAAGCTTCGTCGTTGGATTTTAAACTTTAGACGTAGAGGGTCAGTTTTAGAAGAAAAAAGATCTGGTCGAACTATGACTGCAAGAGGGTCGTAAAATGTGTCAGCTGTGAGTGCTTCAATATAGCAGTCTCCCAGGTGTTCTGCAGAGAAACATTCAGCTGCCCTCCCTACACATGTCTGATCGTATTTTCCGCCAAATTCCACACAGGCCACTTCACATGCATCCCTACAAAATGATAGTCGTGCAGGAGTTGAGTGAGGGAGATTATGAAACGTGTATAACTTTGTGTGGGCACATTCTATAAAGCCCTCACCAAACCGCTATTCTGATCTGCAGTGATGAAGCTAATTTCCATATTTGGGAAATGGTAATCAAAGCTTTAGGTACTGACCTAACACTAAACCTAGGGAGCTCCGCATCCGAATATTCCACAGTCCGAAACTTAATGTCTGGTGTACCGTAGGTGATTTCGATGTGTAAAGTCCTTATTTATTTAAGAGGAGGGTTTTACGGTAAGAGTAACGTTATATCTTTATTAGAAGTGATCGATAAATTTCTCCGTCAAAAAGTCAGAGTTACTCAACGATCATGATCCAGGAGATTTATGGTTCTAGCAAGATGGTACCATATCGTATCCATCTCGACGATCCATCGTAATTCTGCGAGAATTTTTCCGGGTTATCTTGCCTTTTTACGTGGTAACATCTGGAGACCACCACGTATTTTTACCCTTGTGATATTTTATGTGGGGGCATGTGAAAGCACAAGTGTACCAACACCGGCTATTAAATTTACAAGACTTCAAGACAGCAATAACGCAAATAATCGCTGCGATATACATATATACATACGTAAGTCCTTTTTCGGCTTTGGGCCCAAGTTGGTTAAAAACCGTTAGTGAATGGCGGAAATTGTTATGAGTCGAGTGGGGATGATTTATTATTAACTTTGCGGGGGCCATTTTAAGACAAATATTTCAGAGTGCAAGTTGGCCAAAGATTAACTGGTAGCTAGTACGCGTTGGGATTGCAAAGGAAAGACAATGACGAAAATATATCTTTACTAACAACAAAATAATATTTAAATATACACAAATATTGGGTTTAAAGGGAATGGTCGCACAGACGGAGTTAAATTTCTACGCAAGATACAGGTGGGTAAATTAGAGGATTAAGGAGGTGAGATTCAGGTCAGTGATTTAAAGGGGGATTTTAAACTGAGGCGTACACACAAGGAAAGGATTGATTTGGTAAGCCAGATTATAGATCAATCTGCAGGCGGCAACGGTTACAATTGCTCACGTGCTCGTTGCAGAAAAGGGGCTAGTTGGGATACTATGACTGCGAAGGGGGAAGTCGGGTTATCTCTCGCTTCAGGTGAGGGAGCACTCGTAGATGGCCTTCGGAGATGGGAATCCTCGTCAGATACTCTCCAATTGACTAAGGCAGAGTTCCTGGATATCAATTTAGCCTTCGTCCTCGAATCGAAATCGCCGATAAGGGGAGGTGAGAGTCATTTAGCTCGTTCGCTGTAGTAAGTGGAAAGTCTATTAGTGCTCTTTACTGAGTCGAGGGATTATATTGACGCCTAGTGAGGTGTCTTTTTGTGGCTTTGGTGGCCGCCTCCACACACACATGCAATTTGTGGGAAAAGTCAGCAACCCCTTCGGGGGGGGAGGGGAGGATTGTGATAACGTTGGCGTGGAATGTTCAACGGACTTCGATCTTATGACGGAAGTCAGGAATGTTGGCTGAAAGGTGGCCGTGGGAGACGATGAAATCGGTCCCTAGGCAAATACAGCTGGGGCGTGAAAACAGCGTAGGCTGCACTTTTACCCTAGTTCAGCGTTGCTTTCAAAGCTCCATGCGGTGATCTCAGAACCACGTGGGGAGAGAAGGGCACCTGGTCGCCCTTCGACCTAATTCTGCTTCATTGACAAATTTGTGAGGACTAATGAGAAGGTGGATGGGAGGAGGTCTCTCAGGAAGATCCACAATTGGCCTTGCTAAGTGCCAACATCCTGGCTGCAAAGGCAAGAAAGGATTTACCTACAGCACCCACACCAGGAACCAACTTAAACAGCATTACAAGAATGTAAGTTAAAATAATTAGCTAAGTTTATAATAAATAACTGGCGCCGCTAGTCCTGCTACTTTATGCAAGTTTTAGCAAAGAAGATTAAAATTTTATTGCAAAGTTAAAAGTTAATATGTTTATATCAGATACACAAGGACCAGCACGCTCAGCTCTCTGCCGCCATTGAGGGGCTCAACAAGCGCGGCTGCTCACAGTCAAGGGAGAGTGAGGCCCGCAAGAAGCGCCAGATGTGCTTGGAAAAGAGCTTCAAGGCTAAGTTCAAAGAAATAATAGTAGTTATTTTAACTTTAATTTTTTAACTAGTAAATTAGCGTCTTAGCGTCTTGATATTTTAAAGCATTTTTATTAAAAAAATTTAAATATATTAATTTACATATTTCATCTTTAGGTGGTTCATTGATACAATGACGCCACTGGCTGTAGCTGACCATCCCAGCACCAAGATGATGCTCTATGTACTTCGTCAACCCTGACTTCCAGCCCACCTCCAGGAGGACTGTAGGCAGGGACATTAACAAGCTGATCGAAAGGGAAAGGAGTCAGGTGGTCAACTTGCTCTTCCACTAGAAGTGGGTTGCTACTAATACCGATAGCTGGACCGCCCATAACAGGGACTTCTTCGGGATGATTGTTCATTGGATTGACAGGAAACACTCAAGAGGTGCCATGCAACTCTGACGTGCAAGTAGGTGAAGGTAACAAAATTAAAAAGTTAAATTTTGTCATTCTTTACATTAGGCGCTAAAAGCTATAAGTACTGTAGGGGAATGGTCACTTCCCCCCCCCCCGTTCTCTCGTGAGGCAGTCCCAAGGCGGTTACCGCAAGGACATCCGCCCCAGGCATCGGCGAGTCTAAAGCGTAACCACAACGTGGCACAACTCGGTGCCATGAAAGACCCTAAAGGGCAAAAAGGTAGGATCTCCCCCAGGAGAGTGAGATCCAGTTTCACGTTGAACAAGAAATTGGAGACGGGTTTCTCCCAATCTCGAAGGCTAATGAGGAGCCGATGTTTGACTTCGTGGGAAAGACCGTTTGGAAAAAGAACTCTCCTGGGGCCGTCCTCAAGCCCCTCTCCCCCTTACCACTCCCCCAGTGGGGGTGCGAGGTATAAATGAGGAACTCTGGGGAAAATCGAGGTAGTATACGTCAGTCTCTAGGTGACGAAGTCATCGGATCTATAACCGAGCTACCGAGACTGGAGAGGTAGTGTACTTGACTCGCCAGACCAAGAAGTACCCTGCAAGAGAGGCAGGGCTAACTACCTTAAGGGGCTAAGAAGAAGCTCATCCTTGAGCTAAGCCCCTGGTTATCAAACCAAACGATAAGTTAACTTTGGTAAGTTCAACTTACTCTCACCAGAGAGACTCCTCATATCCTGGTGCACCTAAAACACCAGTTGTATTCCTCGTCCTTGAGGAATTAAGAAAAGAAGAAGGAAAAGGCTTCCCCTCGAGCCCGTTATTCGGTGGCCACACCAAACGTTTAAGTAATTTATTCTCGCCAGAGAAACCCCCCTCCGTTATTCTCGCCCTTGAAGAAGACCCTTCCAGAGTTCAGTCCTCGTCCATAAGGAAATAAGTAACGAAGGAGAAAAGCTCCTCCTCGAGCTCGTTACTCGGTGATCACACCGCACTCCAAGTTAACTTGATTTAAGAAACAAGTTCGACTCACTCTCGCCAGAGAGACCACGACTGCCTAGGTGTTGCATAAAGCACCGTCTTGGTTCGCGTCCTTAAAGAACCCTTCCCCCCCGGAAGAACGTGTGGACCCCCCAGCTGCTACCCTCGCCAAAACGACCGTGGAATTTCGCCCATCTACAACTGGACACACGGCTCGCGTCGTGAGTCAATAACATTTCTGAGGCCCTTTAAACTCCACATGAGTCCGTAAGCCTAATTCGTATATTATTGTTTTGTCTAGAGAAAACGTTAACCAAATTTTGGAGGGTAAACTAATTTAACTCATTCTTGTTTATAGTAATATTTAGAGTATTACTGTAGTTAATGTATAAAGGTTGTGTATTCAATGGTTAAAGTTAAATTCTTATTTAATTTTGTGAATTAGTGGGCGTTTCTTTTAAATCCTTACGTGTTTGGTAACGGCTTTGTTCTTTAAGATATTCCTATAATATCAATATATATTAGACACTCTTAGCACTCTAAGAGATAGAACAAAAAGGAGGGGAATTCTACGACACTAAATAAAAGTGGTGTCTGGTAAGTAGGGTTCTTATCAGAAAGAATTCTACGACATAATTAAAGTGGTGTCAGGTTTTGTAGGTTGTTATTAGAAAGAACCCAGCAGTGTCTAATTAAGAAAGAGCCAACACGTAAAGGAATATCAGGAACAAGAGAATAATTGACGAGAGGAAAATTGGTAGAGTTAGGGGTGGTAACACTCTAAAGGTAATTGGTAGGTCAAGTGGTAAATTTGTTGTCGGGAGTGGTATTTCAATCAGCATAGTAGTGGAATTAAGGGTAAGTTATGCTGAGCGCTACCTGGTGAGTGGCGGCATAATTACATGAAAATACAGAAAGGAAAAATCGACGGACCAACACGAAATAGATCCAGTCAAAAGATTTTACCAACAAGCCCAAAGTCTGGGACTTGAAGGCACAGAAATGCATGACTACGTCATGGCAGAACTAAGAATAGATTGTGTAGAAGAAGAAAGAATTTGGGATATAGAAAAAGAACAAGAATTAATAAAGTTTGAGAGAGAAACAGAGGATATAATAAGAGAGGATAAAAGAGAACGTGAATTAATGGAAATATGGATGAACCGGAAAAGTGAAGAATCCCGAATACAGCGGAAAATAGAAACAGAGGAAAGAAGAATGCTGAGAGGAGGTAAAACAAGCGAAAGAATAATACTGTTGAAAAGAGAAGCACGAGAATTCAGAATAAGGACAGAAATGGAAGATGAAGAAAGAAGACTAAAGATAAAGCTGGAAGATGAAGAAAGAAGAACTCGACGGGAAAACGAAATAGCGAAAGCAGAACAAGAAGCCGAGGAAAGGAGAATGAAGAGGGAAAAAGAGTCGAAAGAGAGGAGAATAAAGATTAAAAAAGAAATAGATGAAAGAAAAATGAAGAGGGAAAAAGAACGTGCTCAAGCTGAAAGAGAAGAAAGAGAAGAAAAGGAAAGATTGCTCGCTCTCGAAAGAGCACCTATCGAGAATCTCATAGAGGCCGAGGAAGTTGTAGCCCGGCCTGGACCTAAGAAAGGACCATCGAGGGAAACCCAGCCAAATGGGGTAACGATGAAAGAAATAGGAAGTAGGAATGAGGTACCAGCAGGAGTACCTAAGGAAGAACCTACGAGGAGAACCCAGCCAAATGGGGTTATCAGGGAAGAAGAAGAAGGTAGATTAGAGGTACGAGCAGGTGTACCTGAGGAACTACCGGCGAAGAGAAGCGAGTCAAATGAGTTGACAAGGAAGGAGGAAAGAGGTGCTATTGCGATACACCCAGGTAAGACTAATCAAATGGTAGACGCGGATGAGTATCCCCTACCCCTAGTAGTCTCCTCCCCGAACGGAACGTCCACGGAGTTACCGCTAAATCGCCAAGTCGTAGTGAGCGCCAAGCCCATTAACGACCTCGCAGGGAAAAGTTTTCTCGATGTCCAAAGATCGAACCCAGACACGATCTTCCCGTGTACCTGGTTAAAGGAGAGCTATGGGACCTACGCTCCCATCAATTATGCCCCGCTGCAACAGGCCGCTCTAGCCTTAATGTTCAATTTAAAGGTAGTCAAGTACCATAATATGGGTAAATCGAGTAGGTTGAAATACCGCTACCATTTAGGAACATACTGGGGTAGACTCAATAACCCGAACGGCCGACTCAGGCGCGGTAAAGTACTGGTCTTAGAGCACCATTTTAGTATTAGCTACCTCAAAGGAGCCGATAAAGGACAGCTGCTCTATAGGCGGAGACGAAATACCATTGAGGGTTATTTCAGTACCTAATGAGGGTGAAACCATGTTTTCATTTGTTGTTCGTGTTAATATTTATCGGTAGGATTTAAGTTCTCAAAAACTTAGAAAGGTAAGGAAGTAGCTTGTTTTGTTGTTTTTTTTGTGGGTAATCGATGAATTAAGGTTTTTTAATTTTCTATATAAAATTGTATTGCGAGTAGGTCTAGTTCGACACATTGCCTGTGTAAATGCGCGCGTGGGCGCTCATGTGTAAGGAAACTTAATGTAAGAGAGGGCTCAAAGAAATACAACTTTGCTAAGCTCGACTAGGTTGAGTAAGTTGTTTTGAGTTCCCGGGAGCATCCCCCGCTCTTCATTAAGTTCTTCGGTGGGAGGTGTGTAGGGGAATGGTCACTTCCCCCCTCCCCCGTTCTCTCGTGAGGCAGTCCCAAGGCGGTTACCGCAAGGAAATCCGCCCCAGGCATCGGCGAGTCTAAAGCGTAACCACAACGTGGCACAACTCGGTGCCATGAAAGACCCTAAAGGTCAAAAAGGTAAGATCTCCCCCAGGAGAGTGAGATCCAGCTTCACGTCGAACAAGAAATTGGAGACGGGTTTCTCCCAATCTCGAAGGCTAATGAGGAGCCGATGTTTGACTTCGTGGGAAAGACCGTTTGGAAAAAGAACTCTCCTGGGGCCGTCCTCAAGCCCCTCTCCCCCTTACCACTCCCCCAGTGGGGGTGCGAGGTATAAATGAGGAACTCTGAGGAAAATCGAGGTAGTATACGTCAGTCTCTAGGTGACGAAGTCCTCGGATCTATAACCGAGCTACCGAGACTGGAGAGGTAGTGTACTTGACTCGCCAGACCAAGAAGTACCCTGCAAGAGAGGCAGGGCTACCTACCTTAAGGGGCTAAGAAGAAGCTCATCCTTGAGCTAAGCCCCTGGTTATCAAACCAAACGATAAGTTAACTTTGGTAAGTTCAACTTACTCTCGCCAGAGAGACTCCTCATATCCTGGTGCACCTAAAACACCAGTTGTATTCCTCGTCCTTGAGGAATTAAGAAAAGAAGAAGGAAAAGGCTTCCCCTCGAGCCCGTTATTCGGTGGCCACACCAAACGTTTAAGTAATTTATTCTCGCCAGAGAAACCCCCCTCCGTTATCCGCGCCCTTGAAGAAGACCCTCCCAGAGTTCAGTCCTCGTCCATAAGGAAATAAGTAACGAAGGAGAAAAGCTCCTCCTCGAGCTCGTTACTCGGTGATCACACCGCACTCCAAGTTAACTTGATTTAAGAAACAAGTTCGACTCACTCTCGCCAGAGAGACCACGACTGCCTAGGTGTTGCATAAAGCACCGTCTTGGTTCTCGTCCTTAAAGAACCCTTCCCCCCCGGAAGAACGTGTGGACCCCCCAGCTGCTACCCTCGCCAAAACGACCGTGGAATTTCGCCCATCTACAACTGGACACACGGCTCGCGTCGTGAGTCAATAACATTTCTGAGGCCCTTTAAACTCCACATGAGTCCGTAAGCCTAATTCTTATATTATTGTTTTGTCTAGAGAAAACGTTAACCAAATTTTGGAGGGTAAACTAATTTAATTCATTCTTGTTTATAATAATATTTAGAGTATTGCTGTAGTTAATGTATAAAGGTTGTGTATTCAATGGTTAAAGATAAAATATAAGTTAATTTTGTGAATTAGTGGGCGTTTCTTTTATATCCTTACGTGTTTGGTAACGGCTCTGTTCTTTAAGATATTCCTATAATATCAATATATATTAGACACTCTTAGCACTCTAAGAGATAGAACAAAAAGGAGGGGAATTCTACGACACTAAATAAAAGTGGTGTCAGGTAAGTAGGGTTCTTATCAGAAAGAATTCTACGACAAGTACCTATGCCGTATAAATTTAATTTATAAACTAAATCACTAATAATTATTGTCTTCAGGAAAGGCAGACGCACCAATTCCTAGGAAAACTCAACACAGAGATTCACCAGGACTTTAGTATCCATAGAAAGGGGGTGGCCACCACCACAGATAATGGCGCCAACTATGTAGCCGCCTTCACTGCCTTTGGACAGGCCAGCCAGGACCAGGAGGACCTGCCTGTGGACCCTGAATTTTAAAAATCATCTTATCAAGTTTACAAACTCACTGTCGTAGGTTAGCCGAAATTATATTTTATTATTTTGTTTTTAATTATTATGATAAATAAAAATGGGTTGCACGTTTGTACTACAAGTGATCGCTTCAGGATCGATTTCTAAGATCGCTTTTCTTATTATTATTCTATTTAATGAAAATAAAGGGGAGCTATCTCTTTAATATACTAAATACTGCTAACACAACTCGTTCAAGGATAATTGAAACACTTAAACCAAAATAGATTTTTACTGTACATTAATCAAATTAACCAAAATTAATATATACACGTACAAAATACACATAAGGTATTGGTGTTTATCCAGAGATTCCAAACGAAATACCTCCACTCGAATCTTGTCGGAGAGGCGTCGTGAGTGTAGTTTATTTGATTCTCAATCAAGGGCGTTACTTCGAAGAGGGGTGGCCGAGTGACGTCATGCGGAATTTAGAGTCGGCGTAGGAGAATCAGGAATCAAAACAAAACAACGATTGAGGAGGCGACGAGTTGAACGTTTATGACCTTAAAAAGGTTTTCTCAGACAACGGTTGCATATGGTTGTATGCTTTTCTAGCGATTTGGTTTCGCTTGTAGAGCTTCTCTTTTGGGTGAGAAATCTATCTAGTTTGGTGTGTCAAACTCAGATAGGGTGAGATCACTTGACGATCTTTGGTATTTGAACTGTGCCGATGGTACTTGGAAGTAAAATCACTTGGCGATCTTTGGGTAATCGAACTTTGCCGATTATACTTGGTGCACTCTGATATTGCCCAAGGAAATGAAAGTCCTTCTTAACTTGCTGGGGGGGGGGACGGGGGACTATCCAACACGTTCTTCTCGATGTCGTGACAAAAACGAAAAATTCCTCTTTTTTTTCTCCTCACAAACCGTTTTATACTAGACTTACTCCCGCGAGATAAAGGGGAGGGGGATAGCAAAGGGAGACCCGAGGGTGCCCTGGCTTTTAGGCGTCTGTTATCTCTCTTCCTAGACATTTTGAAATTAGGGAAACTAGATCTCCTGTTGAATCGACAGAAGTGAGTATCAATTCAGCCGGGTTGGCGTCTCGTAGCTCTGGAAGAGCGTAATAGGAGATCGACAGCTTGAATTTTTTAATTGTTTGTTTATAAGTACTTCTTCGAAGGGTAGGCCCTTTGAGCTGAGGTCAGAAATAACTGTCTCCTAAATTTACTATTTTTATCCTACTTGTATGTTACCGGAGACTGGGTAGAGTGGCTTAGAGAAACCCAGGTGGATTTTGTTTCCTTTCATTGGTGTTCTTCGCAATGAGAAAGACCTCAATATCTCTCTCTCTCTCTCTCTCTCTCTCTCTCTCTCTCTCTCTCTCTCTCTCTCTATATATATATATATATATATATATATATATATATATATATATATATATTTATATATATATATATATATATATATATATATATATATATATATATATATATATATATATAAATATATATATATATATATATATATATATATATATATATATATATATATATATATATATACACTCGCATCTTCTTAACTGCCTCGGTTAACTCGTATATCTCTACATTCCTTTACCCTTAAGATGATCTGGGAAAGGATGGCGGGGGGGGGGGGGGGGGGTCACTTGTGTTCTACGCTCAGAGCCAAACTAAAATATATACACAAAAGAGAATAGCCGGGTATGGGGAACGCCCTTTCCCTATCACGCTTATCATGTATTTTTTATGTCCACAGTGCGCCTAATTACAAATTATCAGAAACGATTCTACTAGATACAAATAAAACACCACTAGAGATACCCTTATACATACAAAACACCCCAAAAAATCCTAATGCAAGAAAAAAAACAGAACAACTTTGGTCTCGAGATTAATAGTGGTTTAATTATTTTAGACGGGGTTTCGGCTCAAGCAGTCAGCGATACAATTCTCAGAGCCTTTTATGTAAGCTATATTAAATTGGTATTGCATTAATAACAAAATCCATCGCATGAGTCGTTCATTTTTACTCTTGTTTTGCATTAAATACATCAAGTGGCGGTGATCCTATTCCACGTTAAACTTCTGCCCTATTAAATAAGATTGGAACTTCTGTATTCCAAAAATTATGGCTAATGCTTCCTGTTCTACAGTTGCATACGTTCCTTCTCGCATCGTGAGTTTTCGGCTGGCATAAGCTATGGGGAATGGGTTGCCATCATCTTCGTATTGCACAAGACACACCCTATGCCTTCTCCACACGCGTCTGTGCGTATCTAAAATTTCCTTTGGGGGTTGGGCAGACGTAGGAAAGGGGCTGACACTAGTTTTTCTTTTAACAACTTAAACTGAGAGATTGCTTTAGGATTCCTTTGACTGGGTCGGGAGAATTTTTCTCTAACAGATCATTAACGGGAGCGACGACGATCACCGCAAATTGTGGAACGAATCTTCGGTAGAATGAGATGTTCCCCAAGAAAGAACGCAATTGCTTCTTGGATTGGGCAAGCGGCATCTTAGTTATGGCGTCTACCTTATCCTGTTGGGTGGATAGTTCATTCTTCCCAATTTTGAATCCTAGATAAGAGATGGCCTCATAAGCAAAGTGGTATTTCGACGGCCCCACTGTTAGGCCGTGCTCGCGAAGTCGATTGAGGGTGTCGCGGAGAGCAAGTAAGTGTCCTTCCAATTTCTGCGTAGCCACGTAGACGTTGTCAAAATAAAAGGATACATCCTTCAAACCATCTACAATTCTTCTCATCATCCTATTGTAGATGCTCCCAGCGGTCACCAACCCAAAGAGCAACCTGGTGAATTCCATTAGGCCTTTATCTGTAGCAAACGATGTTAACCCCTTAGAGGCGCTAGCTATTGGTATTTAATGATAAGCCTTGCATAAATCCAGCTCCAATATGAATTTAGCATTATCGAATACGTGTAAATTCTGATCAATTAAGGGGATAGGCTCGGCATCAAAAATGGTGACGGGGTTTAGCTTTTTGAAATTAACACACATTCTAAAAGTCAGGTCTGGTTTTCGGACCATAACAATCGGTGAACAATATTCAGAGTTTGACGGTTCGATAATCCCCATTTGGAGTAGATTTTCTACCTCTTTTTCAAAGGCCCATCGCAGACGAAGAGAGGGCAGGTACGGATTGGACCTGATGGGTTCCTATGTTTTTAACTTGATCACGTGAATAAACTGCTTGGAGCATCCCGGTTTCTCCGAAATGACATCGGGAAATTCTCGAACGGGCGAAGCTTGGGGTTTAAATCCAACTCCGGGGTAGATCCTTCATGGGGGAAGGGTAAAGAAGGTAACGGATATCATTATCCTTCTCTACACAGACCGTATTCACCACTTGCAGAGGCTCCCATGGGTACAAAGCTTCCATTAGTCCTTTCTCATCCAGATTGACAATGTTATTGACACATGCCCATCGGTGGTATTTTTTTAGCATATTAATATGGTGCATTTTGGGACCTGAGGGGGTTTCAATTATGTAATCCGCAGGTCCTCGATCCGCAGGTCCTCGGGCTTTTATTACCGAAAAAGGGCCCTTCCATTGGATAAGAAATTTATTAGACTCCGTGGGTAATAATAGCAATACTTCGTCGCCTGCTTTTAATTTTCGTGACTTGGTTCTCAAATCAAAATATGTCTGATATTTTTCTAAATTGCATTCCATATTTTCGCGAGCCAACTCCGCGGATTTTTCCAATCACTCTCGGAGTTCGAGGACGTACGCATAGGAGGATTTGATTTCCTGATCTAACTGGGGGTTAATAAGTAGTTCTTTAATGACACTCATGGGTCCCCTTATGTTACGTCCGTACACCAGTTCAAAAGGCGAGAAACCTAGCGTCCGCCGGAATCTCGCAGAATGCACAGAGTGCGACGGGGAGGTAAATATGCTATTCAAGAGGTTGAGACTGACAGAGCTTTTTTAACACTGTCTTGATCGTACCATTTAATTTTTCGCACAACCCGTTGGCAGAGGGGTGAAACGGCGTGGTGAAAAGGGTCTTGATGAGCAGTAACTTTCCCACGTATTCCATGAGTTCCGAGGTGAACTGTCGGCCTCTATCTGAGAGGATATCCTTAGGGAGACCTACCCACGAAAAAATTAAGATGAGGGCTTCGGCACACGAAATACTGTTAATATTGGTTCTTAAGTCCCATTAACGACACTCGGTTTCTAGTTGCTTTAAGGGAGAAAAATTTACTGTAAAAAGAATGCGTCTTTAAGATATACAAAATACTCTATGTTAAATGCTCGGAGACATAACGATAGAATTGATTATTCCAAACGAAATACCTCCACTCGAATCTTGTTTGGAGAGGGGTCGTGAGTGTAGTTTATTTGCTTTTCAAAAGAGGGCGTTACTTCGAAGAGGGGTGGACGAGTGACGTCACGCGGAATTTACAGTCGGCGTAGGAGAATCAGGAATCGAAACAAAACGACGATTAAAGAGGCGAGGAGTTGAACGTTTATGACCTTGAAAAGGTTTTCTCAGACGACGGTTGCATATGGCTGTATGCTTTTCTAGCGATTTGGTTTCGCTTGTAGAGCTTCTCTTTTGGGTGAGAAATCTATCTTGTTTGGTATGTCAAACTCATATAGGGTAAGATCACATGACGATCTTTGGTAATCGAACTGTGCCGATGGTACTTGGAGGTCAAATCACTTGGCGATTTTGGGTAATCGAACTGTGCCGATTATACTTGGTGCACTCTGGTATTGCCCAAGTAAATGAAAGTCCTTCTTAACTTGCTGGGGGGGGACTATCCGACACGTTCTTCTCGATGTCGTGAAGAAACGAAAAAGTCCTCTTTTTCTCCTCACAACCCGTTTTATACTTGACTTACCCCCACGGGGTAAAGGGGAGGGGGATAGCAAAGGGAGACCCTAGGGTGCCCTGGCTTTTGGGCCTCTGTTATTTCTCTTCCTAGACATTTTGAAATTAGGGAAACTAGATCTCCTGTTGAATCGACAGAAGTGGGTATCAATTCAGCCGGGTTGGCGTCTTGTAGCACTGGAAGAGCGTAATAGGAGATCGACAGCTTAAATTTTTGACTTGTTTGTTTATAAGTACGCCCTCGAAGGGTAGGCATTTTGAGCTGAGGTCAGGAATAACTGTCTCCTAAATTTACCATTTTTATCCTACTTGTATGTTATCGGAGACTGGGTAGAGTGACTTAAAGAAACCCAGGTGGATTTTGTTTTCCTTTCATTGGTTTTCTTTGCCATGAGAAAGACCTCGATATATATATATATATATATATATATATATATATATATATATATATATATATATATATATACTCGCATCTTCTTAACTGCCTTGGTTAACTCGTATATTTTGACACTCACTATTAAAATTATAATATTATTCACATACTTCTTTTACTTATACAGAAGACAAGCTTGAGGAACTGAATCAATATAAGTTGGGTATGCGTATGTCATATGCACCGGCTAACTGACTATTCGTAACGCTCTGAGCCTGTGAGGGTACTCCTCTACCACCACCCCACCCTCCCCGCAGAGCTCATATTTGACCGTGAACCGAACCTGATAGATAATGCGCCCCCCATCTACAACCGGCATACATTCTCTCTCTCTCAGACATGAGAAAATCCATCTGAGATTTTTTTATTGCTAGTAGGCAGTGCAATTATTTTCCCAGTGGTAGATTCAAATTTCCCCCCATTTGGGAAATGCTGATCTAGAGTAAAAAATGTTCAACTATTTCTTATAAAATTGCGTTTTATAAGAAATGATGTTGAGCTTGTTATTTAAATTTCTGATAAGACCACTAGTAAAGAAACCTCTTCACTTTATCCTAACTTTGCACTTTTTACAGGTCGTTCCAAATTTTTGACAAATTATTTTCAAACAAATTACTCTGACATTAGGAAGGTACTACATAAATTATATTACGACGTAAATTTTTGTATACTACATGGCTAATATAGGGAATGCAAATAATCTTTGTCACAATCACAAATAACAATAAAAATGGCAGAATGGTGCTTTAACAAGTTGCACAACTCTCTATATATCGTTTATTTAAGTTTCTGATTTTGGTAAAGTCACTGGTTGAGTTGAATCACACAGCATTATCACCTGCGCAATGTTGAAAAATTTTGTAATCTACAGATTTTTAATAAGTGAAATTTTAAAAATTAACTTTCCTAAGTCACTTGAATAGTACACAAAAATCAATATTACTAAAAAAATTTCATATTATACATATAGTTCAACTCTATATATTTTATAGCATCCTTGCATTATTATTAAGAATTTAATTGGGAAATAACAAGAGATATTAGTAAAAAAAACGTTGCTAAATATTTATAATTTTTTAAATTTTAGCAATAGGGAAAAAAGTAAGCAAATAATAAAAAAAATTTAATGCAGGATTTCCCGGTTAATCATATTTCATCCCGGGAAATCTCGTAGATAAAAGGTAGCCAAGATCACGAGAAAACTGTACCCGGGATCCCGGGAAAAAAACTCTAATTTGAGTGAAGGGTAAAAATACTAGGTCAAGAACGGTAAGATAACAGATTATCTTCTGGTTATAGTGAGGACGCGTTCGGTAGGATACTCTTATTTTTAAAAGAAGGCATTATTAATATTTAAGATTCCATATTTAAGGATAATGGAATGATTCTTAGAAAATTAATGTGCCTTTAAAGCCATCAAAATAATTATATTTTTGAGATAAGAGAGTAAGTTGCTATGGCAAACAAGAACATTTCCCCCCTTGTCGAGGGAAGAAAACGGGCAAATAGATGAAAATAAAGAAGTAGATACTATGACAATATGAATGAACTTGCCAAAGGACTCTAAATTGAACGAAATAAGAAATTTCTCCCTCTAGTGCCGAGGCCAGCAAATAGACAACCATATCATGACGAAAGGTTTTGCAGACGTACATTTTGAATTCTAAAGTGTTATTCCTACAAATTATTTTAATACACGTTTTCAATGTTTCCGAGCCATCTTATAGGATATTTAATATTAATATAGTCTAGAACATAGATTTTCCAAACAATAATTTGGTTAGTTTCGACATTAACAGGCTTTTTAAAAAAGAGCCGGTCGAAGAAGTCCTTAATGAACTGTCCGCACACTTCTCAAGATTAGATATTGAATTTCACCCACCTTGATAAAATATTGGCCAAAATTGTGCATTTGTGCGTAAAAGACGATGTTTTACATGCGGAATTAATTTTTATCTACAGTTATCTAGCTTTAGAAAGGGTAATGGCCAATACTTTCTAATTTACCTATCTATAAATTCCAAAATGAAATTTTACCTTATATAATATCCGTCCTTTTTGTTTGATCAAGTTATGTAGATGATTTTTTTCTACTTCTGGTCTTACAAGTATTTCTAAAAATTCGACATCTTTTTTCAAATTCTTAAGACAGTATTAAACTCGAATTAGAACAAAATAATTGCCTACTCTTTTTGGACATGAAGATTTTGAGGTTCAATGGCTCATTATTTGATCTATAAACTGTAAAACCAACAAATTCTTATATGATTCTTTATTAGTTTCATGATAAATCCATTAACATGCACAAAGTTTTGTTTCAAATTCTTCGAGAGATATATAATTTTATTACCTATACTGTTTCTGAATTCATGAATCCATATGGTTTATTGAAGTGTATTCATGATAGTACTAATGATTCACGAAATAATTGAAAATAAATGTTATAAAGTGAGTAATGTGTTTACGAATTAGATCCTACAATGCTAAAATTGTATATAAATCTGATACCTATAATAAATGACATACAATAGAATCTATATTAAAGAATTTCCAAATTATAATTTCTGAGGGAACTTTTAAATGCAAGAGTTTGTTACAAATATATTAAGGCCCAAACACAAATCTAAAATTTCAATCAATTTCCCTCATTTTTGAATTATTCCTCTTCCCCACCGTCAATTTCAAAAGTCTATAACACAAGTCAACACTCTTCTTTCTGACTTTGGTTTTTGTGGTTATTCTTACCCAATTTGTAGAGACTGAATTTAAATATGGCATCCAGTTTACTCTAATACATCAGGTATTATATCATATGCTTTTCTTATGATATACTGTATAAATAATTTACTTAGTCAGGATAGTTTACAAAGTCGTTTAGCTTAAAACCATAAGTTATATAGAATCTGAAATGAGAGATGAAATATAAGATAACATCATCTTTTATTTAATACATCCGGTTAAGTTGCAAATATAACGGATAAAACAGAAACAATTGTACACAAACTAACATATTCATGTAACAAATCTCCTCTAACGAGAGCATCTGGAGTGTTTTGTGTCTATACATCACATTTGGATACGCTAACAGTAGTCAGCTATTATGTGTGTGTTCCATCAGCCTTGATATCTTGATGAAATCGCTAGCCATGTTCATCGCTCACATCTACAAGATTAGAGGGCTCTTGAAAAAAATAATTTTTCTGCTCATGTTGCAGTCTAAAAGATGAAAACTATCAAGCAATGTCTCCAGTCTCCACCAAATTCTTGTTGTTTCTAGCCTTTTTACTTTCAAAAGGTCTTTTTACAACATCTACAAATGCATCCTATGCTTTTTTCTACGTCAGTAATTGACCTAGAGAAATTTTGGCATTTCATTAACCTTCTGATTTGTGTCCCATCTAAAACAACAGTTCTTATTTTATCATAACTTAGGCCAGGAAATATTTTACATACGAATTTGAAACAGTCATCCTGCACATTAAGAGCCTTGTTTCCTTAGTCCTAGTTTAATATAAAGGGGTGGGGAGATGATTTTCTCTCGTTCAACTAGTGTTTAGTGCATGATATTCTTCTGTCCAACAGTCAAACCTTTTCTAACTGGCCAGAGTTTCTGTTTCCAATGTTTGTATTTCGCTCGGCTATTCCATAAATACAGGAAATATGCATATTTTGTAAAATCTCCATACTAGCAAAGTAAAAAATTGATAATTTTCAGATGTACACATATGATCCATTTGTGTTCATTACACCCGAGTAAATCTAATTCAACTTTTACGTGTTTATTGCTTCTTTTCTAAATGCATAGAGTGACCAATAGGAACCGCATCAGGCAAGTTTCTTTACATTATGGTGTAATACACATTTTGGACTTCTTTGAATTCTATAAAATCTCCTCATTCATTACGATCATACTGTGGAGCAACCATCGCTTTTACCAGTCCCGTCACGTCACACGAGTGCAAAAAATCTTTGTCACTTTTAAAGAATGCTAAGACATCTCTTCCCTGTTCCGATAAAAAGTTACATTCGTTTGTTTCTTCAGCATATTTTTCTTTTCAAATCTAGAAACTAACAGTTCTAGACAGACCTAAGTCTCTAACTAAATCACTCAGCTCTCCTTGGTGTAAGTTTTCACATTCTTTGGGTGGTGTATCCACAAAGTTTGGATCACTTTCATGTTCATGATTTTCATCTGATTCACATGGATCACTTTCATATTCCAGTGAAGGTATTTGTGTAAAAACGGGTACTGGTATTTCACCTGAGTGAAGCGCGGGGCGGGACGAATTGCTGAATCCGGATTTGGGTAACTTAATTTTGAAGAGTTTTCTTGCTATAACCAAAGGTCCTTCTGAGGCAAAAGTAGCAATAATCTACATGGTTCTTTTGCTCATATCTACTCGTACAATTGGCATTAAGAAATTTTGTGGCTGTACAATCTCTATTGGCAATGATTTCTGGTTGCTTAGTGGAAAGTATATATTACTTTGTTATAATAATTGATATCCGAATTGTTCTTACAATCAGTAATAATTTATAGGCATAAGGCGGGCAAATTGAGGGGAAATATGCCTCCAATTTCTACAGTTAAATCCTTTCGCAAAACTTCACAACTATGAAACATCGCTCTATTTTCAAGCATCGATTCACTCGCTTGTAACATTGTCAATGAATATAAGAAAACGGTCGAACTTATATAGGATAAGATGGAAAGAAAAGGTGTGAAAGAATAAAACACTAGATATTCCGAGCCTCTACCACACTGCCGCCTCTCCCATTACCATGAAGTGAATAAAGGAGGCAAAGGAAGTGAAAAGATTTTGGAATCCCACGCTTCCCTATTCACCTTCCTAAGTCTGAAATTACTTTGGCTCCTAGGGTGGAATATTTCCTATTCTCGCTCATCGAATAAAGTAAAGGAAAGCCCTTGAAATATTGTAGAGATTAGACACAGATAGATTGGAAGCATAGAAATACTGACACGTGACATATGGAGGCAAATGTCTCGGGGTACCATGCAGAAACTTGAAGAATTAAAAGGAATAGAATAGAAAGAAATGGAATGGAGGACGCCGCTGCCAAAACTGAGGACCCTATCTGCACGGGTTGAGCAAATTGCTGATGGAACTGAGTCCAATATCCATCCCCTACCCAGCTTATCTAACTCATCGGTTACCACAGCTAGTGCCTCTGCTGTATCTGGGTTTCCGTTGTCTGCTCTAGATGGATCGCATAAGAGTGTCGAGCTGATTAGGTTACTTATTCGTGAGGAACTTAGAGAAATGAGCGAAAGGGAAAAGCACGAATCTCCTTCATAGTGCGAGAGATTGTCAAGCAAGTGTGCAGGTTTTGATTGGTGTCCTGTTGACTTTGATAGTGTTGTCTGCATTAGGAGAGAATATGGCCTATACAGGCTGAAATTGGGTGACATGTAAACCAGTAAGTGTCTCATCGATAACTTTAAGAAATTGGCTAAATCTAAAGATTTCAGCGGAATCTCATTACGTAAGGATTTAACTTTCAAGCAAAGATAAAAATTTTCGCTTAAGAAATCTACCTCTAAATAAGCCTAGTGCCGCTGATGCAAATATTTCTGCTGCTTTGTTGCCATCTGCCGAGGCTGCTGCTTCTTCGTCATCTGCTGAAAACAATGCGGTTGCTCCATCCCCTTATTTCCCATCCCATTACTCTTCCGATTCCGTGCCTGCTGATTCTGAAGCCCTATCATTAGCTCCGGCTTGGAATCCTCTCTCTCCGGAAGCTTGTATTGCTGCCCTTAGCCCGTCTTTACACTAGGAGGCATTGTCTCTAGGACTCATATAAATCCTGTAAATAGTGTTTATTCTCTTTGTTCTGATTTTGGTGCAAATATTTTGAGGTTGATACTTTGTTTGGTAAATTCAAATAATCTAGTAAATAAGTTTCTTCCACTCTCAGTGATATTGAATACAAATCATGTTGATATTTTGTAGTGTGACTGAAACTTGGGTGCTTCCTTCACTACCTGATGCTTGTGTGTCTGTTGATAAATTTCATGCTGTGGCAAGGCTTGACACCCGGAGCAATTCCTATAAACATGGAGTTTGTTTTTATGTTTCAAAGAAGCTTTCTTTTATTTCCATCGACTGTTCTTGTCTAAATGTTCACCTTATATTTGTGAAATACTTGTTGCATTATTTCATAGTGGTGTACCGGCCTCTCTTTAACAGACGAGCGGAAAATCAAATGATTATTGATTTACTGCTTTCTCTTTGCAAAAATAAAGAAGTGGTTATCCTGGCTGACTTCAATTTTCCAGCAATTAACTGGCCCCTAAATGAAGCTCTCTGTCAGAATTATTATCCACTCTCTTCCCTTTTTGCTTCTTGCTTCAATATTCTGGGCCTAAAACAGTGGATCAACTTCCCGACTTTCATCATATCTAACAACACTTTGGACCTTATTCTAACCTCTGAAACTAATCGTGTAGGCGATGTCTTTGCCCTTCCACCTTTGCCTGGCTGCAACCCTGTTCCTATTATCTATGGCTATTATTTTATGAACTTGGCTTCTTTTCCTGATAATGCGCCGTTGAACAAAAATGCTTGGTCAAGAGTTAAATATAATATGATATATTCTCATATACTCGAAATCGATTGGGATTTCAAGTTTGACCATATAGACGTAAATGGCCAATATCAATTTTTTTTAGACAATATAGGTTCTCGCATTGAGATCTATGTCCCACTATTGGATAAAAATTCTTTTTGCTCTCGATCTTGTTCCCCAAACCCTCCACTGCGTCCTGCGAGGCAAAGAAAACGTGCATAGCAGGTATTTATGCACGTCAAGGATTTCTCTGGTCGAAATTCTCTAGAAGCATCTGTTACTCTTGCTAACATCGCCAGAATCAACACACAGTACACGTATCACTTTATTTCTGTTCAAATAGACTTTGAAATCTCACTTCTGGACTCAATTAAAACAAATTTCAAGGCCTTTCATAATTATATTTGCAGCAAGAAAATGAATGCTCCTTCGGTTGACCCTATGAAGGCTTTTTGTTCCATTCCTCTAGTAACTGACAACACTGAAATTGCTGGACTATTTGACGACAGTTTTTCCTCAATATTCTGTGATGCCCCTCTTCAACCTCATCCTCATCAGCAATGCAAAAATGTTATACAGGATCAAGGTGTGGTCTTACCTTGATGCTTCTTTGTGTATGAGCCCTAATGGGATCCATCCTCATCTGTTAAAATCATGGCGTGTTTGAGATTATCCGCTGCATAAAATCAACACAGCGATTCCTCTCCCTAGGTGTCTGGCTGATAAATGGAAATCGTCATAGGTTGTGCCTTTATTTAAAAAGAGCCTCGTCACAATCCCCTGAATAATCGCCCCATCAGCCTAACATATGCTTGTTGTAAAACACTTGAACGGATCATCTCGGAACACCTCATGCTCTATTTTGAATAGAATAATTTGCTATCTAAGGATCAACACGGATTCCGGAAGGGCCGATCCATGGCGGACCAATTACTACTTACTTATAACTCTGTGAGTGCGTGGTTTGATGGAGGTTCAGTGTTTGACGTTTTTCTATTTGATTTTCTAAAGCTTTTGACGTCGTCAATCACACTGCACTTCTTTGTAAGAGTCATAGTCTCGGCATTGCTGGATATCTCCTAAGTTGGCTTGATTCATTCCTACGTGTTAAATCTGTGTATATGTCCGTGGTAGGGTCACATATTTCCTGTAGGATGGTTTAAAGGGGTGTTCCACATTGATTTGTGATCGGGCCCCCTCCTTCTTCTTATCTAAATAAACCATCTACCATGTTACATAATGAATATGTGAAAAATCTTTGCAAATAACCTAAAGATCTACATAAAAATTCGAGCAGTTTCTGTTGCATCTCTAGCCATTTGCATCTCTCCTGTCAACGGGACATTAACGCCATTTTTGCCGTAGCACACTCTTGGGGGCTCAGCTTCAAAATCAGCAAATGCGTGGCCCTGCGTTATGAGCGAAGTCATAAAGAGTGGGATGAACTTGGTACGCTTGAGTGCTATGACCTCGAGGAGCGTGAAATCTCGCTTGTTTCTTCCCATAAAGACTTGGGCATCCTAATAGATAGCAGCCTAAAATTCCACCAGCACTTAAGAATTACAGTTAACAAAGCTTCTGGCGTCGCCTACAACATACTCAAATCACCATATTCATGTCACCTACTTTTAGGGCTACGGTTTTCATTAGCAACATCAGGCCTCTCCTTGAAATTTCTAGCTGCATCTGGAATACTGAATATATCGAAGATATTAAGTTCTGGGAATAAGTTCACTGACGATTTGACCAGACGCGTTGAGTTGCTCGAAGGCCTTCCATATGCTGACCGCCTTTCAAGACTTAATCTCTACTCTGTTAAGGACAGGCTGTTGCGGGAGGACATGATTGGGTGTTGGAAAATCTTTCACAGGCTCTCTTGCATAACTCCCGCTGACCTTTTTCCGCAAACTGCTCGGCTGGCAACAGGAGTCGATGGTCGGTCATCGATTTTCTGTCACTGAGCATAGAAAGGGCTTCTTCAGCAATAGCAGTGTCTAGACCTTTTTTTTAATTTTATAGAGCCCATCTGGCAACTGCCCACTTGGGCATAAGTCGCCGGAAAACACGACAGCCTAGAACTAGGCTACATTAAAATAAAAAATATGAAAACATAACAATGATATATATTGGAAAAACATAACAATCAGGAAGCAATCTCCGGCAGCGGGGAGAGGTCCCCCTCACCCCGGTGCAGGAAAGTGCAACCTACAAGCTAAACAATAACAAACAAAAAACAAAAAAAACCCTTAAATAAAGGGGAGAAGCCCGGCATCCGGCCAAAAGTCAACAAGTCCACAAGTCAATGTGCACGAATCCGTCCCGAGTACAAGGAACAGGCGGTAGCGACCCCGCCCATCCTGGTACCGGGACAGGTATCGTGCGTGAAGATCACCCAGACTGGGAAATTCAACAAGAATGTGCCGTGCAGTCTGGGGGACGATGCAGTCGTCGCAATAGGGCGCAGGCGAGCGCTCCATAAAATAGCGATGGGTCACACGAGTGTGCCCGATTTAGGAGACGACAGAAAGCAACCTGAAGCCGCCGCGGCATTGGGGGATAGGTCGATGGAAACAGTCGCGGCGCAATGGCACGCAACTTTAAGTTCCCTTCGACCGTCTCCGATCTTCTTTGCCAAGCAGTCCGAAGAGCTGCCCGTATTCCTGCCATGTAGTCGGTGTGAGGAAGAGCGAAACGCTGGTCCGATCGCAGAGTCCTGGCAGAATCTTTGGCGCCCTTATCGGCGCGCTCATTCCCCGCAATTCCTACATGTCCAGGAACCCAGCAGAAGATAATCTCGACATCTGCCCGGCTCGCCAAAACCGTGGCGTCACGGATTTCGCGAACCAGGGGATGCGGAGATTCCAATGCCCCGAGAGCACTCACGGCGCTTTGTGAGTCGCTATAGATCACAATCCGGTCTCCGAACCGGGCACGTCGCGTAATCTCCCGTACCGAGTGGTGTATTGACACCAGCTCGGCCGTGAAAACAGACGCATTGCCTGGCAGAGCCCCGCTGACTTCAAACAGAGGGGATACGGCGTGGAAGCTGACCCCTTCTTGGAAATTGGAGCCATCCGTATACACTGGCACGGTTCTAGCGTGACACGATGTGTGCTCCAAAAAGGTCGAACGCAATACTTCCGGTGCCGTACAAGCTTTGGGGGCAGAGGCGTGGCGACAAATAGCCAAATGTGGTACCCTCCAGGGTGGCTTCCTGGGCAAAACCAGGGGCGCCACCGGCCCGAGAGCTATATCTACCTCTCGAAGGAGTTTCCTGGCCCCAAACCCAAACGGCTTAGGGTATGACTGGCGTCTCTTGGCGGCATAGGCACCGTCGAGATCAGCTCCGGATGCAGTCAAACCTGTTGGCGACTGAGGGAGGCGCCGTGCTCGCGTGTACTGACGAGGGATGAACTGCACGCGGCACAGAGCGAGTGGCATCTCCCCAGCATCGACCAACAGGCTCTCAATGGGGAAAGGGCGGAAGGCACCGGTCGCAAGGTGGAGGCCGGTGTGGTGGATCGAATCCACCTTCCGCAATAAACTCTCGGCTGCGGATACATAAAACTCGCTTTCGTAGTCGAGCTTCAAAAGTAGACAGTAGCTCTATCAGCGCCCTAAGTTCTGAACGTCACGGAACGGAGAATGTCCAGGCGCGGGTACAAGAGACCCTAAGGCTGCGAATATGAGCCTCCCAGGTGAGGCGTCGGTCGAATACAAGACCGAGGAAACGGTGTGATTCCACCACATCCAGGCGCACCTCATTAAGAAACAAATCTGGTTCAGGGTGAAGCGGTGGATGGCGGCACAAGTGCACCACCTTAGTCTTGGCCAAAGATAACAGAAACCTGTGTGCTTCGGCATAGTGAGAGACGCGGTTCAATGCCTGTCCGAGTCGACGCTCCAGAGTTGGCATCTGGGCCGCGCCAAAAGAGATCGAAAGGTCTTCCACGTAGAGCGTAGCGAGAACACCTTTCAGCAGAACTAAGGTGATGCCGTTGATGCTCAGGGCAAAGAGTGTGACACTGAGGACACTTAATTCCCTGCGGGACACCCTTTTCCTGCTCCTTTGGGCCGGAGAGTGCTCCCCCCACCCGTACGTGGAATCGAAGATCTCGCAAAAATTCAGATATAAACATTGGGAGGCGTTCCCTCGCCCCCATCGTGTGGAGAGTCTCCATGATACAGTATCGACATTCGGTATCATAGGCCTTCTTCAGATCGAAAAAGACCGTGGCGTAGTGCTGTCTACGAAGGAAAGCCTCGCAGATGGCATTTTTCAGTCGGAGCAGAGCATTTGACGTGGAGTGGAACTTGCGGACGCCACACTGTGCAGAAGACAGATGGCCTCCGCTGTCCCGGAAAAAGGCTAGTCTAACATTTACCAATTTCTCGATCAACTTGCACAAGCAAGAGGTTAGAGAGATTATGCGAAAACCGTTTGGAGTAGAAGGATCTCTCCCCGGCTTGCGAAAATCGAGCACAGTAGCGATTCGCCAAGAATCTGGGAGAAGACCCTCCACCCAGATCCTGTTGAACAAATCTAAGAGAAATGCCTTGCCTTGCTCACCCAGGTGTCAAAGCATGGCGTACGGGACATCGTCCGGACCATGGGCGGTGTCCGCGCACAAAGCGAGAGCGGAGCGCAACTCACTCCCAGTAAACCTGTCGTTGAAGGGTTCTCCGCCTCTGGAGGTAAAGTCCAGCCAGCGGCCTTCCGCGTCATCAGGACGTGCATTGAATGCTGCCGGAGCAGCATTCCGGCTAGAGAATGCGTAAAGTGAAAACACGTATGCCTGCCAAGAAGAGCGGCGGGCGTGCTTCAAAATATACCGGAACCTAGCACTAGCCTGACGAAATTCAGCGACAGTAGAATAGTTTGGGCGGCGCTTATAGTGCATGTAGGCATAACGCTTATGTTTGAGGGCCGTCTCACACTCGGCCGACCACCATGGGAGTGGTTGGTGTGCAAAACGGCTAGACGTTCTAGGAATAGTAGTCAGGCCCGGAGGGATTAGGTTGCCGGAGAAGAACTCAACGGCCTCATCTACCGACCTAAACTCCTCGAATGAGATAGAAAATTTATTCAATTCCTGAAATGCAGGCCATTGCGCTCGCGACAAGCACCACCGAGGTGGGCTCTCAGGCGGCAGTTGCCCTGAAAATGATATTTGAATGGGAAAGAGATCACTACCATGGAGGTCATCGACCCCCCCCCCCAATCAAAATCAAGCTGTGCATCCGAAGAGCATAAAGAAAGGTCAAGGCAAGAAAATGAAGCGGTTCTCGGACAGTGATGCGTAAACTCATCCACGTTTAGGACACCCATCTCAAGCTCTTCGATCAGATCGGCAAGGACTTGTCCCCTGGGATTTATGGAGTAATCTCCCCAGAGAGGATGCCTGCCGTTCAGATCTCCAAGCAAGAGATAGGGCCTCGGCAACCGTGCCACGACCTGGCGGAAGTCCCTCGCGTCGAAGTCAACTGACGGTGGAATGTACGCAGAAATGATAGTATACCTCCTATCCAGGTGCAGCTGCACAGCCACTGCCTGAAAGGAGGTATCTAAAGAGAAAGGAAGAACTGAGACATCATGCCGGGTGTAAACCGCGCATCCCACAGCCCGACCATCCCGTGGTGGTGGGGTTGCAAGACCCTTGTACCCCGGGAGGGCGGGCAGGGGGCACGCGCCTAGCATGGTCTCCGGCAAAAAGATAGCTAACGGTGAACGAGGTGAGACGAGCCTCCGCAGCTCCTCACAGTTGGCCCGGAGTCCACGGTAATTCTATTGAATGAATATGCCCTCCAGGCCAAACTCGGAGGAGACGCGGGGGCCCTCCTCGAACTAAAGACCCTCACAAGAATGGCTGTACGCTTCCCAGAGGTAGAACACCGGGCGCTGTTGGCCGGAAAAAGCGCTGAAGGCGCTGTCGCCTTCGAGGACTTATTAATGGAGGTTGGGCTCGCAATGCGATTCTTTTCCTCCCTTTGCCTCGGAACCTTAGGCAGGCGTTACGACTTCGGATGCGGGGGGCCCTATTTTCGAGGTACCACTGTCTCCGAGCCACTCGCTCCAACTCGACGCGTGGGCAAAGGAGCCGAAGCTCCTTTGTTGCTGTCCTCCTTTCGGGGGACAGCTTCAGGAACCCCGGAAGATGGCCTAGCGACCATCTTCAGGGGTGTTGCCTCCTGTGAGTCTAACGACTCAGTGGAGGCGCATGGCCGTTTCGCCTTACGGGAAATGGTCACGTTGGGGGATTAGGGGGGAGCCATAGGTTTAGCCGGGGCTGGGTGTGAACCCTTTTTGCCACCAGCTTCACCAGGGAAGCGCCCGGGTTGAGTAGAGCCCGCAGAAGGGCTGCGAATGGGCACGGAAACAACCGTGCTCGTTGGCCTGGATGGGCCAGGAGCAGAGGGTGCTTTTCTAACTATTGAGGCATAGGACGTCCCAGGCAGAGCCGGGCGTGACAGGACCAAGTCCTTAGCCTCGCGGAATGAGAGTCGATCCTGGGCCTGAACGGCCAGGATTTCTTTCTCAAGGAGATATGCACCACATTGCTTCGAAAAAGCGGGATGCGGCTCTCCGCAATTGACACACTTGGCCACACACGATTTGGACTTATCGTGTGCGACCTTGGAGCAATTTACACAGAATTCGGGTGACCCCGACTTTGCACGTCTACATGAGCGATTCGTATGGCCGAAGCGGTGACAGTAATAGCACCGCCGCGGCAGTGACACGAATGCCTTCACGCGGTAGCGGTACCAACCGGCACGCACCAACTCAGGTAGCTTTTCACAGTCGAACGTGACGAAGAGTGTAGGGTGGATCTCGAGGCCCCTCCCTGTTTTCTCATTACACGTTCGACCTTGACCGCCCCATGGTCGGCCAGCTCTAGGGTGATGTTCTAAATACAGTAGTCAACGAGTTCCCTCGCATAAACTACTCCTTTCACAAAGTTCATAGTAGAGTGCGGCGTCACACTCACCGGGGTGCCATGAAGTGTCCGAAGAGCACTTATTTTTGCCGCCTCGGCGGGATTCGCCGCATTCGCCAGAAGGCTCAATCCGAGAAACGGGTCACCTTCGGCTCTCTACCAATTGCACTAGCTAATCATCTCCTCTAATGGATCATGTTGCCCTTGGCCAACATGCTGCCCTTAGAGGAGCGAATAACGAGAAAGCGTGTGAAGCCAGCGGGCTCGAAAACGCCAGGTAACCTCTGAATCACGGGCCCTGATGTCATCGAGGCTCAGCCCTTTGCACTTTTAGTCTTGTTCAGGGGCTCCGCAACCAGGGGGGCATAGGGGCCGGATTTGCCGATCTTGGCTTGGTCACTTGCCAAAGTGGCAGCAGACCCATCCGTCCCCGTAGCCCATGCGGATGGAGAGGAACCGCGAGTCTTCTTAGTTTTTTTCGTCTTTTGCTTTTTTGAGAGGAGGGCGGGGAATGAACCCGCTTCTCACCTTCGCCGATAGGATCCCCTAGGCCAGATGGTCCAGCCTCAGACAGGTCCTTCTCCGAAATGGTAAAGGTCCTGGTGGTCGCTGGGGCACAGGTTGGAGGAGATTCCTCCCCTCCTTGTACTGCCTTGGAGCCCTCAGCCGTTTGAGGAGAACCTTGCATAGGGGAGGATTCGGGTTCGGTGCTTGGCGCCGAACACGAATTCCCCCCCCCCCTCATGGAAGGCCCTACCGTCTGAGACTGGGTTTCCTCAAGGACCATGTCTATCACAGGAGGGGCCTCCAGTTGGCCATCCCCTCCCAAGACATCGCAGGTCCCCTTGGCAGCGTCACCAGTCTTTTATGGGGAGGCACAGGCCTTGACCCCGACAAGGTTTAATATTCTTGCCAGCAGATCTTTTGAGTGAAGCAACTGAAGGGGCCTGGCTTCCCTCTCCCCCCTTAGGGGGTTTGCCCTACCGAGCCGCTTACACGAGGGGCGGTCGGCAATGGGACCTCCATTTTTTTCGGTGGAGCTGCCCAGGGGCGGCTCCGTCGATGAGCAAGGGGGAATTAGGGGGAGATTCTTTTTTAACATCACACAGTTGCCCGCACTGCAAGAGGTGTTTACAGGCCTGGCAGAGCCAGGCGCTGCCATTTGGGAACACCCCTCCCGCCTGGTGGCCTGGTAGTCCATCGGCATGGCGGCTCTACCTTGAACACGGCGTAAAAGGATAGATTGTGAAGAGGAGAGGAAAAGGGATGTGAGAAAGGTATGGGTGGGGATGAAGCAGGTTGTTAAAAAAGAAAACATCCCAAACCGGAGTTCAGGGGTTAGGTGAACGTTGTCCCCTCCCCCCTCAGCCCCGATCCGGGACGGTTGGCTTGAGAAGAAGGTCAGCATCTACCCTGTGAAATTAGAGGCTGACCAGAGAAAGTTGTGGGAGAGGTTGTATGAAAAGCGAGGAAACAAGTGTTTTGAAGGAAGGAGAAGAGGCTAAGCTGGGGTCGGACGGGGTGCTGAGTCCCGTCAGCACGGCGGCCAGGATGGCAAATTGCCGCGCCCCTTACGGGGCTGTGTCTAAACATGGAACAGTCTCCCTGACTAACCTAACCTAATTAAATTTCAAAGGTCCAACTATGCCGCTATAATATATTAATATTAAATGTTTACTGAAACACAAAGATTAATGAACGTAGCTCACTTAACCACTAAGTTGAACTGTTTAAGAACAGCCATCATTTTATTTTTAAAGATGGTTTATCTTTAATTGATCATGGTCAAAGTAACATAACTCTTTCGGTGATTGATTTGCCACTCCCAAGATTTTTTTCAATTTTACTTTCTAGAGTGAGAAAGGTCAATGGAACCACGGTCGTCCAAGATAACGTCTAAAGCTGGTTTTCTTCCACGACCTTCATATTATTTAACTTCATCCAAAATTAGGGTTCCTCTTTATTTCCTTGTAGATTCATGGCTTAACATCTATTCAATGTTGCAGATAGTACCTCAAGCTCTATTGTGAGGGAATGACCTCGAAGGCCCACCGTGAGGGAATGACCTCGAAGGCCCACCGTGAGGGAATGACCTCGAAGGCCCACCGTGAGAGGAAGCCCCTTGGCGATACCCCTTTATTCTTTCAAGACCACGTGATCGCTTGAAGGTAAAGCGATCGTGTATGGTCATCTCCAAATTACCTCGTTAATCTTCACTTAATTCATTTAACTACTATAAGTAATTCGCACTCTTTATTTATCGCCCAAAAATAACTTAAGCGGGCGTTGACCAGCTGTCTGCCTGCACTTGTGTAACACTCTGAGCGCCAAGCTAGTCTATAGAGGTATACCTCAACACACACACACACACTATATATATATATATATATATATATATATATATATATATATATATATATATATATCTACCATTATATTTATCTGGTGTAAGGTGTGGGGTATTTCTTGTAATGAAAAACTCAGATTCTTAATCACTATCCTTATCTTTATCTGGTGACAGATAATGTTAAGTTATTTTTTGTTTGAAAGAACCCTTTTTCTTTTCAAGTTAGCCCCCTTCCCCAAGTTAAGTTGTTCAGTAACCAGTTTGTCAAGTTCGTTCAAGGATTTCCAAAGAAAGTGGAACAAATACCTTTTTTCTTTGATTGATCATTTTTTTTGTGGTGACCATTTGTTCCTAATTTGATTTCCGTTGTGTGTGTTGTTTTTTTGAGGGGGACGATCTTTCCTAAAAACTCTTCCCCCAATTTATCGAAGACCATGTGCTATGGTATCCTGCAATAAACGACGTCATTTCCTGTTCAAACATTCTCGAATTTTAGACTCTTGAGCACGTTGGAAAAATATTTCCCAAGCCTCCTCTCCCCCCTGCCCATCCGTTAACGAGGTGGGAAAGAGCCGCTCTGTCGCGCCCTTGATGCTAAATGAGGAATCGACTCCGCCTCAGGATTAAGATGTCTGGAGTTGTGACTCCTTTCTCCGAACTCCCCTTTTCCCTTTAGAATCGGGTATACAAATAGTAGGGCTATTCTGTAGTTCGAAGAGTCCAGCCCGCACCTCAAGGCCGTACTCATGGTCTTGTCTCGTGAGCGTTCCCCAGACAGCTAGACATCTTCAGCCGTGATTCTACCCAAGTCAATTGGTAGCTTTTGTGAATGGCAAGCCCTAGAATTTGCGCAACAGTCTCCCTTCGATTAATCAAACCGAAGAAAATCTCCATTGATTTCCTTTGAGGAAAAGAAGATTCGTCTTTCCGTTGTTTTACGAGAATTTCCACATTCCTCTTTGAACGTCATCTGTGAAGTTTAGCTATCTTCATCGGAAGGTTGGTTCGTACAGTGCCCTTCTTGCCTCATCGCAAGAAGGACCTTCTACTAAGTCATTGATCCGTAAGACTGAAAACCGCTCCATTATTAGTATTGTCAGTTCCCCCTTTTGATCTGAACCTAGTTACATTAATCAATTATTTCCATTTAAGAATCCCTCCTCATAATAATTATCAAGAGACTCTTTCAATTTAAATAATTCCCCTTTGCCTATTATTATTCTTATTTTGATCTATGTAAATAAAATTATACTTTTTGTTCTTTCATCTTGAACTAACCTTGAACGATACTCTTGGCCTATTCACTTAAATCTCGGCAACCACTTATGCCCTCCGTTTGATTATTAAGGATTTGAAACCCAACGCCTCCTAGTCGGTCTTTAATCCCTGCGAACAGTCCTTCAATGGTTCTCGTTACAGTAGTTGATTAAGTCACCCCCCCCACATAATATAGGAGTAGTATATGGTACAGAGTGGTTGTACCACCATATATATTATATATATATTGTTTCTATATTATAAAAACTGGTGTGAAGTGTGTGGGGTCTATTACATAGTTAATCAGTTTATTTGACTTACATGCCTTTTGATTGTTAGTAGTTTCCTCTCATTATTAAAGTTTCTTTATTTTTATATTTTTGGCAGAAGTACGTTCAAGTTAGTTCTAGATCAGTGGAATTTTAGTCTATTAACTATTTAAAATTTAAATTATTAGTTGGGACCCGTTCTGTGTATTTGTGTATTCTATTTACCGGAATATTTGTATTAATCCTCAGCCGATGTTAGAAAGATTAATACGTCCTAACCGTCTTTTAGTGTTTTAGTGTTCGTTTAGTGGAATAGTATTTGAATATTTATTTTTGTGAAAAGTTAGGCCTTACGTAAATTGCCGAGTAGTTTCGCTACGTCAATAGCCCCGTTCACGTATTACGTTCCTCCTAGTTACTCAACCAGATGTCGTCTTTGTTTGACCGTTTAAAGAGTCAAGAAGAGTCGTAGGGCCTTTCGGGCCGGAATTATTAACTGATATTCAGGAAGAAGAGTGAAATGAAAGATAAGAGAGATGAGCGCAGGAACAAGAACTAAGAACGAATGAACAAGAACTAAGAGCGTAGGAAAAAGAACTACAAGAAACTGAGGAGAGAAGAGCTAAAGAACTAAGAGAAGCAGAAATGGAAGAACGTGAGAGAATAAGGCAGCATGAACTGGAATTAAGCCGTAATCAATTGGAGTCGATGTCAATTAACTCCCAGACTGAAAGGTCACAGCTTCCGTTAGTAGGATTACCCGTCTTTAAAGAAGGAGAAGATTTTAGATCATATGTTACGCATTTTGAGAAGATTTTTGAAATCGCAATTATGACATCGAAGTAGATGGTGTCGCCATATTTATCTCCCTCCTAAACTCATAGTTGAAAGATATATTCATTCCGCTTCCATCAAATTCCACTGTGGCTACTCTAACCTCAAGTCTGAAATCTTAGCTACGGTAAATATGACCCCAGACTTCAAACGTGCCCGTTTCTGTCACCAAAATATTCACCCCGGTCAGACCTTCGCCATTTTGGGTACACCCTCCAGAAACACCTCCAATTTTAGGTTAGTTAAGCGTAAAGTCCCCCAAGAGTACGAGTTTATTCTGGATTTCGTCCTTAAAGATCAAACGGACGATGTCCCGTACGCCATGCTTCGACACCTGGGTGAGCGAGGCATGGCCTTTCTGTTAGATTTGTTCAACAGGATCTGGGTGGAAGGTCTTCTCCCAGACTCCTGGCGAATCGCTACTGTGCTCGCCTTTCGCAAGCCGGGGAGAGATCACTCTACTCCGACCGGTTTCCGTCCAATCTCTCTAACCTCTTGCGTGTGCAAGTTGATGGAGAAATTGGTAAATGTTAGATTAGCCTATTTTCTGGACAGCGGAGGCCATCTGTCTTCTGCACAGTGCGGCTTCCGTAAGTTCCACTCCACGTCGGATGCTCTGCTCCGACTGGAAAATGCCGTCTGCGAGGCTTTTCTTCGTAGACAGCACTACGCCACGGTGTTTTTTGATCTGGAGAAGGCCTATGATACCGCAAGGCGATACGGTATCTTGGAGACTCTCCACAAGATGGGGGCGAGGGGACGCCTCCCAGTGTTTATATCTGAATTTTTGCGAGATCGTCGATTCCGCGTACGGGTGGGGGGAGCCCTCTCTGCCCCAAAGGAGCAGGAAGAGGGTGTCCCGCAGGGAAGTGTCCTCAGTGTCACACTCTTTGCCCTGAGCATCAACGGCATCACCTCGGTTCTGCCAGATGATGTTCTCGCTACGCTCTACGTGGACGACCTTTCGATCTCTTTTGGCGCGGCCCAGATGCCAACTCTGGAGCGTCGACTCGGACAGGCATTGAACCGCGTCTCTCGCTATGCCGAAGCGCACAGGTTTCGGTTTTCTTTGGCCAAGACTAAGGTGGTGCACTTCTGCCGCCATCCACGGCTTCACCCCGACCCAGATTTGTTTCTTAATGGGGTGCGCCTGGATGTGGTTGAGTCGCACCGTTTCCTTGTTCTTGTATTCGACCGACGCCTCACCTGGGAGGCTCATATTCGCAGCCTTAGGGTCTCTTGTACCCGCGCCATGGACATTCTCCGTTCCGTGACGTTCAGCGCTTGATGCGCTAATAGGGCTACCTCCTTACTTTTTTATCGATCCTTTGTTCGCTCGAAGCTCGACTACGGATGCGAGTTTTATGCATCCGCAACCGAGCGTTTATTGCGGAAGGTGGATTCAATCCACCACACCGGCCTTCGCCTTGCGACTGGTGCCTTCCGCACTTCCCCTATTGAGAGCCTGTTGGTCGATGCTGGGGAGATGCCACTCGCTCTGCGCCGCGTGCAGTGCATCACTCGCCTGTACGCGCGAGCCCGGCGCCTCCCTCAGTCGCCAACAGCTCTCACTGCATCCGCAGCTGATCTCGATGGTGCCTATGCCGCCGAGAGACGCCAGTCATACCTTAAGCCCTTTGGGTTTAGGGCCAGGAAACTCCTTCGAGAGGTAGATATAGCTCTCGGGCCGGTGGCGCCCTTGGTTCTGCCCAGGACGCCACCCTGGAGGGTACCACATTTGGCTATTTGTCGCCACGCCTCTGCTCCCAAAGCTTGTACTGCGCCGGGAGTATTGCGTTCGACCTTTTTGGAGCACACATCGTGTCACGCTGGTACCGTGCCAGTGTATACGGATGGCTCCAAGTCCCAAGAGGGGGTCGGCTTCCACGCCGTATCCCCTCTGTTTGAAGTCAGCGGGGCTCTACCAGGCGCTGCGTCTGTCTTCACTGCCGAGCTGGTGGCAATACACCACTCGGTACGGGAGATTACGCGACGTGCCCGGTTCGGAGACCGGATTGTGATCTATAGCGACTCACAAAGTGCCCTGAGTGCTCTCGGGGCATTGGAATCTCCGCATCCCCTGGTTCGCGATATCCGTGACGCCACGGTTTTGGCGAGCCGGGCAGATGTCGAGATTATCTTCTGCTGGGTTCCTGGACATGTAGGAATTGCGGGGAATGAGCGCGCCGATAAGGGCGCCAAAGAGTCCGCGAGGACTATGCGACCGGACCAGCGTTTCGCTCTTCCTCACACCGACTACATGGCAGGAATACGGGCAGCTCTTCGGACTGCTTGGCAAAGAAGATGGGAGACGGTCGAAGGGAACTTAAAGTTGCGTGCCATTGCGCCGCGACTGTTCCCATGGACTTATCCCCCAATGCCGCGGCGGCTTCAGGTTGCTTTCTGTCGTCTCCGAATCGGACACACTCGTGTGACGCATCGCTATCTGATGGAGCGCTCGCCTGCGCCCTATTGCAACGACTGCGTCGTCCCCCAGACTGTTCGGCACATTCTTGTCGAATGTCCCAGTCTGGGTGATCTTCGCGCACGACACCTGTCCCGGTACCGGGATGTGCGGGGTCGCTACCGCCTGTCCCTTGTGCTCGGGACGAGTGCGTGTACTTTGACTGGTGTACTTATTGACTTTTTGGGGGAGGCCGGCCTTCTCCCTTTTATTTAACCCGATTTAATTGTTGTTGTTGTTTTTGTAATTGTTTTGTTATTGCTTTGTTATTGTTATTTCTTTTTATTGTTTTCTGTTTAATTTTTTAAAGTAGCCTAAAACTAGGCTGTTTGTTTCCGGCAACTTATGCCTTAGTCGGCAGTCGCTAGATAGCCCCTTATTTAAAAAAAAAAAAAACCTAAAAGATCAATATTTAGCTTCCATGACCCCCAAAATCCGTGCCTTCGTTAAGGACAAGCGCTTCTCTACGTTCAAAGAATGGAATGCCTAGAAGATGCTGATGTTTATGCAAGTAGCCATAACTTATATCCCAATCTTAATAAAAAGCCTCCCCCGTCTCCTCCTAAATTTAAAATTAATAACTCGAGGAACTCTCTAAGAAATACCCCTAAATTCGTGAAAGTACAAGGCCCCTGGAACCCCAGGAAACTCCCTCCTTCGGAACCAAGATGCATTAACCCCATAATTACCACTTTCCCTGCGTCATTATTTCCCAGAAGGCAGATAATCCGTTTAACGTGCGGAATAGAAGGTCATGTACGCACGAACTGCCCTCACAATTCTCAATTTAAAAGGGTGTCCTCCCATTAGGTACACCATGTTAGTGCCACTCCTGCTCCTCTCCCCTCTCTTTAAGATACCACTACGTCTCTCTCGTCGACCAACAACTCCAGGTGCCAAGTACATTTTCACTACAATAAGAGCTTCCCCGGTCGTTTGAAATTTGAAAATGGAGCTCTGAACGGATGCCGTGTTTCCACCCTTGTACGCGACACTGGATAAACATGCATCGTTGTATCCGAGAATTTACTTCACTCAGTCGGTCCTGACCACCAAAAGTTCGCTATGGTGCATGATTACCTCGGCCGAGCGAATCGTTTCCCTATTGTAAAATGCCCTATCAAATGTGAGTATTTGACTGGTTGGGTCGAAGTGTTAGCAGCCACAATCGAGTTTTGCTCTGTACTGATTGGTCAGAGGCCCCAGGTTTCAAGTAACCTGGTAGCACAACCCGTGGTAACCCGTGCTCAGGCCACCAAGACTTTCCTGGAACCCCTTCCTTTAGAAAACCCCGTCCTTCCGGAGATCGAGACCCTCCGGACCCTCTCCTTTCCCTTTGGGAGAAAGCCAGGATTCAGGAGCAAGAATTTTTCCGTGCTGGAAAAAGCATCTCATACATTGTCAAGGATGAGCTGTTACATTATAAATGTTCAGACGGAACCAAACCTGCAACACACCTTTTTTGTTCCTCGCTCTCATGTCCCCCAAGTCCTCTAGATTTCTCTCCATAGTTTATTCTCCGGTCATTTTAGTCATAATAATACCTCTCAGCGGGTTTATAATCATTTTTATTGGCCAGGTGTGGCAGATAAATTGCAGAATGCTGCAAATATGCGATGCATGCCAAAGGACATCTGCAAAAAGGTGGGTCAAACCAGCTCCCCTTCAGAAAAGCCCGATAATTTCGGAACCTTTTTCTCGTGTGGCCATTTATCTTATTGGCCCCATTCATCCCCCGTCTAGTCAAGGAAACAGTTACGTCCTCACTTTGGTAGACTTTGCTACCCGTTTTTCTGAGGCAGTTCCCCTTAAGCACATTTTTAGCGTTTCGTGCGCCAAAGCCCTCATTTCCATTTTTTCTCGGGTAGGAATTTCTAAGGAAGTATTGTCGGATCAAGGAAGACAACTTACCTCCGAGCTTATGGAGGATGTCGGAAAGCTCCTCATGGTAAAACCTCTGTTTACCATTCCATACCACCCAGCCGCAAACGGAGTTTGCTACAAGCTAAATAGCACATTGAAAGCGATTCTCAGAAAATTGTTTATCGATCGGCCCCGAGAATGGCACCGCTTTTTACCCGTGGCACTGTTTACGTGTCATGTAATGCCCCATAGCACTCTAGTATTCGTCCCCTTCGAATTACTGTATGGCCGTAATGTTTGAGGTCCCCTTGCTATTTTAAAGGAACCTTTTACCAATGCCCGGCTGTATAACGAAATCCAATCTTCCTATTCGTACCTTCTAGACCTCAGAAAGCGCCTCGAGATACGTGCCGACATCGCGTACCAAAATGCTGAGGTAAATTTGAAGAGGTATCGAACATATTTTGATTTAAAGGCGAAGGAAAGATTATTTACGCCTGGTGAGGAGGTGCTGTTGCTACTTCTCACAGATAGTAACAAACTCCTGATCCAGTGGAAAAGCCTCTTTTCCGTTTAAGAGTTAAAACAACCAGTGGATTACCTAATTCGAACCCACTCAAGGGGTAAGGTTTTCCATATCAATATTTTGAAGAAGTATCGCGGCCGTGCGTGTATCAATAATATTGTGGCCCTCGCTGAAGTGTCCCAGTTAAAAGCGGGGTATCCCGCTGACCCCCTCAATGTCGTGCAAGTAGTATGCATTGAATAAGATGGTGACTACCCTATCCCATCTTGACCTGTACCCTCGGAATCATCATCCCCCGTACTGGATGTATCCCTCAAGCTAGCGTCTCTTCCAAAGACTCAACTGCAGAAATTGCTAAATGGATTCGAGGATTTAATCTCCGAGACCCCCGGTTGCTCCAATCAATTTGAGCATGACACATCGTTTTAACCACTCAAACACCTGTTCGATCGAAGCCCTATCCTCTTGCCATCCAACTTAGGAAAGAATTTAACGAAAAAGTGAAAAATCTTTTAGCCTAAAATTTCATCGAGCCCTTGAATTCAGATTACTGCTTCCCGATAGTCATGGTTTGCAAGCCCGACCAAACTTTCCGCATGTACGTCGATTTTCGAAAATTAAATTCGGCCACGGTGTTTGATGCAGAACCTATCCCTCTTATAGATGAAAATCTCCACCTTTTTGAGGAAGCTAAATTTATTTCCGAGTTGGACTTCTGCAAAGCCTAATATCAAATTCCCCTCCGTAAAAAACGCGCGTAAGTATTCTGCTTTTCCCCCTACAATGGTCTTATTCTGTTTAAAAGACCCCCTTTCGGGTTAGTCACTGCATGTATCAACTATAACGGGATGATGCGAAGGATTGCGCAGGACTTGCCACACGTCTCCTTCTACTTCGACAACCTTTATGTTGCTAACTATACTTGGCACAAACACGTGATAGCTCTCCGCGCCCTACTTACTAGGCTTCGTGAGCACGGTCTCACGCTTGGCCCCAGTAAGTACCACTTTGCGTACGATACTATTAAGTATCTGGGTTTCAATGTTGGGAAAATTCAGAGGGGCCCACAACACGAAAAGGCCAGAGCCATTTTCGAGATGCCCTTTACCCGTACGAAGAAACAGCTGAGGTCATTCATGGGATAGGCCTTCTTTTACCGTAGATCTATCACTAACTTCGCGTCTATTTTCGCTCCATAAAGTGCCGTCCTTCAGAAGAGATGCCCAGATCCCCTTTCATGGAATCCCGAAGCTACTGCCAGAATCCACCCGCTGAAGGACAAGCTAGCGTTCGCACCCATTTTGAGGCTCCCTAATCCCTTTAAACCCTTAGGCATCCGCACGTATACGAGTGAAGAAAGAATTGGATGCGTGCTGTTGCAATACTCCGAAAAAGGTGAAACCCACCCAGTGGCTTACTCGGTAATAGAACGGGGAGCGTTAGCTATAGTATGGGGTATTACTAAGTTTAGCATTTATTTAATAGTGAAAAAGTTTATTGTTGAGACTGACCATCGCCCTTTGGCGTACCTCCGAAATACTAAGATCAGGAACGGACTGATAATGCGATGGCTTTTGATATTCCAACAATATCATTTCAAAGTTTGGTATATACGTAGTACCGAAAATTGTATATCTGATAATCTTAGGCGGAATCTATTAGCCGACAATGCTGGCTAATCAAGTAAGTTATAGGTCCCCTGTACACCCGTCAGCTGATCAAGTATATATTATTTTTATTTTCCTTTTTAACTCTGTACATATATGTATATATGTAGTTACTTATTAATATAGTGTTTTTGTTCCACTACCCTTTTAGCCGCGCTGTCTCGCACCTCGCTACTAAATGATGAATCGACTCCGCCTCCGGGTTAAGATGTCTGGAGCTTTGTGACTCCTTTCTCCAAACTCAGGTTATTCTGTAGTTCGACAAGTCCAGCCGGTACCTAAAGGCCGTCCTTATCGTCTCGTCCCATGAGCATTCGTCAGACAGCAAACCTCTTCTGCCGTGATTCTACCCAAGTCAATTGGTAGCTTCTTTGAACGACAAGCCTTTAAATTTTCGCAACAGTTTCCCTTCGTTTAATCGAACTTAAGAAAATCTCCATCGATTACCTTTGAAAAAAAGAAGATTCAACTTTCAGTGAAATTACAAGAATTCCCTCATTCCCCTTCGAACATCATCTTTGAAGTTTGGTCATATTCATCGAAAGGTTGGTTCAGATCGTCCCCCATCTGCCTCACTCGGATCGTGCCCTACTTGCCTCACCGGATCGTTCACAACTTGCCTCATCGCAAGAAGGACCTTCTTCAAAGTCATCGACCCATAAGACTGAAACCCCCTCCATTATTAGTATTGTCAAGTTCCCCCTTTTTAATCTGAGCCTGGTTACATTAATAAATTAATTCCATTTGAGAATCCATAATCATTATAATTATCAAGAGACTATCTCAATTTAAATAATTTTATTTTGTCTGTTATTATTCTTATTTTAATCTTTGTAAATAAAATTATATTTTGTTGTTTGATATTCTCGGCCTATTCAAGTAAATCTCGCCAATCATTTATGCACTCTGAATATTAAGGATTTGAAACCCAACGGCTCAAACTTGACCTCCTAGTCGGTCGTTAATCCCTGCAACAGTCCTTCAACGGTTCGCGATGCAGTAAGTGATTAACTCATCCCCCACATAATATAGGAGTAGTGTATAGTATAGAATGGCTGTACCAGACAGAGATCGAAACCGCTCATAGCCCATTGGCATAATTAAAGAATTGTAAGCGCCAGAACGGAAGGCTTATGCATTAGAGTTTACTTCTAATGGCATACCAATTCCGAATAATGTACATGAAAGGGACATAAATTGTGTTGCAAACTGTCTAAGTTAGAATCCGGTCGATGATCCTCCCCCTGCGAAGTAAAATTGTACTCCCGTTTATATAATTGACTCTGTGTACTCGTTTTTTTTTTATAATTCTAGAACTCCGTCTTAACCTTGTAAGTTTATGTTCCTTGATTCTCATGTAAAATTTTGTTTTTCTTTTGTACATATTTGTTCTTTCCGTATGATTTTTCATATGGTATGTTTCTTTATTTTTAATGATATATGGTTCACTCCCCTTTCAGGAATGAATCCTTCTGATTTTTTTTATAACTTGCATTTATTTACTTTTTGTGTTCTTTTGCCCTGGTTAACGACCAAACCCTTTTTAAGTATACCCTACGCCAGGGATTAAACGGAAGTAATTCATTCATTTTGTAACCGTTGTATCAACTTAAATTTAAAGGTCCACCCTTATTGGGCACCTGTGGACTCAGGTCACAATTTTCCCATACGCGACTCCTCCCATGTTTAGGGATGCACTTTCCCCTCCTCTTGAAATCAGGAAAACGTCATCTTTGGAAAGGGAGGCGTGTGAGGTAATGCCCTCGAAGGACCACCGCGAGAGGAAGCCCCTTGGCGAAACCCCTCTATTCTTTTTAGACCACGTGAGCCAGCCTGAGAATTTTAGAAAGTCGAGGAAGAATCCGTGACTCGCTTAATCACCCTCCTAAGCTGTGTTTGTTTTCAGACGCCGATCGTTCCTTCCTTCCCTGCGATAACGCCTTGCGCCGCCATATTAATCCTATCCCCATATCGCGAGGCGAGTTTGATCGTCTGGAACGACTCATTATCATGAATTGTATTTGCTTAGACTGGCGCCAAGCGTCCCTTGAGGACCGCAAGGCCCTGAGACGTTTAGCAGAGGAGCCACCCGGGTATTTAACCAGAAACTCAACATCTCTCGAGGAGATCGCAAGCTCATCATCTATTCCGTCCGGACTGCCGTTTGTTTCCCCTGATCCCCACGTAACTCGCCGTCGTATGCCGTCGAAGATCTCGTCAGCAGATCTATCTTTATGAAGCTTTGGCTACTATTTAGAGGAAAGTTATTGAGCCACTTTCTTCACTCAGAATTGTGCGGCATTTTCATCTTCAACACCGCTTCAAGATTCCCTTTATTTCGAGACTGAGACTCCCTGTAGGTCAGCA
The DNA here is from genome assembly GCA_963969495.1 of Ceratothoa steindachneri. Classification (NCBI taxonomy): domain Eukaryota; kingdom Metazoa; phylum Arthropoda; class Malacostraca; order Isopoda; family Cymothoidae; genus Ceratothoa; species Ceratothoa steindachneri. Next base: position 173,021,100 of record OZ018318.1, read on the forward strand.
GAATTGTTTCGAGTTGAGATTACGTCTCTATGGATCAGAGAAAATCTCATTCCTTATCACGAAGTAATCTAACCCCATCTTCGAGTCCTCCTAGTCAGGACTCCCAGAAGGTAAAGCGATGGTGTATGGTCATCCCCAGATTACCTCGTTACTCTTCGCTTAATTGATTTAACTACTCTAATTAATTTGTTCCCCCTTTTGTATATATATATATATATATATATATATATATATATGTATATATTTATATAAATTACCCCTTTTTGTTATACATATTAAATTTATATTTTGGGGGTATTGTCTTTATATATCCTTTGAACTGCAACTTGGCAAGCCATTAATCTACACCCAGTCAACCGTAATTCGCACTCTTTATTTATCGCCCCCAAATAACTCAAGCGGCCTGCGGCCAGCTGTCTACTCGTACTTGTGTAAGACTCTGAGCGCCGAGCTACTCTATACAAGTGTACCTCGACACCTATTCAAGCTAAGTCTAATCTATCCAAAAAAAATCAGGTGAAGTTTTTTTTGTCCCTGATGAATTAAAATTGGGTGAATAAGTATTGAAATCGATGAGATTATAAAAAACGTTGCAAACATCATTACAGTCAAATAATAGATTATCCGCACATCTCTACTGATAAGCCATTGTGCACATCGTTCAGATGTAGTCTTCGAAACCTATTTATATATCTGAACAACATAGTTCAACATAATCATTTAACATTCGAAATTCGATATGTAGGAGATCGTCTGAGCAGCAAAAGTTCGGATCATGTGTTAATTAAAGCCAAAAGATGATAAATTTATAGGATTGCTGAACCGGGTCTTTATTAAATCATTTTAATAATTTTTTGAGTAGGTCATTTGGAAAAGTGAATTCTGCTCTGCTGACGTTTGACCTCATTTTTAATTTGAATATTATTGCATTCACATTCATTTTCAGGTCACAATGAGATATAAATTATTTCTAATTTTTGTTTTTCCAAATTTTCGATAAGTTAATTCCATTACCTGATTCCATTTCCTCACGGTCTTTAAATTAGTAGAGAAAAATATTAAATGCTTCTTTGATTATATTTATTATACATAAATATTAGCTATACTTACGATTCTGAGTTCTGAAGTATATGTTTATAAGCCAATTAGATCAGGTAGTCGTCACCACTTGTGAAAAAATAGCTTCTGAATTTTAAAAATTTGGCAGTCGAATTAAGATAAAAAAATTAGCCATGTGAAAATGCAAGTTATATGAAGGGGAATTTCTGACTCGAAAAGAAAGCGTGAAAGTAGAGATTTTGCACAAACTTTTAGAATTTATAATTAATTAAGAAAAAAGATTTCTCTTTTGGGAATTTTCGGAAGTTAACTAATTAATGGGGATTTTTCTTCAAAATGCATCAGGGCGTCATTGTCACAGCCTCCTTAAAGAAAAAAAATGGATTTGTGTCGTGTACAGGTTAAAAAATTCATGAAAATCAAAACTATATTTTAAGAGAAGGAATTTTTATATTTTTAATCACAAGGGCGTGAGAAGTTTCGGAGCATCACGCCCGGCAAAATCTGACCCCAAGTCATTTATTAAGTAGAAAATGAGAAAAATGACAACAAAAACAACAACGAACAAGAGAAAGCGAATATATGGATGTAATATTTACAAATAAAGAATATTTTGCTCCTAGTAGTGGTCAGGTGATTACTCTTGTGGAGGTGATAAATAATAAAATCGATCTGGTGGCCTGTTTAGAACAGAAATTCTCCTTTGAATTTTGTGGGCAATCGATGAAAGGCGTCTAAAATACGTATTTCTTATTCCAATCCTTTGAATTATATATGGATTCTCCTTTTGTCCAATTAACGCTATTGTTAGTCAACTGGCTTTGAGGATCAAGGCTTTGTACTTCAGGTGTTAATATTTTACCTTTAGTTTCGGTGTCCAGGAGGAGAAATTTGTTTACGGGGGCTTCGAATGAATCCAGCTGCGCCAGCATATCGCACAAAAAAGATAATTGCGGGGATTTCTTTCATTCATTTATCTTTCTCGCTACTCCTTTCTTTATTTGGGAAATTTTAGTCCTGCAACTTTCCCTACATTATGACAATCCCAAGATAAACAAATATAATTGAGATAAAGGAAATTAAATATCTTAGAACTCTTCTACCGGCATGAGCTGAAAAAGTCTGAGAACCTTGGATTATCACTTGACATCTAATAAAGGAGTTCTTATTTAAGAATGTAACAAGGAGTAACAAGGAAAGAAAGTACCTTAGAATAGAAGACCTTACGGTCCATTCACTGAGGGTACCTTTGGACTAGCAGTCGAGCGGGCAAATCTCTGCTCAAATGTTTTACGTACTTAAACGGCCACTTTTCAAGACCCTGTCTAGTCTTGACTTGAACTGGTTAACATTTTCACTGTTGACAACTTCCACTGGAAGTGCTTTCCAATTACCGCAGATACTGTAGGCGAAAGATTTTTCACACATATCGCGGTTGTGAGGCTTCAGTTTAAGTTTAAAGCCGTGATTTCTTGTTCTGCTCTCAATAAGTGTGAAAATATCCCTTTAGTCAACATTGTCGAACCCTTGAAGTATTTTGAAAACTTCGATGAGCTGACCACACGGTCTACGGGTTTCCAACGAGAACAGATCTAATTCCTTTAATCTATCTTTATAACTTTTATGTCTGATAGAGGGAATCAGTTTGCTGGCCCTGGCTTGCACGCGTTCCAATCTCGCGATGTCGTTTCTAAATGAAGGACTCCAGAATTGTATGGCATACTCCAGGTGTGGTCGGACGAGGGAGTTGTACAGACACAGTAGTATCTCCTTGTTCCTATATCCAAACTGTCGCTTTATATACCCTAACATCCTTTGGGCTTTCTTCGCCACCTCAATACACTGTTTCAAGAACTTGAGGTCACTGGGGATAGTTACACCAAAGTTCTTCTCAGTGTCAGTGGATTCAAGAGCAGTTCCCTTTAGGATATAGGGTGATTGGGGATTTCGGTGGCCGATATGCATCAGTTTGCATTTGTTTACGTTTAAAGGCATTTGCCACGTATCAGACCACTCCCCAATCTTCTGAAGATCATCTTGCAGGCGGGCAGTATTTCCATCCTTTGTATTGTTCATACCAAGCTTGGTATAGTCGGCAAATTTAGAAATATGGCAACCGTGTTACCGTCCATGTCGCTAACGTAGATGATTAATAGTTGTGGTCCCAGGACAGAATCTTGAGGCACACCGCTAATAACGGGCACCCACTCAGAAGCCTGTCCATTAGGCACCACCCGTTGCCGTCTGCCATTTAGCCAGCTTAGATGGATCTGTTTATTAATAATTTGATAGTTTGATGGTAAAGCTGAGATAGGAAGTTAGAGAAAGACAAAGTAATGTTATGACGTGTCATGGAGATAACTAAAGCAGGACACGTAACAAGTATCATTTCGACGACTTCTCACATGGAGCTGCAAGTGCTACAATTCGCCCCTTTCAACTTGTCCAGAACATTTCGTCTCGTGTTCGGTTCACTCGCGCCACACCACAGATGCGTGAACTTCACTGGCTGCACATTAAATTGCAAACTTATTTTTAATGTCCTCTTTCTCATATTTAAAATCCTAAACACTGCAAATCCTCCTTACCTGTCTTCCTCACTGGTTTTGTCCATACAACAAAGAGTCCTTAGCTCGGGAAGGATCCTTCTGCTTTTGGTTCCTCGCACTGGTCGTTCCGACATGGACAATCATATTTTCTCTGTAGTTGCTCCTAAGATGTGGAATGGTCTGCCCCCTGGCATACGCTCTTCTTCCTCTCCGGACACTTTCAAGTGAGATATCAAACCCACTTCTCTGTCAAGCTTTTTCCTAGTATAAGTGTATGGGTATTGCCTGTTTTGTTTCGATTATTTATAGGTAAATAAATATACGCCCAAAATATATCTCTTCGCTTTCAGTTTAGGATTCCCTTTAATAGCCACAGTACTAATGGTTCAATTGCCAAAACACCACGCTTAACACTGATGTTATAAATGTAGTGTCTCTTTAAACATTTTTTATATATATTACATATTTATTTATAGGCCTATTTAGAGCTTGGGAATGGTTATGCGCCAACTACTCAACTTAATGGGAGGCCGTTACACTAAACGATAATTCGTGAAAAACTACTCCATGTCTACAATATTGAACATATCACAATTCCCCCATCAGAAAATGGCCCGTTACTTTGGATTTAAGTATCTCCATAAATTCTCTGAATATCGTCAAAAGCAGGTAATTCCATATATGAAAACTACATATAAACAAACCTTAAAATCTCCTGACGGCGTTCCAGCAGCTTGCACCATGTCATTCGAAGCATATCATTGATTATAAATATACTTCTGTAAATTTTGCAGTCAAAGCCTATTGGAAATATTTCAGAGAAGAAGATTTGTTGTGATACATCTTTTATTTTATTTGACTTTGCGATCGAGGGATGGAGAAGGAGTCTAGTAACGTATAAATTCAAAGACCCCTTTCCTCGTTTCAATGATAAAAATGTCCTGACGTATGCTTTATTTGATTAAATTCCAATAGAATGAAAAGGTTCTTACTGAATCCAGTTTCATTTATTTTTACCTTCCTCCATGAATACATAAAAGAGAATATCGCAGGGAAGAAATGAAATAAATTGATATGTATTCTTTTATGAGATTTCCAATTTTCGAGTATTTCGCTCTTAATGGCTTAATTTTTATAAATTTCATTTTAAGGTAATAATTTTTTTTTTAACTAAATTGTCCACGCCAAGAAATACATTATTTCCTCAAAATTATCTAAAAAGAACAAAGGTGAACACCTAGGGAAAATATTAATAAAAAGGTTGTTGCATTGTAATTAATTAACGCAGTCAAACCTCCGTTATATTTTTTAATGACTTGTATCAGTCTTGTGGAGAAATGGTGCTCTATTCCCCTAGTTTATTCACTACTTTTGCATACTTTCTGTTTCTCGTTGCCTCCTCTGTTATTGAAATTCTATCAACATTTTTGATGACTCTTCTTGGATTTCTGATATAAAAATGCAGACATCATATGATGGGGGGGAGACCTTCTGTCTAAATCTTCTTTGGCTTCAAATTATGCTGGGAGAAGCCTAGGATTTAAAAAGGTAACTTGGGAATATTCAAACTATTTCTTATCTCTAGATCTTCCATGCAGCTGCCTCGTTGTATGTGCAAACGGTTGCATCCGAAACCACTACTGCTAGATTTATTTTAACGATAAAAGTAATATTATTTCTTCATTATTTCATTAGCTTCATCAAGTTTTCATTTACATTTAGCGGCATAGCGTCCACATAATGTTATGTAATCTCAACCGTGATTCACTCTCACATACCAACGTTTTCAGCCGCATTCTCGTCGCCTAGAATCTTTTTCAATTAAAAAAATAGTTTTTATTGTTTTTTCTATCGGCATACACAAATGTTAGTAAAGTGGGAAAGGTTATGACAACCCTTAAATATTATGTTATATCCAGCGTTATTTACAATTAGTACAGTAATTATTAATAGAAAGACCTATTACACGTGAGTTTTGCAGAAACATGAAATTTTAGTGTATGATCATCTTTACTGACGTCTCTGAAATTCCCTAAAGAGATTTGCACTTGAATGGGAGTGAGAGAAACTCTCTGAAATCTAAAATTGTTATAAAAGTTTTAGTAGTCTAATTTATTCAAACAAATTGTTTTTAACGTGTTTTAGTAGGCTATTCCTAAAAAACCTGTGGACTCAGTGAGGTTTGGTAGCCCAATTCATGCAACTATGTTTTTCCTGAGTGTTACTTGTACACTAAATAGAGATGCTAGTGTTGGCTTGGTCTATTTGGTAGACTAGAACTTTCACAATCATCTTGGTTTGGTGGTATTTCAATAGAGTGACCCCTTAACTTCCCTTTGGTTTGGGGTTTGTTGATCGGATATTTGATGCAATCCCTAAGCATGATTAAATTTGAATTTTATTCCCCAATTAAATATTTTTAAAAGAATGAAAGTCAAGTATTATCATTTTCTATTTTGTATGTGATTAAATATTTGTAAAAACAAATTAAATATAGCCCTCAATATCCTGAAAGTTTGTTGTAAAATACCCTGCCACATGTTAGCGACAAGCGGAAAAGAAAAGAGCAAATTATGCACCAAAGAAAAAGGAAATTTTGTGAAGACAGACACTTAGGTTGAAGCCCGAAATGCGATGAAGCCAGCTTGCAGCAGCATAAGTAAAAGACGCTTTTGATACATGAATTTTGCTATCTCGCTTCCAGATGGACATAAGTTGTAATTAGATCCAAAAGACCATACATGCCTCAATGACATGGAATATAGACAGACCCTAAACGCACATTAATATTTACAAGTATATACACTATATATTTATATAATTAGAGGCAAATGAATATTTATATGATCTTCGTAATAAACCATCAACAGAAAATAACTGGTATAGTAGAGCGTTCAGTAGAGCTGGAAACTATTGTGGAACTATCAAAATTTTATGTTATGTAAATATATCATATCATTAAGTGAAATATGTTTACTCTTTTATGTGGCAAAATTACATGTCAGTTTTAAAATCTATTATTATTTGTGGCTTCCATCAATTTAATTGCCAACAAACTAAATATCCCTTCTTCAATATTGGCTTGATTTTTTTAACGAATCGGGTATTAATTTGCTGTTGCAAACAATCAAATATTGACATGTTCTCAACTTGGGTGATAAGTGGTGTACTGTGTTCAAGGGTTGAGAGTGTAATGGTTTCATTTTATTTTTAATAATATTTCTTGTATTTTATCATGAATAAGCACAAAAAATAATGCAAACCCAGAAATGAACATACCCTGAGAAACTCTGATGATGAATTGTCACTTTTGGAGAGCAATCTAAGAAATCCATCATCCTCTTCCTCGAACAATATATTTGCCTTATACTCACCTATATCAGTATGACTTAAGCACTTAAACTCTCATCCAAATAATTCATCTCACTATAAAAGACACATAAACACTCAGTATGCCCAGATATTTTTTACTTTCTCAGTTCCTATCACTATGCCTAATATGCCCTTATTTCTTCTCTATTCTCATTCGCCAACCCTACGTCTAAATTTGTGAGCTTTGTTGTATAACTTAATTTGTCAACCTGAAAGTTCTGTGTGACCAATAAGTTAGTCAAACTCAGCTTTGTATTTATTTTTCGTTCTCATTTGCAATCCAGTATCAGAGGTATACAAAGTAGGTTCATGTGTGTTTTTCTGCATCCCTATATGGTAATACTTCATCATAAATCTAAGAAACTTCAGTACATGACTTTGTATGGATTGCGATCTTCTTTTTTCACTTCTACTGAGTTTGTGTTTACAAATATATTGAACAATCACCTCACTTCTTCTACGATTGGTCATAGAGCGGATCTAAGGATCTTTCTTAGTCTTTATTCTATAAATACAATAAATATTTTAGATATATAATTTTAATAGCGTTAAGTATATTCTTTGGAACCCAAGATTAAATAAACATCTTTGGTATAGAATTTTTTAAGTATTTACTTGTTTAAAATTTGAATAATTACTGTGCTACTTCAAATGTCATATCTGAATTCCAAGTTTGAAACAACAGTTGATTTCAAGAGGTTCTGGCGCTAAAAAGAATAAATTTTCGCACCATTGCAAAATTGAATATTAGAAAAAAGGTTAAAAGACCGAAAGATAATATAGAATATTTTGTAGTACGACCTTTGCTAATAATTACAACTGTTCGACGTTTGCTATAATTTTTCTTAACTCCAGGATATCCTCACTATAAAGATTTACTCCACTCCTACTTACATATCATCCACAACTAGCCTTTAATCGTTGAACTTCTTTAATGGAAGCGATTTTTATTTAATTTCATCTACGTAAAATATTTTTTATTAATTTTCAAATCCGAAACATTTTTTACTAGTGAGGCCGAATGGATTGGATCTCTTTCCTGTTGAAAGCAAAGGAGGGATTTTTTTTTGTCTTTGTTCCGTTGAGTCTCTTCACTGTTTGTCTACTACTAGCAATTTATAATAACCCGAAAAATATATTTGATTTTACTGTTGCGTGTATTCAAACGTTGGATCTAAACTTTTCGTTATGTCAGAAGATCAATTTATTGACGTGAGTTCAAGTTCCAGCGAGTTGGAACACTATGTTCATAGCAGCTCCAGTTGTTTACATGAACTACCTACTTTTGGCACAGATTCATTCACCTTACCTCATTACAACTAATTTAAATTTATTTAAATTATTTTTTTTACTGATACTCTCTACAAACTAAACATTATTTGATAAGGTATTCTGCAAATGACAACTACTTCTAGAACATTCTAGATAGCTCTCATCGATGGAGTACCAAGATTTCCAATTTGAACCAGCATAAGCATTTTCTTTCACCTGTCTGCTCTTCCTGTCTTATTTTTATCACCTTTAAGACCCAAATTTACCATTACAACACTTCTTCATATTTGATAACAGATGATGACACACGAATGGGCTTTCGCGTGTGTTCACCAAAGTAGAATTAAAAGCATAACTTTACAATGGACTTTGGCTGAGTTATTTGTTGTATTCCATGAATGTTGTGGCATGGCAATATCAGTCGAGAGAGAAAGAGAGAGAGAGAGAGAGATAGAGAGAGAGAGAGAGAGAGAGAGAGAGAGAGACAGTGAGTGACGAAAAAGAAAGTGAGTGGACACAACAAAAGATCATTTAGACGCAAATGCTATAGAGAATATGGGTGTAAGCCAGTCATATAGAGTAGGCGTGGTCAATAGGCTCTAGTAAACTTAATCCAATGGGCGTCGTTTTCTATGTTCCATATAGAAATAGTTTCAAAGGTTATACCAATTTTCCAATTCAGATTTGCCATCGAGACTTCATAAGTCTTTCCTATCAGAGTTAATGGCCATCACATCCAGTCGCAGGAGTAATGTTCTGGTAGAATATTAAAGCAAATGGGGTGGAAAGATTAAAGGGTGGGTTCCTCAGGTGGTGACATCGTGTTTAAACATAGCTGGATGGCTGATTGCAGCGGCCGAATTGCATATCGTAGATGAGGTTGAAAAGGTCTGGCTTGCGTGGGTGGTTGTGCAAGTTGTAGTTCTTGTGGCATCCGATTGTGTAGCAATATTAATCATAACAGTGTTGTCCATGTTGTGTGAGGAGATGTGTGAGATAAAAACTTTTACCGGTTATTCAAATACAATTTCAGGAGATTGACTAAGTGAGGAAGTTGGGAAGGAAATAAAAGAAATGTTATTTACAAGTTGGAGTGAAGATTTAGTATGGACGGATGGTTAAAAAAATGCGCGAGAATGGTGGGAAAATTCCGACACGTGACAGAAATAAGACCAAAACTGTGTGAGTTTAAATTTTGAACAGACGCGGACGGAAACTGAAACATGGACACAATTATATTAATTTATCGACGATCGCATTATATAATTGAAACGGGTCTTGGGGCACCCAAAATGTCCCTGAATCCTTTTCTTTTATTATGTATAGAATATTTCTTAAACATTTCTTTATTATTTCGAACAATTATTCTTTTATGAAGGATCATCGCAATTTTGCTAGATATTGCTGAAAATTAATAAATGGTGAGGTTAGGATAAGTACAAATGTGTAGAATCTGATCTTGTATGGACTAGTTGTTGCAATAGGAATTGAAGGGCAGCGCAATTCCTTTTATCTTTCTTTTCGCAGATTTAATATGAAACGAAGAGATAATTTCGTGGTCTAAAAACTAAAAAAATAAAGTATAACATTTCATAAAATTAAAATGATTTAAATGGGATCATAATTCAATTATACTCTAAGCGATTTTTCAAAAGTTTAAATAAATCAATCTGGAATTTTGGAGAAAAAGATTTGAATGTTTAGATCCGCAGGAATGATGAATTTGTTTTATTTTATCCCATTGTATTTTGAAGTTTTTCTGAAGTTTAGGTAATATATTTTAACCAATTTTGTTACCCGATTTGGCCAAAATTTTATTATTTTTTAATGAAACATAAATCTGTCAAATAATGAGACTAATTCGAAAGCATCGGATGTATGATATAGTGGGAAGAAATAGACTCCCCACCCATCAACCTTCAGGAAATTTGCACAATAGATTTATATTAATGTAAATTTAAGATTTCCATGCAAAAAAAGGCATAAAACGTCATTGATATTTAGTAAACTTCAAATTAATGAAAGCAGGGGTGAAAAAGTATTCTTATAAGTCGATATTTGGTAATTAATACTAAGTTGCATAACCATTGTTGGCTTTCACCATCATCCATCGTTTCCTGTAGTTCTACAGTAATGCGCGACAACATTCCTTCGGTATTCTTCTTTGCAAATTTCTTTTACTTCTTTGATGTTTTTGGGACCTCTCAAATGATCTTACTTTTTAATGTTTACCGCACGTTCTTTATTGGGTTCAATCCTGGAGACTGACTAGGCCACTCTAAAGTGTTTATATTGTATTGATGGAACCCTTTGTGACTAGCTGTCGCAGAATGCTTCGGATCAAAAGCTTGTTGAAACATCCCCCCTCTTTCCAAGTCCAAGCTTCTCTGCAGAAACGAACAGATGTTCTACTACAATATATTTGTAGATTGCCGAATTCATGTTACCATCTATGATGTATGTAGATATTGCCGGTACCCTTAGATGAAAAACACCTCCACACTATCATGCTACCTCTCCAAAACTTCACGGTAGGGATGGGATTTCTAGGGGGTAAACACCGCCGTCTTTCCTGCAGACAGGACGTCCAACCTTACGGCGAAACAATTCTATTTTTGTTTCGTCTGACTACAAGGCATTATTCCAGAACTCTGCCGGTTTTTTCCCTGGCCTGCGAAATTTAACTTTAACCTGGTTCAGTGCATTACTGATGGTTCATTTTGTGACCGACGTTCCTGCCACCCGTAGATCATCTTGAATTTCCTTAAGGATAATCATTGGGGCAGCTCTAACCTTCCTGAGTATTACACGAGTAGCTTTTGGGGAAATCTTTCAAAGAGCACCTGAAAGTTGAAGGTTGTCGATGTTTTCCACCCTTTTTCCACTTTAGAATGACAGAGCCAATGGTTCTGAAAGGTATTTTCAGCTGCTCAGATATGGTCCAGTCGCTCAACACACAATATAGAGCTTCAGGATTGCCTTCTTCTGGTCATTGGAGTTATTTATTCTTCGCCATGGTAAAGCCTTTACTGCGCCAGAACGTTGACTGCTAAAGGGCATTCCAATATTTCCTGAGAGTCTGCTGACTACGCTACATATTAGAGGACCACTCAAGAAGCTTCTTTGCACCGTCAAAACAAATAGTATGCGTCTCATTTGCTTCTAAAAAGTAATTTCGTTAGGTTTAAGTTTTTGTACGAATACTTTTCGTTAATTCCATTAATTCCAGGTTTACTAAATATGAATTCTGTTTCATGCCTTTTTGTGCACACAACTTTAATTTTACAGTAATATACACATCTATTGTGTACAGTTCATGAAGCTTGATGAGTTGGAAGTCTATTTAAATTGAAATTCGGCCGTGTACGAATACTTATTTGTTCCCATGAGGGGTTCCCCACTGCCATATTCTATGTAGTCTTTGTACATCAAAAATGATAAAAGGCTCGTATGTGACAAAGTTTTTGAAGGATATAGAAATATATACCCTACTAACATGTTAAGAAACAAGATAAACAGAGCTAAGTCGCGTGCTTTCAATTATTCCGACTAATGAACTTATGACCCTATGACCTTACAACCTTCCAAACTTTCAAAAGTGGGCAAATCCGACCCATAGTTAGTTTTCTTTTAATAATTATCGGACTAACCTTGGGAGGACCTTGGAAACTATATCATTCAAAGGGGAATGTAAACCAACATAAGGGTTTCAAATTCCATTAGAATCGGCCGAATAGTTACGATGTTATTGCCAAATAATTTATAGAATAACCTTGGGAGGACCATGGAAACTATATAATTCAAAGGAGAATGTAAACCAACATAAGGGTTTCAAATTTCCTTAGAATCGGGCGAATAGTTACGATGTCATTGCCAAAAAACCCATTGAAAAGTAAAATGGTTATCACCCACCAGGTCGACCTACGGATCGTATAGTAACTTATAGAGTCGCAAGTACCACAAATAGAACTCTTTGAGTGCTCTCTTTCGTGCATTTAGTGAGTACAACCTTTTCGAAATGGAGAGAAAAATCAGAGCTGAAAAGCTTTGGCTACGCTTGGCCTGGATGCGCCTCTCCTACGGAGGAGAAGCTAGGGCCTTTTTTTATTGGAGTAGATTAAATTGCCGAGATTCAATTTTGTAGGCAAGATTACAACAGGAGTCCCTTCCAATGTGAAACCAGAGGGTCTCCCGGACGCCAAAAATGACATAAACCATTATAGGTTTTGTTTGTAAGACCCAAATGTTATGACCTTATTTATCTTTACAAAGCTTGATAATCCAGTATGGTGCTGACGACTCGATGTAGGAAAGATCCATCTTAAAAGATGGAAGGCTTCGGCTTATGATAACGCTCACTCCCTTTTATTTCTTTGAGTTTGCTCCCCCTTAATAAACACTAAGGTCAGAGTTTAAGGTGCCATCTTGATTGCCTAATCCTTTCCACAAATCGAGTGATTAGTGCACCTGTTTCTCCTGTTCCTTTTGTTTCTTTTTTGTAAATGACACTAAAAGCTTGTGGATCGTTGGAAGGAGGTCACTAAAAACGACCATAAAATACATACATTATTAAATGATCTGATAAATGGCTTCAAAATACATATGGCAATATGCATACTTCTTTGATTTTAAAATAATATAAAGGTAAAGGACATTTTTAATATTGAAATAAGGTAAATGTGTAGTAGGTATACTGCTACAGGATTCTATTTCAGGATTCTAATACAATCTTCTCAAAATTTATGCACAATTTTCAAGTTAAAGCCCTCTGAAGACAAGGAGGAAAATACAAAGTCATTAAAACAATGAAATTAAAAAATCTTATTAACGAAAATTAAATGGAAATTTATAAAATCTCTCCCATCCAATTTAATTTCACCTCGAGAGCATATAATATTCCGCCTTGGCTGGGAGACATTTCTCACAGGTGTCGAACCGAGTCTAAAAATCGCCAAGCAAGTCCGATTAAAACAGTAAGTAATTGTAATTCCACTATCGTCTTCTCTCACGCCTTCACTGACCCTCACCTCCTTCTCCCCTTATTACTCTTTTCCACGATTTTCAAGGACACAACAACCACGAGTTGATTCAATCTTACAGATAAATACAAGAGAAATTAAAGGATTTACACTTGAGAGAAAATCAAGGGATTTTTATGCTGGAAGGTTCTAGGAGGAATACCGAAGAAATTAAAGACTTCCTACGAAGGATACAAGGAAGACTGCGGAAGATTTATCGCCAGTGGGGTAAGAGGTATAAATGCTACACATTAGAAAATTACTGTAGCTCTTGGAAAGATAGTTGGACATAAAAGAATAACAGCAAAATGATAAATAATAATAAACAAATGATGAAGGACGAATGATGATTATCTTGTTAGTTTATACCAATGAATATGATATTAAATCATTAAAACAAAGGTATTAAGCGATGTAATAGAGTAAGTTTAAGGAGAAAATGGACGAATGAATTGTTGACATATAAAGTGAGATTTTTTTATATTACTCCAGAAATAAAATAAACCATGGAGGGCATTTTCGCAAAAACATTCTAGGTAGGGTGTGCTAATCATGGTGAAATTGGTGAGAGAATGAATGTGTATAAAGTATATAAGACAGCTTGGGAAGATGTGAGCTAAGATTCCCCGCAACTCTCCCATACCTCTTTCAAATTCCTTACAGAAGATGCAGGAATTTTATTCACTACCTAAACGCTTCCTTTCATTAAACTTAAAACTGCCATTACAGTTTAAGGTTGAGACAAAATAACATGGAAACAAGGTCTGCTGACCAAAATGTCGCGTGCTCTCACTTATTCTGATTTAAGACCTTACGACCTTCAAAATTTTCCATAATTGTCAGAATAACATTAGGAGGACCTTGCTAATTCTATAATTCAAAAGAGAATGTAAAACGACATAAAGGTTTGAAACTTCGTTAGATTCGGCAGGATAGTTATGATTATACTGCCCAAACAAAATAATTTCTGGCCTATCCTTGGTAGGACTTTGACAATGTGGAACAAAATTAGAGTTTCAAATTTCGTTAAAATCGGCCGAATACTTATGATGTTATTGCCAAAACAAAATAATTCATGAGCTAACTTTGCGGGAACTTTGACAATTATATTATTAGAAATAGAATGTCAAACAATATAAGGGTTTCAAATTTCGTTCGAATCGGCCGAATAGTTACAATGTTATTACATAAACAACAAAAAGCAAACCTGGGACCGACCGACCAACATAGTTGGGGTGTAGAATATTCACTGCGACCAGACTCGCATGGGACTATACTCAACGCGACTAATAATGTTCCTGATCTCGTAATTGGCCTTCTTTCAATTTCATCAAGAACCAATCAAAATCATTAAAATAGGAATAGATAAGTGGAAGCTCTCAAGTTTTGACAACATTTAAGGGTCATTGATGCAATAATGGCGGCAGGTTAGTTTGGATCTCTTCTTCAATTTGACACTCAACATCGAAGAGGGATGTGCCTAAGTTTTAAATAAGAAAAAGCCTTCATTATTTTTAAGACCGCGTTTATAAATAGATACTTCTATGATAAATAAATTCAATTTCATTGCTCTATATTCTACAGTGTGTAGAAGCAATTGAACTTCAATGGTCGAGTACTTTGAAACAACATAGTTTAGGGAGAAGAAATTAGTTTATCATTTAATTGTTTTGATCACAAAGTTTGTGTCAATTGTTACTTCTCTTTTATATGTAACAAGAAACAGAAGATTTCATGGAAAGAAATTGATTACTACTTTTAATTAGAGCTTTTTACGATAATTGGTATTATTTTTATCAGTTTTAAGCTCACTTGATCATAACGGTTATTAAAACTGAATTCAGAAGCCTATACGGGAAAAGGAGGCACTCAATTGCTCGAACTTTATATTTACACGTAATTATATATACACTATGTGTACCTTTCAATGCTAGCTTGTTTTAACTTAATATTTACACTTGGTACAACCTCTCAAATGGAAGTTTTTCCCCACACAATTCAACAACACAGGTTTCGTCACCACCAAAATTGTTTAGATTGGAATCCTGACTAATTAACCGAGAAAAGTAGAATAAACAGATTCAATTTAGTATAATATACCAAGTGTAGAATAGACCGCTATTACTAGGCGTAGAGAAACGAATGATACCAAGAATAGCAATAGAATGGAGGGCCCTCTGATTCTTCCCTTCTCGTCCCATCTTAATAGGTAAAAGTGAAGGTTGGTTCGCCGTAGCCAAATCCTTAGGAAATTGAAATGGCGTATAATTTTGAGAAACAAAGGTAACCACGCAATGGCCATATTCACCTGATCAATATAGAAGAATAAAGGTTAATAAAGCACGAGGGAAACAAAAAAATGCCTTGTAATATTTGAAGTTTCGGGCAAAGTGAATGTTTTTATAGGATTAATAAACAGCCATGAGCGAAGTTTATTGTAATAGAAAAAAAACATACGCAAAAACTACAAATCTAATTGAAATGCTCAAGCGCGATGCATGCAGCCTTGTTATGGGGTTACTAGCGCATAAGCAACCGATATTCGCATTATAATGTGTATGGCTGAGGACATTCTGTAGCCACTTTAAGCGCTAAAGAAAGAACACTTTCCCTAAATAGAGGTTTAGTGAAGTGTTAAATGGTAGTTTCAGTTATTTCTGAACTTAGTTGGCCAAAATATCTTCACAAATGTGTTTTTTTTTTGGTATTTCGAGACACATACTAAATAAAACCTTGATAAGTATTGGCTCCGTCTTCGATAGTGTTAGGTTCAGGTGACTGACTAGGTCTAAATAGGACCGTTAATAACAATGCCTTCGTTAGTTGGTTCTGATGAGGCTGTGAAGAGACCCATCTCGCACGTCAATTCTCACCCTTTCTATCGCCATGCCCTTTTGTACCCTTTTCTAAGTATGTCATCTCCCGCCCTCTTTCTGATATTGAATGACAAGGTTTATTATAAATAATATTAAGACAACAATAACTGGAATAAATTATGGATGGAAAGACGTAAAATGATTTTAATTAATTTTCATTTAATCTGCCATCTTCCGTCAAGAGTGAGATGCTGTAAACTAGGTACATTCTGTAGAGTTGGATTTGTAGAAAACATTATCCTAACAGTTTGAGTTTACCAAATACGTGATCAACGAGATCAGGGCCATTATTAATCGAACTTCGCCGACTAAACTCCGAAACAATTCGATATTTTAACCACATCAAATTCATCTGAACTTTAAAGGCTCTGAAGAAAGTGTCTTTAAGACCAAGTGTAAAATTATATCTTAGAACGATTGGAATAAGCACTTCAACACTATTAAAAAAAAATCGAGGAGGAGATATGGTCGTGTTATCCGATTTTATGGCAGAATTATTTGTGAATAGTCAGGTTGTGGTCGTGACGTCATTCTTTCGAGCTTTAAATCATTTGTGGAGTTTGGATAAGTTTTTTAAGGTTATTTAACACATCTTGATCGGAATAATTATAAAGTTTACAATAGTGTCACAATAAGTTCCTACTTCAATATTCATGTGTGTTTCCTTATAATGTAAGGACATGCAGTACACAATAAGGCATTCGATTAAAAGAAATTTGGTAGGCGCCTTGGTGGGCAGGGAAGAGAATTATAGTTCTAAATTCAGGACCTTTTTTGGAGACTGAGACCAAAATACGACTAAACCAGGGCAATACCAACCATATTCACTGATAATACTTCTAAAAGTCCACCACGATGGTCTTATGTGCCACCGAATTTAATTTGATTGACACATAAAAAGGATTTTCTTGTTTTTTAAGCTCACTTATTAGATAAGACAAAATGAGAGCAGAGAACCAAAAACTTCATCTTCACCAAAGATTCCAACTATGTAGTTCACTGTCACGTGAGAAGGGTAGGCGTACCCATAGATCCAATCAATAAGCTTTTATTTGAACTTCCCTTTTCAGCTACTAAGAAACCCAATTACCGTTTGTGACAAATTGAAATATATTCTTGTATTTCTGACTTTTCCATTCCAATTAACTACTCCTTCTGGTCGATATTATTTTCTTTATAACAGGGAAACAGATCATGAAATAATTAATAAGATGTGTAAAATAATAAATATGGTCATTAATTTTCCTTTCCAAATAATATAAACATGAAATCTGCAACATATAGTAACAAGAAGGCGGTAATAAATAGCTAGGAAGAAAAGAAAGAAGTAGGAATAAAATAGAGTGAGTTGATTGACATTGGTGGGGCTGTTTGGAAAAGTTAATGATTTTCGTAATAGCTTGCAGACGGCACCCGCTTCCTACGAGCTATCATGCAGCCTCAGTGTTGTTTTAATTAGCGATAAGATAATCCTACCGTCTGGCATGGCGTACCTGATAATACTTGATAGAGCCCGTTTTTGCTATTTACTTTATCTTATGCTTGGTTGTTCTCCAAACCCGCTTTATCTTGCAATGAGGCTTTGAATTATGTAAGGGATAATTATTGTGACTGATATATTTCCCAACTACCAGTATTTATAAGAAGTACCAAGCAGCCTACCCTTTCGTGATCCTCGAGGATGCATCTCCAACCATAGAGGGAAGCAAAAGAGGTGTCTTTTCGTGTATTTGCATAAGAGCTGATTTTTACCTACAAGAAAAGATTTAGTATTTACATAAACCCATCAAATAACGTTATTTTTTACGGTCCCGAGTCCTCTGATATTCCTTCCCTATTTGATACTTATATTTACCTTCAAGATTTATCCCTCCGTTTGGTGGCCTGGGTAAGCAACTTAGCACCAGAAAAAGACGTATTATTTAGCCACCTTGGGGGAAGATGTATATGAAGCAGAAAGTTAGGTCAAAAGTGAAGATGTCCTATGATAAATGGGAACTCCTAACTAGAGTGAAGTTGGCTAAAAAGAAAGAAGCGTGTGACACACTTGAATAGAGAAATTTTCCATTGCAGTTTTCAGGACATCTTCACCATGCGAGAAATTAATTGTTGTTCGCCCGTGCAGAAAGATTAGTAATTATAAATTATAATACTACTACAACACGGCCAAACGAAAAGAAATATGAGATAGTAAAGGAAAAGAAGACCTGTTAAGATATAATAAGTAGATCTGAGAATAAATAAAGCTAAATTAATTGAGTTAAGCTTACTTATGCCCAATACAGTAATTAAATTATAGACGAACATTTTATTATAATAATATGAATACAGTATTTTTTGTCTATATTTTATGTAGAAATCGAATCTCTGATGCTTCATTTATATTTAAATCTTCTCTTTGCCAACCTAACCTCTCTCATTTCATCATGATGTTAATCAAGTTTTAGTTGTTGGCTTTCCTCTAGATTCCTCGTGATCATTAAGGCTAATGTCATAAGAAAAGGTTTGCTGACCAAAAGTCAAGTGCTCTCACTTATTCTGATTTATGAGCTTACGACCTTCAAAAATTTCAATAATTTCTGGACTAACCTAGGGAGGACCTTGGAAATTATATAATTCGAAAGAGAATGTAAAATAACATGAGGGTTTCAAATTCCGTTAGAATCGGCCGAATAGGTATGATGTTATTGCTAAATAATTACCCCGCTAATCTTGGGAGGACTTTGGCAATTATATCATTCGAAAAAATATGTAAAACAACATAAGTTTAAAATTCGTTACAATCGGCCAAATAGTTATGATGTTATTGCCAAAAACAAAAAAAAGCAAAATGGGGACCGAGCGACCGATCACCTGTCTAGTGAGATGTAGAATCGCCCGCGACTAAAAGTTAATAGCCATTTATAATTCCTCTTTTGTACAAATAAGTCAAATTAAGTGGAATATTCATAATTTGTTATGAAATATTATTTTCAGTATAACAAAATCACCATTACTTCACAAGAAAGAGAGAAATGTTATTCTTAACTATATTTGATAAACCAACCTTCTCTTCTTTAATATAGACAATCACAAACATTTAATAACCCTTTGTTTTATTGTGCTTGGAAAAAAAACTGTTTCGTTTTTCGGTCAAAATTTAGTAAATTTAAAAGAACAAGTTTGAGAGTATTTTTCATTCATAACTAATACAACAAATATATGTTTAATATTAAACTTTTTATGAATTATAAAGTTAATCATTAATAATACGAACTAAAAAATATATCTAAAACTAAAACATTTTTATATTAATGCAGCCGGATGGATATATAAATTGAGTGGGCCATTTTTATTCCCTCAGAGTCTCTTAAGGGAAAATTAAAGATTAAGTTTTGTGCTAAACGTCAGAAAGGGGAATGGAGAGTTCCATCTTCATAATTCAATTTCTTTTTCAAGATTTCCTTTTCGTCGTTCCTCATATTAGGATTAAATTTTTTTCGAAGTAAAATCAGGAAAGGCAGTACCTAAAGCCTTCTCTCATGGAATTAATGAGATTTAAAATATCTTAGGGCTGGCAGCATCCACACTTAAAAATCTTATCTGTTTGAAAATTGTTTCGGAAATGATTAAGCCTCGCTCATGATAAAAATTAGCTTCAGGACATCGTTGGTTCCTTACTTCTCGGCTTGACGTGTCTAGCATAGAAATTCATATAATCGATTTGTGCTTGATGCTTAAAGCGAGGCAAATTTGTGGAATACCCATAGGCATCAATGATTTCTAATATTCTATGGTTTAGGTAGGCTATTTTGGTACGTTTCCTGTGAACTCGGTTGTGCTTGGTATACCTTTCTTTGCAACTCCCTTGCTCCGGATTGTTTATGGATTTTGGAACCCTAAACGGATTTTCAGGTGGTTATTTTGTATTTGGTAGACTAGAACTTTCACTCCCTTTCAATTTATTCGCCCTTCCATACACAATACATTCATATCCAAATGGGATTTGGCGCTTTTTGATCGAATATTTCTCTCATTATCTCCGCAATTTCTCGCGGTAAACATTATTTCTTTTTTTCACATTTTTTCCCATGAGCATCGAACAACTCCAACTCTAAATAAATTCTTTTCTACTTGTTCCGAATTAGATTACTTTTTGATAAATAACAAATTAATTAATAATAAAACAATAAAAATTAATGTAAAATTTTACAATTTACTCAGCTTTTAGTTTTATTTTAACTGTATTCCTTTTCTTCTGTTTCATCACTTCTATGACGTCTCAGGATACTTGTTTATCCCAAATTTTATTAATTTAATCAAAGAAGGATTTTATTTCATTAAATGTAGTCGTGGTTTTGCAAAATACAAAGTTATAAGATAATAATAGTAAGAGTCAATACTTCTAAATATATATTATCATTAACTTGTAGTATATGGGATTTTCTTTAAAAATGTAGCTCCTACATTTCTCATATTGGATCGTCGTGATTTTCAACAAATGACGTCAGGAATTATCTCCGTCGTGACGCCACCCAGGAAAGACCTTTGCACGGCCAATAGAAAGCAAGAAGACGCCACTTATCACCTATATATACAGTATATATGTATGTACGTATATTTTGAACAGAGATACGGAAGAATACAAACTTTCCCTAAAACTTATAAATATACTGGGTGGGGCTAAAATAGCTTGATAGTTTTTTGTAAACGTCAAAATGACTAAACTTGAATTAATTTCTTGATATTTTTATTATTAAAAGAATAATAAGCAAGATAAATTATTTCTCCAATTAAAATATGAATAAATATTGCTAAAATTAAACTGACTTTGCCCATTAATACCTTAAAAGTTTTGTCCCCAAAAATCCTAAGAAATTGTAGACCAAGGAAAAATCGAAATTCTTCCTGAAAAAGAACAAATATGATAGAACAGTAAATTGCAGCTTGTTTTTTCTCTTTTCCAGAACAACATAAGTTATAATTAGATCCCCCCAAAAACATACGTGCGTCAGCAACAGATAAACTTACCTTAAACTTATATGAACATTTACAACTATATATGATATATATTTATACATAAGCAAAAATTAAATGTTTGTATATTCTTTAGATCTTAACCATTAAAAAAAACTCCATGGTCCGATCTATTGCTGGAAAATATAGATATATTTATACTTTTAATTCGCCATTCAGTGGAACTGGAAACTCTTTGCGAGTTATTAACCAATATTTCAGGTAAAAAACTTAAAAATGGAATATTGTTCTTCTTTTTCAAATAGAATGTGAAACACCAGTCTATTATTTCTCTCTTAGAGATAATGACGTGGAATAAATTAAATAAAGAGTTCTAGTTAAAATGATAAGATCTCTTTAATGATTTTAGAGCTGGAAACCTAAATGTTCTTAAACAGCTTGTTTCTTAAAACAAACAAATTAATTGCGTCATTTAAAAATAAGACTTATTTCAGACGTTAGCATAAAATTATTCTTTAAATTTTCTTTTATTCATTAGTTAGCTTGGGATAAAATTTACTTTCTAAATTGTTTAAATTATTTTTTTCAAAAATAGCAAATTATTCCATAAATTTTGGCTGCAGAATTCCACATTGAATTGAAATTTGTTCATGAAGATATTTCTCAGTCAGAAATAATGAGCTCCTTCCATTTCTGGACAAGCTTCTTAATACTAGTTGTGTAGAAGTTCTTTTGCTCTATAAAAAAAGGAACTAGCGAACTTTAATATCACTTTTTCTCGTGTTTTATTGATTAGCCTCAGAACATTGCTTGATAAAGTCCGGAGGAGATGGTATTAAAATGTGAAATTTTCTTCATTGGATAGGGTATTTTCAAAATCAAACAAGAAAGACTCCTTGATATGATAAACGAAGGCATTTTTTCTTTCAAAACCCTTCTCAAGATATTTAACTCCTTATAATTAAATGGGTGTAGTTATAGTTTGATTAACTCTTATCAAATAAAATTAGACCACAGCAACACAATGGCATTAATCACTTAACAAACTTCATTTTGGCTGTAAGATCATTCTTGCAATTGCTGTAGCCTCAAATAAACCGTTGTGCAGCATTTTATATGAGCGGAAATTTTTATATTTTAAAATATAGAAAAGCGTTCATGATTTATTTTTAAGAGATTTTCTCCAATACTTTTACCGGATCTCAGGGAAATAATTTTTCTTCTAAAAATATGATGCATGAGAAGCGATCGTTTCAAAATTCAAAAAGTTCCCCAATTAATATACTTCAGGATATTCTTTTGAAACAATTTGACAAGTTTTTGCTACAAAACACTTGAAAATTTTACTTTATATATAAGTAAATCTCGTGAAGGTATTTCACTATTTTCCAATTTATCAAGCTCTATGCATTCCTAACCTAAAAATTGTTTTAAAAATAGTTTTTACATAAAAACACATGATATGTAACCCGATTTAGGCTCGTATCTATTTGCACCTATTAAATATATATCCAAATATAAGTTCAATATTGCATTTCTTTAATATATTCATATAAGTAGGTATCACAATTATTAAGATCATATGTACATATATAAAGGTGGATATAATTATGCATACACCTGTTAAATTTGAGCAAATTGAACATTAATTCCAATAATCAGTTCGAGATTTTTTTAGCAATACTTTCTGTTAAATGATAAGCTACATAATAAAATTTAGTGTATAAGAGGAGTCTCAGGTTATACACCTATTAGCTTACATTTATGCTAGACCTATATAGAATGGTTGGAGGCAAAGAAAAGAAAGAATAGATATGTATAAATGCGTATACTTGCATGTAAAAGAACAACCGCGGCTTTTCCTCGCCAATTGATTGGAGAACACGTGCGACGACATGGAGAAAAAGCCATTGTATCTCGCACCTCGCAGCTAAATGATAAATCGAGTCTGCCTCCAGATTAAGATGTCTGAAGCTCGTGATTCATCTCTCCAAACTTCCCCTTCCACCTCAAAATCGGGCATACAAATACTCGGGTTATTCTGTAGTTCGACGAGTCCAGCCCGCACCCCAAGGCCGTCCTTATCGTCTCGTCCCGTGAGCGTTCATCAGACAGCAGAATTTCTCAGCAGTGATTCTACCCTAGTCAATTAGTAGCTTCTCTGATCGGCAAGCCTTTGCGTTTAATCGAACCAAATAAAATCTGCGTCGATTACCTTTGAAGAAAAGAAGATTCCTCTTCTAGTGGAATTACGAGAATTCCCACATTCCCCGTTGAACGTCATTTTTGAAGTTTGGCTATCTTGATCGGAAGGTTGGTTTGGATCGTGCCTACCTGCATTATTCGGATCGTGCCTCACTTGCCTCATTCGTATCATGCCCCACTTGCCTCATCTGATTGCACCCCACTCGCCTCATCGCAAGAAGGACCTTTGAAGTCATCGACCAGTCAAGTTACCCCCTTTTGATCTAAGTCTAGTAACATTAATCAATTAATTCCATTTAAGAATCCCTCTTCCTAATAATTATCAAGAGACTATTTTAATTTAAATACTTCCCTTTTGTATTTTATTATTTTTATTTTGATCTGTGTAAATAAAATTATATTTTGTTGTTTCATCTTTAACTAACCTTGAACGATACTCTTGGCCTATTCAAGTAAATCTCGCCAACCATTTATGAACTCTGTTTGATTATTAAGGATTTGAAGCACTCCTCCTCAAGTGTGACCTCCTAGTCGGTCATTAATCTCTGCGAACAGTCCTTCAACGGTTTGCGTCGCAGTAAGTGATTCAGTTTCTTCCCCTCCACATAATATAGGAGTAGTGTATGGTATAGAGTGATTTTACTACGACATTGCACTTAAGCCGGCGATTAAATGAATGCAGAAATATGCAAATTAATGATCTTTTCACAGGCAGAAGTTGAGTTAATCATATGCAATTAGAGGAACACTGAAGCATTAAAAAATGTGTGTGGTCAAGTGAAAGGAAAGCCAGTTATCACCACATAACATTTATAAAATATTAATAAAGGTTAAAGTGTTAGACACACTAAAATTAAATATCCAACTTTTAATTGCATCATGATTTAATGTTGCAGAGAAAAGAGCTAAGATAATCCTACACTAAAAGGAGCTCTACAGCTCCTGGTGTAGAATAAACCATACCTTCTTAAATCTTATGTTTTTAAAATGCTCGCCGTTTGAGAGAAGCGCATTCACTGCGATAAAACATTTTGAAAGTTCTAGTATGGTAGTAAACAGCTACAAAACAATGTACTACACTTAAATATATAATATTAATATTCAGGGGTGTCACTTCCTTTGCTACTTGAGAAACACTTGCTGGATTCGATGGAAAAATAAGAAAAAAAATTCTAGTTATAGAGAATTTTGATGAGAACTTTAGTATATGAGAGTGTCAGAGAGAGAGAGAGAGAGAGAGAGAGAGAGTTACGCGGACAAAGAGGCCTAGAGAGTATCTCACAGACGAAAGGACCTTCAACCGGCGTCTTTCGGTAATCTTCCAGGGCGATAACGATGCGAGACGAGTCAAACTTTAGCCCGGAACCCAAATCAGGAAGAGGGCACTAAGCCCTTGCCCACCACGCCTTTGAGACCGAGTGGGACCTGCTTCTGACGGCAAACAAAATCGCCTCGGGCGAAGTCCTATATATTTTTCAGCACGGGAACGAGCAAAGCAGTATTCAAGCAGGAGTCAGGCAGTAATCACACAATAACCAAGCAAGCAGTAATCGAGAAGATTCTTTGGAATCAGTCAAAGAAACGACGCTCCAATTTTCAAGTGACTCCCCGGCAAGAAACCAATTGTTCAGAGCTATGGCGGTCAAGGACGTAAGGACTAATTCTGGAATAATGCGCTACACTTCGTGCCCTGCAAGAATCCTCCGTCGAAGGACCATTCGAGGCCTCCCTCTTGGATAATTGTAAGCCTTTTACGTTTTTCTCTATCACCGTCGAAGAGGCGTGACGTTTACGACTAAGAAGCTTCACCTCATCATCTCCTCCCGTTTTCTTTCGGGTAAATATTGTGCTACTCATAGCTCGTGTCGAAGCATTCATTGCAAATTAATTTTCCTTTGCTCAACGATTTGTTTTCGCCATATTGTATCCTTTATTGTTAATTCTGTTATTTGTTTGTATAAGAGTAAAGATTTTTTCCCTTGTTTAAATCCCAGAACCACACAAAAAGCCATTGAACTATTTGACTAAGTTGGCCAACGGTCGGTAACGCATTCGCATATCCCACTCAATAAAAAGGGTCCATTTCCCCGCGTCTGGGGAGGGAAAGCGAAGGTCAGTGAAGCCTAACTGACCTAAGATATAGTATATATATATATATATATATATATATATATATATATATATATATATATATATATAATTAAATTGGTGTCTGGTCTTTAAGGATCGTTAAAGTTTTTTTTTTAAGACTTTTAAGATTGTGGTTTTGAATATCAAGGACACAATAATATTCTTGCTAAACTACTTGCAAATTTAGATACACGATCCCGGTGAATATTTGAAGTTAATTACTTTGTGATCATCGTGACTGTGCATCACTAGTTTTCTCAAGCGAAATATTATATCTGTTCTTTCGGCCTCGTATACTCGGCCATTTGAAAGATTTAGAAAAAAATGGGAAGGACCTAATGTCCTCTCTCCAGGAAGAAGAGAGAACAGCACAAGAGGAAAGAAGAGAAAGAGAAATAAAAGAGAACGAAAAAGAACTACAGGAACAAGGACCAGCAAAGACCTAAGTGTCGGGAAGAAAGGAATGAGAATTCGTTTGCACGAATTAGAGATGACAAGGTCGAGAAAAGACACCCTATCCATCACTTTGTGAACCGGAATCCAACCACCTGCATCTGTCGAACTGCCTGTCTTCAATGAATGTGAAGACTTCGTTTCATATTTAACCCACTTCCAGAAGATCTTCGAAGTAAATCACTGGGACATGGAATCAGACGGAGTAGGTAAATTGTTGTTCCTATTGAACACTCACCTGATGTATTGTTTCATTTCCCTACCCTCAGAGGCATCAATTGATTACTCTTCGCTGAAGGCCGAGCTACTTGCTGCCTCTAATATGACTCCAGATTTTTACCTAATGAAGCTTAGACAGTGCCAAATTCAGCTCAATCAAACCTTAAGACAGTTCGGGTACACATTTTAATGGCACCTTAATTTCTGGCTTGACGAACCAAAAGTGTCCCATCACTACGATGCTATGATCGATTTTGTTCTTATGGACCAACTTTTGGCCTTGCTTTAATCGCAAATTAGATCGTTCGTCATAGACAGAAGATACATTAGTTTCAAGGAGTGCAGAGAAGAAGCTGACGTCTAGGCAGCAAGCTACAATTGCTACCCTAGAGAAGGAAAGAAAGTGAAATCATCTTCTTCCAAATCGATAGTAAGTGAGCATAAATTCTTTCCTAACAACAAGGAGAATTTTGTCAAGTTAGCAGGCCATTCCAAGAAGAAACCTGTTCCAACACCCGTCGAACCCGACGTCCAGCCTTTCTCCTCTAACCCCTTTGCGGCAGTGTTCTACAGGAGGACTATTGTATGTTATTTCTGCGGAATCGAGGGTCATTTGAGTACAAATTGCCCTTAAATCTCTCCCTTGAGGAATAACTATTCCCACCAGGTGCACCAGGTGAGTGCCACCCTTTCTCAGACTCCACATCTCACCAGGAAACTCCTCTCTATTCGACCGAACTAGGTCCCACCGGCCAATAGGGGAACTTTTTGTTTAACAAGAACAACCCTGCGAGGCTTCAATTTGAGAGTGGTGCAGTGAACGGCTGCCGTATTTCCACCCTCGTCCGAGATACAGGTTGCACGTGTATCGTGGTCTCGTATAACCTACTCCAACTTGTAGCTCCGGACACGATTGGTTCGCCATCGTGCATGATTACCTAAGTGCCATATAGACTGCGCCTACTTCACTGGCTGGGCCGAAGTAGTAGCAGCACCCATTAGGTTTTGTGCCGCACTGATTG
The DNA here is from genome assembly GCA_963969495.1 of Ceratothoa steindachneri. Lineage (NCBI taxonomy): Eukaryota > Metazoa > Arthropoda > Malacostraca > Isopoda > Cymothoidae > Ceratothoa > Ceratothoa steindachneri. Next base: position 173,048,231 of record OZ018318.1, read on the forward strand.
GGCAGAACCCCAAAGTTTCATCACCCTCGGTGGCTCAACCCGTGACCACCCGCTCACAAGCGAAGCAGGAGTTGGAAGCACCCACAACCCTGGGAAGCTCTGGTGCTTCATAATATAACAATGTCGTAAACTAGGACTTTGCTAAGAAACAGGAGTGTTAATCCTTTCGTCCTCTGTAGACTAAGGCCCATAATAAGACATAAGATTCCATTATAGGTGGCAAATAAATTTCCATCCTCGTTAAGAATAACCTCCTCTACCGCATATGTTCTGAGGGAGATCACACTGAGTCTCGAGCATTATGTGCTTCCTGCTCTCATGTGCGACTCATTTTACAAACTGCAGATGACAACCTCTTCTCGAATCACTTCAGCTACACAAAGACCGTCCGACGAAACTTTAAGTACTTTTATTGCCCCTGAGCGTCGGGTAAAATTCTGCGCTATTGTCGATATTGCGACATATACAAGAAAACTGCCATTACGGAGGGAGTCAAGCCGGTCTTCTTGCAGATGGGCCTCGCAATTTCAAACCCTTCTTCCGAGTGGCAATCGACTTGGTTGGACCAATCTACCTACCATCTACTGAAGGCCATAGTTATGTCTCCACTCTAGGCGATTTTGCACCAGGTCTCACTAGACTCTCCCACTCAAGAAGATCGACAGCATTTCGTGTGCCGAAGCCCTTATCTCCATATTTTCCTGCGTTGGATTTCCGAAAGAAATATTGTCAGATCGTGGGCGTCAATTTTTCTCTCATTTGATGGAGCAGGTAGGAAAGTTACTCATAGTAAAGGCCCCTATTTATAACCCCATTTCACCCTGCTGGAAATGGAATATGCGAGAGAATAATGAGAATCTCACGGCAATTCTGCGGAAGAATTGCGTTGAACAGCCCAGGTAATGGCATCGTTATCTACCGGTTGAAACACCCATAGGGAGGACGCTTTTCATATAAACCTCTTAAAGAAATATCATCGGCACGCAAGGGTTAACCAAATCATGGCTATAGAAGAAGGATCGCCCACTGAATCAAATTACCCCCTGAACCTCCCTAAGTGTAATACAAATTGCATGCAAGGATCAGAAAAGCAAATATCCCTTGCTCGTACTATTTGTGATGGAATCCTCTTTTCCCGATCTCAAGATAAGCGACCAATTATCGTCCGTTCAGAGAAACCAGCTTTAATCTCTCATAAATCAATTCGTTGACGTCATCTCAGACATTCCAGGGTTTGCTACTCAGTATGAGCACAATATTCAATTGATCATCCAAGAGGCTATTAGGTCCAAGCCGTATCCGTTACCAGTGCATTTAAGAGAAGCTTTTAATGCCGAAGTTGAGAAATTCTTTAATTTAAAGATAATCATGCTTTCAAAATCTGATTACTGTTTCGCGGTAATCATGGTCAAGAAACACAATAATTCCTATAGGATGTACATCGCCTTTAGGAAGCTAAACGCCGTTACTGTGTTCGACGCAGAGACGATTCGCCTTATCGACCAAAATCTCCATCTGTTTGAGAAATCGAAGTATATTTCAGAACTGGATTTGTGTAAGGCCTATTACCAAATCCTATTACGGGAAGAGGTTAAAAGGTATACTGCTTTACCGACCTAAAAGGGGTAATGCAATTTCGTCGGCTCCCCTAGGGGTTTCATCACTGCCTGCAGTAATTACAATAGGGTAAGGAGACGGATATTACATGGGCTATCCCATGTATCATTCTATTTTGATAATATTTAAGAGGCTACAAATAAATGAGACCAGCACCTGACTGATCTTCAAGCGCTGCTGCAAAGGCTCAGGGACAATAATTTGATAATTGCTCCGAGCAAATGTCATTTTACCTTTAGCGCAATAGATTACTTAGGCTTCCACATAGGGAATAATCAATTAGCCTCTCAGGAGGAAAAGATACAAACCATCATAAAAATACCACTGCCCGAAACCAAACTGCAGTTAAGTTCATTCATGGGTTCCGCATCCTTTTATCGGCAATTCATTCCAAATTTGCCACCCTTTCTGCTTCCCTGTGCAAGTTCCTGAAGAAGAAGGCAAAATAGCAACTCGTTTAGACTCCGTTTTCAATAACCAGCTTCAAACAACAAGTAAACTCGGCTCTGCCCTGATATTAAGGATGCCCAATTCCGCCGATCCATTTGGCCTCCGGACCGACTTTAGAAATAACGGCATCGGTTGTGTATTAGTTCAGTACGGAATCAATGATGCAGAGTTTTTCCATCGCTTACTTCAGCCGAAAGTGATTACCGCGCGAAAAGAATTACGCTGTGAATAAGCGAAAAGCCCTCGCAATAATTTAACGAACTCAAAAATTTGAAATATATCTGATAGGGCAGGAAGTTGAATAGAGACCGATCATAAAACTTTGTCGTACAACCGAAATATTAAAAACAACAATGGTGAATTAATGCTCTGGGGTTTGTTCCTCTAAGAATTGCAGTTTAGGACACTGTACGTAAGAGGCTCTGAGAATTGTATAGCCGATAGCTTAAGCCGAAATCCGGTAGATTTCCTCCCAGGTGAATCTTGAGCCTACTATTTTTATTTTTTTTTGTATATATGTCCAAATAAATTTCGGTCAGAAAAATGTACTCCTTTTATATTTAAATAAGCTTTACAATTATTTTTGGATCCGAAGCAGAAGTGCGCTCTCCTGAAAATTCAGTGTTTATAATCATGATTGTTGTAAATTAGTTTTCTGGAGGGGGATAATAATCGATCTATGAAATTTTTTCCTGTCTCTCTTAGAACTTATTTTGTGCTTAATTATTTTTTATTCCTGATTTCTATATTTTGTGTCCTGTATTCCTTTGCTATTTTTTGTGATGCTGTTTTTTTTATTCCTTTTGAATTTAGTACAATGTGTTCTTTTATTTCGTGATGCGAAGGTATTACAACCCCTTTTTCATTTCCCGAGATGTCCCTTCTTCCGGAAGTTTCATCTTAAGGGGAGAGAAGATGTCAGAGAGAGAGAGAGAATCACGCGAACAAAGAGGCCTAGGGAGTATCTCACCGACGAAAGGACCTTCAGCCGGCGTCTTTCGGTAAACTTCCGGGGTGATAACGAAGTAAGACAAGTCAAACTGGAGCCCGGGAAACAAATCAGCGAAAAGGTGCTCAGAGCGTGCCCGCCGCGCCTTTGAGACGGAGTGGGAGCCACTTTCGACGGCAAACAAAATCGCTTCCGGCGAAGTCCTATATATTTCCTAGCACGGAAACGAGCAAAGCAGTATTCAAGCAGGAGTCAGGCAGTACTCACACAGTATCCAAGCAGTAATAGAGAAGATTCGTTGGAATCAGCCAAAGACATGACGCACCATTTCTCAAACGACTCCCCGGCACCCTAAGGGCTCACAGGAAAGAAACCAGTTGTTCAGAGCTACGGCATTCAAGATGTAAATACACATTCTGAATTACGCGCTTCGCTTCTTGCCCTGCAAGGATACTCTCTCGAACAACCACTCGAGGACTCCTCTTGGGAAATCGTAAGCCTATTACAATATTCTTTATCACCGTCAAGAGGTGTGACGTTTTCCGACTATCAAGCTTCACCTCATCATCCCTTCCCGTTTTCTTTCGGGTAAATATCGCGCTACTCACAGCTCGTGCTAAGCATTCATTGTAAATTAATTTTCTTTTCATGAACTATGAGTTTTTTCCATAGTGTATCATTTATTGTTAAATTCTTTTATTTGTTTGTATAATAGTAAATATTATTTTGTATCCCTTTTTTCAAATCCCAGAACAACACAAAAAGCTATTAAACTATTTGACTAAGTCGTCCAACGGTAGAAAACGCACTAGCGTATCCTAAGCTTCCTTTCCCGCGTCTAGGGAGGGCATACGAAGGTCAGTGAACCCTACCTGCCCTACGACAAAGAGCAATGGACGGTGGAGAGATTACATTATATTATGTGGTTTCTCTACAGTTAATAGTAAATGAATACTTAATGTAATCGCTTGAAGAATGAGGAAAAAGCACCATTTATCTCTTTAGAAAACATATATCAGGAGTGGATGCTGAGTGAGTGCAGCCGTTTGCACAGAGGAGTGAAAATATTGCATGGAAGATTTAAAGCTTATAAATGATTTAAATATTCCCAAATTACTTTTTTTTAAAGCCTAAACCATCTGGGACAGACCCAGATGTTTTTTGCCTCTATTTTTTAAGAAGTGTGCCACAGTTATAGCACCTAAATTAGCCTTAATATTTAGATTGATGCTGAAGCCTGGTAGTTTTCCATCTTGTTGGCGAAAGGCCAACATCACCCCCATTCCTAATGGAGCTTCAGCTTCAACTTATCTTTCTGAATATCACCCCATATCTATTACATCTATTATATCCAAGATTCTTAAGCATCTTTGGGCTAAACGGCTATCCAAATTTTGTGAAAATTTTAACTTATTACCTGATTCTTAATTTGGATTCCGTAAAGATTTGGGAACTTGTGATGCAGTGTTTGACTCTGTCTCATGATCTGCAGTCATTTCTGGACCGTGGGTTTGAATCTCGTGACGTTAATATTGATCTGAGTTCTTTTTTTGACGTGCTAAACCATAAGGCTTTCTGATCTATAAGTTGAAACTTCTTGGTATTGGTGGAAGTCTTCTTAAAATCTTTACGGATTTCTTAAATAATAGATCTCAGTATGTAATTGTTGATGGAATCTCTTCTTCTTCTTCTTCAGTGCCTGTTGTTTCTGCTGTTCCACGGGTCAGTGTTCTTGTTTTCTTATTACTTTTACTTCCAATATGGGTTCTCCTCTTGAAAATAAACTTATATCTTATGCCAATGATACTACAATTTATTCCTCTGCTAACTCTCCTAGTAACAGAGGTGAAGTTACTGCGTCCTTGAACCGAGATTTGGCTAGTATCACTTATTAGTGTCAACTTTGGGGCATGAAACTTAATGATAGCAAAACTTATTCTATTACTATCAGCAGATTCCGTAATTGGATCCACTTCATCCTTGTTTGCATATTTCTAGTGAACAGGTAGAGGAAGTTTCTGTTTTGCTTTTGTTGGGGGTATTTTTTTAAATCTAAGCTTACTTTTGAGAAGCACATATGTTTCTTATATTCTTTAATTGCCCAGAAGACGGGTTTACTTCTTAAATGCTTGAAAAACTTTGGTGTTGATTCCACAGTAATAAAATCTTTTTATGCTTTCATCTTGCATCATTTTGAGTACTGTGCTCCTGTTCGGATGTCTGCTGCCCACTCCAATTTGACATTGCTCGATAGAGCTTGGAATTCTATTAAGTTCATCTCCCTAGAGCTTTCTTCGAATTTTACCATCGGCGGCAAGTTGGCGGACTTAGTGTTTTATTTAAAGTTTTTATAATAATCGGAATCCTTTACACAGTGTCTTGCCTGGACCTTTTAATCCTGTCCATGTAACAAGGTATACTCTTAGTCTTAATGATTTTGCTATGAATCCTATGAATGCTTCCACTATGAAATTTTCTCGGTGTTTTGTTCCTTCACTGGTCAAAATCAATTATTCAATGATATTGTCTCTTCTCCTAACATCTTTACATTTAAATCTCGATTAAATATTTATTTATTACAGTAACTCCTCATTCTTTATTCAGGCTTACTAGGGGTCTGTTTCCTTTTGTTGCCTCTGCCTTTCTCGAGTACCCCTGGTATTTTGTGCGAATTCAATTCTGCTCTACCTGCTCCCTGGGGGAAGGCTTTGGTAGCTTGATGATAAAAATAATAATTTCATAATAAGAAACCAATTGAGATTTAGCTGGAATTGCTCTGGCCATCATATTATGTCTACGCTATTTATCAGAAATATAAGAAGACTTATATAGAAAATGTGCCTGTACTTTAAATAACGGATCCGGCAAAGACAAAGAGAGATTACAGGAGGAAGAGTGGGCAAAATTTTTACTAGAGACTGTTCCAAGTTAATGAAAAAGCTTATTACAGACGCTTGAATGTTTTAATAGCTAACAATGTGCATGCAACAAAATAATCATTAGTATTTTTCATGTGGAAACCTTTGTGCTGTGTTAATTTGTTTAATATTACTGGACTTAATTTTTTGTGTCGGGGACTTTTAATCATTTTTTGTATTATCTTTAGAAGGAATATGCAATATTAAATTTATCCCTGAAAATATCCAAATTTTCGGTGGACAAATGATTGAAAAGATTACAGAAGTAACGTCACTTTAAACTTCTGTTCTAACTTGCAAACGAAGCCCTCGAAAAATTGGAACTTACATAAAATAATATCTCCAAATCTATTCCATTTCTTCCCTGCAATCTACATTTTCATTTTTCCGTGTCGTAAGATAAAAAGAAAAGTAATTAGATGCAAAAAGAATCTTTTCATTTAAGGAGAAATCAATAAAATGAACCCTGAACTAAACATCACGAAGTTACTTTACCGTTTTAACGAGATAAAGGATCTTTTCACTCTATTAACCGATTCTTGAGTCCTTCTCTGGACGGATACTAATATTCTACAAAGCTTTGCTCGATCATGAATTCAGATAACAAAATAGTAGATGTAGCAAAAGAATTATTCGTTTCAGAAATGTTTCCCTTGGCTTTTCCTCTCAAAGTTACAGCGTTGGATTTATATTCAATGATTTAATTCGAATCACATCTCTCAAGGTGCCACTCACCTTCCCGTGACTTTTAAGGTATGCTTATGTGTATAGTTTTTTAGTTACCAAATTTTATGCCTTTTGCGATATTAAAAGCATTTATGGAAATCCTTAAATGTAATGTAACGACTAACGAACCATTATTTAAGGAGAATTGTGATATGTTCGATATTAGAAATTAGGCATAAGTTAAGCACGACTTATCTTTTAGTATAACGCCTCCAACTTAGATGAGTACTTGTTTCGATAACAATACTTAAACCTTTAAATAGGCTTATAACTATATTTGAGTAGATAATCGGGGGATATGTTGAAAGAGAAACTCCAGCTATGACATCAGCGTAAGTTCACTATTTCACCCAGTGGACTATTTATACAGTGGTCATTAGAGTGAATCCTAAACGGAAAACGAGTAGGAATGTTTTAGTCGCATATTTAGGTACAAGGGGCGGTGCAGACTCGAGCTGGCGGAATAAAAAGTAGTCGCTAGGGGCCAGATCTACGACTGTAGGGGAAATGGTTGAGCTCCTGGAATCCGCACTCGCGCAAGGCAGCTTGTGCAACTCTGGCCTTGTGGACTTTGACGTCGTTGAAGTCAATCATGGGGCGTGAGGTTTCGTGAAGTTTCTAGGGACCCAACGGACAGAGACCTTGGTCATGTCCAAATCGTCGTGGATGATGTTGATAACACTTCCATGTGATATTCCAAGTTCTCGCTCGATTTCTTCGACCTTCACCCGTTGATTTTTAAGGATCATCCTCTCCACACGGGCCACATTGTCCTCGTTGGTCACATCAGACGGGCGTTCTGGACGGGGTCATCTTCAAGGGACTCACGACCATTGCGGAACTTTCTATTCCAGTGAGCAATGGTTGCATAGGAAGGGGCGGTGACGGTGTACACTGCAACCATGCGTTCATGGATCTCTTTTGCATTCTTGCCTTCCTTGGTCAAAAATCTGATCACTGCGTGGTGCTCAACCTTCCTATATTGCTGAAAGATTTGTGACTGACGATTTGCGATTACCTACTGCTTCTTAAATAGACGAGGTAGAAACGTGAAGCTGCAGGTCCTGACTTGCCATAACTTGTCCTAACACCCCCACAAACAGCCATCCCCCTTCCTCTGTTTTGCCCTACCGATTCGCAAACTTATTGACCTCTCCTCGTACATGTTCATAATCAACAAAAAACAACCAACATCGTACAATCCATACAATAAAACTTTCTGCAATTTCAACCTTTTCTTTATGAAACTATATTCGGTTTAACATTGAAATGCCATAGTTTATTTTTTCTAGGAATAAAATTTTATGTTAATTTAGTAATAAATAAATTAGCCACTATACTTACTCTGCGATCCCATTCCCTCAAATCATCCACTTTCTGTATGCAGGATCTTGATTAACTAGTATTAGCCAATTGCTAAATTCACTCTTTGTATTTTGAAAAATAATCTAATCTTGCATACAGAAAGTGGATGATTTGAGGGAATAGGATTGCAGTGTAAGAATAGTGGCTAATTTATTTATTACTAAAATTGGTTTATCTGAAGACTAAAAATAGGACTGAGCGAGTCAGCAACGCCCATTCTCATCACATATATGTACTTATTTTGTACGCAATGTCATTGTTAACTGCGTTCACACAGGATGAGGTCGTCTATGCTCCACTTGAGTTGAATTAGCAGGGTCATCAACGCCATCGATAAGAGGGGCCAAGACGCTGAAAAAAAGATTAGCAGCTTTCTGCTAAATTGGCATAAATAGGTTGGATTGCACTCGTAATTCTAATGGAATTTATGCTCCTTGACCTCACCTTGTGCAAACGTTGTTCAAAATGACATTAAAGTACAAAGGAAATGTCTTTGATTTGTTGTTACTATGTCAGTCAAGCAGGTTAACTCGCTTCATTATGTTAACTGAATGAGTGATTGGAATGCGATATGTATCTGTAGGAAAACAAGGACGATGTATGTTGTGAATACATTTACATTCTTAATATTTAAATTCTTCACATTTACATTCTTAATATTTTTACATTCTTAAAATGGTTTCAAATCTTGTCTCCTAAATTCATTTTTGCTATAATTCTCAAATTAAACGCTATCATGTTATGACCACAGTTTATCACTTTTGATCATAATTCCATCTCCTGGGTATTGTTTTTGTATCATTTATCAATAGAGCTACCCACTAAGCAAGTTTATAGTTATATAAAGTAACTTTCGTAATATAAAACCTGCAAATGGTTATTAAAATTAAAAATCTTAAATAATTCTTTCAATTCAGGGCGAAAATTACCATCAGCTCCTACCTAAAGAGTGCTAATAAAGAAAACTACACTAGTAGCCATAATATATGGGTCAGTAAGAACAAGTGTATTTAAATATAGAAGTTTAAAAATTTTGAGGCTATATATTATACACATATTTATATATATCTAATATCTATTTTTCGTTAAAATTTCAAATGAATGGAATAAATATTTCGTAAGTTATGAGAAAATAAATAAACCATCTTCCAAATTGCAGCGGCCCAAAGTTAAGGGTCACTTAGGAAAACAATGTAGAATAGAACAAGAACGAAAAAGTAAACCCTTACTATAAATATTCTGTGAACATCCCTTTACCATCAATGATCTCCTGACATCTGTTACCACAGAACTGAAATAATTCTCAGAGTTCGTCTTGGTTCTTTGAATTTCTCCTTCGTCTTCGGGAAGCGCCTCGCTCTGTTAAGAGATTCGCTTGTTCTCTCAAATTTCTCTCATCTGCGCTTTCTTTTACCTTAGACATCAAAGAACTAACTGTTATAAGAGAAATTGACGGATGGTGTTCATCTAATTTACCTTGGCGCACCACTTCAGCCCAAACCTTCTCTGGAGCGCAGTGTCTTTTGGGTCTGAAAGTGGTTAAGTAGAATATAATAAATAGGGATGAAATAAGCGGACTCGAGACAGAACACGAGGAATATCGCTCGGTTTCTTAATCTTCTTTGATCTTTGGTCAATAACAACTTCTGTAGTTTTATTAAGAAAATAATTTGAAATTAATTGGGAGAGTAGAAATTTCGAGTCTACAAGTTAATTTGAACTTCATAATCGAGAAATTAAATTTATTTTCCTTGACGACCTTAATCTATAGAAGAAAATTATGTGGATGGAAGTGAGGGTTGTTAAGAAGAACGGAGGATAGAAATATATTAAATGCATAAGAGCCTTGTGAAATTCAAAGCATATATTTTCCTTCCTAACCAACGATACCGAAAATAAGAACAAGAAACTAGACTATTTCACACCTAGAATAGTAGTGATTATAATATGTATTTTTTATGAGGGTTTTAACTTGAATATTGGAATTAATTTAATCTATGATGTGATAAATCCTCTAGCAACGTATTTTTTTGAAAGGAATGAACATCTGAAGTCTAACTTGTGATTAATGCATGGATTTTTTTAGGGAATAATTACGGAAATTAAATATTAACATGGGTACTTGCAGTCATTTGGGGAATAAATTATAACACATGTATGTAATTTTTCCTTTTGTGATTTAAAACAAAATAAATATTTAGTCTTTTCAAACGAAAAATTGAGGTGAGTTGTACAAAACATTCTGTGCTTAGAGTGTAGCAGGAGGACGTCAAATTTGAGTGCAGAATGGGCAATTGCTTTGTGGGGGGAGGGACGTTTCTCTTGGGAATTGTGGGATTATGACATAATCCAGCGATGGTGGAACCGTTCTTGTCGCCAGGGGGGCACCGTTCCGCATCAAGGATAAGTGGAGATCCTTGCCACGATAAGAAAATTTGTACTCTATCTGAAAGGATTAGTAGTAGAGGAAAGAGTAAGTTTGGTACGTTGAGAGGGCGGAGAGGGAAAGGATAGCGGAAAGAGTGCGAAGCTATGTTCATACCCACGCTAGGGTGAGTAACATCGTATTCGCCCAATAAGGGACCAGGTCATGGCTCCTTGAATGTTTTTTATATTCGTTTCTGGGATCGAACCACTGCTTTGACATTATGGTTCAGATATTCCATGTCGTATTCACTAGAGAGAAAAGATCTCTCCTCTTTCTGAGACCACACCATTTGTGTGTTCCCAGAAAGTAAGAATGAAGGATATTGGATATGTTCCTTATTTCAATGTTGCTTATTTAAATTCAATCTATACTTTTCTGCTATGTTCTTTCCTGACGAAGGAACCACCTTTCGGAGAAAAGGTTTCAATTTCTATTTCACACATCAAGATTCTCAAGGTTTGGCTATGGAGATAATCTGATTACGCCTTAAGTTTTAAATTTTCGTTCTCAAATGGCGTTTTGATTACAAAGGCAGATCTCTCTTTGTCCTAACGAAATCTTTGATTTATTAATTCTTCAGCTTCTTTCGATGTCTTTAAAAATGAATGTTTCGTATGCATTCAGCTGAGCTCTGTTCAAGGGTATGCAGATTAAGGCGTAGTGTGGCAACCAATTTTAAGACACATTTCAGGTTTGTTAGAGCAGACCATTCCAAATTCGGAAATGAAGACGAAAAATATCTGAAAAAAATCGTAATAACCCTTTTTTTGGTGGCCAAATTTGACTAAGAAATTATTTTTTCCTAAGGGTGAGGCTGGTTGTATTTAGTTATCATAGTTCTCGTCTTTGAAGCTAGAAATGGGTAATTGTCGTAGAGGAGGAAATTTTCTACTTTAATTCCTTATGTTTCTAAGGTTTAGGCACTTTTGAGCTTGGGGAATTTCACGTTGGAAAACTACTCGGAGGGCACTATAAATTATTCAATTATGACGAATTTATGAGATATTTACAGAGTATTTCCTATGGAAGGATATGGCGTCACCTTTTTGAATGTATGTTATAGATTCACTCATTGGGTCTAAGATGAGTAAAAGAACTAGAACATCAACAATTCACACTGTCTTTAGCTCCTGACTTCCACAACTATCTTATTATGAGCTGCGAGCAAACAAACAGGTTTGAAGATAAATTCACTATGTAAAAGACAAAAAATACAAGAGGAACAAGGATGTTATTCATAAGGTATCCGAAGCCCTAACTGAGATTTTGAAAAAAAAGCAGGGAATCCAGTTGGACCGATCAAGAATGTTAAAACCAAATTGCTTGATTGGTGGCAGAAGCGTCTGTGGTTCAAAACGAGGCATGAATGCCACTAAGAGTAAGAAGTTTATGTGTAGGCCATGAATGGTCTTTTGCAGTCTCCTTCTTTTCTTATGTTCTTATGTTTATCTCATCATTTGGTCAACTTTTTGATATAGCAGTGAGAGAGAGAGAGAGAGAGAGAGAGAGAGAGAGAGAGAGAGAGAGAGAGAGAGAGAGAGAGAAGAAGGAAAGCGAGTCGCGCAGACAAAGAAAAAAAGAAGTATCTCAAGGACGAAGAACATCCCATCAGGACCTTTCGTTAAGCTTTGGAGTGATATCCGTTCGATAGGTCTAGTTTAATGGCCATATCTCCTTCTTGTTTTCTTTGAAGGACCTTACCGAAATTGGGTAGTTTGAAGCTTGGGGGTGTGAAGATTTTTGTAACCGAGGACATATCGTATATTAAGCTCATTGATTCGTTAGGTTTGGCGGCCCCAAAGACGCGATGGGCCTGAGTAATGTTGTTGGTGGCTTCTAATACATCGTGTTTAACTAGCTCTTCTACTGAGCTGAGCATTCAGGGGTCCGAACTCTCGAAATGCTTATAACCTTTGGGAAGGAATATCTTTACTCTCTTTCTCTGAGCACTTTTTATTACATTGTTCACTGGCGGAACCTGGCTCAGGTCCCCTGGTTGGGACATCTTGATAGAGGAAAGAACTTTGTGATTTTTTGGCTGAAGAGGATCAATAGCGGGACTTATTTGGTCTTGTCCGTTGTCGTCCGTGTTGTCTTTATTGATATTCTTTTTGGTTTTTGCCTGTTCTTTGTCTTTAGGTTCAGTGATGTCCGGAGGTCTGCTTAAGTAGTTTATGAAAGGGTCCGTGCTTGTAGATTCTTGTATTGAAGCGGATTTGTTTATGTTTATAACTGTAGGAACTGCAAGACCTTGTTGTGGTAATATTGTTACCAAAGGAGCACTGGGGGAAGTTGTACTGGTGCTGTTACCGTGTCTATAATATGGAGAACCGAAAGTTCACCTGCTGCCTTTTCCAAATTGGCCTGTACGATAAAGAGATTAGGGTAACTTGCGACCTGCCTTACCGAAGTAGGCCTAGTTATAGTTAAAGTTACACGGTCTTCCAGATTAACATCAAATATTTGTGAGATCCGGACATCTGGAGGTTCCCAGGAATATGGAACACCGTTAGAATCAAAGTACGCACTGTTGCACATGTAGGAGTGGATTTTTAAAGCTCAGATATATTATCACTTATATAGAGTTTGCTAACTTTATCACTTAAATTTGAAATATCACTAAGGACAATAGGGCAATCACTTATTCGGAATTTGAGACTCGGGCTATAGATTGGTCTATAGGCTGACGATGGCCTTCCAGAATCGCCTCTTGATGAGTTTAATCCGGAGTCCCAATTTTTTAGTATATCTGAAGGTTAAGGTCTTGCTGTGAGAGCGATGGTTTTTAGGTTCCACATGAGAACATTGGGGGAGGCCTGGGCTGTGGCAATTGTGCTTGATGAAGGGTCCGTAGAGACTGAGAATTTTGAAGAAGTGGGCAAAGGGGTTGAGCCAATCCTTCCTCTGACCAATTTTTGAAGGAAGAACCACTCCTCTTCCCATCTCTCATCGCGCAACTCTTAGAGGATTTTGCTTGCGCGGTCGACGCCTTCCAGCATATCCGCCTCCACATCCTCTATCCATTGGGGCCTGAGGTCGCTGCATCTGCTGACATGAGCCAATAGGGCGCCTCGGTCAGCCTGTCCGTGCTGCCATGGCCTCCGCGGAAAGCTGGCTGTTGGAACCAATGGTGGCCCGTTCTTTGGCGTCTTTGAGGGCTGACCCCAGCCATAGTGGAGAACCTTGTAAAACAAGCGCAATCGCTTAAGCAGCGATTCCCGCTCGAGGCTTGTCAAGTGCTCTCTAAGCCTGTTAAGGTAAGAAGTTTGCTTATCTCCTCTTGGTCGCGCCTCTTAAAGGCAAGTCTTGTTATATTATCTTTGAGGTCTTTAAAAACGACCTACCACCGGGTCTGGTTAGGGTTGCTGTGAGCGGAGCTCCTCAGGAGATTCTGAGGAGTCGGCGGCAAGTCAAGGACTATAGGTTGAAGCGGAAATGCAAAAAGGACCTCCTCTTGGTAGTGATAATGTTCTGGTATGTCCCGAAAAGACCTTTATGGAGGAAATTCCTCGCGTTCTTCTTGTACCGAGGCTGCCGCAGCCTGGGTATCAATTCTTATACGAAGAAGCTCTTGAATTTCAGTTGATGAGGAGACGTCGGACGACAATCCTGCAGACGTGTGGCATGAGCAAGGGTCAATTGTCCTCTCGCAAGTGTAGAGTCATGACTCCAGGAGAGTGACTGCACTGCCGGCGCTTTCAAGTTCTGAGGTAGCTCCGGGTGTATCAGGTAATGTAGCGAATATAGGAGTTGTCGACAATGGTGTAGAGTCAACGACCGTCAATCGAGTAGACTCTTGATTTATTGTAGGTGAAGTGGAGTAAGCTTTGTGGTGGCGGTGATCCAGGGACATAAAGACCTCCGGGTTTCTCTCACGAGATCTTGGATGTGGATAAAGTCGAAATGTCAAGGATGGAGCCCGTAGAAAAACTTGAAGAGGAGCTGCTCGAACGAAGGCACAAACGTCAGTGTTGGGTCCTCGTACCATGTATTAAGACCCCCTGGTGAAGTTCATAGGTGGAGAATTAAACAGGGGGTTAGTTCTAAGGCCGGAAAGAAAGACTTACTCACTGCCTAAGATATATGTGTGAACTACGCTGGGCCTATGAAGCCTTTCGACAAGTTTAGTAGAGAAAGTTCAAAAGGACCCCGGACTGAAAGAGCTCGGAGCTCTACCTCGTATTAACTAAGGCACAGGATTTCTTTGTCTGAGCCCAAGTTTCCCCCTTTCTAACCAACCTTCCTGGTCACCTATCACACTCTTACTCTTTAGGTTCACCCCCCCTTCCCTCTCTCAAACACACATATGCAATCCTAATTTCTCTCGGTCTCTCACACTTGACCAATCAATGAATTTATTAAGCCAAAATCACTTTTTTTATTTTATGAACAAATCAGAAAATAAAAATATTTCTAAAATCTTTTTGTTCTCGGAACACAACTTATAATTTGGTTGAAAATTTACTGCATCAATAATATACCTACAATACCTACTTCTCTCTGACTACATCCTCCTAAAACACGAAAGTGAACACTTCTGACCAGGATGGACGCATACATATAACCTCGTAATCAATATTCTAATTTGATATTTTATTAAAAATCGTATCCAGCCTCTCCATAGTGAAAATAGGCGGTTAGAAATAGCAGATACAGAATTTGTTTATGCACTCGTTTCAATTGGTTAATAATTAATTGGCTCCAATTGAAAATCCTCAATAGATCGATGTAAATACAGAGACACATCTTGCTAGATCAAGTTTAATTCTACATTTATTCCAAGAGCGTCTCTATTAAAGGGTTTTTGTAGCGATTATGAGATTAAGTATTGAGAATTACGTCTGGCTTGTTAATTAGCAAGTTGCAACGCTTCCCTGATTCATTAGTTATATAAACTAATTATCAAATCAGTCAGGATTCAGGAAGTAATTAAAACAATATAATTCTATTTTTCCTCTAATATTAATCTAATTAACTGTTTTTTCCTTTGATATTCATCTATTTTTTTTATCTTCCCATTTTAAAAAAAGAAAATGACGTTCAACATTTTCCCTATGTTCTATTTTTCATCACACGATACATGGCCGTGTTGGTTCTCGCTTCTCTTATATGTAGCAACTTAGTAAAAGCGAGGATAAATGAAAGAATAAGTTTTTTTAGTGAAATACTAGATATAAAAATGGTACTTTTTTGGTTCGGGCTGTTATATTATTCAAACTATGTAGATTTAGATCATAGAAAACAATAGAGTTTTATATTAATACATAATACCATTTCTTTCTCTCTTATTTTCTAGTGTGAAAAGCGAGTTGATGAGAATGTAATTAAATGCTGTGACATCGGAAGACAAGAGGGTACTGGCGTATGTAATGTGTTATATAAGAAAAATGCTACTAAATTAAATAATACTAATTCAAATATTCAAGATAAGCTGAAATTTAATTCCTCTCTTTGTTTCTCCCATACATAATATAGCTAAAAATACTTAAGCAATTATAAGAATTGTTTTAATTTCCTCCTCAATCTGGGAACACTATAATTTTGGCAATTTCTTTGGTCCATTTTATTAATTTTCAAAAAAAGAAATTTAATTTAAGAATTCATCAAAAATGAGCGAAATAAAGCTTTAGCTTCGTCAATTGGAAAATTCATGATTATCACATTACTCTTTATAAAGACCAATTAAAGCTTTAGCTCTAATTTAAAAGTCGTATCATCTGATTTTATACACTAGTCATATATTCTTGAATTCTACTAGAAGTTTCTATGGTTTGCTTCCCTTTTTTCTTTAAAATCTTATTATTATTTTTTTATCAACACCTCTACGCAGGATCCGTTAATTATAATTACTCCGATTCTTTGTCTCATCTTGACCAAATATGAATTAAATTATTTTAATTGTTGGTGGGAGAGAATATTTCTACCAAAGCATCAAACTTCTTGCTATTTTACCAAGAAAGCCCCAAATCCCTATTATATGACATCCGAAGTCTCCCTTTTTATTATATCGAACTTGTTCCACTGCACCTTCGGTACAGAACTGTTCATGTCTAAACATGTGCTGTTACAGCCTACGTTAACCTGTGAACGTACATGTTACGAGTGGAGATTTCTTTCATAAACTCTGGTTTTCAAGTGACCCCAGAAATGTTAGGTGCACGTTTTAAGAGCAGTAGAACGTGTTAAAAATTAATTTTTGGTAACCTTGCGTTGCATAGTTCTTCAATAGCAGTTAGTTACGAATATAATTACGAATATAATATAGTTACGAATACAATTCCGTGCAGTGTGAAAGAATATTGGTCCAATAATGCGAGTCCTTGAAGAATACAATCTGAATTTTGTAAAAGATGTTCGCAGCCATAATTATTAGCAATTATGTGATTCTTTGAATGGAAGGGATGAGAGAAGAAATTATATATTTTTAAAACATTGACTTTTTCTGCACTATTAGTTTCTTTTATGCAGATCAAACAAAATCTTGCTCAAAGGAATTTCTTGAATAGATTCATTTTATTTTCAAAAACTTAAAAACATAGAACGTTAAAAAAGATATCTTCGGCTGGGAGTAAGTGAGTGTTTGAATTATATTACCATACTGTACTGAAGAAAAAAATAACTGAAGAAATTAATGTGGTAAAGTGTGAAAAGAACAAAGGATCAATAGCCAACAAGGGAGACCCTGAGTAGCAACTTTATTAGGCTTTTCGGGGAGATGGCAATATTTAGGTAAATTGGGGCTTTCACACACTCTGTATGGAGGTAGCGTCCCTCCAAAGTATTGGGTTGAGAAATAAGTTCTTGCGGTTTGATCCAAATTTATTCATTACCATTAACAATTAGAAAAACCTCATTTTTAATTGATAACAATAGGCTATTTAACGTTCAAGTAGTTTTTCGATGCCTCTGCAATAAAAATCTATGGATTTTGACTCAAAGAATTCGTTTAACCAGGTTCTTAATTCCACATCACTATTGAACGAAACGCCGCGCAAATTGTTGGAGAGCAATCGGAATAGATGGAAATCCGATGGAGCGAAATCTGGCGAATATGGAGGATGCGGCACGATTTCCCAATTGAGCGTTTGGATGGCGTCTTTTGTCATATTGGCAATGTGAGGACGAGCATTGTCGTGTTGCAGAAGGACTCCATAACGTCGATGAGGTCGCTTTTCATGAATAGCTTCGGCGAGTCAATACGTTTGTTGAACGTAGAGTTCTGCATTGACAATCTCGTTGTTCGCAAGGAGATCATAAAGAATTCTGCCTTCACAATCCCACCACACACGCAGCATCGTCTTTCGTGGATTAAGTCCTTGCTTTAATCACAGAAGTGGTTTTTTATTGGGGCTAAGCCATTATTTTCGATGGTTCATGTTGACATAAACACACTACTTTTCTTCGCCAGTGATGATGCGGTGAAGAAATCTGTCCTTATATCCACGAGTAGCCTTGTGACGAGCAAGCAACCTGCGGCAATCGTTGAGCGTTGAAGTTTGTTGCTTTCGCTCAAAGCGTACGGGACCCATGCACCGAGTTTTTGAACTTTCCCCTCGAATGAAGGTGATTCACTACAGTTTTATGATCACACGCCAATTGTACAGCCAATTCTCTAGTTGATTGATGAGGATTTTCATAAGGAAGGTCGTTCAATCGATCTTCATCCAACTTAATGGGGCGACCAGAACGTTCTTCGTCATTAAGTTTGAAATAACCGTTTTTGAAACGTGAAAACCACCATTGACCTGTCCTTTCTGATAAAGCATTTTCTCTGTACACAGCACAAATATCGCGACGAGCTTTGGCTGCGTTCGCATTGTTCCCGTCTCGATTGAAAATGAATAACAAGAAGTTTCAAAAACGCGCCTTTCTTTCAACTTGACATTTCATTTAGAGGGTACAGAACAAAAATTAGATTAACACAACTTTTAAATAAACCTCAATGACTTATTACTCAACTTCAAGACGTAGCCTAAGAAAAAGCCTAATAGTCTACGCTGTTAAGAGACGTAGCCTAAGAAAAAGCCTAATAGTCTACGCTGTTAAGAGACGTAGCCTAACCTTTGCCAATTTTGCTCTCATTATTTATTATTGTTTCTTAATATGTGCACAATTTACGTCAACAAAACTTTAATCAACACAACATACAAAAAAACTGAGGGAACTTATTCCTTAACCTAATAGATAAAGAATTCGCTGGGTAAACACAGCCAAGCTATAAGGAAACAGATTGGGATGCACATGCTGTTTTCCAATACAATATTCGTTCCCAGGGGCTCAACTATTAATGCTGGTTGTATGTAGTAACGGACACAAATTTTTCTTTTTTAAAAGAGATAACGATAGTACAGCACAAATGACGAAAGTATCAACAAAGGGCCAAGAGAGAAAATGTAACGAGTGGGCTTTAATCATCTCAAATAAATAGCCATCATTCGTGTAAAAACCTGTACTCCTTAACAGAGCTTCGATTCAAATATCTTTTGAATTGCCTCAACATAAGTTACATCTAAACCTTAAATTTATTTTCGTACTCTTTAAAGTAGGTCAGAGAGGATGAAAAATGCGTCTTGATATCAGCAGGAAGGATTTATGTGAGAGAGGCCTAGTATATAAAATTATTTTCGACGGGAATTGGTGAATGATACTAAATTAGATAACTAATAGGGCGTCTTTAACGATTTACTCGTAAACTACTCCCCGTTGCATGAATGTTTCTTCATTATTAAGTCAATAAGTAAGAAAACAATCTCATTAGCGAGATTTCACAAGCGAATAAAGGAGGTAAAATCGTAATCGAGACAATTTCCGGCAATAACATCTGATATACATGGGTTGATTGAAGGCCATTGAACTTATTAATTTGTAAAAATGTAATAACATAACTCATGATTGAACAAATAGGCTTCCTAAACATGAAAGTGTAGGTAAAATGTATTAAATTCGATTCCATTTTATTTAATTACTTTATTATACTTGATTGTAAGCCACAGATGTATCGCTGCTATTTTCTGACGAAACGTGTTATTGATTTGAGTGTTTATGTTAGGTTGTTTATATTGTATATGGATGGCTCCTAGCAAAGGTAGTTGTCAGCGATTTGGTGAGAAGTCACTAATTTTGGTGTTATCTTTTATCATTTTTCTGCTGAACACCAAAGTTATTGACTTCGCACCAGATCGCTGGCAACTACTTTTTTTAGGAGCCATTCATATACAAGAAAAACAACCTAGCTAAACATTTGTCTCAATTCGAAAAGGAATACTGCCGAGCAGTAGAATAAGGAGCAGAAGTTTTCCCCCTCCTCCTAAGCCTACCTCTTTTAACTTTGTCTTACCTTGTTTACAAGTTTGTCAGTACGTTCGCACTTGACGATATCTTTCTTTGTTTGTATGTAACTGTGTCAATTCATTACTATCTATAAACAAATGTTCTAGTCTTTCTTTACTTTGTCTCTGAGGATAATACGAGTGTATCGAAACACGTCAGTTAAATGAGGTGTTTTCCTAAACAGCTCTTCTTCTATTACACTTTAAATTTAAAATATAAGTTTAAAAGTATTTCGAAGAACACATCCACAGCCTGAATCAAGAGGTTAAGGCAAATATACTACAAACAAATCGAGAGATTTTAATAGAAAATCAGCAATACGAAATAAGCCGTCGCTTTTAAAAATGTGCTATGATTAATCGCAACATATTTTATTAAAAGCGACGGCTAATTACGTATTCGGGATTTTCTTTTTTGATTTTAGAGATTTGAGGGAGCAGCAATGATTTAGTTACGATATGCAATTTGCTTCATTGAATATGCATCGAGCATGCTAAGGTGGCGCTCTATCCAATAGACTAATCTAACAGCACCCCCTCCCGTCGGGAAATAGACGTTTTCAGCTGATCTATTTTAACTGTCAATTTTGCCCTTACAGTCAGGCAGTTTTTTTGACCCGTCCCTGCACGGGTCGTTGACACTCATCGATATTTTTTTTTAAATAAACTAGAATGACTCAGTTAGGCAGGAGTTAAAGTTCAAATAGACCAGGTGAACGTTTTTATTGGGGGAAGGGGGATGTTAGACTTGTCTCTTTGATATGGCCACTTGCTTGGTCAGGATGGGAATGCTTGATGCTGAGTCAATTGGGAAAAATGTAAAATTGTGTTATTGTAACCATATATATAAATATATATATATATATATATATATATATATATATATATATATATATATATATATATATATATATATATATATATGTATAACTGAATCACGAAAATAAGGAACGTGAGGAATTTATGAATAACGTTACAGCCACGAGGAAAATGAAACAACGGAGAACTGCGAGGCATTTCGACTATACATTGAATGTAACTCCTCTAAAACATGTAAAATGTCTAGACATATTTAATATTTATACTATTGAATTTTTTAATATTCATTCTTATAG
The DNA here is from genome assembly GCA_963969495.1 of Ceratothoa steindachneri. Classification (NCBI taxonomy): domain Eukaryota; kingdom Metazoa; phylum Arthropoda; class Malacostraca; order Isopoda; family Cymothoidae; genus Ceratothoa; species Ceratothoa steindachneri. Next base: position 173,069,128 of record OZ018318.1, read on the forward strand.
CCTCAGAAGATGACCGAAAATGTCGAAAGGTACCTCGGGTCAATAATAAATAAATTATAAATATTTGAACTCTTATTCATAACCTTTTTCAAGACAAAAAAATGTAATAAGAAAATTAGACAAGCAAAGAAAAAGTTCATTAAAGCTCAGCTGGACCTGGTCTTTAATGAAACATCTCATTCGTGCTTACATAACCCACAATTTTAATCCTATTCGTGATTACCCTCACTTACATTTGAATTTCATTCGCGCTTGCTTCCTCCCCAATTTGATTCTTATTCCTTCTGACATCACCCACGATTTGAATTTCGCTCGTGAATACACCGCAATTTAAAACTCCTTAGTGTTCACACTACGAGATCCACAATTCTAATCCAATTTCCCCTTACACTCCTGTAATTTAAATCCAATTAGAACTTAAATCTCTCCAATTTGAATTCCATTTGTGCTACTTCCTTCTTCATGCAATTTGAATAAAATTTACGCAGACATTGCATGCAATTTTAACAATCTAGGTCCTGATTACAACCCCTGCGATTTGAATCCCATGCCCTTGCATAGTTATAATCTCATAGGTATTTACATACCCACAAATTCAAATCTCTCTCGTTCTAACAATCCTGATAATTTGAATTTCTCTCTTCTTATAGTCCAGCAATTTGAAACTTACGCGTATTTGTATTCTCCTCACTCGAATCCCATTTGTCCTGATATCATCCTATCCTGATATCATTGGTGGCAGATATGAAAACGCCATTGCGTGCTCGTTTATGCCGTTTAGCTGAAAACATTGCTGCAGTGCGCGAGAATGTGGCCGAAGATCCAGACACCTCTATTCGACATCGTTCGCAAGAAATGAACCTCTCCACAACAACGTTACATTGAATTTTGACAAAAGATTTGTCTCTACACGCTTACAAAGTTCAATTGACACAAGAACTGAAGACTGCCCACCATTTGTAGCACCGTACATTCGTTAATTGGGTGCACGAGCAAAGACAAGCCGATGATGATTTTTCGCAAAAAAATCATCTTTAGTGATGAAGCCCACTTGCATCTTGGTGGATTCGTTAATAAGCAGAATTGTCGCATTTGGGTTGATAAAAATCCCAGGAAGATTTTTTAAAAGCCACTGCATCCCAAAAGTTCACTGTTTGGTGTGCATTTTTTGCTAGCGGAATCATTGGGCCGCATTTCTTCGAAAATGATGCCGGGAATTCTGTTACGGTGAGAGGCGAGCGATACCGTGCCATGATAACCGACTTTTTATGGCCTGAATTGAAATCTAGGGATGTTGAAGATTTGTGGTTTCAACAGGACGGCCCTACATGCCACACAGCCAATGCAACAATGGCTTTATTGAATGAGAAGTTCCCAGATCGAATCATCTCTCGAAGCAGCGAGGTCAATTGGCCACCACGATCGTGTGACTTCATGCCTGTAGATTTCTTCCTTTGGGGACATCTCAAAAGTAAGGTCTATGCCAAGAAGCCAACGACAATTCAACAGCTGAAGGATGAAATATAGGGCATATTGGTGAAATCGAGGAGCAACTATGCAGAGACGTCATCAAAATTTTAACTTTCGAGTGGAGGTGTGCCGCCGAAGACTTGGGGTAAATTTAGGCAATATTATTTTTCACACATAATTGCCATGACTAAACTAACATGATTCAATAGTGAAACCAATAAATTTTCACCAATAACACTTTTATTTACTACTAACTTTGATCCGTCTTAATGGAGCACCCGTAATAGATGCTTATTGCGAACATTTGTTTAAGGCTGACTGAACTAAATTTCTTTAATATCGTTTAACAAATACGTAGACGATTTTGCGTTATGCCAATCAACTTGTGGATTTAATTTCTAATGCTCTTTTTAACCACCAGCACACCTTCATTCGCCAAATTGATTGGTCTAATGTGAAATAATTTTTTACCTTATTTGATGCTTATTTTTCTGATTGTTTTTTTATGGATTTGGTGTTTTATTAAACTAGACGATTAGGAGTTGATTATTCTGCTATGGATGTTTGGATAAAATTTTCTGGTTTATTGATTAAGTATGATGCTTGTGATTATTTTTTATACATGTTATTTCCATCTTATCTTGATTTGTAAAAAAAAATGCCTATGATGAATGCATTTCTATCCGTGTACGCGAAGTGTGTTTGATTGTATAGTGGACGAAAATGAAAAATCGAGAAATCTTGGCAAAAAATAGACGTTATCTTCCAACGCTGTTTTTCCTTTAGTTTATAGCAATGGAACTTGCCCCATTAACTCTCAAGAAAAAAGTCGCACAAGAAAAATGGAATTTCTTATCTCTCAGCGGATAATTTGAAAAGAAAACATCCATTGATTTATATATATAAATAGATGGTAAGATTTATATTGGCCTTTTCAACTTACGCTACTCATTATCATCAGAAGAGGATGGTTCTAGAAAAAGATGATATGATACTGAATAAATAATAGCTTAAATAAATTAATCTATTTTCATCCCTTCGTCAGCATCCTTTAATTCTAAATTCGCTATATTTTAAAAGTTCTAAATAATGGTCAAAATCTTAATAAAAGTTGGCTTGACATTTTGTAGTTACCAGACTTCCAACTGGAGAAAGAACTTACAATATAATGCCTCTCTTCTCTACCTACGATAGACAGATGAGATTTTGATATTTCCTTTGCATTTATTACTTTATTTGTATAATTCAAGTTCAATTCCGTATGTTACAAAGGAAATCTCAGAGAAATCACATGATCAAAAATGGTTACTACCTCACTTCATACACCTCCTTTTTCAACTCGCTTGGCTAAAATTACGGTTTAGGCAGAACCTTTAACATGTCTATATTTAGGGTTTACATTTCCTTTCTTCCCGAAATTAAAGCGTCCATCTCAACTTATCCCATCTTCATTTTTTTTACAATAATAATACCAATCCTCAAACAGTTCGCCAATCATGAAATCAACATTTATATTGAATAAAAATAAGTTTAGATTGAAAAGTTACTCACATTTATTAACTAAGAGGGGCGGTCAATAAGTTTTGCGAATCGGTAGCGCAAAACAGAAGAAGGGCGATGGCTGTTTGTGGGGTGTTAGGACAAGTTGTAACAAGTCAGGACCTGTAGCCGCACGCTCTCACCTCGTCTATTTAAGAAGCAGTAGCTGATCGCAGATCGTCAGTCACAAATTTTTCAACAATGGAGAAGGTTGAGCACCACGCAGTGATCAAATTTTTGACCAAGAAAGGCAAGAATGCAAAAGAGATCCATGAACGCATGGTTTCAGTGTACACCGAAACCGCCCCTTCTTTTACAACCATTGCTCGCTGAAATAGAGAGTTTCGCCATGGCCGTGAGTCCCTTGATGATGACCCCCGTCCAGGACGCCCGTCAGACGTGACCAACGAGGACACTGTGGCCCGTGTGGAGAGGATGATCCTCGAAAATCGACGAGTGAAGGTCGAAGAAATCGAGCGATAAATTGGAATCTCGCATGGAAGTGCAATTAACGTCATCCACAACAATTTGGCCATGACCAAGGTCTCTGTCCGTTGGGTCCCTAGAAACCTCATGTCGTCAAAGTTCGGAGGAGCTGCTGCTCCTGTACAACCAAGACCCGGCAGATTCGAGTCACGCATAGTGACAGGTGATATAACGTAAGTCCATCAAAGGGATCTCGAGATCAAGCTCGAAAGCATGACCTGGAAGCACAGGGGCTCTCCGACCCCATCAAGTTCCAGACCCAACCCTCAGCCGGGAAGATCATGGCCACCATCTCCTGGGATTCTGAGGGAGTGTTGATGATGGACTATGCGCCTCGTGGAAGGACCATCACAGGCCAATATTACGCTAAGAAACTGGCTGGGTTGAAGAAGTGCATCCGTCAGAAGCGGCGGGGCAAGTTGACACGCGGTGTCCTGCTCCTCCACGACAATGCCCCTGTCCACAAGGTCAGAGTTGCACAATCGGCACTGCGTGAGTGCGATTCAAAAAGCTCAACCATTCCTCCTACAGTCCAAATCTAGCACCTAGTGACTACTTTTTATTCCACCCGCTCAAGGCTGCACTGCATGGACGCTGGTTTGGGGACGATGAAGATGTCCAGCTTACTATCCAGGAGTGGATTGAACAGCAGTCAGGAGATTTATGGTTGTCGGGAATTCGAAGCCTCAAGGACAAGTGGCGTAAGTGCATTGAAGTCCAAGGTAGTTATATTGAAAAATAATAAAACACTTTTCTTCATATTTCGTTTCCTTATATCCGAATTGCAAAACTTATTGACGCCCCTCGTATCTTAAGATTAACGAGGATAAATAAACTATAATATTTTGGTTTCATTTTGAAGGCTGTAGTTTCAAATCATTTGAAGATTTAATAATCTTGCTAACTTTTGAGTTTACGATATTCTAGGATGTTTTATAAATTAAAGTTTTTTGTAAATTTAGTTTTTACATTTGACCCTTTTAAGTATTATTTGGCAAAGATATATATTATATTAGCATCCTAAATCACCCGGCTAAAAAGCAAAACCCTCATTGTAATAAGCTCGCGTCTGAAATCAGCTGCCGAATAATGTAGTTCACTGAAATTCCAATCTATGACCTTAATACTCAAATATACACACATGTACGCCTTAAATATACTTGAGAAAGGGTACCTATGATACATTAAACCTCATACCCTCATTTGGGGGATTTGAAAGTAGGATAGAAAGACACATTAAAGGATTTCCTACCAGGCCTGACCTTGAGGCAATCAAAGGATTTCGGGCGAACTACGCTGCTGAGAAAGACCTGAGACACACTTGCTAATGTGCTATCACATTTTTCATTCAACATCTGATAATATTCACTCAAATTCTTACAAAACTGTTTGTTCCTCCCCGAAATCAAGTAGTAATAAAAAAAATCTGAATTTCATTCTTTACAATATAAATCTAGTTATCAGTACACGATGATTAATATAACTGAAGTCACTTTTTTCCCACTTTAATCACGTTCTTTTTAGTTATACTCTTTGCAATTGTTGCATAAAGATATAAGAAATTATGCGTATTTAATAACTGTTTCACTTAACCAAACAATTTTCATCAGTTGTTCAAGATAAAATTCAAAGAAAACTACCAACTATTATCTTTAGCAAGCCCTTTGGTGTATCTTCTCATTAAGATATAAATAACCTATGTGAGCTTCTCAAATAGATCTAAGGTTAATTATATGTATACTTGCGTAACGTGGTTGAGTTAAATTAACTAATCTCTCTCACTTTGTGGTTCGGGTATCAAGTTAAATTAGAGCTACTTACTTAGGCATTTGACGGCTTAAATCAACGATAATGTCCTTTAATCTAGAACAAAGGATAATATATCTGTAAGTTTATTTAAAAAAATATATTAATTCAGGGATAAAAGAAAGACCGAGAAAAATTTCTAAATGAAAACTGAAACCCTTTTTCCGAGTCAAGTCATACCACAAATAATGCTTCCTGCTTGATCTATTGAAGATTTAATTAAGGAGAAGAGTGCGTTCACAAACGACTAGCTTAATTTCCAAAACCCAGAGGAACATTTTCGACAATTTTAAACCGAAGTGGGGAAGCCTCATTATAAATCCTTTTTTCCGATATTTCTTTCTTAAATTCAATTTTTTTACATCTCCTACCATATTTACTTTATTATAATTTCTTTATTATTATGCTTACTTATAGTTTAAATTCCAGGTAAAACTGATTATCCCTATAATATTTTACCCCACAAGATATGAAATCAATGTTGACCTCATTACAAAAACTTATCATATCTCGGGTCGTCAATATATATAAATTATTATGACGCGTTTCGCGATTTGTTTATCTCTTACATCTTTCTATTATTATTTTTAATTAAATACCAATAAATGACATAATATATTATATTTTGTATTATTTTATTCTCTCTTCAAAATGATGAGGTAAATGATGCCACTATTGTGGTGTGTGTTTGCTTGGTAGAAGGTGTATAAATTTGACCAAATCTAACATAGAGGAGGTCGCTAGCTTAACCTGCCTTATGTGTGTATGCTCTGGAAGTTCGCTTGTTCAAGAGCACACTTAATCCTTTCCGGTAAGAAAAGTACAACTCATTCATTCCCTTAAGGTGGGAACTATGTATTTACAAAAATAACTGACTCACTCGATTTCTAATCCAGCGCCCATTTGTTCCATTGCAGATTTTACCTCACTAGAAGCAGCGAGCGTCCACTTTTCCATACTTGTAAAAGACATATACATTGCTATGGTATAAATCCATTTAAAATACATTCTAGTTAGTTGCCTGACCAGAATGCAAAAAACTACAGCTCTCTTCAATGAAAGCTTCAGCAGATGTTAATCATTGTTAAATGTCGCAGACCTCTTTTAATCTCCATCACTCCTTGGTCGCGTTCTCTGTCAAATTGATAAACCTTGGTGTTTCCTTTGACAGTCCACTCGATTTCAAATCTTATGTTGCTAATATCAGCAAATTGTCTGTCTGCTTTCTCCATAACCTCCCACTTTAACCGAAATACTTTCGGGGTTGGCATCTATTCCTTTGTCACCTCCTGCCTTGATTACTATAACTCTTCTGACTGAAGTCCAAAACACTAAAATTCACCCCTTTCATTATGCCAAAAGCTCTACGGCTTGAGTTCTCCTTCATCGAGGACAGGTCTCTCGTGCCACACCCCTGTTCCGTGAACTGCACTGGTTGCCCATTTTTTTCTCACATCTGAAATCTTTAAAACCGCAACTCTTCCTTATATTTGCTCCTGACTCGCTTTCTCCTGACAAGAAAAAGTCCTTTGCTCGGGAAGTGACCTCTCTATAGTTGCTCCAAAGGTTTGGAATGATCTGCTTCCTGGCATAGGCTTTTCCGAAAATCCACCTCTTCGGGCAGGCCTTTTCTTAGTCGAGGGACGGCCGCCCCGCGAAGGCTTCATTGTCTTGAAAGATAGCATATAAAACTTGTATTATTAGTAGTATTTTGAATTTGCCCATGTTGAAAAATAATGCACAGTGATACTAAAAACATGTTTAAAACCGCTTAGATAAGATATATGATTATTCTAGTTTCTGATACATAGAGTTAGCCTAAAGTGTACAACGGGGTTTTTACGGGTGTATAAGTATGTACGGACACTTCAAATTTCCCCATAATATTTTATTTGAGAAGGAAAGATTGATAAACTGTATATTTGCTAATAAAAACTAGGACACTGTTTGTTAGCGGCACGAATAAGAGCAATTCGTCTAATTATAAATAATTTCTGTACATGTAATTTGAGGCAATTTTAAGCATGGTACTGACGTGACCCAGCTAGGTTACTAACTATTTTATTATTTTAAAATATTTTATACTAATACTGTCAAAATCACCCCAAAAGTTATTTCTTTGTTATTCATTCCTACAGTTTATTTAATATTGTTGTTGTATATGGAATGTGACAAGGAGCTTAAACGATTCGTCTTTTGGCAAAGATAATAAGTAAATTTTTATCAAAATTGGAGAAATTGATAAGTTTTAAAAATATACTCCTCTAAGAAAGAGAAATGAATAATCTTTATTTTTATTAGTTATTTGCCAATATGATTTGCCGAATGAAAGAATGTAATTGAAAAATCTACCCTTAAATGAAATTATACAAGTTGGAGATTAAAAATCTTTAAATTTTAGGACAATTCCACGTCCGAAATCTATTTCTAATAAAATTGACATTAAAGTTATATTAAAAGCGTATCTTAAAGCCTATGATCATTACTACTCTGTAAAATCAAGAGATAACATTTATTAGTAAATACATAAGTATTATAGAAATATTTACACATCCAAAGATTGATTCCTAGATAGAAATCAATAAGATAACGGTGAGGTATAAATCTTCCATTCATTCAGTTATAGTCTGAAAAGGAATTTAACATTCTTTTCTCATACCACATTTAGCTATCAAGTTAGCTATCTGTTATAAATGGGGACTGTTTGGACCACACCCCTCATTTCTGGATAATGAGAGCTAGATTAATGAATATCATTATTTTAACTCAACTCTTAAGTTATATGACATAATATACATATGTAAAATGATGGAGATGCTATTTCACCTCGACATAAAAGATCACATTTCTTATGCAATTTACCCATTTTCAAGATGGCGCCTTTCCTTAATAATGTGCAATTAATTCAAGATTACGAGTTATTTCGTACTTTGAAGTGTCTCCTGCCTTCGTTCAGAGGCAGATACAATATTAAAAGTGTAATTTAATGGCATTGTGTAACGCTTCACAGCTCTACTTTATTATAACTAAACGTCATCATTATTTCAAACTACATAATTCAGAGATCCTCTGGGAGTATTAACTCCAAGATCTAAAGAAAAATTTAGCTTCCTCCTGCAAGAAACAAATTTCATAAGTGTTAATTTGCCTTGACGCCAGACACAAATTCTCCGCATCTAGACACAAATTCATGTTCTTATTGCTATAAATTACAAACACTATTTTTCATTCATCATCATTGAGAATTATGTCGATTGGTTTAACTTTTCTGAATAAAAATGTTATTTCCCTTCCATCATTAAATCCTAATTCAATGAAAAGAAGGAAACCGCTGCCAATATAGTCAGGCATATATAACTTAAGTCAGTCCTATGATAGAGAACAAAGAAATAAAAAAGAATAAAGAACTGAGGAGCAACTAGAAGCTATTTAAAAAAAAATAAGGGAGAGGCCGGAAGTGAAAGTTGAAGGAGAGGAAATGAGAAGAGAGCATATTGATAAAAATTAGATTCACATTGCTTTATTTTCTTTCAGCTTATATGTTAAAGCGATATTTATCCTCTCTTTTTTTAAACATATATACCCTTTTAAATTTAACAAGGTTCCTAGTCAAGTCAGTGCTAGCTGTTATCGCATTGTTAAATCTTTGGTTTAATAGATTTAAAACGTTATATCTGGTAGTTGATCGATAATTATGTAGCCTAAATTTAAGTCATAACGTATATTAGGGAACCCGGTTAGCATTTTAAATACCATAGATAACGAATACTTGATTGGTAGCTCAAAATCAGGGCGATTCCATAGTCGGGCTAGCCAGGAAAAAAACAAAAATCGTTCTCATTTCTTTATTTTTAAAGATATTCACCCCAAATTTGGCATGAAACACCCTGGGACCAATGTACTTCGAGTTATGAAGTAAAATTTTTATTCGACGTGACGGACGAAAGTGTGACTTATTAAATGAAAAATAAAAAATAAAAACCTTATATTTATAACCGATGTTGGTTATATTCAATTCAATTTTATTTATTAATGCTGTGTACAATGTGATTCTTAGATACTACAGGTTATCTACAAATATCAAATTTCAAAATTTCATAGGGTTTCCAGATATTTTCCAGATCTTTTCCAGGTCTTTTTCAGGTACTTAAAAAAAAAATAAATGGCAAAATTTCTAATTAAAACTGTAATGAAAAATGGATATATTACATTTAACTACAAACATATTTCAAGGTATATTATAATAAATAAAATAAAGTAAGTAGCATTAATTCAAGAAAAAAGAAGAAATCCTTTTAGGGCCCACACTTGACTAATCTAGCAAACAATTATATTTCCATTAGGTATCATTTAGCTAGACCGCATTTGATTTCTTTTTTTTTAACTCTATAAACCTTTTTCATAGCTCAGTGATGAGTACCGACTATATTATTTTGAAATAGGTATAATAAAGTAATAGCTAGTAAGAATCTAAGGTGTGGACACCATGTACTATTAGCTTATTTCATGGTTAACCTGTATTCTAATATCAACCCTACAAAATAAAGATACATAACAAATGTCAGTGGCTACGCACACTTAAATTGACTTAGGACTTTTTCTTACTAGAAAGTTTCTTCTTCTTGTAGTCACTTTTGCTCATGGTAGCTTTCTCGGATGTCTCCCTAATCTCGGAAACCTTTGGTAGGCAGCCCGCAAGGAAGCCAGTGGTGTCAGAGACTCTGGGCACAGCCCCAGGCTTCAGCCTCATCCTCCTTCTGGGCTGCTCCTTGTTGTTGAAGTCTGGGGTCATGTAGTCATCATACCTGAAGTGTCGCTGGCAGACTCCAGCCTTCTCCCAGTTAGTGGTGGAGGAGAGATCCATGAAGGACAGAGCAGCTTTCCCCTTAACAAACAGCTCAGGGTACTTGGTTGGGAACTTGTGGGAGGCCAGCTTGAGTGGCAGCTTACCCTTGGCCTTTTCTGCAGCCGTCTGCTGGTATCCAGTCCGACAGCCTAACACGATGCACATGTCCGGCATGGTTATATAGTTAGAACAAGCAGCCTCGTAAGGATCACTAGGTCTGTTGCTGTTTGTAGATCCTTTGTATTCCTTTATAATCTTCAATACAGTACTGTACTCTAATACTTGCAGCCAGGAACACAACATGGCCTTGGCATCTGCAATAATAATTTACAATTAGATTGAGAAGAAAATACAATGTAAACTTCAAGATGACCAATAACTCAACTTGTCTCACACTACCGTATAGCTATAACTTGAATTATAGTTCCACCTTGTACACAGGAATATATCGATTATTGTATTTTATTAACCAAACAAAAGACATATGGCACTCTAAGAGGTATGATAGGTAAAAGACCAATAACATAACACACCAATAAAACAATAAAGTATCAGTATACTAAAAAAATAACACCAATAATAGAAATATAACACCAATAATAAAATTATAATACCAATACTCACCACCATAGACACAACTGACATAACTACTGATGGTAGAGTAATGAAGATTGAGGTGAGTGTTAACCATATGTAGTCTTTGTGATACCAATTTGTACACGCTGTAATTACGTCCAAACCCTGAAACAAATATGATACACCATTTATAATCATATGAATAATAGTACAGTATTATTAATTAAATTTTATTGCTGTCTTTGAACCCGTGTTTAATAAATTTTGTTCATTTAAGTCTTTTAAGTGGAACATTATAAAAAAGCACTTTGGAAATCAAAATTAACTACGTGAACAACTTCCTCTTGGTCAGTTAAAACTTAGTTGCTCTATATTCTATGAATTCACCGTAAATGCCGTCTTAATATCAGTATAGAAACTTGAAACTATCTTATTTGGAGTAATGTATAAGATTTCAAGAAAAAGGTTGAGGAATACAAGGGTTCTATTGGGTCGCATCTCCCAGAATTACAACATTGGTAAATGTTAAACTTCAGGTAAAACTCAGGATTTCTTAAGTTTCGTTACATGCACCTAGAGGAGCTCATCTATGGGTTTTTTTTGGTCCTTAAATACCCAATCTACAGAAGGTCAAACAAAAAACCCTTATCGTTTCATTTTGTTTACATAATTTACACATGTTGGATGTTGTATTTTATTTATGGAGTGTCCATTAATTTTTGAATGTTAAAGAGTTTTATGAGATGCACGAGAAAGGATGATGTGGTCCATATTTGTACAATAAAGCTGACCGTCTGGGAGGACGAAATCAGCTTGAATAGGGGCACTATTTTCCTAAACGCAATTCTTTACCGAATGAAATGTTTTAAAATCCCGAGGAAGAGCAGGTGAGTGGTAGATAAAAGTTGTTGAATTTTCATAATTAAATGAAATACGTGGTAGATATTGTGTTGTAAAGGCGAAGCTTACGAAGGAGTTCAAACATCGGGAATTTGTGTATTTATATTAATACATTTTCTATCTCTTAATTCCTTTTAGATCGATAGATTTTGTTCTTCTATTTTATTTGTCTCTCCCATCTTATTGAGCAAAGAGCTGTGCTAATGTTACCTATATGTACCTGATGGTCAAACGAGTTGTATTAATTAACTTAGAGGTCTCAAACATATTTTCAAATAATATCAATTTATAGCCCTAAGTACTCATCAATTTTATTTTCAAAAAATAATTAATTGGTTACTTTAAATTTAATCAATTAAGCTTTGATGTGTAGCAAAAAATGATTCTTTATAATAATCCTTTGTATGACACAACTGGAATCCCCGTTAAGACTTTAATACTGACAATTATTTGATCGTCTGTTCAGGCATTCTGCTAATAATAATAATTGTCGTAGAATGCTCCCCTCGTTTTTGTTCTAAGAGTGCTAATATATTAATATCTCAATATCTTAAAGAACAGAGCCATTCCGCAACACGTAAGGATATAAGAGAAACGAACAATAATCCCAAAATAAACTTATATTTTAACTTTAACCATTGAATACACAACACCTAAACATTAACTACAGCAATACTCTGAATATTATCATAAACATGAATTAATTAAATTAGTTTGAAACTCAAAAATTGGTTAATTTCTCTACACACAACAATAATATAAGATTTAGGCTTACGGACTCTACTGGAATTTAAAGGGCCTCAGGAATGTTATTGACTCACGGCGCGTGCCGACTAGCCAGATGTAGATGGGCGAGATCACACGGTCGTTTTGGCGAGGGTAGCAGCTGGGGATACACACGGTATTCCGGGAGAGTGGGGGGGGAGGTCTTCACGGACGAGAACAATTACGGTTCTTTACGCAATACCAAGGTAGTCGTGGTCTCTCTGGCAAGAGGGAGTCGAACTTGGTTCTTAAACCAAGTTAACTTGGAGTGCGGTGTGACCACCGAGTAACGAGCTCGAGGGGTAGCTTTTCTCCTTCGTTACTTAATTCCTCATGGACGAGGACTGAACTCAGGGAGGGTCTTCTTAAAGCGCGAGGATCGATGAAGGGCGTTTCTCTGACGAGAATAAGTTACTTAAAGTTCGGTTTGGTAACCGGGAACTTGCTCGAGGATGAGCTTCTTATTAGTTCCAGTCTTCTTCAAGGGCGAGTATAACGGAGGGGGATTTCTCTGACGAGAATAATTTGAACTTGGTTCCTTACCAAGTTAACTTATGAGTTCTGTGTGGCCACCGAGTAACGGGCTCGAGGGGGAGCCTTTTTCTTCTTCTTTTCTTAATTCCTCAAGGACGAGGAATACCCCTGGTGTTTAAGGTGCACCAGGATATCAGGGGTCTCTCTGGCGAGAGTAAGTTGAACTTAACAAAGTTAACTTATCGTTTGGTTTGATAACCAGGGACTAGCTCGAGGATGAGCTTCTTCTTAGCCCCTTAAGGTAGGTAGCCCTGCCTCTCTTGCAGGGTACTTCTTGGTCTGGCGAGCCAAGTACACTACGAATCAAGTCTAGGTAGCTCAGTTTAAATCGAGGACTTCGCCACCTGGAGTCTGACGTATACTACCTCGATTTTCCTCAGTGTTCCTCATTTATACCTAGTCACCCCACTGGGGGAGTGGTAGGGGGGAAGGGGCTTGAGGACGGCCCCAGGAGAGTTCTTATGCCCAATGGTTTTCCTACACGAGTCTTACATCGGCTCTTCGTTAGCCTTCGAGCTAGGAAGAAACACGTCTCTAATTTCTTATTTGACGTGAAACTGGATCTCACTCTCCTGGGAAAGATCTTGCATTTTGACCTTTAGGGTCTTTCATGACACCGAGTTGTGCGACGCTGCGGTTACGCTTTTGACGATTTCCCTACACACCTCCCATCGAAGAACTTAATGGGGGGGTTGGTACTCCCGGGAACTCAAAATAACTTACTCGACGTAGTCGAGATTAGCAAAGTTGTATTTCTTGAGCCCTCTCTTACATTAAGTTTCCTTACACATGAGCGCCCTCGCGCGTGTTTACACAGGCAATGGGTCGAACTAGACCTACTCGCAATACAATTTTACATGGAAATAACAAAACCTTAATTCGTAGATTACCCACAAAAAAAACAACAAAACAAGCTACTTCCTTACATTTCTAAGTTTTCAGAACTTAAATCCTACCAATAAATATTAACACCAACAACAAATGAAAACATGGTTTCACGCTCATTAGGTACTGAAATAACCCTCAATGGTATTTCGTCTCCGCCTATAGAGCAGCTGTACTTTATCGGCTCCTTTGATCTAGCTAATACTAAAATGGTGCTCTAATACCAATACTTTACCGCGGCTGAGTCGGCCGTTCGGGTTATTGAGTCTACCCCAGTATGTTACTAAATGGTAGCGGTATTTCAACCTACTCGAATTTCCCTTCTTATGGTACTTGAATACCTTTAAATTAAACATTATGGCTAGAGCGGCCTGTTGCATCGGGGCATAATTGATGGCAGCGTGGGTCCCATAGCTCTCCTTTAACCAGGTACACGGGAAGATCGTGTCTGGGTTCGATCTTTGGGGATCAAAAAAACTTTTCCCTGCGAGGTCGTTAATTGGCGTGGCGCTCACTACGACTTGTCGTATTAGCGGTAACTCCGTGGACGTCCTGTTCGGGGAGGAGACTACTAGGGGTAGGGGATACCCATCCGCGTCTACCATTAGACTAGTCTTACCTGGGTGTATCACAATAGCACCTCTTTCCTCCTTCTTTGTCAACTCATTTGACTCGATTCTCTTCACAGGTAGTTCCTCAGGTACACCTGCTCATACCTCTACCCTACCTTCTACTTCTATCCTGATAACCCCATTTGACTGGGTTCTCTTGTAGGTTCTCTCTTAGGTACAAATGCTGGTACCTCATCCCTACTTTCTACTTCTTCCATCGTTACCCCATTTGGCTGGGTTTCCCTCGATGGTCCTTTCTTAGGTCCAGGCCGGGCTACAACTTCCTCGGCCTCTATGAGATTCTCGATAGGTGCTCCCTCGAGTGCGAGCAATCTTTCCTTTTCTTCTCTCTCAACTCTTTCAGCTTGAGCAAGTTCTTTTCCCTCTGTATTCTTCTTTCATCGATTTCTTTTTTAATCTTTATTCTCCTTTCTTTCGACTCTTTTTTCCTCTTCATTCTCCTTTCCTCGGCTTCTTTTTCTGCTTTCGTTATTTCGTTTTCAAGGCGAGTTCTTCTTGCTTCATCTTCCAGCTCTATCTTTATTCTTCTTTCTTCATCTTCCCTTTCTATCCTTATTATGAATTCTTTTGCTTCTCTTTTCAACTGTCTTATTCTTTCGTTTGTCTTACTCCCTCTTGAGAATCTTTTTTCCTTTATTTCTATTTTCCGCTGTATTCAGGATTCTTCACTTTTGCGGTTCATCCGTATTTCCATTAACTCCCATTCTCTTTTATCCTCTCTTATTATATCCTCTGTTTCTCTCTTAAACTTTATTAATTCTTGTTGTTCTTCACTATCCAAAACTCCTTTTTCCTCTTCGCAATCTATTCTGAGTTCTGCCATGACGTAGTCATTCATCTTTTTGCCTTCAAGTCCCAGACTTTGGGCTTGTTGGTAAAATCTTTCGACCGGATCCATTTTTTGTGTTGGTCTGTCGATTTTTCCTTTCTGTATTCTCAGGTAATTATGCCACCACTCACCAGGTAGCACTTAGCATAACTTACCCTTAATTTCACTACTATGCTGATTGAAATACCCCTCCCGACAACAAATTTACGACGTTGCCTACCAATTACCTTTAGATGGTTACCACCCCTAACTCTACCAATTTTCCTCTCGTCAATTATTCTCTTATTCCTGATATGATATTCCTTTACGTGTTGGCTCTTCCTTAATTAGACACTGCTGGGTTCTTTCTAATAACAACCTACAAACCTGACACCACTTTTATAATATGTTAAACAATGCCCCCCCTTTTTGTTCTAAGAGTGCTAAGAGTGCTAATATATTGATATCTTAATATCTTAAAGAACAGAGCCGTTCCTCAACACGTAAGGATATAAGAGAAACGAACAATAATCCCAAAATAAACTTATATTTTAACTTTAACCATTGAATACACAACATCTAAACATTAACTACAGCAATACTCTGAATATTATCATAAACAAGAATTAATTAAATTAGTTTGACCCTGAAAAATTGGTTAATTTCTCTACACACAACAATAATATAAGATTTAGGCTTACGTACCCTACTGGAATTTAAAGGGCCTCAGGAATGTTATTGACTCACGACGCGTTCCGACTAGCCAGATGTAGATGGGCGAGATCACACACTCGTTTGGCGAGGGTAGCAGCTTGGGGTCCACACGGTATGCCGGAGGGGGTGTTCTTCACGGACGGGAACAATTACGGTGCTTTATGCAACACCAAAGTAGTCGTGGTCTCTCTGGCAAGAGGAAGTCGAACTTGGTTCTTAAACCAAGTTAACTTGGAGTGCGGTGTGACCACCGAGTAACGAGCTCGAGGGGGAGCTTTTCTCCTTCGTTACTTAATTCCTCATGGACGAGGACTGAACTCAGGGAGGGTCTTCTTAAAGCACGAGGATCGATGAAGGGCGTTACTCTGACGAGAATAAGTTACTTAAAGTTCGGTTTGGTAACAGATAACTAGCTCGAGGATGAGCTTCTTATTAGTTCCAGTCTTCTTCAAGGGCGAGTATAACGGAGGAAGATTTCTCTGACGAGAATAATTTGAACTTGGTTCCTTATCAAGTTAACTTATGAGTTCGGTGTGGCCACCGAGTAACGGGCTCGAGGGGGAGCCTTTTCCTTCTTCTTTTCTTAATTCCTCAAGGACGAGGAATACCATTGGTGTTTAAGGTGCACCAGGATATCAGGAGTCTCTCTGGCGAGAGTAAGTTGAACTAACAAAGTTAACTTATCGTTTGGTTTGATAACCAGGGACTAGCTCGAGGATGAGCTTCTTCTTAGCCCCTTAAGGTAGGTAGCCCTGCCTCTCTTGCAGGGTACTTCTTGGTCTGTCGAGCCAAGTACAATACTAATCCAGTCTAGGTAGCTCGGTTTTAATCGAGGACTTCGCCACCTGGAGTCTGACGTATACTACCTCAATTTTTCTCAGTGTTCCTTATTTATACCTAGTCACCCCACTGGGGGAGTGGTAAGGGGGGGAGGGGCTTGAGGACGGCCCCAAGAGAGTTCTTATGCCCAACGGTTTTTCCCACACGAGTCTTACATCGGCTCTTCGTTAGCCTTCGAGCTAGGAAGAAACACGTCTCCAATTTCTTATTTGACGTGAAACTGGATCTCACTCTCCTGGGGAAGATCTTGCATTTTGACCTTTAGGGTCATTCATGGCACCGAGTTGTGCGACGCTGTGGTTACGCTTTTGACCCGCTGATGCCTTGGCCGGATGTCTTTGCGGTAACCGCCTTGTGACTCCACCAAGAGTGAACGGGGGAAGGGGGAAGTGACGATTGCCCTGCAATAATAATAAAGTGCATTGCCTCATACGCTTAGACTAAGAACATAAATTCAAAAAAGGTCTTGAAATTATCCTTTTCTTTGCATAATTCGATAGAGTTATTTCAAGCACGACCTTGTTTTTTCATTAGATTGACTCCTGACAGGCCAACAAAATAACTGATTGATAAGCTATTTACGGCCCGCAACATACAATCAATTTTTGTTTATATTCAAAGTATTACAGAAAAAAGTGTGTTACGAACAGCAGTTTATGTAAATATACACTTCTATTAGGCTTTCTCATTTCTGTTATATATTTTTATACGCAGTAACCTGCATAATGAACTCATATATTCATTGCAGATATTTCAGTAAATTAATGGCTGATACTTTCAAATATAGACTGACGCATTTGCGTGCAAATTATTCTCATTTTTAATTATTTCTTCGCTTGTTATTAGTTTCATTTACTAATATATCTTATTCTGTACCATATTTAACAGAATATTAACGGATGAGAAATGATGCAATAGAGTAAAATAATATTTCAACGGTATATGTATACAAAGTGCAGGGAGCAAATTCACTTAAAATTACTCATCTTCACTCTCTTGGTTTATATATCACAGTCTGTTAGGTAGATGTTCGTCTGGAGTCATTTATCAATTCTATCAGTGAACAGAAGTTAATTATTCTGTAACCGGTTCGGTTCATTTATCCAATGGTAAGGTAGAACCTACAGGCTGGATTCTCATTAGAACGATGCTGAATATTCAGATACAGAATTTATATCATGGTTATTTGGGGAAGAGCTTAATTGTATGTTGTCCATTGTTTAATCAAAGGTGGAGTTGTAAACATTCAATTCAGCAAAGATATTATTATGTTCAAGTGTATCAACCAAGATCTTATTACGAATTACTCCTCCTGGTGGGCGAACTTAATAATTCTCTCGATTCTAAAAATTGATTAGAAAGAATTTAATGAGTTAGAAATAATTTGAATACAAATAAAGCTAAAGAATATTGCATAAATATAGTGAAATATTAATTAAGAATTCAAAGTTATAAAGTACTATATGATATAATTAAATAAGATAAAGCCTTTTTACTCGGGAAAAAGTTCCGATACAAAATCAAGAGATAATTGAAGTTAAAACATACAAAACGATTATGGGTTATCACCTAATCAAATTGATCCGGGCCATCTAACTCTTTTTAGAATTAGATTTTAATTACGCAAAGCGTACTAAAGGAATTGCTTTTGATTTAAATTAGATGAATTTAAAACAACATATTAAGAGAAATAAAAGATCACTAACAACCTTAGAAAAAGCGACTCACATAGATACTTATGAGAATACTAAATGAATGGCGTGGTAAAGAGAGGGGCGAAAATGTTGTCCTCTTTTCTTTAAAAGAAGATGATTGCACTTCTCAAGAACCGTACGAAAAGGTGATCTCAAAAATGAAAACCTCGAATCGAATTAATATTTGTCTGTGACAAATCCTGCAAGCATGAAGCCATTATTCAAAAGTCTTTATTTTAATAATATTTAATATGTAGGCTAAGCCGTGGCCTCTTTCTAGCACAAGAACCACACGTGTCAACATGATTACGACGCTAACTTTACAGTGAGATATAGCTTAGTATTATGACCTGTATGTAGTCCTAAAGCCTTAACTCTTTATGTGACCTGTCTTCCTAACTCCTTTCTCCTCACAGTTTAATTAATGTACTGATACGTGTTTTTATACTATCCCCATAAGTGGGATAGCTACAGTACAGGGAATATTGGCTGCAAGAGGTTCTTAGTGAATGGCAATTATTAACCGAATACAAGCAACCCCTTCAGGCTCTTTGCCTCGTTAACAAGGAAATTGTTAACGTTAATATTTTGGCAGGCTGCAACTACATGTACCTTAGTTTGAGCTAATTGGATAAGAGGAAGGAAATGTCGTTATATCCTTTTTTTTAATCCCTTTTCTTCAAATAAATATAATATTTGCAGTTGTTAAAAATAGTTATCAAATATTACTATATTTTTACTTTCTTGTAATTGGATACATTTATGATATGAATCTGTTGGAAACTGAATTTCATGAAACTTCACGGGATTTTTTTTTTTTATATAAAGTACTTATTTTCTTTGCTATAGTTTTGAATCTGAGGTGAAATGGTTGATTCGAAACCCTGCAAAATCCTACTTCCAATTGTCAATGGTGAAGTAATATTGCTTGTTACCACATTACCAGCTTGAAACTAGCATCTCTTAGTATTATGTACGAGTATTTGCGATTTGTTATTTATGCAAGATTAAAATCTCATTCGAAAGGAAAAATAGTAGTTATTTAAATTAAAACGCATATACAATTGCATGAGATAAATTTAGGTATTTATTGTAAAGAGTATGATATATGGCCTGATTCGCAAAAGAAATAACATTTTAAATATAAAGATGGTTAAATTGTGTAATGTTAATTTTTTAAGTTCATGATAATTCTAGGTAATAGTTATTCACGAAAACGCAGAAAACTCTCTCGAATGGAATCCAGTTAGCAGAATGGGTTTTCTGAGATCCAGTAAGTAATGTATCAGTAGAAGTGATTGAAGAAACAAATGAATCATTTCATATCTGTAACATTTTAGCAACTAATAAGCTTAAGACAGCGTTTTCATTACAAATATAATTACTCAGAAAATATATTTTGAACAAACACATTTTGATTCTATTATCTTCTAAGCTTTAGTTTTTGTATATTTTTACTAGAAATAAATATAAAATTAAACAGTACTTATGATATAAGCCTGGATTTTGTGGCAATAAAAATCACTTTAACTTTTATATTAGACCAATTTCATAACATGAAATTTACATTCAAAATTTTGCATTTCTCAAAATACTTAGTCGGAATTTTGGAATTTAAGGTTTCCAAAATTTTTTTACGAGCTTTTAATTGCTATCGACTTTATTTTTATAATAAATTTATTTTGAGTTTATAATAATATTACAAATTGGCGTCGATGAGCTGTTATGAGAATTCTAACATGTTTAAAGAGAGAATGTGTAGGAGGAAAAGAACGATCGGAAAATAAGTAAGCGACGAAGAGGTGACAAATTCGAACCAAAGAAGATGCGCCGAAAAGGCTAGTGGTTCGAAACGTAGTCCACTCGGCCATCACTGTATGTTAAAATAAGTCTCAGTTCATGTAGAGCCTATAAGCCGCCCGTTTCATACTCGTTAATCTACATGGTCACTGGGATTTCTCACAACGCAACCTTGAGTCAGATATTGGTGTACCCAATGGTGACATTCATGTTCAAGCGCTGAATCATTTCAAAACAAAATAAATTCAGGAAAACCACCGGTGTGCCACTGGTGGTTCAATATGTAGTAATAATGTTCATGATGTAAGATATGATTAAGGGTGCTTTTATTACTCAATTATTATATTGAGTAATTTCTTGTATCTGGCAACTTTACATAATGGTTTTCAACCACAACTTAGTTTAAATTATTAAAAAGGTAATTCTTGACATAATTTTGTAAAATCTTATCGTCAGATGAATTAAACATTTTATTTGTATATATTTTAATATATTAATTGAGGCCCAATTTGAATTTAGAGAGGGTGTTGGCCCTTTTGCTGCATTAAGGTTTCTCATACATAACTTCGAGTCGTCAAATGATCGCGCTCATGAGGCTAAACTTGATTCATCAGAGTTCAGTAACGCTTTCGACCATGAAACCATAAAGGTCTTCTCAACATTCAAAAGGATTTGAGGATTGGTGGTAATTTCGTTACAATTCCACCTGCACAGAAAACACAGGTACTTGACTGTTGTCCAAAGAAAAAGCTCACCATCTTCAGATCAGCTGATTATAATGAAGTTTATTCATACTTCTCCTTCAGTGTAGTCAAATGAGTAAAGCGTACAGGAATATTTGTTGCCCTTGTGTGCAGAAAACATTTCAGCGATCGCTTGCTGCTATCAATGAACAGTTTCCAATCCAATCTTTGGATTGGTACTCTTGCACTCCAAGTTTGTGCTGAAGTTTGACGATATTTGTACAGTACAACAAGTCCTCCTCATCAGAGATTAAATGGAGGTACTCCTGATGCCTATTGCGGTAGAAGATGATGTGAGAAGTGTCAAAGAGGTTTTTTTTCCATAATTGTTGATGCCAACAGTTCGGCATAGTGCTTTGTAAAGTTGAAATTGAGAAATTGATCGTTTAGATCCTTTTGAGAAAATGGATGTGGAAAAACGTCGCCAAAAACATCCTCTTGCTCTTAATTTTCTTCAACACAGGACGAATCTTCGTGACTAATATCAGAAAGTTCTCCAAAGACAGGCAATGAAATTTCATCGCATTGAGGTACAGTACGACTTGCTGATAGAAGATCAGGATATTTGAGGCTGCTCAGGCTACTTATGATTATCTCAGTCCAATTAATAGCACAGAAGTAATAGTTCGTATCATGGTTTGTCGCCAATCTCAAAAATATGAAATTTTCAAAGTTCAAAGAACTCTTTGTGACCTTGGTCCAATATTGCAGATAATTAGTGTATGTCTTTCATATCATCTGTGGCGCTGACCAAGCTTTATCCTGTTCGCAAAGTTTCATACCAAAATAGAAAGGCAAGCAAGCTTTATAAACTTGCGCTATGATTCCTGTAAGGAACAACAGTGTTTTTACAGCAGATGTGGAAGAATTCGTCATGCCTATTTTTGCAAGATCTTCTGGCCCAATCCACTTCATTCACCTGTAAAATAAAAATGACAGTTAGAAAAATAGCCATTGGAAAAGTTTGCGAATTCGTTTATTTCTCGAAATAAGAAAGATTTTTACTTCGTATATAGAGAAAATACCCATACAGGAAAAAAACCCGCAAAAATATCATGTGGCGATAAATAAAAAGGTTGATCTGATGGAGCAAATCCTTTGTGGATTTTGGATTCATCGCATAAAATTATCTTAATTCAGCTAAAAGAATTAGACAATAAAGTTGGTATTGGTCAATGTAATCCTCTCCACCAAAATCAATCATAATACGCTTAAACGTTAAAGAAGTTTTTAATTGAATGGAAGAGCGCTTACAATTGCAAACAGTGCAAATGATCTCACAAAGATGTAAGAAGGGGTTTGAGTCATTGTATTTATGGGATTTTCAAAGAGTTTGACGATGGTAGGAAGTATCTACCGGGGGAAAATGTATGGATTGTTCCGTAAATCGCTAACATTCGTAGGTAAAGCTGGCAAAATAGTTTAACAAATCGAATTATTTTATTTATTCTATACTCTAAAAATATTAATACCCAGCCATTTATAAAATTGATAAATCAGACTCAAATCATTATAGAAAATTGCCAAACTTAAATTAATTTTGTTTTTCAGTTCTAAATTTATTAGTTTTTCCTCTGTAATTTATTTAAAAATGTGCATACCTTTACAGTAAAATATTTCATTAAGTTATTTATTTTCTAAGATTAGATATATAAGGCCCTCAAATACTTAAATAATGGTCTTAAGGCTTGTAATTCATCATTCATTTTTTTTAAAATTGATCGTGCAACTTTACCAAGATATTCCAAGTTATTAAATTATTAGCTGGAAAAAGTTGAGCTTTTACTTTAGACAATTAAAAATAATTTTTTTTTTCCCTTACCTAAACTATTATGAACTAGAGAATTTAACTAAATTTACTCAAAACTTAACCTTAACTCTCCTAACCCAACTTCATGGAAAGCTACTAGCCTTTATCGAGTCGAAAAGAAGTTAACCTAACCTAAACAGAACTAAACTAACCCCACTAATATGGATACCTAAATATAGCCAAAACATTAAATAAAAGACCCCAAATTAACTTAATATAACTGAATGTGACTTAACTGAACCTTATCTACACAATATCATCAAATATTTTTAAAATATAAAATATTCCATTGATTGCATTTTAATGGATACAAAATATCTGATCAGAAGGCGTCGAACTTGCCAGCATTAGTAAAGGCCAATTAGCGCTGCCTGTAAATCTTTAGTTATGGAATTTGGTGGCACCGAATTAATTTCACTTAACCACGGTTGAATCACCCAAATTTTTCATGTTTTAAATTTATTTTGAGATGGAATTCATAATAGATTAACAGGTTTAGTTTTTGACTAAAAAGACTGCAAAGAAAAACTTGCTTTCTTTGAATTACACTGCCATACTGTGGAGAGTTCCCCACACTATCACTTCATGCAGTTTAAATAGCTGTAGTTATTTAGTTGCACAAATCATTTTTTGCCCTAAATTCATCATTTTGATAAAGTCCTTTTAATGAAACTTGACTTCGATTCGTTGTTATTATGGCAAATTCCCAAGAGTTGCACACTTCCATCGATCTTTTCACACTTCAATTTTGTACCTTCCACACTGCTTCCCTTACCCAATCTGTCACACACTTTATTTCACTAACCTAATATTTCACATCTTTCTCTATCTTTGAAACAGAGGTGAAATCAGTAATCCGCCCATGCCACGAAGTTGAATGCATACCTCTTCAATGCGTAGTTACGAAGGTAAATGTGTAGAATCTGGGGCTGGAAGGTTCAGAATAGGACCTCCAAATGTCTAGAAGAAATATTTCCTTACTTTTTAAGGGAGGTGGTCTTAATTTGACTGAATTAAAGGCTGAAAGCTTAAAAGATGTAAAAAACAGTAAATAAACATTCTTAAAATAACAGAATTTAGAAGGACCAAAAAATCTTATTTTTTCGCCCGAGGATGATCCAAGAAATGTAGAGAAGGGAGAATATAAAATTACAGAGGATGGAACCGTAAACGTAAAAGAGGTAATTTGATTGGGTATTATTCCTCAAATTCTCTTTTATGTTATATTATGATGGCTCATACAATGGGGCATCTGAATGCCTAAAGACACAGAGTGGCAATCTGAAAGTGACCTAATAGGGCAGAATGGCGGATGAGGTAGTAGCTCCAACGATAAAGTTATTTACTCTATCTCAGAATACACGCGTTAAGTGCGGTCGTTCATTGTTTCGCAGAAACAAACCTTATTTTCAGTTGATCTGAGAAAGATGCTTTCGAATAAGTTCCCCTCAACTTCTCCTCCTCGTTGTGCAGCGTATACGTCATCATTTTCTCTTTACTCAATCTGATAAACTTTCATTAGGTTAGGATAAGAATTCTGTAACAAATGGCACTATTTTGAGGAATAAATTCTATATTTGTACTGTGTTTTCTTTATACACCAAATTTTGATTCATATAATTAAGCCTCACTTGGCTTCCTTACTCTATAGTAAATTTTGAGTAATAATCTTTTCTTTGTCGGTTTTTTTTGTTCCTTCTTCCCCCAAGTTATAAAAAAACATATAGTGTCTTCATTTCAAAACATTTAATTGTGGAGGCAGCAATAGTCCATTAATACCTTACCAATGGTTCTTAGAATTTAAAAAGAGTGGCATCCATCTGTCTCTGCTCTTAGTTGATGCCTCAAGTTCACGCAAGAACTACATGACTAAATTCAAAGGATTTTTAGGGAATTTTAACTTTTTTTATCACTTCAACTTGATAAATCATAGATAAGTATACTATAGTAATCTTTTCTTAAAACCACAGTCGCGATAACTCACTACAAACATTAGATCTACCATATTTGGCTCTGTTTATGCCAACGTTTACAATTTTTTTTGTTTTTTACAGCCAAATGCACTTCATACTCATTTATGTTGAACGATAAAATGTAGCTTCTGGAAGAGATAAGTTTTCTGTTGATGGCTTAAACAAGACTTATATTATTCTATTTAAATACTTTCATTTAGGGCCATTTATACGTGTTCTGTATATCCAACGGTAAAAGAAAGAGAGAGTATTCTTGCATCCCTCAACCATTGGAGAGTGTTATATACATTAGCTAGTTATTATTTATGCAGATGTAGAACTAGATACAGAGGAAAATGTAGACAAATACAGCGTATGGACGCTTTTTGAGGGCAAGACCTGCAATGTCCACCACAGCAACGTCGAAGAGCTGAAGTCTTACTTCAACAGTGTGTGGGTCGGCATGAGGAAAGACTTCGTTCATAACGTGTGCACGGCCATCGGGTCTAGCGTCATGTGCGTGCTCGCCGCCAACTGCGGCCACATTGATTAATATAAACACACATTTATATGTTCAAATAATAAAAACTTGTCTAACTGCATCAAAACTAGCACTGTTCTTTGTTTAGAACGTCCTATTGAGTGTAAGAAGTGTTTTGCAATACCCGGTATAAATGCGATAGTATCATTTCTTATCCCTTTCTTTTCGGAAACTCATATTTTCAATCGACGGTTTTTCGTATCTTATTGAGATTTTGTTAACGTCTACTGGAGGTAATATT
Organism: Ceratothoa steindachneri; assembly: GCA_963969495.1. NCBI lineage: Eukaryota > Metazoa > Arthropoda > Malacostraca > Isopoda > Cymothoidae > Ceratothoa > Ceratothoa steindachneri. The sequence continues at coordinate 173,094,710 of OZ018318.1, forward strand.
GAACACACCTCTTTTCCTCGGATAGGGGGCAGGGCCCCCTCTATACAGTTTATTTCAAATGATTACAAGACATCATTCCAAACACTTGATAGACTTGTATGAAAAGGTTGTTTGTTCTTTATTAAAGACGGTTCGGTAACAAAGTTTCTTCAAACAATAAGAAACCAAAAGGAATGAAAAGAAAGATATATAGTTAAAAGCTATTTTTTTATACTTTTCTACTCTTACATTTATTAATTTCATTTATACATCTTACTTTCTCACGGTTAAAACTTATTTAAACATTTAAAGTATCTATAATCAATATAATTGGCGTTATTCTTAATTAAAAGACCATGTTGATTAGAAGCAATAAGTTATTGGAAATATTTTTTGATTACTCACTCGTCTTTCCATTGTGAAATTTATTTCGTCCTTTCGGTTATCATTAATCGATGATTTAAAAAGAACTGTTTGACAATTAATATGTACACTTGAGGGTATAAATAATGCGTCCTCCTTAATGGTAAATATGTATAGCTGGAAATACCGAATCACAATCATACCTAACTCTTCCAACCATTCTAAACAGTTACCAGGAGTACCTAATAATAATAATATTGGTAGTAGAAAATTTTACGTTGAAGCGGATTAGAAAATTAACACTTGAAATGACGAAGGGGAAACAAGGAATAAAAGTAAACCTCTAAATTCCATATTGCTGCTTCTGGTTTGTCCATTTAGCAAAATAAAAGAGAAACAAAATTGAAAATATTTTTCACGATTAGAGGAGAAACAATTTTTGTTCCATCAAAAAGAGGGCGGGAGATGGGGCTGCAAGTTTATCCCCTTCCAAATTTTTTATCATCATCACCACTAATCATCATCATCACCACTAACTCTATAATTTAAAAGGGGATTTTTTGGAGTATTTGAATAAAAATTTAATCTTAGTATGGATATGACTTATGTTTTTTTATCAAAGTTATTTCTAATAATTCTTTTATAATATCAAAAAACAAAACGATGAAGTTTAGAAATAAATATAAGTATCGAAATTTTGTGAATTTTTTAAAGTCCAAAGAATTACAAATGGTGAAGTTCAGAAAATTTATTTTTATATATCTTCTATAACGTCATATTTTGAAAAGGGGGAAATTTAGTTTAGAGTTCCTTTTTAAAATTATTATAATTGGCGAAGTTCAGAAAATTTATAAAAATTTAACCATGGCTGCTTTTTTTTAGATTTTAAATTTTAATCTTAGTAGCGAAGCCTTTGCCTGGTTAACTGATGCTTTAAGAGTTAAAAAATACCGGTCATTTTATCTAACTTTAATTAAAGTATAAATTGAATAAACGATTCAATATAGGTTATTAATGTATTTATCCTAACATTTCGTCAATACCTACTTATTAAAATATATTTGAAGTGTCTGTTATTTTCCCTCGGCTAACCTTTCAAAACAAAGGAGCTTCAGCTGGAAATTTCAACCTTTTTTCGCTCATAATAAAAACGCGGATTTCTTTGAAATTTGTTGCATCAGAATCGTCGTTTTTACGCGTTAATACAAAGGCTCAATCCACTAAATTCGCCGCTGCCTCTCCAAATTGGAACCTTAGAGATTGTTGTTCCACCTGTTTTGGAAGTAGCGGTACGCTCTCTTGGCCTCAATACCCACCTCTTTTTTGGAATGGACTAGTCCGCCCCTTCCTATTCGAGTGGTTCATTTTAACATGCTTATTTATTCCCACATTTTTCTTATCTGTACTTTTACGCACCAATAATTATTGGTGGATGTCAATTTACAGCATAAGAAACTATGTTACATCTGATATATCTAGGGTGTGGACCTTCGAAGACCCAATGCCTTCCCCAAAATATAGGTGGCAATCATTCTTCCAAAGATTTTGCCTAACTCTACTTCACCACTTTATTCACAGATCTCAACCTATAAACTGTTATTATCCAAAATCTAAAGGGATCCCTTAATGTACTCACAGATAGTTTGTCTAGGAACCCGGTGGAAGAGCCCAGTGAGTCTTTGCAAATAATCTGTATTATAGCTATGTAGTTTTAAATGAAGGTTTAGTGTCCACCGACTAATTATTCATACATTATATTTGTAAAATTGATAATCTGACAGCCTCTATAACTGTCGTGATTAATTTTAGATTGTTTTCCTTTTTTTTGCATGTGATTCTTATGTCATACTACTCGGATTAATGTATCGAATATAATCATTTATTTCTTCGGTACTTAGACATCAGCTCTTAATTATTCAGGAGTTTCCTGTATACTACCGGTAATCCCTGTGTTTCTTTTACCGTCAAGATTATTTTATGTTGTTCTTGTATTCGTTGAATTCCGTTTTTTTTCTTTTATTGTGTTGTTCGTGTAGTCAATGTTAAAGGTATACATTATTCCTAGTTACACGTCAGAATAATGTCTTCCAAAACAGGTAGGGACGTAGAAGTCTAAATACCTCCATGCATTAGTACATACATAAATAACCCCACACAGTTGCATGCTCCCCCCCCTTATTCCAAATTCCCCTTTTCGCATTGAATCTCTTTTACGCCTTTTCGCGCCTTTGAGATAACCAAACTCGCGGCAGGCCACACAGGAAAATGTCTGCCTCAAAAGACACCTGCCAGCCGACGAAGGCGGCAGACGAAGGTCTTTTCGCACAACGATAAGAATTTTATAAAATCCAGTGCTCTCTCTCGATTTTTTCTCTTGAGGGAAATAAAAAAGGAAATTTTCCCTGGGGGCGGGAAGAAGATCTTGGACCTACGTTGTGTGTGGAGCTAGTCACACAGAGGAAACAGTTCGCCCGTTGCAAGGAAGAAGCTTCGGGGAGTTGGTTGTTGCCGTCACGGTACTTGTAGGTGCTAAACTTCTCGCCGACCCCCACCCCTTCAGAATCAGAGATTACACACTACCTTCCTTTGCGGATTAACCTAGAGGCAGCTAGGTATTCATTTTGGGCTACCCACTCCTGGTGCCAATAATCGGAACGGACACTTCGAGGAGAAGAATTCCGATTTGAGTCACAGCTTGACTCGTCTTCGCGATCCGGCCTAGGGTCATTATATCAGGACACCATTCAAGGACCTTGGGAACCTCGGATGACGGTGTTAAGTGGGAACATCATTATAAGAAGAAGACATTCACCGTCATTCTCTAAATACTTACGAACTCCAAGGTATCGTTAAAGTGAATTATTTTCTCCCCTAAGTTCACCAGTTTAATCCTTAACTAGAATTCACATAATGAGATTGTATCCTCGAGTATTACAAATGATTAATTCAGTGCTTAATTCTGTAATATTATTCAATTCATTCTGTCGGGTGAAATTAAGACGAAAGCATCCTAGTAAATAGATTTCAAGAGTAATCCCCACGACATTATATAGACTTACCATTTCAGTGCGAAGATTAATCCTATTTATACATATATATGCGTTTTCATATTTACAATTTATGTATATTAAAGTTTATTTTTGTATATGTGTATTTTAACTAATTTGGACGATCCTTTGGCAATTGATAAGCAAACCACTCGGCTCAATTCTCGATATTACATAAGTCCACCATTGACTGTTTTTTACCAAGTGAAAACACACTCAGGGCATCATTATTTTAATTTTGATCAAAAGGGAAGCACCAGGGTTATTCTTATTCACCGAAAGTGGCTACGGTAGGTGTATTGGCTACACTTCACCCTACTTTACCTTGGTGCGGAATTGAAATACGAGGGGCGGTCTTAAGTTTTGCGAATCGGTAGGGCAAAACAGAGGAAAGGGGATAGCTGTGTGTGGGGGTGTTAGGACAAGTTATGACAAGTCAGGATCAGCAGCCGCATGATCCTGCCTCGTCTATTTAAAAAGCAGTAGTTGATCGCAGATCGTTAGTCACAAATCTTTCAACAATGGAGCAGGTTGAGCACCGCGCAGTGATTAAATTTTTGACCAAGGAATGCAAGAATGCAAAAGAGATCCATGAACGCATGGTTGCAGTGTACACCGTCACCGCCCCTTCCTATGCAACCATTGCTCGCTGGAATAGGGAGTTACGCCATGGTCGTGACTCCCTTGAAGATGACCCCTGTCCAACGAGGACAGTGTGGCCCGTGTGGAAAGGATGATCCTCGAAAATCGACGGGTGAAGGTCGAAGAATCGAGCGAGAACTTGGAATATGACATGAAAGTGTTATCAACATCATCCACGACAATTTGGCCATGACCAAGGTCTTTGCCCGTTGGATCCCTAGAAACCTCACGCCCCATGATCGACTTCAACGTAGTCAAAGTCCACAAGGCCAGAGTTGCACAAGCTGCCCTGCGCGAGTTCGGATTCGAGGAGCTCCAGATCTGGCTCCCAGCGACTACTTTTTATTCCGCTAGCTCAAGGCTGAACTGCGTGGATGCCGGTTTGGGGACGATGAAGATGTCCAGCTCGCCGTCCAGGAGTGGATTGAACAGCAGTCGGGAGATTTCTGGTTGTCGGGAATTCGAAGCCTCTGGGACAATAATAAAACACTTTTCTTCATATCTCGTTTCCTTATACCCTAATTGCAAAACTTATTGACCGCCCTTCGTAGATGCCAAGGAAGTGGGACTGGGATTGCCCACTCACTAACCCTAGACAATATACATATATATATATATATATATATATATATATATATATATATATATATATATATACATATACATATACCCTAACTCACTAGTAGTATATTTGTACACCTTATGACTTTCATTATTGCGTAGAGTTATTTTAAATTTACCACAATTCATAAGTTTATTTTATTTCAAAATAAATTTTAGAGCGAACAGAGCGCGATCATCTCGATTCTCATATATTTATTCCTTATCTAGTAAAGAACATTTTATTGTTGGATATTTCCATTTCACTTAGGCAACTTGGAGCTGCTAGATAAATTAATCACTCAAATTATTATTTAAAAAAATAATGATTTTTTTATATGGTAGAGTCATCATGCTGGATAATGGGTTATGGCGACATGGATTCAAGTTACCTTATTTGCTTCGGATTTTATGATCTACGAATCGTCTATTTTCCCAATTTGATTAATTAAATTATAAAACACAGCCCAAATGCACCATTTCTGCTGGAACATTTTGAGTCGTTGTCTGCTAGCAACACGTTGTAGGAATAGTATGTAGTGTAGTTATTTGAATCTGAGCCATACGTCCTTAGGTATTATGCAAATCAGGATTTTGTTAAAGCGCATACGTTAACTCACTTATGAATTATGATAAGGAAGATAAAGAAACAGATGAATGAAGGAAGTAGTTAAAATATCCATTCTAAGTAATTCCATTCTTTAAAATGACGGCTAAAGTTCCTCCTTCAATTGACCCTTTTCCTAAACCTATGGAAGAAACAGAGGGGTCGTCTTTTTAGGAATGAGAAGGGTTAGCTACCCCCAATTATGAAACTTCTCGTGTGTACCCTCACAAGTTTTGGATAGAAAAAACTAAATTAGTTGTATAAGCTCAGCTTCAAGAAATCCCAATTCCCAAAGCCTTTATTTGCCTTTAATAGATATATGAGCTGAAAATATATCCAGCTGAACCGCTTTTATAAAAGGAAGATCATAAAATTTGTGATGATTTTTAGTATGAGATGATGGCATTAAGAGAATCTCGAAAACTGTTAAGTTAGAAACTTTTAATAACGATCAAAACATTTTTCCTTTGAATATATTACTTAAAATCATTATTCGTTTTAAGTTTTGGTAGCCATCTAAAACCAATCAACCTATTCAATGCAACTCATCTAGGCATTTTACTTCAGAGTAATCAAGAGAAAAAACATGGTAGTAGAATAGTTGTAGAATATATTGGATGATAGCTTTAGAAATCGGCAAAATAATTATCTTCGCCATCGGCTTCAGACGGCTGCACAAAAGGATCGAGTTCCTTTCTCATGTCTTTCTCGTTGAATTTCAATAGAAATAATTTTAAAATCTAACCTCTTGAAATATGGGTATAGTTTACAGACAACTGACTGTTACTATAGGACAGGAAAAAATTATCAAAAGTAAAAGGTCACTCAAATTAATGGAGGACATTTTAGAATGTCCTCCAACAGAAATATCGATATTCATCAAATGGGAAACTGAAAAGAAAAGAGAAACAAACAGCAGATTTAATAATGTTACCGGTAGTGGAAATTGGCATTTCCAGAAATAGTTAAGCGGAAATTTAAACTTCACCTAAAATAATTTTGTTAATCATTTTTGTGTAAGTAAGAGCCAAAATGTTAGCGTAACAATTGAGATCGTTTATACGAAATGAGGATCCGAATTCATATTAGAATTTATCGTCCTCAGGTCAACAATGTGGAGAGCAAAATTTTATTAACTGGAGTTTATTCTTTTATTTGTCACGCCAAATCCCTGCCTAGATTGAATTGAAGCACGTGGGCGTTGAACACATTTGCCCCTACTTTGCAGGATTAAAGAGTACTACCGAGAAGGTTTTTTCCCCTAATGTGTTTGAAAACTGGTTCAAGACAAATCGCTACAAATTCTAATCTTTCTCATGTACTCTCGTTAAAATTATGACAAACCTTTTCTCGTAGGATGGACATTTTGCGCAGTTGGTTTTGGATACCTACAAGAATTTCACCCAGATCTATTTTCCATTTACTGAGTATAGAGAGTTATTGATAAGATTTAAATACTTACCAGCCTCTCAATTATTCATGTTCTCCTTATTATTGTCATTATTATTATCGTGTTAAATCTTTATTTCGATCTTAGAATCGATTACTCATCAAAACTTACATTCAAATTGACACGAGATAAATGTCCATCAGTAAATTGATTAGAACAAAGAATTTTACCTCACAAGTTATAATTTAAAATTAGTAAATTTGATTCTTTTACACAAAATGCCTTCTCCACAACCCTAGATTTCCATCTAAAGAAGTGGCACGATTTTAAATTCTAACAATTGAGCGTGTCAAAATCTTCTTAACAAATAAATACTTATTGACCTAATTATTCAATTATTAACATATAACCAAACCAAATAACAAATTATGATAACCTTATTTTTAATAATATTCCTTCACTTAAACAATTTACACATAGATTCTTTTTTGTTACAATCTTGAGTGCAGTCTATGAAGAGAGCTACGGTCATTGAGGAGTACTTCTGGTATTAAGCGAACAAAAATCTTTGTCCCTTGCCATAAAAAATAATGTGTTTTCGAAAGGAAAGATGAGATAGGATGAGTAAAAAGAAAAATATATATGTAAAAAGTGGATAGAAGATTGACAGGAGTTTGAAAAAATTAAGAGAAGGGAGTATTTAACGCGTTGCAATGATTATATAGACATGATTCCCTCAGAAAGCATCATGTTAATGGTCATTTTATTAGGCAACCGATTAAGACGTCTAACTACACAGGAGCGAGAGTATCCTAACCCCTGATTGCAGGATGTTCAATAGAAAAATGAGCGAAAAGTATGAGAAGAAAATCTGTTGAGTGGTCGGTTAGTTTCCTTAAACCACCAGGCTAAACATTTAAGCTCAGTAGTTAAGTGAATTTAGTAAGAAATAACTTTTTCACAAATATTTGTAGGCCAGATTGTCATGAAAATAATAAAAATAGAAAAGTGAAAGCGAAAATGTTCCTCAAGTCGTGTTGTATCATAGCGATCGCATAGTCTCTCCGTGGACCGCTGATGCTCTTCATGCCGTTGATTCCATGGAATATCCTTTTCCCCCATAAACTCCAGGCACGCTCAGGATAAGCCACTTCTCTTTCCCTCCGAATACACCCTCAAGGGACTTAACTTCGCTGAAATCATAATCGGTGCTCCAACTAGCTACGGTTAGTGGCGACGATCTTGGTCAGAGGAGTCCTCTGCAGCAAAAGCTCTCCACAGAACAGAGGAATTACCAATTTCTGGGACTATGTTTCAACCTCATCTTTCTCATTATTTCTCCATGGATGGAAATATGGTAATTTTAAAATCCAGAGAGGACAAACAAGGTGCTCAAACATCAAATTTCTTACGCCCATTGATGTAAAGTGGTAAAGTGCTGTTTACGAAACTTCTTCGAATTTGACACATAATTTTGCCAGCCATTTCGCCAAATTGTATGCTACTGAACTTTGCTCTGTCCTATAAAAGGAGCCTCTCTTTAGTACACCCATTCGTAAATTAATCCAGATACACCAAATTAGTAATTATTGAATCATTCTCTCGTTTATTACCTCTATTAATCCGCAGGAAAAATAAATTCTTAAGTAAATCAGCCTCATATTTTACTGCCGACCATTTCCTATTGAATCTTAATTATCTCTCTTTGCAGCGAGAGTCGCTATCTCCTGTTGTCTGCTTCGACACGAATTTTCTTCCCCATCAAAGGTTGATTTCTCACTTAAGTGAAAGAGGTATTGGTGCAGGTTCTGTGCTATGATCTTGATCATGGATGATATAGAAATCAATAAGTGAAATGGATAATAGAAAGTTGCTAGAATGCATTAACTCGAATACTTTGTCGCAACTTGCGAAATTTATTCAATAAGTTACCTCTAAATATGTAATAAAAATTGGAGGTGTTCTCACATTTTGCATCATTTTTGGCTCCTCGAATTGATGATATATATTATAATAACGTCTTACTTTTAAACCAAATCGTAATACTTTAGGTATAAAAACTATCTATTTATAAAATTGATGTTTACTTTAATCTATCCGAAATTATATTTTCTCCTAAATTGAATAAATTCATAACTTACACTAATTACATCAATTTAGTGTGAAATATCAGCCTTATTTGCTAGGAAAAGAAATAGAAATAATAAAAAAATAACGATTATTTTATTAAAGTGGCAATCATTTTAAACACAATTTTAGACCCCTTGAAATATTAATCTAATAATACATGAAGCAATTTGCAGATGGCTGCTACCCTTAGGGGATATTTATACAGGGTGTTTAGTATATAAAGAATGTAACAAAACTTAAATAAATTATTTTAAATAATTAATATTGTCGTAGAATTTCTCATAGTCTGGTCCAATAATATTCTAGTCCTTGATCTGGACACACCGCTTTTGTTTAAGTCGCTCTGGTATTGACCCTATGACTCAATCTACGATCATATATATATATATATATATATATATATATATATATATATATATATATGTAGGCTTTAATTCATAGTTAACGTGCGAAAGCTGGTTAGAGGCGGGTTGTTCCGTAGCCAGGATTCTCACTATAAAAGTCGCACTTGTTACAAGGGGGAGGTTTGTGATTGTTGAATTCTAAGAGTGCATAATACAGGTTGAATAAATTAGCCGAAGGGAGTCTTAATTATAGTCTTGCCCAGGGTACGTAAAAAAGAAGGAGCCACAAATAAACACACGTACAAAAAATAAACTTTACACAAATATAATAATAGCAATAGTTAAACGGGCCAAATCAAGGATTAAATATTAAACACTGACGTTAAGCGTTTAGATTTATAATGACTCAATGGGAGTATCAATCACTGTTAATTAAATAAGTAATTTAAGAATAGAGGGACACTGGGTTTACAGATTACCATTAATTGTGATGGATTGGAGAGACGACTACTTAGGTCCAGACGGGGTGGTTCGGGTGGCGTTAACACGAGTTCTCGGGGAGAGGGGGGATAAGACGACGGGTTCGGGGCTGCTGGCTGCAGTTCCGGTTAGGTCACTCCTAACTGGATGTGACACTAACAAATAATAACTTCCAGTAACTATTTGGATGTTCCTTTTCTTTCTCAAGTTACGTTGAGCAACAGAGAGTATTCTTCTAATCACAGACTCTGGGGGCGGGATTTAATTCTGGAACACTTTGAGACAGCGACCAAGTTGACTCGACGGCGCGTTAGCAGTCGATACGTTACGGCAACGACTCTTGTTCAACTAGAGGGGTACGCGCGTAGGTTTGGGACACTGGTATAGAGGGATGAACGGTGTTATTATTTATACCAAGGATTGTGGGAAATCGAGAGGGAGATTTCATTCACGACAATTCGCCTATCGCAGCGCCTTCTGGACAATCTCCATGGTATCATAAAAAAGGCAAATAGAATTTAGGCTTCTCTGTGAGATAGGCCTTCTTTCGTCAGACTTCCTGTCGACAGTTGGGGGAAGGGGGGGGGAGGAGACAAAGGTTAACACAAACGACAAATTTCTTTCGTTCCCACGATTGTCTGGCGGCATGCGAGTATGTACGCTCTATACCCTCGCAAATATTAATGTTTAATGTTCTTAATTTCTACCAATAGATATATCTCCAAAATAATCCTATGAAGCTTAGAACATGAATTTCTCCAAAGGTTAACACAAACGACAAATTTCTTTCGTTCCCACGATTGTCTGGCGGCATGCGAGTATGTACGCTCTATACCCTCGCAAATATTAACGTTTAATGTTCTTAATTTCTACCAATAGATATATCTCCAAAATAATGAATTTCTCCACCTGAGTTTCGTTAGAGAAAGAACGCCAAGATAAAGATAATTCATCCCTTTTAATTTAGCATAAAAACGAGTAAAAATAAAATGTATATAGAACATAGATCCTTCTTCTGTGTTAAAATGTGAGGACTTCAAGAATTAAATTTCGGGCTTCTTTAAAAGGAATGTAAAATCATTTTTAGATCACCTTGTCTCCTCGGCTGGCTTCTTGCTCTTTTGAGTGAACCTTAACCCACAGGTGTCCGAGGGAATCGCAGTTCTTCTGGTTTGTTGCGAAGTCTTCAGTCATGAACTCCTTGAATTCCCACTGAACGTGAGGTTTCTGGGGGAGAGAGCATCTTTGAATCGATTACCACTTGCGAACGGGTAACCACGGGTTGGGCCACGGAGTTGGAAGAGACGCGCGGGCACTGGCTAATGAGGACGGAACAGAATTTTGTAGGGGCTGCTTCTACTTCTTCCCAGCAAGTGAAGTACGCACAAGCGACTTCACTTGCAAATTTATCGATGGAGAATCGATTGGCGCGCCCCAAGTATTCGTGCACGACGGCGAATCTATTATGGTCCTGGCATACTGGGGGAAGCAGCTTGTCCGACACCTTTATGTAGGTGCAACCGGTATCTCTCACAAGAGTTGAAACACGGCAGCCATTTATCGTTCCAGATTCGAAATTAATTCCTTCAGGGGTATTCCCAAACAAGAAGTTTACCTGGTGGCCGCAGGGACTTGAGGTGCTCGGGGGAGGAGAAAATTCCGAATGTGTTGACGGAGGCACAGATCTAGTGTACCTGGTGATAAGAGTTCGTTTTTACGTGACCATCCACGCTACAGGAAAAACAAATGATGTGTCTCCTGGGGAAAAATGACGTAGGGGGCCTGAAGAGAACGGTTTTACATCCTAGTGTTCGGACGAAAGTAATGGTTTCGGCTTCGACGGCCCAATTACCTTGACAAACATCTCTCCATTTTGCGGGATGAATTTACCTTGGTTTGGCTTAGGTTTTGAGGAAAGGGGGGTCGTTTTCTTTCCTTTTTTCGGATAAAGGTTGTAGCTTGCTGAATAAATGTTGGCCTCTTCTGGGCACTCCTTGAATGTGAAGCACCGCCGGTCTTTTACGGAAGATCTGACTTCAGCCGGAAGTGAAGCCAACAACCGTTCTCTCAGGAAGAAGTCAACGAAGGCATCATAGTCATGTGTGATTTTAGAAGCATCGAGCCAAAAGTTGAGGTGACGCTGGAGGGTGTACCCAAATTCATGGTATGTTTGTCGTGGTTGAAGACAGGCATGGTTGAATTTGGATCGTTTTAAGTCCGGCGTTATGTTATATGCCGCCAGTAATTTCGATTTTAAGGTCGTATAATCTATTGTTGTCCCTGAGGGAAGTGATATGAATATATCTCGTGACTTCCCTTGCACCTTAAATGTGTTAAATAATGTAGACATTTTATGGCGTTGACCAACTTTGAGGAAAGCAGCACAAAAAAGATGGATTATTTAGACGTACAAGGGAAGTGATGGTAGGCTTTGACGGACCTTACGATTCTTCACTTAAAAAAAACAAACAAGCACAGCGATAATTATTTCGCAGGGCGCGAATTCTTAATTATACTCGCAATGTGCCTTGAAACCAGAAATAATGCAATAAATTTATAATTGGTATCTATTAAGATTTTTCGTCGGATGAGGCATAAATAAAGTACTTTAAAGAAACAAAAAATGTGATAGTCGGCTTAGAAAACCCATAATCTTTATGAATTTGGAAGAAATTGTCTGCATTAGAGTGGAAGAAAGAGCAAGAAATGGAATTGAAAGTATCTTAGCGGCCGAACCAAATGGTATGGGGACTTTTACAAATTTCATGGAAAATGGAGTAAAATCAATGCAAACAGAAGTATATATTTTATTTTTCAACATAATCTCCATTGAGATCAACACACTTTGGCAAGCGATGATAGCATCCATTTAAACCATTTATATTAAACTAAGAAGTTAAACCAGGTCTTTTACCATCATAAACAGAATAAAAACAAGTAATCTTTGTTTTTGAAAGTTTTGGAACAAAAAAGTTGGAAAAGGATAGGGAGGACTTTGAGGTATGTAAGATTAACTCCCGAACATAATTTTGCAAAATTGTCTTTTTCAAAGAAGTTGAATGAGTATGGCGTTATCGTGACGATAAAGGACGATTCAGTGAAGTTTTCCGGTGCACTTTTCAGATCATATTGATACCCTGTTGATGGTTGCTCAAGATACTTTTCTAATAGTCGGCTTTGACGGTTTTCACCCTTCGAAAGAGTGAACAAGTAAATCACCTTCAGTTTTTCCTCAAAACATTTCTCATTTCAGTTCCTCCTGATTGTTCAGCCTTTACTTTGATGGGTAATTTTTCCCTCTTGTAACCATTGCTTAGATTGCTCCTTCTTTTTCAGATCATATTAATAAATACAATTCTCATCTCCGGAACATTTCTTTGCATAAAATTCAAGGGACCTTTATCCCTCCTGTTCAAACTTGACGTGAAAAACTAGCTCTCTTCTCCAGCTAAAATTCATGAAACAGTTTTGGAACCTCTCGAGCAGAAAACTTACTGACGTTCAATACATCGGCAAAGATGGAATAAACTGAACATGCAAATATTTCCAATTTTCCTGTTATCATTTACAATTATTTGACTTTCTTCTTCAATATCTTACTGATATTAATTGTCTGCCACTGTGACTGTCGTCCTCAATCTCCTGTCTGCTATCCAGAAAGCGATTTATTTATATATATAGACAGTATGTTTTGGCTGCACTCTCTCCATAACCTTTATTAATGCATTAATAATCTCACTTTCCCACGAACGGAGCTTGACCGGGAAATTGTATGATCTTGCTTCAACTTTGATGGAATCCATGATATAACTACGAGGTCCAAATTTAAAGTGCTGCTATGTCATTAAAAATGATGCAAAGTAATTTTTGTGTACGTTTCTAATATCAAATAAAGAAAGTTTTAAAAAATGTGATTAGAAATTTCAGTGGGTATCCGATTTTCTTGTAATATTCGTTTTCTTTGATCTAGTTATGTATCCGGTGTAGACATTTTAGGTTTTTAGATATTGTGGAACTATTTATAAATCTCTTTCTCAAACTTAGAAACTGAGGCGCTGTCAAGTGCTAGCGATGGTAGGGTAATTATATATTTGAGTAAACCTATACGAGAAAAATTTCTGCTATATCGCAATGGAAAAATCTCTTATTAACAAGTTTGATTCAATTATTACTTGTTAGCCTCCCCTCCCTATTATCTACCTAAAAACGAAACCCAAAATTTATATTACTATGTCAAGGGATTTCCGCAAGAGCAGATTAAGATTCTTCGAGTGTATTATATAGTTTAAATCTAAACTAAGGTATTAATTTTGTTCCTTTATTTTTCAGTAATCCTAATGTAGTAACGTTATTTTGTACATGAGGCGACTAAAGTTGAACTTATTCCGATTACTTTGCCATAGAACGTGTTTTAGCTTTCAATATGAAAAAACTAGTTTAAAGAATGCATTGTTCGTTTTGATACTAGGCAGACAATAGCCAATTCTTCCCCCAGAAAGATGCTAGGATGAAGCTAGTGATTGAATGTAAAACTCATATATGAATAAGTAAAGAAAACATCTTATTATATAGCAATACCTAATACCCTATCAAATGGAATTAAAAAATAAATTTACTTCATAAACTGGACAAAGGTTTACCGCGAACATTAACAAATATTGTCTTTGCCCAAACAGAACAAACGCTATGGATTGTGGCTGCTAATAGGTAAGGAACTTCTAGTAAAAAACAGAATTTATCAGGTCGTCTAGAAAGTATTAGCGTTTTTATCGCAATGCAATATATATGACAATCCAAACAACTAAATCAAGTCGTAGTAATATATAACAATAAATTTTTCGGGAATACATGAATACATGAACTTTCTGTGTTGTCCAACTCTCAATTTTGGTTTTGTGCAGAGATAGTGCACAAAACATGACGAATCCTTTGGCAAATTATCGTTTACTGATCGTAAAGTGCAGCGTTCTATACAGAGGTTTCGAAGATATCTTAAAATATTCAATATCGATGGAAAAATCGATCCTCTGAAGGTGATACACTATGGAATACAGTCGAGGCAAACCCTCGTGCATCACTACATAAGCTTTCTGGAACAATGGGGGCAAACAAATCTCAAAAGCCCACATACATAAAAAAATGGATGATTGACAGTATGTTGGACTGCATCTAAGAGTATGCCCTATAACCTCCTTATCCAAGGAGTAACAATCATACCAGTAAAATATTTTGAGGAATAAGAGATAATGCATAAAAGTTGCACGGAAGAAAAACATGCTTTAATCAATCGCAAAGGTCCTATTCTCCTTCATGACAATGTTCGTCTCGATGTGACAAAGGTTCCCATTGAGAAATTCAACGACTTAGAAAGTGAATTCCTGCCTCAGATATTTAGAGCTCTTTCTAATGAATAAACGGTTTCAAACTGAGGCAGATGCAGAAAAATATTTTAAGACCTTTCTTGACTAAAGTCGCAAAATCTTCTACGGTAAAGTCAAACGCGCATTCAATCACATAGATGGATTAAACAGAAACTTATTATTTACCTGTTTGTTTATTTTAAATCTTTCACCTTAAAAAATATTAGTATTTACTGGACTAACGAATAAATCCTATGCGCCCTTTGTATGCAGATAAAAAGGAGTGCCAACAATTATTCTTTAAATAACTCAAGGAGAAAATTATGTAATTTAAAAAAAATATATTTCTTGAGAAAATACTAAGGCAAACTATCATTTACTCATACGTAATTTATTTTATAAAACCTTGCGATTAAGAACTAAGGCTCGACAAAGAACCGTAAAGAATGGGTTAGGTTAGGTTGGGGGAAAAAAGTGAAAGAAAATGGGCTGTAAATTATATATGAAGTGTATGTCATAATTAATTTTCTTAATTATATTTGTTAAACTAATATTCATCAATTCAACGATCATTGGCTTCAATGAATAAAAATTTTAATTGTTAAAAGGAGGTTCCATAATAGCAGAGATTATAAGCTTTATAAATGCGTCTCAAAAAAGCGATAGAAAGTAGGAGAGGAATTGAGAGTGTAGAAGGGATACAAATAGAAATAAAAAAAAGAGAGTGATATTTGAAAAGACAATGATAAAGTGAGCGAAAAAGAGATAGTGAGAAGGAGGAAGTGAGAGAAAAAGGACTACGAAGAGTGAGAAGGCTGTTGAGAATAAAACGAGGACGATATAGCTAAAAATGAGACAAAGATGTAATGAAGAAGTAAGTACAAATTGGGAAGAAGGGAAGAGAAAGAGAGGAGGAAGAATACCAAACAAAGAGAAATTAATTAAGAAGGAACAGCTAGATCGCGATGGAATGATGAATTTATTGTTTCAACAGAAAGGGCCCGATATGAAGCTAAGCTGGGAGAAGGAATTCATCGAAGTTTCCCCGAGGGAATGAAGGCGGCGAGGCAGAAGGCTCTTGATCCCTCCATTTCAGGTAATTTATGGCCTCCGAGACGCTGATAAGATCGAGGCCGTTTTAGGCCAATCTCCGAGCTATTTGATTAGAATGAGATCATTTTGCGTCGATTTGAGAGCCATTTGAAAAGAATAGATCCAATTTCGGCCAATCACCAACCCAATAAATGCTGGAATACGGTGCAATAAAAGGCCCCTCTTCAGTCAAGTGAAAATCGGACGAGAAGAGAGAAGTCTTCGGTTTGTGACATACTGCAATTCAAGGCAGCCATTAGATGGTGCCGCCGAGCTTCGCACTAATATTTAAGGACTCACTCTAATTGGAGAGTACCATAAAAGTGGGCTACGGCCAAGGATCCGAAGAGAAGCACAGCCCCCTCTTTCGGCTAAGTTAAGCTACCTCGGTTTAGTCAGTCGCAGGATGGGTCATAATTCGGGCACACTTCAAGGTTCCTGAAACACCTTGAAACTCCCCGGAGTTTAGAGCCCACATTTAAATCGTATTGCCTCACCAAAAATTAATGGTCCCTACAACACCGTTATTTTTTCAATTTATTTATTTAAAAAAAAGAAACCAACCGGAGCATTTTCGTATAAAAAAGCAAGGAAAACAAAGGTAAAGTAAAAGGAAAGAAAAAATGTTGAAAGCTCAAATCTCAAATAAGCAAAGGAGGCGAATACTTTGCGCATTATAAAAGCCACGCAACTCTCTTGTAACCTGTTACTTCTTCTAAAGAAGATGGTTCTCCTTGCAGTATAATTTTAGGGGGAAATTTAAATATTGTTTTCTTTGTTAATCTAATATTAGAGAGAAAATTGCCCTATGAGATATTTTGCGAGAACCTCATAACTTTGTCATGGGCGAAATAAATTTCTTTTTCTTAGTAATTTTAATTTGCTATTTTGCAAGATGGTGCAGATGGCAAAAGATATATGCTATCCTAAAAAATGGTCCCAATTAATGACCACTCAAGCAATTGCTGATAAGAATACATCTGCTATCATGTATTCAGGCCTTCTATAACCAATCCAACCGGCGCCACACTGTTTTGCCATCTCATTAACCACTTCACCGAAGAAAGAGCAGTCGTCTTCTGAAGAGAGCAGTAAGTCAGAGGAAGAGTAAAAGTTGTAGATTCAGATTAGAATTACAGAGCTGAAGCTAAGGAGGCACACCATTAAATTTCCAATAAATATCATCTCAACTAATTGATTAATGAACTTGATATCACACGGTTTAATGGCGGGCATTTGACCTCTAGTCTCAAACAGTAGAACCTAGTGAAAGTATGTATATCAAATCCGACAAAGCGTCACTTAGTTTTTTTCTAGCGTCTTCACTCGGAACACTCGGTCTCTGTTTCTACCACAACGTTCAACAGTATGTTAGAGTCAATCGGACTTGCTTTTCACCTTAAAGACCGGCGCCTCTTCCTTGATAGCTCATTTGCTAATCTGTAAATTTTGTTGTTAAATAATGAGTAAAAGTATCCGTCTCTTCCGCAAAATCCCTGGGTGCACCTCAAAGAAGAATTAAACAAAATATACTAATCCAAAATATACAGAAAAAAATATAATATTAAAAAAATAAAAAAAACAGAAAAAAGGCAGGAGCACGCGACCAACATCAAAGAGAGTCAAATGAAATGGAGGAGGCAAGTCTCTTCCATAAATGTGAAGTCCACATGTCTGTGTGAACGATCAAGTCCCGAGTACAAGGGCCAAGCGATATTTCTCCGCTCATCCTGTTAATGGGACAGGTAATGTGCCCGAAGATCACCCAAATTGAAACATACAACAAGAATGTGCTGAAGATTCCGGACGACAATTCAGTCTTCGCAGAAAGGTATAGGGGAATGCTCTATACATTTAACAGGATTCCCTTGTATTTTTACTTTTGCGCACCAGGGGCATCGTAGATCACTACACCAGGCACTACTTGAAACAACTAACCGAGTTCTATGTAGGTATGAGTAATGTCAATTGTGAGCCACTGGTAAACACAAGGAAGATGTTGTTCCCACAACCGCATAAAATTAGGTTCCTTTAATGTTGAACCTTAAAATGCTTTCAATACTTCTTCCAAAAGATGTCTCAGAGAAAGTCCAAAAAGGCGTTAACTTGTGGGGGCACAGAGAAGGGATTATTTGAAGAACACGAAACTATAATAAAACCTCATTAGAAAGAATAAAGTGGCTCTTTTAAGCATTTTGGCACTGATTCTGGGCATCGTAGACAATCACAAGGCACAAAGCTTTGTACAAGTTGCTGAGAATCTGGTAAAAGCCCTCGGCTAACTGCGATACAGGGTGTCCCTGAAAATCCATATCTTTGACAATAGTTTTGATAAATTCCTGTAAAAAATGAAAGATTACTCAGAAGAGCAAGGCGAATGCTTCCACACATATATGCTGGATTTTACTTCCACCACAATAACAAGAAGTGTTCAAGCAAAACATGATCCGATACTAATTTTTTTGCTAATAGTGAGTCATTTACACTACAATAGCCAATCCCTTAAAACTATTCACATCTAAAATTTACCTTCCCTTTGTATAACAAGGGAAGTTGTTTTTCTGGCATAATAATTAATAAATTCGCTCTTTTTCTCATTTGCGTTTGCTTTCAGGATGGAAAAGTAGTCACTAAAATGAATAAGATCCATTTTTTATTATTTTTGGCATAAGAAAAATTCACTGATAACTCTCTTAGTTTGAAACAGTATTACCTCGAAAAACAATCGTGCAATACGCCACTTAGCCGTAGATAACATCAAATATTAGGTACTAACTTGATACAAAAGAAGGAGATGGTATGGAAAAAGATAACAAGGAGCAACGATTAATGAATAAAGTGCATTGGAAGGAGGCTGACTTCAAGAATATTAATGTTTGAATCATGAATTAAGTATTGATAATAAAAAGCTCACTACATTTTAGACTGTGGCACAGACATTTGAGCACTCGCAAAGAAAGGTTTATTTTTAACTTAGAGGATTGAGTAGTTAATGTTCGATGGTTTGCTAAGGACTTTGTTCCCACATCACTTATAATTGATTGTACTCTGCTCCCCAAAATTAATTTTTCTGATTTTTCTGCAATTACTTTGAAGTCTTCTTTTAATAAAATAAACAGAGGGTATTGCAATTGTGGATTTATACTTCAATTATGAAATATTAGTGGATATTAAGATTAAAGTGCTGAATTAAACGAATATGAGCAGATGTCAGCTTTTGTTTATGTTGTATCTCTAACATAAAAGGCTGGACACATCTTAACAGATTTATAAAAGATATCCTTTAATTAGGTGAGTAGTAACAAAATGGGATTAAGAAAGACACAAAATCAAGCAGAAATCAGAGTTATAATATAGTTAAAAGGTCACCGAAATATATGGTAGAATGCACATTATAGATGTTTATATTAATAAACCACACTGCAATTACACTCAGGTAGAAGCATTTGACGTATCTGTTTAGAACCCAGGAGCTGCCAAGTGTAGGCCATGAATGGTCTTTTGCAGTCTCCTTCTTTTCTTATGTTCTTATATATACTGGTGGTGGTCTGGGTTGGTGCAAAAATAACTGCTTGACTTGGCAAGGCGCGGAAAATTAGATTGGCTTCGATACTCTTCACAGAAATTAGTAAGGTTGAAAACGACAATGTTAGGCGGAAACAAGATAAGGAAATACAATACTTGAGTAATATTGTAACATAAAAGCCGAGTACGCTATTTTTGTTACATTAATGCCGACTCTGCTATTTTGGTGATTTAAACGAACCTTTTGAAGTAAAGTTATTGATTCTTTTGACGTCATAAGGAGGGCGAGCACCCAAACTATTTCCTTTCATGCGTATTTCAGGGTGTCGGTCATTTTTTATGGCCTCACTGGAGAGAAGTCGTAATTGGTTTGCCCCAACTCATCTCTACCCGCCCCCATCCTACCGTTTCCGCTATTTTGTGCCACTAATGCTAAGTCGTGAATTGGTTCCATCAGCCATTTTTGGGGATGTAAATCGACGAATAGTTTGACCTTATAAGGGATCCACATACATTGCAATTTGCAGATTAATGACGGTTGGCAAGTTGCACTACGTCAGTCTAAGTCAATTGAAGGCCAACACCACCTTGCTGGCTTCACAGAGTTTGTTAAGGAGAAATACGTGTTGAAAAGTAGCCACTGTAACACAGAGTGGAGTGCCTGCAAACGATTGTAAGAGTTACTGGCACAGCGAGATGACGATGGGAGATCAAGAACAAAGTCGTTCCTCATAGTTAGATTTTTATTTTCATCCCTGGCTATGAAGCTGCTTATTTGACACATTTTGCCGTTTAGCCCAATTTCACCAATTGTAGACGACAAAAGCAGGTAGAAGGATCATAAGGTTTTCAATTTGGTTGATTGGCTAGCGCCTGATAAAGGTAGTGATATTCCAAGCGATCCGAATCATGTTTACGTGGAAGACAGAAACCCAGATACACATGGGTCAATTTTTACTCTATTCCCTACAAGTTTTTTTCTTTTCCACTATCTTAAAAAGAAATTCTAATTTTCCATTTTTGCTTTCAAAGTATCGCCTGTTTCTTTCAAACCTCAAACTTTCCTACTTATTTCAAAATGATAAAATAGGTTTTACCATCACCTTTTTGATAAACCAACTAAAGTTCCCTCTAACACTGATAACTTAGCTAATATATATATATATATATATATATATATATATATATATATATATAAGAAAGTCAAATTAGACGTGATTGTGCAAATGAGACAAGAAAGAGGATTATTTAGAGGTTAGAGAAAGAGACAATGGAAGACACAAAGATCAATTTTCTTTTCCTCTGCCTTTAAAAATGTAAGTTTTTATCCAGTGTTTTGTATCTTCCTTCTTTTTTAATAAATGTTTTTTCCTTGTTTGGTCCTGTTAAAGGAGGAAAGCACATTTGAATTATTCTATTTCAAGTGTACTCTTTCCGATAACGTTATATACAAGCCTATCTTACAAACTTGTCTCCCTTAGAACGATATTAAATGAAAAGATAACAAAATAAAACCCTATTCAGGCTTTGCTTTTTTTATAAGCAAACCGAACAATTTCGAGAGTTAAATCCCTTTATATTCCTTTCCGTCTGCCCCAAGGTCGTTTCATTGTGTTCCGATCATTTGATAAAGAGTAAAGCTTTTTGCCTCGGATCGAACGTGGGTTTCGTATAAAATAGAAGAATAAGTTTCATATCAAAATGAGAGGATAGGGATGGAAGAAAAGAAATGGGCAAAAAAATATAATGTGAATTAATTGTAGGAGAAAATTAAAACCCAACTGGAAAGGTTAGAAGAAGGCGATGGACAACGAGGATTGGGGAGATACGGTTTGAGCATTGTATATGGAATTCTTGGAACCAAAAAACCACAGAGCTCCTTTCATTTTACCTTACAAATATAGTGACAATTTTGCTATGGAAAAATAATAATGAGGAACCAAATTTAAGCAACGTCGTATGTTAAGTTAGGTCTTCCTACTCGAGTGAAATACGCATGAAGATCAGAAAGACCATTGCCGGCAAGCCCACGAAAACCAGAGGAGGAGCTCATATGAGGCTGTAGGTGCACAAAGAGCAGCATTTCCGCGTTTTTCCGCCAACTGTGATAGGAAGCTCTTCAAGGCCAGAAGGAGAAGAACCCTTTCTCCGTCAGGGAAGTTTGGAAGGAAACTTCTTTCGGTAGGTTTCTTAATGGAAGAGTGATGTTATGTGCCCGTAAAGAGGAGGAAAGAAAGGAAACGGTGTTGCTATTGTTAATGTTGTGTAGTGCCGTACATCTCAGTAGCTGACTGTGCGCATGCTCCTGCGAGCGCCGATATTTTTTTGTCTGGTTTCGCTGGTAGGAATCAAACCCGATACCCGAGTGTGGATACCCAATGCCATGGTTTCTACTATCCCGCTACAGCGAAGCCTCCTCGTCAGAGTACACGAATTCGGGAGGATCTTCTCAGGGAGATGATCCTTCCGATCCGATTCCGAAAAGACTCCTTCTTGTGAAGCTTGACTCCTCTACTGATTAGGTGGTTCACCCCAAGGAACTTTCTTATACAAGCCTCGTATGTTTTTCACTTCTTCGCTCGAATAATAATTGGATTCTTCATTATAATTAGTTGTCTCTTATCTATTCATCATCACTAACTCTATAATTTAAGAAGGGGATTTTTTGATTATTTGAATAATAATTTTATCTTAGTTTGGTCATAACTTGTTTTTTGATCAAAGTTATTTCTAATAATTCTTTTATAATATCAAAAAATAAAATGGTGAAGTTCAGAAATAAATATAAGTATCGGAATTTTGTGGATTTTTCAAAACTCAGAGAATTACAAATGGTGAAGTTGAGAAAATTTATTTTTATATATGATCTTCTATAACGATATTTTACCAACGTGATATTTAGAAAGGCCGGAAATTTAGTTTATAGTTTCTTTTTAAAATTACTATAATTGACGAAGTTCAGAAAATTTATAAAAATTTAACCATGACTATTTTTTTTAGATTTTAAATTTTAATCTTAGTAGCGAAGCGCAAGTTTCCCGCCATAGGGAGGAGTGGCGAAGCCCTTGCTTGTTCTCCTTATAAAGTCATCTAAATAATAATTATGATTTGCGTCAGTGAGGTGGAAGAGAAAGATGTCCCGATTTCAGAAGCGCTTTAAAATTGAATTCTTTTCGCCTCGGCTGACTTGAGTTCAAGTTAGTAAAGTTTTTCATTACTTGTTGGAATGTTTCGGTTTTACACAATATTTTTTAAGTAAAGTAAAGCACATCCAAAAAGGATTAGTAAAGATGAAAACTCGTCAAATTGAAAGAAATAAGAAAAGCGCTCTAAAAATATAAGTTATTTGGTAGGTTGATTACTTTTTACCCAACCTGCCACAACCTAACTAAATCTATTAAAGTTAATCACTCATAACAAACCCTAGTATAGATGAGCACTCCCATTACTTCCTAGGTGAAGATAAATACTCCTTCCCCTTTTAAAGGTTATTTTCTTCTCTTAGTTAATTTTTTTGCCCTCTTTCTGCATAATTTATTTTTTTTAGAAGAGAATTAGTAGGCAAGGGGCTCTACGAGGGCGATGGGTGTTCAAGATGTCACTGATGTTATTTGTGGTAGTCTAAAGTTTTGTGAAAATCTACCATTTATGGAAAATAACATAATTCCACTCAAATAAAAAAAGCCATCTAACTTTGTCGAGGGTTAGTGAGTGGGTAATCCCAGTCCCACTTACCTGCCATATATTATAATCCTGCACCAAGGTAAAGTGGGGGTGAAGTGCAGCCGAGACACTTACCGTAGCCACTTCCGGTGAATAAGAATAACCTCGGTGTTTCCCTTTTGGTCAAAATTAAGGTAATGATCTCCTGAGTGTGTTCTCACCCAGTAGAAGCCAGTCATGCGCGGACTTATGTAATATTAAGAATTAATCCGAGTGGATTGCTTTTCAATTGCCAAAGGATCGTTCAAAGTAGTTAAAACACACATATACAAAAATAATCTTTAATATACATGAATTATAAATATGAAACTGAGTATATAGGTATAAATAGGATTAGTCTTTGTACTCAATAGGTAAGACTATATAATGTCATGTGGATTACACTTGAAATCTACGAACTAGGATGGTTGCGTCTTAATTGTACTCGACAGAATGAATTGCATAATATTAAGGAATTAGGCACTGAATTAATCACTTGAAATAATCGAGATTATGAGCTGGGGATGGAAATTCTAGTTAACGATTACACTCGTGAAGTTAGTGGAGGAGATAATTCACTTTAACGATACCTTGGAATTCGTATTATTTGGAGAATGACGGTGAATGTCTTCTTCTGATGATGATGTTCGCACTTAGCCTGGTTATCCGAGGTTACCAAATGTGGGGGTAATCCTAGACAGGTGTCCTGATGTAATGATCCTAGGCCGGATCGCGAAGGCAAGTCAAACGGTGACTCAAATCGGAATTCTTCTCCTCGAAGTGTCCGTTCCGATTATTGGCATCTGGTGTGAGTAGCCAAAATGATTACCTAGCTGCGCCTAGGGTAATTCGCAGAGGGAGGTCCTGTTTAACCTCTGAATCTGAAGGGGAAGGGGGTCTGCGAGAATTTTGGAACCTACAAGTAACGTGACGGCATAACTAATTCCCCGATGTTTTTTCCTTGCAACGACGGGCGAACGGTTTCCTTTGTGAGACTAGCTCCACACACAATGTAGGTCCAATATCTTCTGGCTAATCCAGGGAGAATTTTCCCTTTTATTTTCCTCAAGAGGTAAAGTCGAGAAAGAGCACTAGATTCTCATAAAATCTGTATCGTCGCGCGAAAGACCTTTTGTCTCCTGCCAGGAAAGGTGAAATATTTATGCTCCGCCACCATCCGAGCTTTCCTTGTCTCCAACTGCGAGTTTATGACAGTGCAAAAAGGGGCGAAGGAGATTCGATACGAAAAGGCGAATTTAGAATAAATGGGGAGGGGGATACGCAGCTGTGTCGGTGTATTTATGTATGCACTAGTGCATAGATGTACTTAGACATCTAAAAGCTTCTATACTACTCTTAAGTACCCATTTAGTTACGTGAGGTAGTATATGAAATTAAAGTAGTGATTTTTATTGATATTTACCTCCTGGTGCCATCAATGCTATGCAACACCCCAGTGCCACACACCAACATGACACTTCATTATGTTGCTAAAATTGTGTACAAACCCTCTCGTGATCTATTAGGGACAAATCAGGATTGTTTCGTACTGCACTCGAAGGTCAATCCATCAGATTGTTTAATGGAATCCTTAGTGTCCAACATTCATATTTATGCCTCTTGTCGATATTTTTTAGTCCGTCATAAGTTTTCACCTCGTTAGAAATTAATGTTTTACGTTTTTTATTTCCAAGTTCAGTAAAATCAACATAGTTTTTATCTCGCAGATTTCCATTTCTTCGATTTATCCTTTGGACAAATCAAAGAAATGGTTCTAGGACTAACTTTAGCCCATTTCGCTGCGATAGCATTTATAACATTTTATTTGCCATTATTTATATGCAGAGATAAAAATTAAAGTTTACATGCTTAAATTCTAGTTAATTTATTGTTTATAATAATATTTACAAGACAGAATACAATCTAAAATATCTTTACTGTAAAAATCTCGATTTATTTTAACTATAATCATCAAGTAATGAAATTATCTGTTTATATTTTAATATCGATGATATTCAAAGATTTATTTATCAGGAACCCAAATCGGATAACTAGAATGAGAAAATATAAACGAACTTGAATTTTTGCAAATTATTTTAATAAAAACAACTCTTTTTAAATTTATAGTGAAAGTCTTTTAGAAATGTAAAAACAAATTATCCAATGATTTACAGCCTATCCGGGACATAACTCATTAATGAATTTCCCCAAAGGTTTCCAACTTTACAGCCAGTGGCAGTCAGCGTAAATTAGTTTGACACAAATATGATTCCATTTTACTTTAAACCACACTCAATTCAGCTCAACTTCTTGTCTAATTGGAGTCTCTATTTCCCTGTCTTTATTGGATGGCCCATTGATCATCAAATTTTGTCTGAAATCTCCTCTTCATCAATTTATAACCTTTATTTCTGGTTCTTTCGCACACGTCCAACTCGAAGAAGGAATCCATTTTCACGTTATCAAAACGATGCAATATCTTAAAGACTTGGATAAGTTCTCCCATTAATCTTCTTGCCTGAAGTGACCTAAGATTTAAAGCTTTGGAATAATCTTCTTGCATTAAATTTATCGCTTCACTCATCTAGCGACATTTTCTCTGGTGTAGAAAGTAGTGATAAATAAAGAATAGTTCTTCAATGGGAGAGATTCAGAGTCAATCGTTATATGACCATTTGGATCAATTTTTACCAGACACTAAAGTTGACTACTCTTTTTTTGGTGAAAACATAGACCATGAATTTTTTAGATCATGACATGTAAAATAACGCGAGGAAACTCATGGGAATAAAAGTAAAGTAGATTCCGAGCGCATTCATCTTTGTGAAAAAATAAGTCTCCAAAGCATAATCATATTGACAATGTAAGGAGTCTTATATACCATTACCAATCATAAATACTTGATTTTAAATTCAACCAATGATAGGATCTAGAAAAAATAGGCAAGGACTTATATAGATGTGATCATCAAAATTAGTACTGAAATTTCTAAAAATATTTATGAGCAGTATAGCAGCATATTTCGTGGGAACTAACACTTTCTCTTACATTGGTACGTTGGCGTAAAAAGAATTGCTCTGTGGGGTAGTGTTTCGGATATAAACTTAAATTATTTGAGAGAAACACAAATCTTTTCAGCTAATTTAAGACGAAAATAGCGCCGTCATTTCCAAGGTTTTAGAGCCTTTTAATCAAAAGGAGTTATAGAAGCAATGTTTTTCAGCTCATCAAATTACATAGGAATCCCTATTTATTTATGCAATTCTTAAGAAATCTGTTTTTCGAAATTTTGTTAGTTTTTCGAGGTCCGGAGAGTTCTTTCCCTTGTCTTTTCAATAAGTCTCCCTCCCTATTACGTCCGGCAGCACGCCGCCGACGCATAAGCAATATGGCAAAGAACCACCTACGCATGCGTAGCTTGGCAGCAACACACCTACGCATGCCTGACCTGTCAAGACATCATTTTTTGACCAATCGTAAGTCAGATAGTTTTAGATGCAATATGTTTTTGCCCGAGCGCATTTATTCAAAATTACGTGTGAACGAGGATGCGATCTTAATTTCTAGCATTTATTTACCAAAGTTCGGTGTAATAGCGAGTTTACTGTTGCATTTTTAGTTAATTGCGGTCTTCTTAAAAACAAATATCACTGTCCTAAGTGTAACGCTATTCTAAAATTGAATAATTTAGGTAAATTTCGGTGCGACAAGCGCGTTTACTGTGGCAAGAATTTTACACGGTGTCAAGTTTAAACTTCAGGGTCGCGCTTCATTCCGTTTGCCGAAAGTTTCCTTGACTAAAGGATCAATTTCACCATTTTTGGAAGGCGGTTAGCACATTGTACTCGTCGGCAGAAACATTATAAGGTAAGGAAACGAAACGCTTTTGTTTAATAATCAATTATGCTTTCGAATCTGCGGTAGGCTTTCAAATTAGGAATATTATGAGTTAATTATTTAGATTGTGGGGGTGTGGGGGGAGCACCTTCCACAATTAAGTGTGGAGTATGAGGCCCCCATTTTGAACGTACCTAAAAATATTAATTTTGGGCGCAAATAGGATACAGTAGTGTGCGCCATCGTCATCTTAAATTTCCCTTTTACTGAGAGTCCTACATACACACTTATGTCAATCAGTGCACTTAATGGAATTCACTAGGTTTAGGTATAAGGATTTTTATAAAATAAACATGCAAACCTGGTATATTGTATTCCATGAAAAAATTTTAAAATAGGACTTAGTCCTTTATTTTCCCACTCCGTTATCAGCCTTTAAAAGAAGTTCCGAAAGAAAATTGTCTTTATCTATGTGATAGAACGGGTTGAGGCCGCGTTAATTTCAACCACTATCACATGTTATTTAAAACCACGATGCTCTTCACGTCCATCTTCGCTTTGAAGCTGGGCACCTTATCGCAGCCACCTGAGTCAATGTTTAAACAAGGAGGTTTATCATCCCCGCCCCTGTTTGCCCCATCCGCCGATCACACCAGATTGAGTTAGGCTTATGGGCAGATAAGGCTTGTTCTCAGGCTCGGCTGTGCATTCCCTCGAAGCTCCCACTCCATTGTCCCCCACGCCAAGGAGATGTCTCGACTATTTAGATGGAAAATTTACCACTAAGATCAGATTGGAGATCCAGATTTTCGTCGCGAAACATCACTACGACCCTCTCTCACCTTGTGCGCCAAGGGACCTCGACCTCGAGATTTACCATTACTTGTCCAAAAGAAGGACAATATCCCTTGAGTGCCAAGGTTCGAACCTTCGACGCCGAGTCCACAAGGCTTCCCCCTTGTTGTTCAGAAAGAGAACAACATTAGAACAGCCATTGTTCTTTTGAGGCCGTTGACAAGAAACGGTTCTCACCCCTCCTGTCGTTCAGAAAGAGAACAACGTTAGAACAGCCATTGTTAATTCGAGCCCGTTGACAAGAAACGGTTCTCACCCCCCCACTGTTGTTCAGAAGAGAATAACGTAGAACAGCCATTGTTCGTTTGAGCCCGTTCGCCAAGAAACGGTTCTCACCCTTTCCCCTTGTTGTTCAGAAGAGAACAAAATTAGAACAGCCATTGTTCTTGAGCCCGTAGACAAGAGACGGTCCTCACCCCCCCCCCCCTGTTTTTCAGAAGAGAACAACGTAGAACAGCCATTGTTCTTCAAGCCATTCGTCGAGAAACGGTTCTCATTCCAAAGACGCCACGTCAGGATAATTTTATTTCCCCCCTCTTCAGCTGGAACTCGCCAGCGGACCGAAAATTCCTTCACGTCGCCTTCCCCTGCACAACAAGTATAAATTACGTAAGCCGAACGTTACCTTTGAGTATTTAACCCTTTTGTCAATTCTATCCTGTGCTTTAAATGGTTTAGCGAACCATCCCCTCCCTTTAACTTTATATTTGTTTTACCTTTTTAAATCTTTTAATCCTCGGATTAGCTCGAGTCCCCACGACCCTTTCCATTCTCTGTTTATGTCAATATTGTCCGTTTTGTGTGTTGTTGATAGTAATTATTAATAAAACTCTATTTTATTAATGATAGCAATATTATTATCCTTGAGCTCAGTTCCACTCCTTAAGCATATCGAAGATACATAATATCGGCCAGCCAGACATCCACGCACTCTAAAGATAATTAATAAGTTCCCTCAACGAATAGTTATATATGGTATATCGTCGAGAGTCTATTCTACGACAATCTGTTTACTACATATTCGACTGCATTGTCATTATGTCGCTATCTTTTCTCGGTGTGAAATTCTCCTTATATCCTTTTACTTATTGCTTGAAATATGAATTTTATTCATTTTGTTTTTGCTCACGATGTAACTTACGTGCTATTAGTGAGCACAAACAAAATACAAATATAAAAAAATAGCCAAGCTAACCATAACAAGACTAATTGTTTTCACGAAGAAAAAAAAGAAAACAAAAAAGGCAAATCTCATCCAATTCAAGGGCCATGGAGGAAAGCCTTCTTCACGCTGCATGGAAGCATAAGACATACTCACACT
Source organism: Ceratothoa steindachneri (assembly GCA_963969495.1). NCBI lineage: Eukaryota > Metazoa > Arthropoda > Malacostraca > Isopoda > Cymothoidae > Ceratothoa > Ceratothoa steindachneri. The sequence continues at coordinate 173,123,984 of OZ018318.1, forward strand.
AAATCGCTCAAATGGTCGTCGTTAAATCAATAAATTAAGTCTTACTTGATACCAAAATCTCTATTCTAAACCCTATTTGTTCACAGTTAGTTCTTAAATGACGTATTTTGTCTTTTTTCATCTTGCATTGGGGTTCCGAATCGATAAGACCTACTGCTATATAAGAGTAAGTCGAAATTACCCTACAAAAAGCGATTTAAGAGACAAGTTCAATTGGAACGCGTCCTTATAGAGCTTTTTAAAATAACCAGGACCCCTAAATATTCGAAACTCGTAAGTCAAAACGGCCCCATCTGACTTCATCAAGTGGAAAAACGGTTAACCGAAAACCAAGTCAAGAATTTCGTTTTAAGGTAGCTCATCTTTCACATATTCACCAGATTCCAAGTTTTTTCTGAACTAAGTTCTCAACATTAAAACATATGATTCTCATATATGCAGATAATGAAGAAATTTCTTAGATTTCACTTCAATAGATTTAGGGATTAATTTTACTCTTTGCATAATTTTCTGTCTTTTTATCTTCCTCAGCGTCTGCCAATCAGAAAGTATTCTTTTTAGTCTAACTCTTCTTGATATGGAAATATATAAAAAAAGTTAAGTTGTTGAAAAAGAATACATATCTACGTAACCATATGCGTCTAATGCACACGGCTGACTAGCTACTAGAAATTTACAAATGCGTGTGCCCTCTTTGCCAGAACCTTAAAAAAATGGTGAAAAGGCCGACTAAGGAAGAAGTAATACGATTGTCTTAACTATTTTAAACTTTATTCGGTAAACCTAAATGAAACAATATATGATTTTATATGTATAAATGTGCGTGCTTTGCTAAAAATATAATGAACAATCAATTATTTTTTAGAGCGGCACAAGAACTCTTATACGTAATAGAGCGGTAGGAAAGCTTAAATCTTCCAAACCGACGCTTTGCCTCCGCTTTCGAAACGCAAATTATTATCTATTATATGCATCTAATCAATTTGATCTTAAGGAAGTGCATCAAGGACGAAAAACATAAGCTTGGATAAGAAGAGGACCGATTCAATCTGACAGCAATAAGATTCCACTGAGTCCAGCGCTCGAGTTTGACCTGTTATTCCGGAGAGTGAGCGGGTTTTCTTCTGAGTCTCATTATATATAATGGTGAAGTTTAAGGATTTGTTTCTTAAATTTTGTGTCAACTTTCAATTCCCCACTTTTAATTGTATCGATCACCCTTTTACTTGATCTTATACAATAAAAAGAAGCTCTAAATCTTACTTGGAGTCAAAATTGTTAAGAAGAATTAGGAAATTAAAAGAAAACCAATCACCGATTTATCGCCACTAGAGGAAGAATATAAGAGAATAATCCTAAGGATTCTGTTTTTTCTTTCCCTTGTATTGAGACTGAAACAAAAATTTTGTTTAATCTAATTAATAAATTGAAAGTTTTATTCTTCTATGAATTGTAATAAAGGGCATTTTCTGCTGATCTTCACTCATGATTAAATAGACTCATCGGATAAGATTTTTATTCTATGCGGGAGAAGGCAATTCAGCAGGAAATAAAGGAAAAATCGGGAATATTAACAAAGATTAAATTCCATAATCTAAAGATTTTTCTTGAAAGATACTTTTTTAAAGTTAGTACATATATTAAAAAGATGATTTACGAAGCCATTGTAAAAGAGAATCCTAAGTTATTACCGCAAAAATATGGGAGAAGGATTGTTTTTCTTGCCCATGGTTCAATATTGCCTGAAAAACATAAATTATGTCTAAAGATTATATGTAATAAAAAAACCCTTAGTTAAATATTTTGTATTTTTATGGAATGTTCTTTATGAAGTTAAGAAAATCGTGGCAGGAAATGTAATGCGGCTATAAGAAAAATAAGTCAAATAATGTGAGGATCGACTAATTTATTGTCAAGAGAACAATTGCTAAGACTTTTTAAAGTAGAAATACAAAGTTTTTGACAAAAAATGTTTAAACAATCGTATAAGCTTAAGCTAATTATATGAAGTAATCGAAGAAATACAATGAAGGAAAATTAGATGAAAACTTTTAATTATGAACTGTTCAAATGATACTGGAGAAAGGAACTCCTCTTCTAAATAACTTTGAAGAGACTGTTTCAAATAGCTTAGGTACAAATTTTATACAATCAGAAATATTATTTTTGTTGTTAGATACATTGCTCTTAGTGTAAATACCTCTCTTTAGGATACTTGACAATTTCTGTATTGGACCGCAAAATTTGGGTTGTCACTTCACGATCGATTTTCCTACTAAACTCCTTCGACTAACTATTTATCAAAGAACATATGGTCTAACTAAGAACATTGTCCTGCAAGATTACAAGTAGTTTTCTCATCCCACATGCTATCTCTTGTATCTAGGTTAGAAACTTTGCTCCATGAACGTGTGGTACGCCTTCGAAATCATTTTAACGCCAAAAGTTACTTTCAAAAGCGACGAATGTTCTACATGACGTGTATTGCCAACTCAGAGTTACTCTTGATTTAAAATTGAGCATAAATTAGCTAAAGTTAGTTTTTATCTATAGCTGGTGCCATACCCAACCCACTTCTTTTTGGATTTGGTTAGAAACATCTTTTTGGTCTTACTCATAACAGTTAACAGATTCCTGAGGGGATTACATATTGTTTTGTTAGGAGTTATTAGCACCAACAACTTGAAAATAATTTGGTTTTAACATGAAGATTTTTAGCTGCTATTCTTTTAAGTTAGAAGTTATCACTAAAAAAATGAGCTTAAATGTCTCCTCGAACGATTTACTTTCTTTGTTGATTGGCAAAGTTAATCACGCTTCAAATATTTTGAAATTTGACGAGAATATTCTACTCTACATGATTCTTTTACGATTGAATTCATATTTCATTAAAAAGCTCCTTTTTCCTAGCCATTTAATATTGAAGAGAGCAGTTCTGACAATTCTTAGAACTAAGATCTCTAGTTAGAGAATGTCATATCATCTTCATAATCTTTTCAGTGGATACATTAATCATTTTCGCTAACATTTTCTCACCTCGTTCTTATGAAATATAAGCGAACTGCTTATTTCGAAATAATACTTGTGAAAAATAATAAATGCACATCAATATTGTATGTAAGCTACGAGTACTAATCAACTGGCTTAGATATAAAATATTTGAGCCACGGCAGTCGTTAGGACATAAAAAAGAACCTTTTTCAAATTTGACATACATACTCGTATGTATCTTTCAATTATTTTCTCTCCGACAGTTTTCTCATTGTGGAGCTTTTAGATGGTGGAAGGTGCATATGAACGGTAATTAAATGCGGAATCCGAAAGGAAATTACAAAGATTTATACATTAAATTATACAAAGATCAATATATGTTCAATCTATGTTCTCTATAATTTATGCTTTTGTATTTTACAACATAAAATTGCAAAACCTATTAGAGATTAATTGCTAAACTATTTCAAGAAATAATCTCAGATTATTCTCCTGAGAGCAAGTGTTTGTCCTACTTGTGAGGAGCGAGGGAATTTTGCTGATGAGATTTATAAAAATTGATCCATTTGAATATTTATTAGTGTTTTGTGCTTTTTGAACAATATATGTTTTTTTTAAAAGAGAGTTTGACAAAATTACACAAGTTAGTCTGTTGTTTTAAACTTAAAATACTTCCTATTCAATTAACAATGGTCTGAATTTTTTAGAAAACAATAAACCAACTAAATTTTTATTCATGCTCCACTAAGCCATTTAACCACTTAAAATGTTTTAAGCTAAAAATTGGGAATAGATTATATGCTAGATCAAGTCCTAGTGGTCATCTTTATGCTTAGATGAATTGTCTAGGGAAGGCCATATGCTATGAGTCAGCGACAAGGCAAGAAACAAGAGAGCCCTTCACTTACTCTTCTCTCATTCTAACGCGTCTATTACAAGACAAAATTAGGCTGTGGTATTTCAAAATTAATGAACAGATGGATTAATGGTGCCACTTCATTTGTTCCTGCGAAGCTAAAATGAACACATCGGTGTTATAAACAAAAGTAGGGAAGCATTTAAAACTTCGCACTTCTTTTTCGACTCATACATCCTTAATTTACTGATATTTAATCGAAAATAATTAACGTCTCTTATATACTCCCATTGGAAAATAATTTTGGTTATTTAAACGTTTTCTACATCCTTTTGTTTATCTGGATTTATGCATATCTAGAAATCCAAATAGAACTAAAAGAGGTATGGTAAACAGCCTAAGATCCTTGCGTTAAATTGAAACTTCTCTTCTATGTAATTAAAATTTATGTCTCCTATCTTTCACCATATCTTGTATAGTTAATTAACTCCATAGTGGAATAAAAAGGATAAATAAAATTTATTTAAAAAAAGGAAATGCGATTTAACGACCCGTAACTTTTGATATTATATTAATTTCCTTTATTTCCGAAGGTATCTAGAGGTAATTTATGAATCAGAAACGACTCTTATATAAAGGCTTGTTAATAACCATCATAAAATCTAATGGCCACATAGAATTCTCCGTCCAAATTTATAGAGTGATCATAAATAAAACTTCCGTTAAAAACTTGGTTTTTCCTTTGTGATATATCCGAAAATTTTCACCTCCCTACCTCGGATTTATAATCATACCTTAATTTATTTATGCTTATTGTGTGTATAGTTTTTATATACATTTTATAAAAACTATCACTATCATTCTATTAGGGGTTGACAAAGCTCGTTACTCTTTTCCTTGTTATTTATTTCCTTTATATACTCCGTCGTTGCGTTACAATTTTTATTATTTCTTAAATAAAAATATTTGCTTAAACGTCCCCGCCTCAGTGCCATTAAATTTCTCATTGTAAGAAAGATGAATTGTTAAGATGCGAAAAACAATTGGAGAATCTCCACCGGATACTGTTTGGAAAGCCATATCACATTGAGAATGTTGAAGTTAGCTGAAGGAAAATATTTGCTCTAGACCAAAATAGTACTAAACTCCTAATTTACGACACATTCTTTTGCGTCTATTGCGGCTGGGATAAGCGCATTTCCACATATGTTTGCCCCGGCACAGCCGTTTGTTCTTTTCCATTAACCTTTCCTTTTCTCTAGTACATCTGATGCACTAGGAATATTCTTGAATTGCATCCTGTAGAATATCATCAATTTTTAAAGTCACAGCCTAGTACGATTTTCGTACGCGCGCAAATATCGCTCCGTTATCACGTCGCATTCAAATACTGAGCAAATGTGATATCTTCTTCTCTCACTCAAATACCGGTGCCTTAATTGGGCCTTGTGTTAACTGCTAAATCAGATAAAATTTAGTCTAAATTTCAGATATATATTATTATAGTTCCTCGAAAATTCCCTAAGCAGGAAACATAAGATGTCAACTTAGAAAGAATACTTTAAAAATTATTTATTGTTTCATTAAGCAATTGATATGATGGAGCAAAATAATTTAAGTATTAAATAAAAATAAGTAAAAATAATAAGAAATCAATGGAACAAAAAAAAAAGTAAATTATATTCAAAACATCACATGTTAAAAGGAGAAACAAACGAGCCATTCCAACATTAAAGAAAAAGATAAATTCTAGATCAAGATGATGCATTTTTACTATTAGTCCTTAAAATAAGATAAATTTAAAGCCAGTAAAACAAAATGAGATACAATATACATGCAGGCTAATTTTAGAAGATCAAAATGTTATAGTTAGAAGATGAAAATAAAAACTCATTTACTTGAACCAAGGAAAAGAACCGAATGATTCCAGAAGTAAATATTTGAATATATGTAAGCTTGGCTAATGTTTCACCTAATGAATAACCAAACAATCATTCCACTTTACTACATAGAAATTCCACCATTAAGTTTGAAAATCATCGTGCTTATGACATATGCACTGACTGAAGTATTTTAACAAAGAGGTGTCTAATCTTAGATAATTTTTCAAATTTAACTTCTCGCCAGCCACATTGCTTGAAAAATTATTAATTCATTTTGTAACTCAGATATATGCTATTTCAGTTGTAAAATTTGATGATTAAATACATGAAATGTAAAATAAGATAACATAAATAGGATGATTTAATAATAATTTGATTTCTGACTTCATGCAACTATTATAAAAGGTTTATTGACATACAAACTTTTATTTGTAAAGTAAGCATTCTGGAAAACAAGCACCCCAAAGTGGTCTCTCATCATGTTTTAGTGTATATCCCTTGGTATGTATGTTCAAAGTTGAGTTAACTTTATGAAAGCGCTCCCCCTTTCTCCTTTGAGTATGTTCCCATATTCTTCTTGAGCTTTTTAAGATGGGTGTAAGGGATGTGCACCTTCTGGAATTCCCTTCAGGCCATTTGGCTATAGCTTTTGACAAATTCCATAATCAGTTCCATATAATTGTCAGCATTGCGGTTGCCCAAAAGCCGTGAAAGACTGAAAAAACTCTTCGAGGGTTTATTTTTCTTTTTAGAGAGCTTTTAGGGAATTCTGAACACTATAATTTTCCCTCTTTGTGGTCTAATAAAGACCATGAACTTCAACTAAGAGAGTTTGAGAATGAAATTTAGAAGTTACTTTAACGCGTCAGAGTCTTTGTTAATAGCCCTAACAAAATACTTCATGAGACCTAGTTTTAAGTGCAATGGATGAATAACATCTTTTGAAAGACTATCACTTGTTCATACTTGATATTATCCCCTCTAACAGAGAACTCAGGCTTTTATGGCAAGTGATTCTTGAGGTAATGTGCTGTGTTATCCCTACTGTCCCAAACACAGGGATAACATGGAAACTTGATAAAACCTCTCTGGAGTCGAATAAAAAATGCTACCATTTTGAAGTATTTACTCACAGTCCAGTCATACTCTTTATGATCCAGGGCTGTTTTTTGACAAGTTATGGAGCATTCTGGAAACTTCATAAGGTTTTACTAAATTCGCGAAATTTGTCATTAAATCTAGTGTTTTTGAAGTTGTTTTTTTAAAAACAAATAACAATCTACAATGTTCTAATATTGTTTTTAAAATAAGATTAACAATTTTATACTATGCTTTGAAAAAATGTTTTTTCTCATTAATAATACCCAGGGTTAGTTTTCAAATTGGCAAATATTAAAATTAATTACCTGACCTACAAAGGAAAAATTTGGATATCAAACTAGATTTTTTTGTTTAGTTTAGTTACAAACAACTGGGATAATTAATCTTTATTTTGAGCAGGAAAAAAGTGAAATTATGCTTCATTGTTTAATCAAACTAGGCTGAAGACCTTCTTGATAAAAGTACAGTAAATTTAATCAACTTCTTTGTTCTCTTTTTTGATTTCTCAAGAGAAATTATCGTTTTATGAACTAAGTTATCATTTATTCATGCCATTTTATCATTCATTTTTCACTGCCCACGTAAATAAATGTCTTATATCCTCCCTTCTTATTCACTACTCGATCAAACATAAATTGAACAAATAAAGCAATATAAAATGACATTTCTTAAAGAATGGTCAGTTTATTTATTTAATGAGCTAAGTTCTGTACCCGGATCATTTATCTGTGTTGGGCTAGTACCCCTTCCAATGTGCCCTTGGAAAATTACATGTCAATCCTTCTTTCCAGGGTTCCTCGGAAGAAGATTAGTGCCAAGATTTTGACCCCTCAGAGCAAGAAATTCTAATTTTTCTTCGAAGGGTCTCCCTGAATCCTGCAAAGAGGAATTCCTTGGATCTGCTACTGCCCCGTAACCCCTTTGAACCGCTTTAGTATTTCGCACCAAGTGATTAGGAATGGGTTTGTGCCTCCAGTGAAACGGTGTTCGAACCACGAAAACAACGGACATCTTCTAAACAAACGATTCGACCTGATGTATTAGTGTGTAAAGGAAGCTGCAGATGTGCACTCTATGTATGAAGTGACTCTTTAGGGGAGGGGATGCCTCAGTGAAGGCATCCCTTTCTGCCAAAAGCTCGAATCTCGTTATCGCTCCGAAGTTTCTTTATCATCTTTTTTAGGTTTACATTCTTTATCACCTTTTCGCTTTATATAGTGTATGGAAGGAAAATTCTTCTAAAACAAATCCAATCAAGTAATGTTCTTCTCCTTTAACAATTTTCTTATTTCTCTGCGCAAAACCCTCTGCTTATTTGCATTTATGCCTACCGAATAATCAGTTCATTAAAATTACTCTTTTTCCCAAGATTTATTTAAAAATTATTAAACTTTCCAAAATAAGAGCAGACTCGTTGGAAAGAGAGCCCTGAAGGACGAACTAATTAGGGAATGCTGATTATTAAGCATGAAGCCATTTGTATATATTTTTAGAATAGAATATTTTTATTAATTCTTATGTTTCAGGACGAAATATTTTGTGCTGAGATTTCAGATGCATTTTTCATAACTTTTAATTAGCAAACTTTTCGCCTTAAATAAAGTTATATATTAGTTTTGACGTGCTTATAGGAGGTGGAATAAAAATATGTACCGGTTGGAAAAGCATATTAAAAGCCGAAGGTTTTTTTTTAATTTTCATTAGTTACTCTTTCTTCAAATAAGTTTCTTAAAATCGCTTTTGGAATTTTCTCGTTTTTTCACAACATTTTCCCTAACTTCACTTAATGGATTTTGTAATTCGCCTTCCCTTATAATTAACGCGTTTATTTCTATGACCATAGCCTAATATGTAATCAGAAAAATGTTGTACAAACGTGGAATGTGAAGGCCAACGGTAACAAAAAGCAACGTCAGAATCTTATTTTCTGAGGGGAAGATCGGAGTAAAAATTACATTTGATCCCTTCGTATATTTATCAAACTTTGTATTTATCGAAAATAACGAGGTGTGTTTTGAGATGAAATATAATGATAATAAAGTTAAAATGAATAAAGATAGATATTTTTTTACATACTATTAGATATTTCGCACTTCTATAATTCATGTTATAACGCGAAAATTACATGAAATGTCATGAACTATTTTACATCTTAATAATATAATTAATCCAGTGAATCGAGATCACATTCTTGAGTTAAAAAAAATTACGCTAATTTGTAACCGACAGAAAGTTCTTAGCTGCATTTATTGTTTTTAGTAATAATTGCTATTAAATAACAATTATGTCCTACTCTTTAAAATGATAAAGTCAACAAGTTAATAAGTTTTCAGAAAAGCAGGGCAAAGGATTGATAATTATAAAATTCTGGCTATCGAATCAAAAAGATAACTACCCAAAATAATTTTTATTGCAGCATATTTTTCCCAAATGACGCTATCATTCAAGCGTATATGGGCTTTGTTTTTGCCAGAGCTGGTCATGGGTTACCTTAAATAACTAATTATTCTTCCTCTTTTCAGGTCTAGTTGTGCATTACGATGAATCGGAAGTGTAAGAGCCATCCTAACAAATTTTGTTTCATCTGCGGACACGTGGTTCTTTCAGACCGTCGAGCTAAAATCACGGATTTTGTATAAGAAGGTTTATTACGCTTATTTTGGAGTCAAACTAAGGGACCAGGATAAGGCATTTGATCCCCGTATCTGCTGAAAAATATGTGTGGAGAACTTACAGGATTGGAGGAATAGGAAGAGAAAGAGTAAGCCATTGGGGGGGCCCAATGGTGTGGAGGGAAGGGAAAGATCACGTTACTGACTGCTACTTCTGCATGACAAATTTGAAAGGCATCAATCGCAAGAACAAGCACCATGTTTAACACTCTGATGTTCCTTCTGCCATAAAGCTAATCCCCCATGGACCAGATGTTCCTGTTCCTGAGCCGGATGTTATCATGGAATCTGGATCTGATTCCGAATCTACTGACATGACTGATACAAGTAAGTGGGATGCATACGAGCAAGAAGAGGACGACCGATCGGTGCCATTGACCCAAGCCGAACTTAACGACTTGACACGAGGCCTAAACCTATCTAAGGAGTCTGCCCAGCTGCTGGATTCTCGTCTTCGAGAGAAACATCTACTTGCCCCAGGAACAACGTTCTATTAGTATCGGGAACGTGAGAGCGAATTAAAAAAATTCTTAATGTTCGATGAAGCGTCTTCACTGATCTACTGTAACAATATTGCTGAACTGATGAAATTAATACGTATGAAGTATGTTGCCATGGAATGGAGACTTTTTATTGACTCGTCTAACAGGTCTCAAGGCAGTTCTTCTGAATAACGGAAATAAGGTTTCACCAATCCCTGTTGGACACTCGGCTGAAATGAAAGAATTCCACAACAGAATGGAACGTCTTTTGTCTGTTCTCAATTACCAGGAAAATGAATTGTTAATTTGTGGAGATCTTAAAGTTGTTGGAGTCATTCTAGAACTTCAAGGTGGGTACACAAAGTATCCATGCTTTTTGTGCTTGTGGGATAGTCGGGCTGACGACCAGCATTATGTCAGACAAGAGTGGCCATCAATACAAGGATTAGAACCCGGGTCACACAATGTTCTGTCCCACCCTCTGGTTGAACCGAGCAAGGTGTTCATTCCGCCCATACACATCAAACTCGGCCTAATCAAGAACTTTGTTAATGCACAGGACAGGGAAGGTGAAGGATTTGCCTTCTTCCACCACAAGCTCAAATGAATCAGTACGGAGAAGCTTAAAGTAGGTATATTTGATGGTCCTCAGATAAGAGAACTCATAAAAGACTATTTTTGATAATTCATTAAATCCTACTGAACTCTCTGCCTGGCTGTCTCTTAAGTTAGTCATTGCAAACTTTCTTGGTAACCACAGAAGTCCTCAGTACCAGAAGATGGTTGATGACTTAATGGAGAAATTACGCAAACTTGGTGCGCGTATGTCTGAAAATGAACTTTCTTCGGTCCCATCTGGACTATTTTCCAGAAAATTGCGGAGACTTCAGTGAAGAACAGGGTGAGCGCTTTCACCAAGACATCTGTGTCATGGGGGAACGCTATCAAGGCCAATGGGATGTGAACTTTCTAGTTGACTACTGTTGTTGCCTTAAGAGGGATGTGGTGTCTACTAAGCACAATTGGAGGTCACTGAAGAGACCATTTATCCATGAGTATCTTATTTTGTGCATTGTACTATTCATGCTATCTATTAAAAATATTTTGTAAACCTTCTGGGAGGAAATCGGACCAATATTTGCTATTATGTGTTTCATTCCCAACAAATAATTTGAAATATAGGAATTCTTAGTATGTGCTCATATTTCAAAAACCTGAGTTGATTCGGTAAAATGAGCATGATTTAAATATTCTGGGTCTTGTAAATGAGAAAAAAACATTCGCAAATGATATATTTTATTCCGAGGCCATTACGACCGTGGTCGGTCATATTCAGGCAATGGACAGAAATGCAATCACTTAAAGAATGCTACAATATATATACTTTTTTACTTAAACATAAGGGATACAAAATTGACCAATCACAGTTTATGAAATTTTAAGGACAAACTAAATTTCAAAACATAGGCACTGCTTTTTTTTCTATTTGACCATAAGGGATACAAAATTGGCTAATCACAGTTAAGGAATTTTTGTACAGAAAAACGCACGTTTTAATCATTGGTGCCTCAGAATAATTGACTTTTCCAGACGTAAGCGCTACAAAATGACGAAACACATTCAAGGAGAATGTTTAGTTCAGATAATCTTCAGATATATCCCAGGAGAATAGGCACAGGACACTCTACTAGTATAGTCTCCTGCATAAGATAGCTGAAAGGGAACTGGAAGAGACGAGCATCCGCATCTCATCCCAGTTGGCCTGCCCGGAGTCCACGTCATTTCCAGTTAAAGAATATGCCCTCAAGGACTAGCTCGGAGGAGATGCGCAGGCACTCTTCAAATAGGAAGGCAATTGTAGGAATGGACGTACTCTTTATGTGGGAATCGTACTTCCAAATTTCACGGAGAAATGACACCGAAAGGGTAACACAAAATGTTAAATGTAGCAATTTGCTCTCCAAATTTCAAGACAAAGATGAGAAGAATTATTCGGAATATTTAATTGAATCGATCTAGAATGAGGAGCGTGATTGTTTACTTAAGAAAATTGAATAGCCAAAACACGGAGAATGAAGGCTGCAATTTAGTATCTAGAAGGGAAAGATAAAAACTAATCGAGTCCTATAAACAGTCGTTTACGGAATACACAAATTAGCCCCTTTAGGGAATAACTAAAAGGACGAAAGTTACAATAAGTCAGACTCATCTTAGCTTATCTATCGATTTGTGAGAATAGACATTGTTGTAATTTGTTGTCACAAACTACCTTTTGGAGCAAACTTTATCGAAGTAAGAAAAAGAAACTCCTTTGGGAAAAGTATTCAATCATAATACGTTAATTGTCTGTGCTTTGAAAATCTATAGTTGAAATTATATAAAACTATTAAATACTTTAGTGTGGCAAAGCGCCTTCATCTAGAATTTAGAAAAAAGGACATTCTAGTCAACATATTAAACCTCACTCACTCATAGTTTTCATTTAATACCCCTTTATCCTTCTGAAATTGTAATAAATTTTAACTATTGCACAAAATAATGTTCTGTGAGCAGAGGGCAATACCAAAATGTGGGATAATAGGGAACACGGAAGGATGATATATATCGAGTTCTCCAAAATTCTTGTCCATGTTTTTATTCTATGAATAAATTTTCGAAAATCCATTGAACCCTTTGAATGGCAAGGATTGGTGATCTGTAACCGTCAAAGGAACCTCTGTAGATCTCTCATTCCCTAGTAGATGACTGTCAAGGGGAGGTATTGTCAACAACAACGAGTAAAATTACAATTGCTGGACAAAACCGTTTGAGAGAGTTTCACCTATGAAATTATACTCGCGATCAAGGGAAGAGAAGCAGTCCGAAGGACACAGGCGCCGTTCGGTGAATATGAAATTAGTGAGCAACGTACTCAAATAAGGATGGAGAGTTTTCAACAGGAAATCAAAAAGAGCAGGATTTAACTTGATTTCGAGTTAAATAACAGGTAATTGTCAGCCGAAAAGAATGTTAAGAAAGTTTTGTTAAAGTAGTTTAGACAAGCTCTAAAGCATATGAAATATTAATGAAACAATTTCGAGAGAATATTGGCATTTATTTTAAAACTTTGTCACAAAAACTAAAGACGTAAATTCCTAAACCAGAGGAAGTTAGTTTTGGTAAACCGAAGATGAGAGTTTATTTTTCGATTTAATAAAAATGCCTAGAAAAGGGGGAACATTATGGATTTTCTATTTAACTCAGTTTTTAATGTTTATATAGATAATATTAATAAAGTTGTAGAATTAGTGAGTTTATTCAGAAGTGAAAAAAATTGCGAATTATTTGACTTCAAACAAACTATAAAAGGATCATCCAAAATGTCGCTTTTCTCTGTGACAAATGAAGTAAACAAAAACCTTCCCTAACGATGGAAACATGTCCCTACCACTTTCCTTAAGTGCTATTAATATTATTTAATCTATTTATTCTCCTCTTAAAATATCAAGATAAGGTATCTTCTCCTTGGATTCTACTTCCATTAGGAAACACGCCATTAATTTCAAAACAGATATTTCTATTGATAATTTTGAAGTATTAGCATGAAAAAAAAATCTTCAAAGCCTCAAAACTTTAGAAAGATTATACATATAATACTACAAACCTACACTGAATGAAAATTTATGTGCAGTGCATTTGTTAATAACATAAATTTAACTACCCTTTGTTAATTGGTTGTCTCTTTCCCATCTCTCTCTTCTCCTCTCTCTGTGGAGGTACTATTCCTTCCCTGAAACCTATAAATACTAGCGCTAGTGTAAATCCACATTAGCTCTCCAAGATTGTCCCGCTTTAGTAATTATTAGCAATATCCTTTTATGTCTTGCTTTATAATTCCTTTTATTTCGAAATAGAGATTTTGAGCGTATTTTAATTTCTAAAAAAAATTAAATCTTATTTATTTATTTAATAGCTGTTTCTATTCAACATCAAAAATACTTTTTTAATTTGTATTAATATTCTATATAAATTTATATTTCATAATTGACTTATATATTCTAATTTTTTTTCTGTGCATTACATGTTTGATCGCTAGTTTTCTCTACTCGTGTAATAATGTAGTGAGTCTATTTTTAAATGAATCATGTTTTTCTCTATTCCAGGTTTTGTATAAAAATAATTTTTTTTTTTTTAAATACCTAACTATTCCACACCTCGGATGGCATTCAAATGTGTCAGTTTTCGAACACCTGCATTTAATTGAAACCGATGAGAATCTGGCAAAACATTTTGTAGATGACTTAATAAGAGATTTAAGTCTTTCAAAACATTTTTGAGTACTACTAGCTTTGAGGTTTAAAAGAAAACAATTCTTTGAACGAATGTGATTGTTTTTCGATACTTGAAAATAGATAGTGGTTTAGTTTGTTGACACAATGTGACAGGTTTGTCAAACGCAAGAAACAACTTTTTATACAATGGCTCGAAAATAAACTTTCCCAAGAGAAATAGTATTAAATCATGAAAAATTACGTAAAATAAATTCTTTTTGCTAATTTCAAATTATTATAATTGCAATCCTCGCACTGTCAAGAAAATTGGAAAAAAAGGAATTGGCTCAGAAAGAAAAGGATTCAAGCCGATCTTTTGAAAATCAAAATAGAACTGTCTAAACCCCTCATGTCTGCAGCCAAAAAAAACATCTATAAAATTGCTGGGGGCTCTTTCCATCTCGGCAGAAACAAGTAAATTTTCTACCAATAAGAATAAGACCAAAATTTCCGTTCCTTCAAAGAAACGGGAAAAGCGTCTGCTCTAGGCACACACATCTGGAGTTCCGGCGGTTGTTAGGTACATACTTACAACAAAAGGACGAGGAGGAGTAGTTATGTTTTTGGTTATAATCATTGAGATAAGCAAGGAGGAACTTGCAAAGCGGATATGGCGTCAACCAATGAAGATGATGAAGTCACTTTTAATCATGCAAGATAATGTTCCCACTCCTGTCTACAAGTTCTTTAAGAAATTGATTGATTTTGAAATAGAAGCGGAAAGCTTAAAAGATGTCGACAAAACAGTAAATATCAGACACAAAATAAAAAAAATTCTGATGACAGAATTCCCTATTTTTTCGCTCGAGGACGATCCAAGAAGGTCAAAAGAAAATGTGCCTGTAATTTGATTAGGTAGTTTTTCTTTAATTCTCCTCTATGCCATATTATGATAATTGATACAATTGGGTATCTGAATGTCTAAAGACATAAAATGGTGATCTGAAGGTGAACTAGTAGGCCAAAATGGCTACTGACGTAGTAGGTCTAAACCTTGATTTATTCACTTATTTCAGACTACACGCGCGGTATAGTTGTTCACTGTTTTGCAGTTAACCTGCGTTGTATGCTTTAGAATAAGTTTTAATCATCTTTTACCAGTTGTGCAACGTATCTATCCACATTTTGTCTTTACTCACAGAG
This sequence comes from Ceratothoa steindachneri, assembly GCA_963969495.1. Taxonomy (NCBI): domain Eukaryota; kingdom Metazoa; phylum Arthropoda; class Malacostraca; order Isopoda; family Cymothoidae; genus Ceratothoa; species Ceratothoa steindachneri. Next base: position 173,139,422 of record OZ018318.1, read on the forward strand.
ATTCAAGAAATATTCTTTGATAAGTGCGTATTCAAAACGAGACTTGAACTTTCTTTGGTTTCAAAGCCTGCCTTTTTGTTTCATTAAAATCCACTGAATGCTCATTTATGTTGAACTGCTTAAACAACATTTAGGATGAAACAATTTTCTATTATTTGGCTTAAAAAAGCATTTTATTAAGTTTATGGCCATTTATAACATTCTTCAGGAAGGTGTATCTTAGGGTGCATAAAAGAGGCATTCCTGCATTCTGTCTTCTTATGGGAAGTGATAAATACATTATCTATGTATTTTTATGCAGATTTAGTAATAGATCTAGAGTGAAATGCAGAATCACACACAATGACCTTTGTCCTACACTAATTTGACTTCTGTTGACCACGCATTTTAGTGTCTTAGATTAACATTACGTACTTGAGCAGTCATTAATCGCAGCCTACCTGTCCCGATCATTAGCAAAGTTATTAGGAGAATTATATATTTCATGCCTGTTGTTATCACAGGCACCATTCTCACACTTTATTGCCATTTGCCTTGTCGGCATGGTTGGGATAGAAATGTACCAGCAAACATCTCATAGTCAGAGATTAGGGATGTACGCATTACACTGCAATTGAAGTTCTAATATTATTTCTTTATAAGAATTAACACACATTTACAGATATTGTAATATATTAATCATTAAAATATATCAGCATCATAGAATATGACGACTTGAAGGTGTCAATAGTATTTTATTATTTGTTACAAAATTAAGGATTAGTTGCATGGGTGAGCTTAGCTTCCTATTCTTACCCCTTGATAATTTGAATAAACTACCTATTATTAAATGCTCCTCTAATTTTAATACCATTCTTCTGTTAAAGCCTTCTTTATCTCTCTAACCAGTGTTTCGCCAGAACCAATGGCTCCTAAGAACACCATATAAATACGATAGTAACATTATTTATTCAGCTTCTTTGTTAACATACATAATAATAAATCGATGTACATTTATGTTTATTTTTGAGATTTTGTTTACGTAATGTGGAAGTAAATTTGACCACAACACATACTCCCAGATCATTTTAAGGGATTAGAAGGTATTACCTACAAATACCTGCGCAACTTCTATCCAAAGGTTGTTTGTTCTTTATTATGTAATTTAAATGAAAATAAATTATTAGAGAATGTCTATTCCTTATTAACAAGTAGAGGTTTACAATTAATTTGTACACTCGAAAGCATAATTCGTCCTCCTTGACACTAAATATGTATATCTGAAAATACCGAGACATAATCATACCTAAAACCTGCAACTATTTTAAACAGCTTCCAGGATTACAGAGTAGCTCTATTATCTCTCTCCAATTTGTGAGTATCTTTGGCTATTTATTAAGTACCATTTGACTACAGAATAATATTTTACTGAATAAAACGTCAGGCGTTGCATAGACTTGGCTATCTATCTAGATATAGTAACACTTTTGCCTTTTTCTGTAGCTTCCTCATACGAAACTCAAGATAGGAATGTAATCATCAATCCCAGAGGATTCAAAGATTCAGGATGAAATAGTTGCTCGGAATCGTGAGAGACGATTTACTTCCCTCGCAGCTGATTAATTGCTCTTCTCGGCATACGAGTTTCAAGGCTTCAAAAGCTTTCTAGCCCATTCCAATTAATAATGCTGAAATTCATAGGGCGCTCCTGTGGTAGGTAGAACTAAAGTTTTAGAGAGTTTGTTTTATGGCAATTAAGGGAAAACATGATTGGGGAGAAATTTTACACATAAATAGGGAATTTATTTATAAATAAAAAGTGATTTGATTTTAAGAGGGAGACCTTATCACCCTTCTACCCAAAGAGAGGTCGAAGCTCATTGACGCTAATCGGAGTAAAAATTATCAATGAATCTTCGGTAGCAGAAAAAAAGGTAAAAGAGTTGGCAAAATAAGATTGTGTGTTAAAAATTGATCATGGACAAGATATAAACACTAAATCTAAAAAAATACAAATTCCTGCTATTTGTTGGTCCATTTAAAAAAAAAAAAAAAGGAAAAATATAGTTTGGGACTTCTTTTTTTTCCTTCTCATCATTTTATGATTTTTTTCTGTTCCGTCACAAGGGGTGGGGGGTTCTATGTTGAAATTTACCCTTAGTGTTCACTTCGATCCGAATCCAGAAGAATAATGTGTAAATGATATAAACGATTCAGAAGTTATTAATGTAACTTTCAGTTATAGGAGAATTTACTCTATATCTTCTTATAAACCTATGTTAGAAATCTCTATCAATGTTCCAGGGCCTACGCTTAAAAATGGGGTAGATTCAGTGGGAAATTGCGTCCTTTTTTGGTCTTAATAAAAACGTGGATTTAAAATCGCCTTTTTAGGCCTGAATAAAAAGGTTTTAAATCTATAAATTCGCCGCTGCCTTTGAAAATTTAGTCCCTGTGTACTGTTGTAATTATGGCTATTAAAGGCAGGAGCTACGCACCCTCCAGTCCTCAGTGCCCACTTATTTTCTTGGCCTTCGACTAAATTGGCAGGCTTAGTTTGATATCCAAATTTTGTCTATTCTTCCCTGGTCGGGACCTTAAATAAGGAATTAATACTCCATCCTTATTGGCTCCAGTGGTGGTGTTTTGTTCTTAACATGCTGTCATTTTTCCACCATTTTCTTCTTATACTTCTTCACCCCCTCTTTTGCCCCGGCATGAAGTAAAAGGGGAGAATTGAATTTAGTAAAAAGAATTTGGCGAGAGGGTTTTACCTTGAAACTTCAATTTCATGTTCACCTTTCCCTATGGGGACTTATATTTAACGCAGGATCCAAACAATCACTTCCTACAGCGTATATTATCTGCTCGAGTATAGTCGACACTCACTAAAACTCCATCCAGTGAATTAACAAAGCAGATGTTGCTTAATTTGTTGCAAATGTCCCTTCCTCTCGTCTTTACCGTATCCAATTTGGACCCAACCATTCGACATTAACCTGTCAATTTCGAGACCAAGCAAAAGGTTTAGAATAAAAAATTAAGGGAAATAAAAAGTTAAAAATATCGTACTTCCAATGGCAGTTTAGGAAAGCAGACGCCAAGAATGTTAAAGAAATTGAGCTGATAAAGAAAATATATTTCATTCACAAAGAACCTACCAAAAAAACCGAGTAGTTCCATAATTTCAGGAAATAGGGGAAGAACTTTGCCAATTAACAAGTTCAGGTGTTTATTAGGTGTAATTAGATTCATTCTTGGGCTTCAATCGATGTGGTGCATAGACCTGTCGGCCGTTAGGAAGATATATGAACCGACTATGCGCATGTTGCATTTGTGTGTAGCAGAAAAGGTGTTGCATTGAATAAATTATCATTGTGCAATTGCTTTGTGAGTTTTCGTTTCCAGCTTACGAAAAATCTTTCTTGCGTTGAATTTGAAGCTTTTTAAGATGATTCTAGATAGAAAAATGCAACTTTCTTGTATTTTAGCTTTATTCATTATGAGTTGACGTTTCACGATTACACTTATCGTATCTTGAGAACATACTAAGTAAAATTAAATTGATCCACCTAATTTATATAAAGTGTTCAGGTATGAATGGAATGGTGGGATAGGCTTGTCATATACGCAGGTAGGTGACCGTTCAGAGGCTAGCGTTAATGAGACACGAAGGCAAGGAGTAATGGATCAAAGCTGCACCAGAAGAGCTATCTATGTATAAATAACTGGATATATTGTACATGCATTATACAGACATGGGTATGTATAATGCATGTACAATTTTAAAGGACATTGGACCCGTGTCGAACAGGTTTACACAACTAAAAACCGAATGATTCGAGTTTAGGTATAACCAAACAAACAAACAATTAATTGGCACCTACAGGGAGTATAAATGCTCATACATGGTAGGCCCTATTGAGATTAAGGTTAAATTAGGTGGAACCCCCTTTAATAATTGTAAGCTATTTTAACTTTATTTTCTTTTAAGTATTGATCAAATTTCTTCTTTATAAATTCTGTGTTTAGGGCGCTGACTACTTATTGTGGTAGATTGTTCCAGACTTGAACGATGCGGTTGCTGAAGGCAAATTTTCCCATTGATGTTTTGAATTTCCCTTCTTCATCTTCTTACCGTGTCTTCGCGTCGCTGACACACTTCTTAAATTGAAAAAAATTTCTGCAGTATCGGAAAAGAGATTCAGTTTTTAAGCCTATCATTGTAGCTGAGATGTTTAATTCCCCTCATCATTTTCGTATAGTGACGCTGTACTTGTTCTATTATATTTACATCTCTAGTTAATCGTGGAGACCAGAAAGGAGCAGAATAATCTAATATAGGTCTGACTAATGACTTGTATAGTTTTAACATCGTCTCTGAATTACGCGTTGAGACGGATTGCCTGATAAATGAGGCAACCCTTGTTGCTTTATTTCTAATTGCAACGCATTGACTGGAGAAATTTAATTTATTATCTATTTTAACTCCTAGATCGACCTGCTCTTTTACTTCGATAATCTCGGTATCTTCGAGATAAGATTTAAATTTAGGATTATTTTTTCCGAAATGTAAAATGCAACATTTGGAAGCATTAAGCTTCATGCCAGATTCGTTGCACCATTTAGTTAACAAATTCATGCAGTTTTGTAAACAGCTTGAGTCTTCCTTATCCTTTATTATCTACCCAAGTTTAGTATCGTCGGCAAATAAATTTACTTGGCAATTCATTATAGAACCTAAGGTGATTACAAAAATTATAAAGAGTAGTGGCCCTAAAACGGAACCTTGAGGAACTCCGCTAGTTATCGGCAGCCAATCGGACGTCACCCCATTTAAAATTACCTTCTGCTTACTACCTGTCAAACAATTTTTAATCCAAGTTATCGTTTTCTCATTGCTATGCATAGCTTTTATATTTGAAAGGAGGATATTGAACGGAAGTTTATTAAAGGCTTTAGAAAAATCTAGATACACCACAATGACACTAGAACCTAAATCGAGAGCTTTTGCTACATGCTTATCAAATGTGATCAGACTAGTGACACAAGAGCTCCTTTCCTGAAACCATGCTGACTATTTACTAAGAGTTGATTTCTCTCCGGATGATTGCGTAATTTTAAATCAATCATTGATTTCATTAGTTTACATATATGTAAGGTTAAGTTTACTGGCTGATAGTTCTCCTTTTCCTTACGTTTACCCTTTTTGAATATTGGGAAAACATTGGCCAGTTTCCAATCTCTAGGAACAAAATTTGCCTCTATTTTATCAACCCCGCTAGCTTTATCAGGACTTAATTTATTAATTGCATTTTTTGCATCATCTGCCGTAACTATTGTTTCATTCATTTTTGGAATGTTACTATTTATGTTTTCTAGGCTTTCCTCATTTAAATTCGGAATATCTTTGTTAAAAACTGAAGCAAAATAATTATTCAAGATATTCGCCTTTTTAAGGTAATTTACAAATTGGCAATGAGACTATCATACATACAAAAAAAGAGTAATTAACAATGACACATACAATTAAATAGAAATGGACCGAAAGAACAAAAGAAAATAAATATACACAGGGGAACGTTTAGCATACAGGATGAAATATTATACAAGCAGTGTTTATATTACAAAGACAGTTTCTTTTTTTCTTTTTTCTTAGCCTACAAATTAAATGTGCCAAAAAAAATTATATATACATAAGCAATAAGGCTGCTTCCTAATGAGCGTTTAGCTGGGGTTAGTGGCCTAGGGGTTAAAGCTGAGGCTATCTGCTGCAGAATTATCTGACCCGTTAATGTACCAAATTTTAAACTGGTATTCCTTAATGAGTAGGCTCCAGCGCATAAGGAGCCCGTTATTATTTTTAACATTACGAAGGTATGCAAGAGGGCGGTGGTCCGTCTCGATTATGAACTCCTTCCCTATCAGATACATTTTAAACTTCTGTACATTCCATACTATAGCTAAGGCTTTCCGTTCTATGAAGTCATAATTATTTTCGCGCGGTGATAACTTGTGGCTCGCGTAAGCCACAGGGTAGCTTTCGCCGTCGTCACCATACTGCAGGAGCACACAACCAATGCCCTTGTTACTTGCGTCCGTCCTTTTTCCGAATTGCTTATTAGGGTTCGGCAGTCTCAGTATGGGGGCGGACGCTAATATTTTTTTCTTTAACTGGTAAAAATGGAAAGTAGCCTTCGAATTCCACACGCTGCGATCCGGAGACTTCTTATGGAGGAGCTCACATAAGGGCGCATCGGGCAAGGTAGGGAGAAGATAATCCTTATCCTGCTCTCCGGAGACAACTTTTATTACATTAAGGGAGTCCGCGGGGTACCCATCCTCCATAGCTAATTCTTTATCGAGGGTCACGATGTTATTTATGCTTACCCGAGAGAAAATGGCTATGAGGGCCTTGGCGCAGGTAAGACTGTCAATACGTTTCATAGGCTCTGCTTTGCGGAAGCGTGTTGCAGGGTCCACAAGGGTGAGGATATAACTATGCCCCTCGCTGAACGGGAGGTCAATGGCCACGCGAAAGAACGGCTCTGAGATGATTTGTCCCTTCTGAAGTAGGGCCAGCTTAATGCGCCCTTTTGCCATGGTTTTCTGGCAAATGTCGCAAGACTGGTAGTATTTCGCGATATCTACGGCAGCACCCAGCCAAAAGAAATACAAGTATATCCTCTGCGCAGTCTTGTTATTACTTAACTAACCCGAAAACACACTATCGTGTGCAAACATAAGAACGAGCGGGTTGTGTGAGTGTTGGACGCACAGCAAATAAGTCTCGAAAGTTATTGCCATCAAAGGTGGCGCGGTACAAAAGGCTTACTTTTACGAGGTAAGAGACCGTTTTGTGGCCCTGGGCCGAATCTTGCTCGTAGTTACGAGCTTTCTAACACAGGGGACAAAGAGATTCGCACTCCTTCTCCGCTCGAGCGAGTTTTTCGCTCCTGGCCCTGCTAAACTCAGCGTCGCAAGGGGCCTCAAAGGGAGCTTGTGACTGTGATTCCATTTTTGCCTGGGCCTGCGTAACAAGAGCTGAGGCACAGGGTTGGGGGACACTGTCCGATCAAGAATGAGCAAAACTTAATAGGGGCTAAAACGACTTCAGCTCAGCCGGTAAAGTATTGGCACTCAAAGTAGCACTTCACAATAGGGAAGCAGTTTGCGCGTTCCAGGTAGTCGTGGACTACTGCAAACATTTTGTGTTCAGGGACCACTGGGGAAAGTAATTCATTTGACAATACGATACACGTGCAATCTGTATCGCGAACGAGAATGGATACTTGGCATCCATTTACGAGTCCGTTTTCAAATTTTAAGTCTCAGGTTGAGTTTTTATTAAGAGAAAATAAACCTGATGATGGGGGAGCAGGAGCAGCGCTCATTTATTGGACTTGGGGAGTGAAGTTATTCCAGAGCTGGGAATTCTGGGGGCAGTTTGGACGCAAGTGCCCTTCTACTTCGCACGTAAAGCAAACTATCGGTCTCCTGGGGAATGACACGCAGGGGAATTAGGAATAAGTGGTTTGATATCTCTGGGTTCCTTGGGGAAAAACTTCTGGGTTTAGAGAGGCCCAATACCTTAACGTACTTAGGGGCGTTACGGGGAGGGAATCGTGAGTTATTAATCTTGGACTTGGGAGATGAAGGAGCATTCTTCTTATTGTCCTTTGGATAGAGGTTATGGCTTGCGGTGTTGACATTCGCCTCTTTAATGCACTTCTTGAAGGTGTAGCACCTACGGTCCTTCACAAATGCGCGGATTTCTGTGGGCAGCGCAGCCAATAACTGATCCTTAAGAACAAAGTCAACTAAAGACTCATAATCATGGGCGATCTTAGAAGTGTCTAACCAAAAATTAAAATGTCGCTGGAAGGTGTAACCAAATTGACGAAAGATCTGACCCGGTTGAATTCGGGCATGTTGAAATTTTGAACTGTGAAAGTCAGGGGGTCATGTTATAAGCCGCCAACAGCTCAGACTTTAGGGTCGAATAGTCGATGATGGCTTCTGTAGTAAGGTAAATGAGAATATCCCGGAGCTGGAAGCTGAAAATGAAGAGTAATTTGGCGAAACCGTCTGCCTCGATGTCCCAATGATTGACTTAGAATATTTTCTCAAAGTAAGGGGGAGATAAAATCCAAAGTCCTCACCTTCTTTGAACGTCGGAAGCTTGACTGACGCGGACTGGGGCTTCCGTACGTGAGTTAATGGAGAGGGTCTCAGATCGGCCGCAATTTAGCTTCAGTCATGGTGTCGACCCCTCTATCTTGAATTTCTTTCCTTTCTGCTCTTTCTTGCTCTTCTCTTTTTCTCTCTTCTTCTTCTTTAGCTCTTCTTTACGCTCTTTCTTGCCTTTCTTCTTCCTGGATGTATGGAATGAGGTCTTTCCCGGTTAATCCGAGGACTTCGCCTTGCAATTTAAATTTGTCGAAAAAGAACATCTTGGCAGAAGTTCAATTAACCGCAGGCACTGGACGGGGTTAACGAACTGAATGAGCCCAAAATACGCACATGAAAAGAATATGCCCTAATAGACGCGGGAGCCTTGCTTCGCTAAATAAAATCTACACTACCCCAAAATACACACATTAAAAAATTTGAGTCTTCACGGATTAAGAAGGGTTACGGGTTCTAATAACCTTCTTGGAGATTAAAAAACATCTAAGTAGGAGCTAAGTCTCAGCAATTTGAGTTAAAATAGACGTTCACGGTACAGATAGACACACACAACAATTAAACATAGAAGGGTTGTTCCACGAATCTAAAAATAAATTGAACGCTACTCAGCCTTAAAAAATACAAAGAAATAGAAAGAACTTTAAAATGACCTCTCTAAAGACCTTTTAATAACTCTACTGAACCTTACACCAGAGTTTATAATATTCATATATATATATATATATATATATATATATATATATATATATATATATATATATATATATATATATATATATATATATAAGGGATTTTTCAACAAGGACGCTCGAGCTTTGTCAGGCGATAGTGGCTATGTTGTTAAAGCGACATCTGACAACCTAAAAGTGAACTATTCAGTAGTACCTGGCAAGTAAGGATGGAAGGTTCTAGCGTTAAACAGCGTGTGCTAATCATCAAATGTTATTATCAAAACCAGTGCTTCATTCGCCAAAGTTCCGCGCATTACGTGATTTCTATCTTCGCCACAGAGAGGAGGCCCATTTTTGGATGAATGGATTTGTGAACAAGCAAAATTGTCGGATTTAGGACGAAAAAATTCCACATGAGATACACCAGCACCAATTGCATCCCAACAAAGTCACTGTTTGGTGCGGATTTTCGTCTTACCGAATCATCGGTCCGTATTTTTTTGAGAACGAAGATGAGATTCCATAACCGTCAATGGTGAGACCTACAGATCGATAATAAGCCAACTCTTGTGGCCTCAACTGGATTATATGCCTGATATGGATACTGACGACATGTGGTTCCAAAAGGACGGCGCTACGTGCCACACTCTGCACGCCACGATAGACATTTTGCACCAGCGATTTCAGGGCAAGGTCATCTCGCGCGGCGGCGACGTCAACTGTCCACCGAGATCATGAGATTTAACGCTATTGGACTACTTTCTTTTGGACTACGTTAAATCGCAGGTATATTCGAATAATCCACAAATAGTTGATGTCCTCAAAGTCAACATAACGAACATCATCCAGTAAATTCAGCCAGATTTATGCGACAAAGTCATCGAAACTTGGGCCTCTCTAATACGTTCCACCAAGCGAATCCGCGGCGGACATTTGAACGACGTCATATTCCACACTTAATGCAATAAAATGTACTTTCAAATTTAAAATAAATTGAGAGCATTTATTACACATAACTTGTTTTATTTACATTTAAAATCGAGCGACCTTATTGAAAGATCCTTTATATATATAATTACTATATATATCTCGTGGTATAGCAATTGTATATATATATATATATATATATATATATATATATATATATATATATATATATATATATATATATATATATATACATAAGGATAATTACACGCTACTGGCTTAGTCCGACCAGTTGGGAGGGGGTTAATAAGAATGGGGGATAAAGACGGACCCTTGTGTGTAAATAATAATGAAAAAAATAAGAAATGCAGGTCGGCTTTAAAGGGTGAATGATGGCCGAGAGTCGTTTAAGTTTATTTAAAGAATGCTACAAAAATAAAGTTTAATAACATAAAAAAGAAATATTAAATATATCTAAAATAATTTAAGTAAGATATGTGATCAAATAAGTAACCGACACACTTGTTGTCAGCAAGAAGGCAAATCCAAAGGATTAAAGCGGTTGATTACCTGACTCGGATATGAGTCTTAAAAAGGGGCTACACAAGCCGAAATACAAATAGTAACAATTGATTTGGGATTATCTTATTATAACAAGGACCGCAGCGTCGACGTCTTGCACGGGGTAAGCTTTAAAGCGAAGGTAACTTATGGAGGCGATGATGCAACAAGGGAATATGTTTTACCTTAGAGTTCTTGATGGTAGGGGAGATACTGGTTCTAACTTAGGGTTCTCGATGAGGGAGTACTGGTGCGTAAGACGGAAGAACGGCCGTTGTAAGTAGCTGCCAATTGACTGGAACGATGTCCACGGCGGAGAGATTCTAGCCGTCGGTACCCGAATAGGCCACGGAGGGTCCGACTCAAGAACGTGATGTGTCTTCGTGCGCGGGCGAGCTGTACTGCTTATCCAGGGGAAAACATCCATCTGGTTATATAGGTGGTCGGCGGGTGGTAGAATTGCCTCGGGCCACGGCGTGCTCTTCTGTGATTTGAGGGCGCCGGCTTTCGGCTGGGTGGGTGGTGGTGGGGAAGGGGAGATAAGGAGCCGGTCAAATAGCCCTTCTGGTTCTCGCGTCACGAGTATGAGAGGCGAGATTAAATCGCCCCGGGCGATTTAATCTCGCCTCTCATAAAATAAACACATATAGTATGCTTCTCACGCTCTTTGTTCCAGGGTTAAGGCCACGTGGCTCTTCTAAGTGTTCAAGGTGGACCTCTAAATCCTATTAGACTCTATTTCTCCACAACAACTTCTCTAAAATCTTTTCCTAACCCTGTTAGGCCCTTTTGTCCTCTGTAGTTCTTGCTTTCAAGTATCTTTAGTTTAGCAGGATACAACGGTAATATGATAGCATTCTTTCAGTTTTCCTTCCTTTTTGCACTTTCACATATCTTACCTTAAAAGCACCAGACCCATAATTTAATGCACTCACTATCCCGTATCTCACCTCAGGCACTACTAATCACTCACAGTTGGGCTCTATAAGCTTAGATCAGTCTCAACCTCTTGAACAGTTTTAAATTTCTGACCAAGAAAGTTCCTCTGTTTCTACCCTTGATGGCAATTTTATTTACCTTCCATTCATTTTTCATATCTATATTATACCTCATATCAATTTATTCTCACCATCTCTTATTATTTCTTTATCAGTCAGAATTTTTCTCATTCTTATCACACAAATCTTCTCTTTCTCACTTCTTACCAATACAATTTTAGTTCTCTTCTGCCTCATCATCCATATTCCTCTCATATGCTTTAGTCATCCCTTCATCTACATCTTTCGTTGATCCTTCTCAGCACGATTATGCACTCGTAAGTTTCCCTTTCACTCTTCACTGCACGTTTCAGATTTTGTTATTCAAACACTCAGGAATCCGCTTTGTCATTTTAGTTGCATCACAATAAAACACTGACTTTACACTACACACTACCATTACTTAAATTTGTTCCAGATTTAGTCTAAGCTCTTTTTATCCACAAAATTCTCTCTCACGCTGAAGAATTCTTACGTACATTTGCTTCTCACTAGTTCTCATTGACACACACACAACAATTTCACCCTAAACGGGACACTCATGTACTCGCATAGACCCTTACGTATTTCTTTTGGTCTACTGTAAGAAATAATTTCCAAAGATAAGTAGGTAATATTTATAACTCTTATCTAGACAAGTTAGTTAAGGTGGAAAATTAAACAGGCTGGAGAATAAATAAGTATCTGGCTTAGGAATAAATACATATTATACAGATAACTATTATTAGATTATGCTTGGATTCCATAAAACTCAGTTATATTATATATTACCGAAATTACTATCAAAGATAAATTTTCCAAACAGTCATTACCCCTGTAATCACTCCTCACTACGTTATTATTTAACTGTATCCAAAGTGAAAAAGCCATAACTGAAAAATACGTGCTACAGTGTGTTTGTTTTAAGCGCTATGTAGCGGAGGGGTAACACTAATTTTGGGCAATGAGGACGAAATACGAAGGTATAAAAGGAAAATGGAGGGGCAGATACCTATGCTATTTTATTCCTAATTTCTTGCTAGAAAACAGCGATTCCTTTTAATTATGACAAAGAAGCAATCAAATATTTAAACTTCTCAAATTAATGAGGACAGAGAAAAGAAAGGAATGATAACAGAACAACTAAGTTTACCGAAACAAAAAATAAACTATCAAGAGATTGTAATGCAGGAATGTCAGCCCTTTAATGGCCTCACTTCACATCATTTACATAGTAAAGGGTTCGAAACCTGATAATATGTCAAAAGGACTACATTAAATAATGCATTTCTAATGATTTTATACAACTTTTTAGTGACCGGGTTGTACGAAACGCATATATTGGTTACGTTGTATAGAGCTACAAAGAGGATATCGTCCCTACAGCTCTATTATTGTGGCTCCCCCAAGGTACACTAAGTTGTTCTGAAGAAATTTGCTCTGTTGGTTTTATCTGATGGATTTTAGCTGTTTGTCGGGTGATGAAAGTTTGGTTAGGCTTTCCTAAGGGGCATTTTCTCTGTTTGATGAATATAATTTATATGCCGTGTTATGCAAGTTAGGTCAGGTCGATTAGGTTTATTTGATGGATATGTATTTTTATTTTTATTAGGTCCTTTTTTGGGTATTTTACATAATTTATTGAAGGATTAGGAGTTTTATACTTTCAATATTCTAATGCTTATATAAATTCCAATGTGATTATCCTGAAAATTAATTTAATTAATTTAATAAAAATAAAAAAATATGTAACCTTATATAAAACTAAAAAAATATATCTTTGGCAGATTTTGCTATAATACCTTAGATTTTTTACAAAAATTAATTTAGTGAAAATTGTCAAAGAAAAAATTTAAATAGAGTATGAAATTTATGGCTTCATAAGAGGCTTCTACAAGCGACGAAACAAATTTTCTACAAAATTGAAAAAGCCGTAAATTAGGCCTTGCCCTACAAATTACATCTGTGGGAGCTACCAATCCTTTTGGAACGATGCGTGAGTCGTAAGAGTAAATTTAATAAATATTCAAAACTTATTTCCCTAAATGAGTTTTAAATTACATAATACGTTTAGTACATATTCCCTATATCCATTCATGTTTGTTCACTTATTTCGTATGTAAACTGTTTTAAAAGATTGTAAACAGGGACTGTAATTTTGGCTGCATGGTGGACATTAAAAAATACTGAACAACAAAAGGAAAAAAAGCGTTAAGGTATCCGAATACTGTCATCATTTGCTGCAGTCCCTGATAATGACGTCGTACCATTACCTCAACCCTAATCATATATTAGGTTTTCCTATATATATTGCTTCCATTGAAATATGATATCTATCACAGATTGAATATTTACACTTTAAAGTAATTTAATGTTTTTAACTGGATAATGAATCGCTTTTTGTTCTAGAGTTAATTTTAAATAATGATGTTGAAAATATATATGATGAAGCAAAATTTATTGGAACTAGTGATTCACAACCACACACAACCAATATAAAAAATAGATGGTCTAATAAGAAAGGTAAATCTAATTACATATGTACGGCCAGAAAACTAGGCAATTTGCTAATTTTATGATTTCAGTAAAGATTAGGCAAGAAAACCGTATAATTTTGAAATATATCTGTTAGATACATCTCCTAGTTATGCAAGATTACTTTAAACAAACGTGGGAATAGCAGATTGAGTGGCTTCGGCTCAGATTTTTCCAATCCACCTACCTCTACCAAGCATTTTCTGAAAGGTTTCAATGGTTGTAAAATCTCGCAACGTTGCTAGATAGAAGATCAAATTCTCTATTAAAGGGAGTATAATAGATATTTATAAGTAGGTTTACACCCTAGTATTTGGGGAGAATTCCCTTACAATTATTTTGGGATAACTAATCCAGGATGAGGCTTGATTAGAGGAGCAGGCATAGGTTTACACTGAACCAATGATACGCCAGATAGATGGCTTAATTGCCTATAATAACCTATATAGAGACATGCAGCTAGAGGATACAGTTAAATCCTTCGAGGCCCAAAATCCATCGAGATAAAAAAATCAAGAACTTTGCAATCCTAGGTTGAGGTTTAGTGAATAACTTTGTTGTTTTAAGAAGAGGCTAATATACATAGACCATGATGAAAGCTAGACATTAGTACGAGTCTAATCTCATATAATGCTTACGGGCTGCTTAAGGTTATACAGTAGTTAAATGGTAAAAATTACACCACCCAATTTTCGGCAAGAAATCATAAAGCTAGTTAGAATTTGAAAACATCCTTAGATATAGGATAAATTTCTCTATCAAGAACATATAATACAAGATTGGAAGTAGGTGACTACCACGATATTTTGATGTATTCTCCCAACCACCATATTTTGGGTAAAATACAAATTGAAAAGTGATTAACCCTGGACAGGTAACATCAAATTGGCGTCACGATTTAGGTAACGTGGTTGCAGATATGCTACACTAAATTTGACCTTAAATAACTCGGGTCCTATTGGTTAGAATCTAAATCTATTTATTTCAAGATGTTTAGCGTTTATCTAAGACTACAATGGAAAGGTTAGAGAAAACAAGAACTAACAACTCCGGGTAAAACAGATCACCCAGAGGCATCGCATGGATGCCCATACCGAAAAAAAACTAGGTTTTTGTGCGCCGCTTGGTGCACTTACGCACCAAGGTTACTTGCCCAGGAATACAGAAGCAAGTTTAGGCTAACACTGATACCATTTGTAAGCTCTGTTATAGGACCTAATTTTCTATAATTATATATATATTTCATGTAACTACGGTGCAAAGTCAAAAGGTTATGGGCGGAAAATCTTTCGAAAACACATTTTTAAAAAGATTTCGGGATTACTAGGTCAAAGTTAATTAGCAATAACTTTGGTGTTTACTTAAATAAAGCAAATATACATATGCTATCTTTAACTGGAGATTAGTGTTCGTCTAATGTTATGTTGATATAGAGGGAGCTATAACATACACGGATGTAATGGCCAAATTATTCAATTATCAAAAGAATAGGTTTACACAAGATGATAGACGTCATTTTCGCCAAGAAGTGATAAAGTGATATATAATTGAAAAGGGATTCGGATATAAGATAAAATTTTCTACCAAAAGCGTAAAAAGGTGCTAAGGGGCCCCAACCGTGCATAATATCGAGATGGGCCTGAATTTCTTGAGTTATTAGAAGGATTTTCTGATTATAAAGCAAATAGTATTAGTAGTCTACCCACGTAAGGCGATAATAAATAGAAATAGAGTGAATGCTGTAATAATGGGTAAAAAATCGAGAAGATTTAGGTCGATACTTTCGCATTTAAGCAACAATGGTATCACCATTGTTAAAGATGGTTGAAAACCAATAGCACGGGTTTCCACAGCAGGAAATTATATTTAGGAATTGATGTTTTTTTATGTTACCTTATTTATTAACCACCATAGAAGAGCATATTTTTTTAAATTGAGCGATATAAGAGGTACCTCGATTCGGTTAGGTGAGGTTAACTATGTTAATCTTTTACTTGCACTTAAATGCGTTTACTATATTATCGCATTCACAATAATACATCGAATGATATATAATATACTAGGATATACGGTGAATTAATAAGGGCCTATTTTTTCTTTTTTGAGCTTATTTTAAATTTATTAGAATATTTTTAGCTGTTTATTAATATCTTGTGGATGTTTTTTATGCTCCAGGTATGGAGGAACAAACGTTATCATCATTATTATTATTAGTAGTAATAGTAGTAATTATATATGGGAAACAATGATCTCTATCGAACGCTTAAATTATTATAGTAATAATGAAATTCTTAGACCGGCGACAAAAAAGGAGGGTTTAGCAAGATTCTCGTAATCTAATCGCCTATGTCAAATCTTTAGGGAGATGGAACTCTATTCTATCGAATTATTTCAAAATATTGTAAATCATCCTAATTTTTTGACAGATTTTCAGCTCTGAACTTTATTGCATCGATTGCAATTACAGGATGGTTGAGGACGATTTTCTCAATTGAACCGCCTGTACCTGGATTAATATCGATCATGGAGCATTGGCTACTACATGTTTTAAGGAGCTGTAATTTCTTTATATTGAAACCCTTCCTATAATATCGTCAGTCAGTATAATAGTTGAGTGAATGACTCAACAAAGGAGCAATTTTCTTAATTTAAGCGTCAGTTTCCAAGAACCAATTACTTGTTATTTAAATTCAATTCCTATTTAAGACGAGAGTATTAATAGAAAAGGGCAGAAAAATATCCTAAATCGCCCAAAAATATCTAATAAACGCGCAAAAATGTTTTCGTGGTAAAATAAAAAATAAATGCCTTGAAAAATTAACTTATATCCAAAAAAAAACAACATTTTCAACCAAATTCCAACTTTTAGCGCCACTGCCTTGGCTAAATACAGCACTACTAGTTCATAAATCTCACCTCCCGCCTTAAAAATAGATACCAACGTGGAAAATTCTTGGTAAAAGTTTGCGAAGAAACGAGGAAAATCAGGTTTATGCGCCACTGCTCCGGCACAAAATGGTTTAGGATAAAATGCTATATAGCCTGATACGCGGGATCAGCGGTTCTATGATAATGTCTATATGATCTATTTCGCTCATCCAATTACTTTGGCTCATATTGTTGCTTAGCTTTGTCAAAATTTACTGATATTGTATTTATACTACTCCTCTTTGGTGCCCTACAATGAGGATCAAAAATTGCCTGGAACTCTAGACATTGCATTGAAGAAACGGAGGAGTGTGGCGCTTCTTCAATCTTATTAGATAAAAGATTAAGAATAATATAATAAAAAAAATTTAATGCTCAAATCATTCAAAAACGTTTTATTCCAATGATTTGGGGGTTTTAACAGCACTTTCCTTGCCTATTAGCATATATCAAGTAGTTTTGATATCAATAAATAGGGCATTCCATCTGCCATACGAGGCCCATATCCATGTTATCCCGCATTAATTAGGTAATATTCTATGGTCGTCTAAACCAACTTTGGTCAACGCAATTTTTAGCAATTTTGAATTTTGGAAACCCAACTTCGAAATGGGGAGCTTGTTCATGATGAACTATATTTTAACGCTTGGGTCCCAAACCCCAATTTTATTGGAATTCCTGAGTTTGGGAGGCTTCGAATTCTAAGTTGAATGGACGTTATAGAGTAACAGATAAAAACAAAAGATAACTATGGGATTTACCATACTTTAAAATGAGGTAGTTGAACGAGGATTCTCACCTCGCTTCGAGACCTATGAAATTAGGAAAATTGAGAGAATGGTCTATAAGACCTGGAAAAAACGAAAATACAATTGATTTTGGAACTAACCCATAGCTAGTGCAAAATTTACTGCAAAAAACCTACTAATCCAACGATTATGAAACCAAATAAAATAGATAGAAATAACACAAAGATTTAAAATAAAATAGAACTGAGATCCGTAGCCTCTTTTCCTTAAGTGATATTCACGTTTAATTGGTTTTAATAGGGAAAAACAAATGGTGATTTTCTTTTTTTAAATGGACCAAGTAAAAAATACCTTAAGAAAGAACCTCAAAAATGGATTTAAAAAATTGCAAACACTTTTGAATTTGGTTTAATTTAAGAGATAAGATCCAGATGCTAACAGATAAAATTCGAGGCCTTCCACCCTATAGGATGATATAATATTAATTATAAAATCTATAATGTTTAGAAAGATGCAATTATAGTATCTATAGTAATTTTTCCTACTCTTTCGAATGGTACATATCTTGCATCGCTCGGAATAATAAGTCTATTGATTTTTTAGACTTATTTTAATAGACTATTCCATAATAGATAGATAACTATGGGGCGGAGCGCGTCAGGACCCACACCATTAGAAGGAGTGGGAGAATGTGGTTCAGAACTCCGTAGACTTTTCGCGTTTAGTGTAATTTTGGGATGTAAAATGTTGACAGAATAGAATAAAATAGCTTTTATAAATGAAATAATATTAATAATAGTTTTAAACTTGGATGAAACCCAAGTGCCTAACGTAGTTTTCCATTCGTTTCAATTAGGTAAGTTAAGATCAGTTTGGAGTAAAAACAATCTTCCCTTCTTTTTTTTTTACTTTCAAACTTTGGCTTTTGAAAATATATATAAAAGCATTAAAAAGAGTTTACGGAGATACATAATATTCATTTAGGACAAAAATAGATAGGGTCAAAAATAAAGCTCAAATATAGCGAAGAAGGATCAATCTTTCATTTGTTCACTTTAAATAAAAATCATTTCAAAATTAGTTATTGATTTCAATACCTTCAACCTAATATCGGTTAGAAGAGGAGACCTAGACACGTGTTCTTGTTTAAAATTCAGTATGCTTAGGCCATAAAATTAATCGAACAGAAGGAAATTCGTACATTAAGCTTCACTAGGTAGACCTATTAGAGTATTTGGCGGTGATTCTGACATTTACTATAAAGGTAAGGCTTCCATATACCGAATTAATCTCAACCATATAATCGGTTAGCCGAAAGGTTTCGCTGATATTGTCTCTTAACTTAAGTAAATCGACCGCTTTTAAACGAAACACAAATATCAATTTTATGCAAAGTCTACGGGGTAGTTTTAAAACAAGCAAAGTCAAAATATAATATTTTAAAGGTTTTAGAATAATAAATCGAAAGTTCTGCAACACGATTCGGAATATTGCTAAGTAAATGCGAGAGAGCGATTAAAATTAAAGAGGTCTATGGAGAAAATTAGAAGCTTTATATTCATCATCATTCTGATCATTGATATAGATATAAGACATCATAGCAAGCTTGATAATGTTGGTCTCACCGTACTACGATACGATAATTAGGTACCTTATAGAAGCCCTTTCCCCCCCTCTCCTCATATTGACCAAAATCTAGGGAAATGTTGTTCGCGTTTCCATTTGCCTTACAGCACTCAGACGGATAGCGGGATATAGAGAGCCTCGAGCCCCCATCCCCCTCCCTTGCACTGAAACGAATCTAAATCGTATTTTTTAAAGTAGCTGGGGTGGGGGTGAGACCCTTAAAGAAATACCTAATTTTGACGGAATTTATGGCGAAACTTACAAGTCTAGAGTGTTTTAGTACAGCAGCATTTCGAAAGAGGGAAGATGACCCGACTTAATGGCATGAATATATTAGCTGTATATCGTTAACGAACAGGGCATTGATGAACGATATATTTTCTTGAATATCGACAAAAGTATGAGGCTCACTAAATATAATATAGGAGAGGGTAGGTAAGATACCTAATTAACTATGTTAATCCAGTATTTTATCATTTTGAGGCTATATTCGGATAAACGACATCGTAAACTATATGTGTATATATGTATATATATATATATATATTTATATATATATATTGTCGAGGTATAGCTCTATATACCATACATACATCTATTATATTTGATTTTAGAGTGCGCGGCGGTTTCCTTTTAATAACTTTGGGTAGGCCGAGGTTCGGTTACGAGGTCAGATCTTCGTAAGGAAGGGCTAGTCCAAAAGATGCTACTTTAAATCTTTGTATTGGCTGCGAGTTCCAAATCTCACTTAGTTACAGACTGTTACACCGCTATGATGAGCTCAAGGGTCAGAAAGTAAAGGAGTTGGCAAAAATAGAGTTTAATAAATATTAATAATTAAAGTTAAATGGTACAACAATAAACAAACATATAAGGCAAATAGTTACAGTGGTCAACGGGCTGGTAAGAAGACTAGGTATTTAAAATGCAATATGCTTGGGTAGCCTAGATGGAATAAAAATTTGAGCTTTACACGGGGACATAGTAAGCACACAAATGATAATGAGGGAATGGTAGACGGCAATTATAAATTTGGAGAAGCTAAAATAATCGTTACAATACCTTGTACAAAATTGGAGGGGTTGGAGGAGACAATGGTCGTTTCCGGCGAAGCGGTGAGAAGATGGTTGGGTCACTTCGACGGGGTCCAGGGTTAACTTGCTTGTAGTTGTAGTATTTTTTTGAGAGGGCGGGGGGGGGAGGGGCGGCAGAGCCTTCGAGAAGGGAGGCTGGGAATTCTTCCGGTGTAAATTCCTTTAAAGAAAACAGAGGGTGAGTTTCTTCGAGAGGTCAAACGGTTTGTTTGGTCGACTATGCGTAGTCAAGGGGTTATTACGCTAAGATAAATATTCACTAAAGCCTTTTGAGATAAGACTTGGTTCTTGTTTGGAGATGGCACCGTTGCGCGGAGTCAGACGGGTATTCTTACAGGGAGAAGAGTTCTTAACTAGTTCTAGGATGGATATTTGTTTTATCTAAGGAGGGATACTCGGTTTTATCCCACAACGTTTCCTTGCCTTCGGCGTATGACAACCCGAATCGTCTGCTTTCGTGAGCTTCTCTCGCACAAATCTCCCTCGATTCCTCCTCACACGGGTACATATAGAGGCCTGAGAGTGAGGAAGCTTACCCCATAGAAGGAGTGGGGGCTATCGCCCGTCGTTTGAGTAATGGCGAACGTGACCCGGCTGGTATTTGTCTCAGCCGCCGTCAGCGGGGCTGGAAAGGAAGGTGGAGATTTCTTGTCTTGTTTAAATACTAGGATTGATAAGGGCTGCATTCCATTAGCCCACTCCTATACTTTCTTACGCTTTTGAGCTCCGCAAATTGCTTGTAAACAACATGAGGCCCATCATGTGGAGACAATGCTTAAAAGCGACGTTATTTCTCCCATCACGTGCTTGTTCTCTCACACATATATATATATATATATATATATATATATATATATATATATATATATATATATATATATAAAGAGGATGACCAGGACAGAGCCGAAGACGCTTCTTAACATTTATTGCAAACGTTTTAAGGATTATCCCAAATCTATCATCAGTTCTAAATAATGAGTACAAAATATACATTAAACATATACATAAAAGATTTGTAACACACATACAAAGATATCGTAAAACATGAATATTAAATTGGAGACGAAATGAATACAATGGAAATACAGAGAGGAAATCCAACAAGAAAACTTATATAAAATAGGAAAATAATTGGCAGTGGATTTTGTTTTGGGAAAAAACATTATAAAATTTAGCAAAGGGACATTTTGGTTAATACGAGACTATATTTAAAGAAAATGGAGCAAGTAACGAGTTATTCTTTAGACTTAGTTGAAGTTTTTTAATATAAATTGATTCTAGCAGATAAAAGTCTTAGATGTTGCTTACCGTTATAAGTATTGTAAGGTTCTCGAGTGTAACCTTAGAACCACATTGTGATAGATGGTTTCGAATTGGGAAAGGATCAGGTTTTCCAAGGTAAAGACCAGTTCTCTTCAATCTACCCATATGTTGCATGAAGCGAGTGTAAATTGTGCGCATTTTTGCCCCAACATAACTTCCTGAACATTTTTGGTCATAAAGAACAGCCAATATTTATGGGCGATCTAAATGCCCTCTCCAGATGCTCCGGTTATACATCCTAATAATTTTAACATTAGAAAATTCCTGGATACATTAATTGGAAGGAGCATTGTAGAAAGAGTAGGTCCGGATTTCCCAACCTTATTTGGACCAAGAAGAGCAACTAAACCCCATATTGTCCTAGTAACACCAAATTTTAGATTTAACTATCTCATTGACAAAGGTCCACCCTCCACCAGTGACTAGGAAATAGTCATAATAACCATTTCCGACAGGTCCTTTTAAAATTCCCATTGAGAAACTTACAAAAACGCGAACTAGCGCAGTTACGTAGAGGAACTCGCAAGTTACCATCAACCAGTGGCAACCTTTAAAGAGATTGACTCAGCAATCGACAACCTACTGAAAACACTTGTCGAAACAGACAGAAATTCCGTACCAACAACATTATATCTGACTCTTCCACACCCTCAACGCTCTGCTCAAATTGCTGCATTAGAAATGGAATAGAAGCTACTGCGAGACACACTTGAACGTTATGCCCCCTTAAGGGGGAACAAAGAACGCTTCCAGTCAATAAAAGGAGGGTTAATTGCAACAACCGCTATGGAAAGAGGAGAAAATGGAACCAGTTCGTGAAGTTTATAGATGAAGAATTAAACTCAACCAAAATTTGGTAAAAAATACTCTTAGCCAGAGGAAAGATACGAACCAAAATAAAACTCGCCATAAATTACAAAGGAAATGAAACAAAGGAACCTACGAAATCATTCCGGGAGCATTGGAGCAAGTTCTTCGATATATTACCTGAATAATACAAAGATTTTGATAGGGCTCATGAAGAAAGAATAGTACAAAAACTGAAATTAAACAAGCATGAAACAAGACCTAACCACAGATCCTTAGTAACGTCAATGGAAGGAAAAGGTATCAAACCTGTCACACTGCAGGAATTAAAATCAACCATCTTAGCAACGAAATAAAAAGCTCCTTAAAAAACAGGAATAAAGACTGGTAACTAATTAATAGCACCCCATGAATTCCTTAAGAACATCGTCGATTTATATAATGCTACGATTACCGTTGGGTATTTTCCCTGAAAAGTGGGAAAATCCTATTTTTACCCAAAACGGGCAAACCACCAAATCAGCCAGGAAATCTCAGACCTATAACCGTCCTGGATGTGGTTGCTAAACTATTGGAGAAGGTAATAAAAAGAAGATTAATCCACCACCTAGAAGAAGATGACTTGATTCCACAACAGCAACATGTATTCAGGAAAGGTAGTGGCACTGAAGTTGCATTAGCCCTCCTCGTAGAGACCTTGGCTAAAGCCAAATAGAATAAGAACTATACAGATTAGATAATTAGAGACATCCAGAAAGCGTTTGACAAAGTATGGAGAATAGGTCTGAAATTCATAGTCAAATAATTAGGTCTCCCATCAATTCTAACTAAATGTCTATTTGACTATATCACATACCGCACTGGTTACATCTCTATAGAAGATTACTAAGGACCAAGTTTGAAAATCATCCAAGGTGTCCCACAAGTAGGATGCTTAAGTCCAATGTTATATACCATCTATACCAGAGACTTACCAGATACGATTTTCGAGTCTACAAAGAGTATACAATTAGTTAATGATATAACCATTATAACCAATAGCACATACAGACACGTTCCGACTGTGGCTAAGAATGACTGCGGCGGAAATCCAAGATATAAACAACTATTGGAATAATGAAAGATGCGCACAAATATCGCAAAATTTGTAATTGAAACAATAGGAAGACGAAAAGCTTCAAGAGTAATAGTGAACGAAGATTTCTACAAATACAATACTGAGGGTAAAGTTCTCGGAATGAAAATGACAAGGAGTGTCGATAAGTACTAGATAGCGCTTGTATCTATTTCGCAGATCTAAACATTGTTTAATCTTTATAAAATTTCTCAAATTTGAAAGGTCAAAACAAGTAATCTTATGTTAAGATCAGTCAATTTTTTTATCTAAACATTATTCAAACTATAATTGTTCTCAATTCTGATTCTGATTGGTCCTTAAAATATTCTTAGTTTAAGATAATTTTGCTAATATAACAGCTATTTTTGTAGATTTTTCACCGTTTACCAAAGAAGATAACCTTTAAAACTGTTGAAAGACGTCTCGGTGAATAAAGATAATGACACTTGCCAGCATTTTTTCCCACTTTCTGAAAAGAAAGGCTTTGAAAAGGTTGAAAAGCTGCAGCGCAATACTAACCAGGCAGCCTCCTACCACGATATATATATATATATATATATATATATATATATATTAGGGTTGTCCATAATTTTTTTTTATCAATAAACGGTGCTCCCATAAGCCTAAAATGTTCATTTGGGTACCAAATAATGTATTACAAAATGAGAAAAAATTTGAGAGATATTTAGAAGTTGCACATTGACACTGAAGTCTCTAAATTATACACATTATTTACAAAGTCAGCATTTTTCTTTTAGAATCATCTAGCTACTTTGATACAGACCTATTTCTATTCATTTGCAGTCCCAATAAACTCGAAACGAAACTTGAGGTTCTGCGCAGACCCTATCAATTTTTACCATTGGTAACACTGGTACTCAGTAGTGGTTGATGGCAATGATGCCGAGTAGTCATTACTCTTTACCGTAAGTACTCGTCTCACATCTCAGTGTGTTATGTGTACTGTGTGAGGTAGTATGTGTGTTGTTCTGATCTCTACCTCTGAGTAAATCAGCTACTTGCTTCTTGAACTCTAAGAAGTGACTCTTATTAGCTTCATATAAGATATTAGTTTAGTGTGTTCTTTACTTTGAAAGTGTCCTCATGGCACAAAAAAGAAGAAGTGACATATTTATTGTTAGTGCTAGAGAAGAGCTCACAGTATCCAAGTTTCCATCAAAAGGGGAAGTGCTGAGCAACTTTCTTCACTACCATCAAAATAAGAAGATAACTATTGGTTCTAGTGCAGATGTAATATTGAACAAAGTGACAGAGTTTTGGGAAAAGGGACGCATCCAAATCGTAAGAAAAGATCATTTTATTGTTAAAGTTATGAAATTATATCCAAAATATCAGCAGTTAAAAAGGGAAGGAAACGTAGATCACCTTGCCAAGTACAGAAAGAAGAGAGTTTTGAGAAGAGTTTAAAAAATTGGTTTGATATTTCTATGCTACTGCAGATGCCTTATCAACCATACATTGGGATGGCAAGCTAAGGCAAGACTTGATATCTCATAAACACGTTGATCGCCTTCCCATTCTTGTTTTAGGCAATAGAGTTAGCCGACTCCTCAGAGTTGAAAAAAGCCCAAATAGCACTGGAAAAGAACAAGCAAAGGCAGTTGTCGATGCATTAGAAGACTGGAATCTGGTTTATAAAGTAGTTTCCATGGTATTTAATACAACAGAATCCAACACAGGTCATATTAATGGCGCATGTACGCATATAGAAAAATGTTAGAAAAAAACCTCCTGTACTTTGACAGCACACATCATGTGTTGGAATTGGTAGCCAAAGCTGCGTTTACAATGCTGACTAAATCAACAAGATGTCCAGATAAGATGCTTTTTAAACGTTTTCAGGCAAAATGGGACACAATTGATAGAGATAAATTTTAATCTGGTGCTGATCATGAAGGTGTTGCCCTAATAATTCAAAATTCTAAATCTGACGTGATTTTGTGGGCAGATAAGTCAATGGAAGAAATGAAAGATTTGAGAGATCACTACAGGGAGCTGCTAGAACTTTCTTTAATTTTCTTTGGTGGCACTCCACTAAGAGGAGTTCATTTTAATCGTCTTGGAGCAATGCATCATGCAAGGTGGATGTCAAACGAAATATACTCACTGAAAATATGGATGTTCAGGGGGCAATTCAAGCTAACTCAAAAGAGGAGCAGAGCTTGCGTAAGATGTCTGTTTTTGTCAAATATTAGATCGAGGCTTCAATTCCATTGTCATCTCCCCGAAATGACTTAGAGCTTCTGAAATCCCTGCATGATCACTGTAATATTGACGAAGAAATCTCAAAGGCCACACTGGAGAATTTCAGCTCACACTTATAGTATTTGTCAAAAGAACTTGTTGCAATGAGCCTGTTCGATATTCTTGTTTCATCTATGACAAAAAGTTTGATAGTAAAAGCTATGAATGAGAGGTCTGCAAGTAAAAAAAAAACATCCAAAAAAGCAGAAATCAGACTTGATACAATCCAGAATTATGCATTGGAAGACTTCGAAATAAAAGGAACTATGTCATCTTCAATAACATGAATCTTCCAACTGGATATCTTTGTGAATCCCAGACTTGTAGAATACAAGATATGACTATGAAAGAGCAAAGAGCATAGTTCATAGAATTAAAGTAACTAATGACAATGTAGAGCAAGGTGTGGTCCTTATCCAAGTATACAACAGATACCTAACCAAAGATGAGGAACAACTACAATTCCTCCTCCAGGTTGTTGCAGAACATCGTAAACAGTTTTCGGACAGCCATGAATCTACACTGCTAGGACAAAAAAAGATTTTGCAGCAATGATATTAATGAGAAAAGGAACAAAACTGAGGGTTAAGAGAAAATAAAAATACAAATCTAAATTTTCACCCTATATATATGGACCACCCTAATATATATATATATATATATATATATATATATATATATATATATATATATATATATATATATATGTAGAGAAATGGCTACATTAAGCATCCTGGAGGAGTATAGGTACATTAACCCCCCCTTCCCCTCATGAGAAGAAGCGTGGGAAAGGTAGCCGGCAAAACTGCTTACCATGTGTGATCTCCCCGCCGCTGTGGGCAGTTGGAGCTAACATCTGTTTTACGGCGACCACCTAAGGTTCTTAAACGAAGCTCTAACGATCCAATTACCTACGAGACCCATAAACCCGTGGTTAAGGAAAAAAAGCGGTGCGAGTCAGAAGGCACGCCAAGTAGCGGTGCGGTTGCGAGCCTCTAATTTGCAAGCTGACTTGGGTACCCCAGTGCCACCTCAGGAATTCTCGCTCTCCCCAGATGCTAACTCACCATTCGCCCCCCCCCTCCTTTGCCTCTATGGCCTGGTCACTTCCCCCTTTAGATGGGGCGGCAATCGGCCTATAAATAAGCCCCGCAAAGAAAGAGAAGAGGATTATCAGAAGTCGATACGCCAGAGTAGGATTAGTTCGTGAAGATCGATCCATCGGCCAGACAAGAAGATTATCAGAAGTCGATACGCCAGAGTAGGATTAGTTCGTGAAGATCGATCCATCGGCCAGACAAGAAGATTATTAGAAGTCGATTCGCTAGAAGAAAGATTAGTTCGTGAAGATCGATCTTTTAGCCAGAAAAGAAGATTAGAAGTCGATACGCCAGAAGAAGGGTTAGTTCGTGAAGATCGATCCTTCAGCCATACAAGACTATTTCCGTGAGAAACGATAGGATCAGATTGAGAAAATCGATCCTTCCTTTCAGGGCCGTATTAACCTAAATAGTCAAGCTTTATATCGGTGTCATACCGAAGAAGCCTGTTCAGTCTGCAAAGAAATCCGACTGAGAAAAGCAAAGCCGCTCACCCTCGAGCGACTCTCACATCTTAATCTCCGTAAGAGTGAGAGGAGAAGAACCCAGCCCCAACGAGCTCCCGTTCTTTAATTACGTTGAAGAATCAGCCCCCGTCACAGGCGACAAGCAATCCCTCCTCGACGAAAATTCAACCAGCGGCCACAACACTTCAAAGCGAGAGATAAGTCCTCCAGCGACATCCGGCAATCCCTAATACCTACCTGTAAGTTAAAAATAACACTTATATCTCTATTGCAATAGTAGAAGTTTAGTACGTCCCACGTTTTTAAGGAGAGTAGAAACCATTTTTCTTGAACCTAGGTCATATGTGTTTGTAGACGAGAGTACGTTAATTTAATGTTTAACGCTAATCAAATAGAGTCGCGATAAAAAAATACTAATCGGCAATTGGTATGTTTACGGGAAGCCTATTTGTTTATTTTGTGTCCTTGAAAGATCTTTGATGCCAAAGATAGAAATGTGTTAACTGTTGGTTTGTAATAGTTAAGTGTTTCATTTAAAATACATGTTTATTTTGGTAGATTCTGGTGTTTCCTCTTATCCTTATGTGTTTAAAAATAGCTCTTCCTTAAGAACAATACCACTGAATTAGCACTCTTAGAACAAAGTTTACTTCATCATAGAAGTAACTCACGCCCCTTAAAGCATACCGCTACTAAAAGGGTGTCAAAGAGTATAGGGTTCAAAACCAAGGGTCATTTTACAACATATTATAAAAGTGGTGTCAGGTCTATAGGTTTTATATTAGAAAGAACCCAGCAGTGTCTATTTAAGGAAGAGCTAACACATAAAAGGAACACCAAGAATAATAGAATATTTGACGAGTGGAAAATTTTTAAAGTTAGAGGTAGATACAATCTAAAGGTAATTGTTAGGCCAAGTGGTAAGTATTGGTGGTGGAGTAGGTCAGGTTTGATTAAAAACAAGGTAGATGACATAAGCGCAATGGCATTGTTTGACCTTTATCGGAAGCAAGGTCAAAGCCTCGGACTGGAAGGAACGGATCTGAGTTCGTTTATTCAGGAGGAAGATAGAAACGAAAAAGAAGAAAGAAGAGAAAAGATGAGAAATGGAAGCTGAAAAGACGAAAATGGAAGCTGATGAAAGAGAGAAGATAAGGGCCCACGAAAGAGCTCTTAGCAAACCAGTTAGAGGTGCAGTCAGTGTCATCCAGAACAGGAGTGTCACCAGCGGCCATCATGAAACTCCCGGAGTACAGGGACAAAGAAGATTTATGCATATATCTCTCCCATTTTGAGAAAATATTTGAAGTCAATAATTGGGACCTAGAAGGAGATCGGGTCGCCAGACTATTACCGCTACTTAATCGTAGGATGAGAGAGATATTTGTTTCTTTACCCTCAGAAGCGACTATGGACTATTCCACTCTCAAAGCCGAACTTCTCTCAGCAACAAACCTTAACCCGGAAGAATATAGGACGAAGTTCAGGCAGGCTAGTATAAGACCTGGACAAACCTACAAACATTTTGGCTTTGAGCTTCGTCGAAGCCTACAGTTTTGAATAGAGTCAGAAGGGGGTAGAGAACGAAGTCACTGCGGTCGTCGACTTCATGCTTAGAGATCAGTTACTAAGTAAACTACCACAGGAAATCCGTGCATTTGTTAAGGACCGAAAAGCTTCTACCTTCAACGAGTGTCTGAACGAGGCTGATCTCCACACGGTTAATCATCGTTTATATCAGAGGGAGTACAAGAAAGAGAAGGCTCCCTCCCCAAAGAAACATGGGCCGCCAACCAGGCATTTACAGAAGAAGCCCTTTAAGTTCTCAGCAGCAAAAGGAACTTATGAACCAAATTTTGGAGGAGAAAAAAATAAAAAAGAAGTTAGGATTCCACAAGGATCATACCCTAATACCGGCACGTATTCCAGGAAGCCCACCACTTGTTATACCTGCGCGATAATAGGTCACCTGAGTTTCCAGTGCCCACAGAAATCCCGACTGAGGAAGACCTTGAGACAACAGGTGCAAGACCTGACTGCCGCGATCCCAGCAGGACAATCTGATTTGTCCTACGTCCCCGCGCCGACATCCGAAGGACCCCAGCAACAGGTAAACTTTCTATTCAACAAAAGTTCGCCAGGCGGCCTACAATTTGAAGAGGGCACTGTTAATGGGTGCTGAGTATCGACTTTAGTCAGAGACACCGCATGTATGTGCATAGTGGTATCCGACAAGTTGCTCCCCCCAGTAAACCCTAACCATAAGAAATTCGCAATCGTCCACGACTTTTTAGGACGCGACAATCGATTCCTCGTCGTGAGATGTAATATACAATGCAGATATTTCACCGGTTGGACGGACGTGGTAGTAGCCCCGATTAAGTTCTGCGCAGTACTAATCGGAAAAAAACCCTAATTCCCCAGCAAGAAGTGGCCCAACAAGTAGTCACCCGGGCACAAGAAGCCCAGAGGAAAGAGCAACCTGCTAAGTTGACCCCGAGGATTACCCTGGAAGACAATGGGTTCAAATTGACTTCCTTCGCCAGTGCTCAGAAGGAATGCCCCACTCTTAAACCTCTATGGGACAAAGCTATTTCAAGGTGAAACTCTCCAAGTGAAAGGAAAGAAGCCTATCCAGTATATCGTAGAAGACTCACTTCTCTACCGTACTATCAGCGAGGAGGATAAGGAGAACAAGAAAGCACTGTGTGTACCTCAAGAATACACGCAAAGAATTTTGAATACCGCGCATGATAGAATATTATCCGGACACTTTGGGCACAACAAAACGGCGCAGCAGATATTCCGACACTTTTATTGGCCCCAGGCCGCCAGGGAAATTGTGGCCTATTGCCGATCATGCGACGTGTGTCAGAAGGATCCCTCCAGAGGACGGGTACCTCCCGCACCTTTACAAAAGGTGCCCGTTATAACCGATCCATTCTTTCGAGTGGCTATTGATTTGGTGGGACCAATTCACCCCCTTTCAAGTGGAGGACACTCCTACATCCTCACGCTAGTGGATTGTGCCACCCGGTTCCCAGATGCCGTGGCACTACGGAAGATTGACTCTATTTCCTGCGCGGAAGCATTAATTTCAATTTTTGCACGAGTAGGCCTGCCTAAAGAAATTCTTTCGGATAGAGGGCGCCAATTCACCTCAGAATTGATGGAGTATTTTAATAAACTACTGTTAGTCAAGCCAATTTTTACGAGTCCATTTCATCCATCCGCTAACGGAATCTGCGAGAAATTAAACGGCACTCTCAAAAATATATTGAAGAAGTTGTGTCAAAACAACCCTACACAGTGGCACAGATACCTGCCTGAAGCCCTTTTAACCTGCCGAGAAATACCTCATCGGACGTTGGGATTCTCGCCCTTTGAGCTATTATACGGAAGAAATGTGCGAGGTCCTATGAGTATTCTTAAGGAATTATTTTCCAACGCGAAGCTCGACCAAGAAATCAAATCGTCTAACGACTACGTGATGGATATGCACGAGCGCCTAGAATACTGCTCTGGCTTAGCTCGAGAGAACACCGAGAAAAATTTAGCCAAATACCGGGACTACTTCGATATGAAAGCAAAGGCTCGAAAATTAAAGGCAGGAGATGAAGTCTTATTATTACTCCCGACCGAAAATAATAAGTTATGGGCCCAGTGGAAGGGACCGTTTGAAGTAATCGAGGCACGGGGTCCAGGCGATTACTTGATAGATACCCCAACAGGGCGAATAACCTATCACATAAACATGCTGAAAAAATATCACCGCCGCACGTGCATAAAGAATATTACCCTTCTAGACGAAGAAGAACCGATGGATGCCGTTTATCCGGGTACGCCCCTGCAAGTCATACACGCCGTGTGTGTAGAACAAGACGAGGAATATGAATTTCCTCGCTCTCACCTACCCCGGAAGACCCTCGGGTGGATTTAAAGATAAATCCCCACTTAGAGATTCAACAAAAAGCGGAAATGTTGAACTTGCTCATGGAATTCCCAGAAGTCATTTCTGAAAACCCCGGATGTGCCAAGGATTTTATCCATAAAATAAAACTAAAAACTAATTCAGTGGTTTAAAGCAAACCATATTCTTTACCGATCCACCTACGAGAAGTCTTTAATAAGGAAGTCCGGAATTTACTAAAATTGGGAATTTTAGAGCCATCGGAGTCCGATTATTGCTCCCCCATAGTAATGGTTAAGAAACCTGATCAATCATTTCGGATGTGCGTGGACTTCCGAAAATTGAATTCAGTGACCGTTTTCGACGCCGAGCGCATCCCACTAATAGATCAAAACCTCCATTTATTTGAAGACGCTAAATTCATCACCGAATTGGATTTGTGTAAAGCGTACTATCAAATACCTCTCGCTAAGGAGTTCAAAAAACTGACGGCTTTTGCGACCGAGAGAGGTCTGTTACAGTTTACCAGGCTACCCTTCAGACTACTTACAGCCGGTAGCAATTATAATAGGATGATGAGGCGAATTATCGCTGGCCTAAATGACGTGTCGATTTACTTCGACAACGCGTACGTAGCTACCCGTACATGGGAGTCACACTTACACGCCTTACGCTCATTGCTGGAGAAATTGAAGGAGCAAGGTCTAACCGCCGGGCCGACCAAGTTTTATTTTGCCTACGAATCCATTGACTACCTGGGATTTAAAATAGGACAAAAACACTTGACTACCCAGCAAGAAAAAGTGGACGCCATAGTCAAGATGCCCCAGCCGAAAACAAAGAAACAATTCCGATCGTTTATGGGAGCGGCCTCGTTCTATAAGCGTTTTGTACCACACTTCGCTTCCATTGCGGCCCCAGTGAAAGATTTGTTAAAAAAGACAGCGTCAGACCCTGTCACGTGGAACCCCCATGCAATAACTCAGTTGGAGGTTCTAAAAGGAAAACTCGTAACTGCGCCCATTCTTCGCGTACCAAATCCCAACAAGATCTTCTGCCTTCGCACGGACGCTAGTCAAGACGGGTTAGGGAGGGTATTGCTTCAATACGAAGATGACGAAACAGCCTATCCCATAGCTTATGTCAGTATAAAACTGTTCAGTAGAGAAAAAGCCTACACTACTATCAAAATGGAAGCTTTGGCCATAATATGGTCCATAGGTAAATTCAAATATTATCTAATAAGGCGTGAGTTTAAGTTGGAATGCGACCATAAACCGTTGTCATACTTAAGTAAAAATAAGAGTAAGAATGGAAGACTCCTGAGATGGAGTTTTCTCTTGATGGAGTACCAGTACTCCATTCACTATATAAAAGGGTCCAACAATTGTATGGCCGACTCGTTAAGTCGGAAACCTGTCGACGATTAAGGAGCAGCCCAACTATTGTATTATAGCAAAGTTAAGTGTAAATCAGTAGAATTGTAAGTAGGTAGGGGCGAGTAACCCCCTAGTGGTAGGTAAGAAGATCCTAAGTTGGCACAGTAATATAGGAATTAATGTAAGGTCAGGTGAAATGTTATCGAGGCATTCCCGAGTGAACTAGAATTTATTGTATAATATAATGTTCCATAAGTTACCCATTTATATTATTGTAAGGGTCGATTGGAACCCCCTCCCCCTCTTGTTAATTTCTTAAGGAGGGAGGTAAATGTAGAGAAATGGCTACATTCAGCATCCCGGAGGAGTATAGGTACATTAAAGCCCCCCCCCCCCTCATGAGGAGAAGCGTGGGAAAGGTAGCCGGCAAAACTGCTTACCATGTGTGATCTCCCCGCCGCTGTGGGCAGTTGGAGCTAACATCTCTTTTAAGGCGACCACCTAAGGTCCTTAAACGACGCTCTAACGATCCAATTACCTACGAGACCCATAAACCCGTGGTTATGGAAAAAAAGTGGTGCGAGTCAGAAGGCACGCCAAGTAGCGGTGCGGTTGCGATTCTCTAATTTGCAAGCTGACTTGGGCACCCCAGTGCCACCTCAGGAATTCTCGCTCTCCCCAGATGCTAACTCACCATTCGCCCCATCCCCTTTTGCCTCTGTGGCCTGGTCACTTTCCCCTTTAGATGGGGCGGCAATCGGCCTATAAATAAGCTCCGCAAAGAAAGAGAAGAGGATTATCAGAAGTCAATACGCCAGAGTAGGATTAGTTCGTGAAGATCGATCCATCGGCCAGACAAGAAGATTATTAGAAGTCGATTCGCCAGAAGAAAGATTAGTTTGTGAAGATCGATCTTTTAGCCAGACAAGAAGATTAGAAGTCGATACGCCAGAAGAAGGGTTAGTTCGTGAAGATTGATCCTTCAGCCATACAAGACTATTTCCGTGAGAAACGATAGTATCAGATTGAGAAAATCGATCCCCCCTTTCAGGGCCGTATTAACCTAAATAGTCAAGCTTTATATCGGTGCCATACCGAAGAAGCCTGTTCAGTCTGCAAAGAAATCCGACTGAAGAAAAGCAAAGCCGCTCACCCTCGAGCGACTCTCACATCTCAAGCCCTGTAAGAGTGAGAGGAGAAGAACCCAGCCATAACGAGCTCCCGTTCTTTAATTACGTTGAAGAATCAGCCCCCGTCACAGGCGACAAGCAATCCCTCCTCGACGAAAATTCAACCAGCGGCCACAACACTTCAAAGCGAGAGATAAGTCCTCCAGCGACATCCTGCAATCCCTAATACCTACCTGTAAGTTAAAAATAACACTTATATCTCTATTGCGATAGTAGAAGTTTAGTACGTCCCACGTTTTAAAGGAGAGTAGAAACCATTATTCTTGAACCTAGGTCATATGTGTTTATAGACGAGAGTACGTTAATTTAATTTTTGAAGCTAATCAAATAGAGTAGCGATAAAAAAATACTAATCGGCAATTGGTATGTTTACGGGAAGCCTATTTGTTTATTTTGTGTCCTTGAAAGATCTTTGATGCCAAAGATAGAAATGTGTTAACTGTTGGTTTGTAATAGTTAAGTGTTTCATTTAAAATACATGTTTATTTTGGTAGATTCTGGTGTTTCCTTTTATCCTTATGTGTTTAAAGATAGCTCTTCCTTAAGAACAAAACTACTGAATTAGCACTCTTAGAACAAAGCCTACTTCATCATAGAAGTAACTCACGCCCCTTAAAGCATACCACCACTAAAAGGGTGTCAAAGAGTATAGTGATCAAAACCAAGGGTCATTCTACGACAATATATATATATATATATATATATATATATATATATATATATATATATATATATATATATATATATATATATATATATATATATATATATATATATATATATATATATATATATATATATAGGGACAACTCACAGAATATCGCGTGAGTAAGCAATAAAGGGTGCAAAGCTCACAGGGTAAATTAATACGAGGATTCCAAATACTTTGGAACTTTATTTCGAGTTCTTTATCAAGGAATAACAAAAGTATTAAAAATTGTAATATTTTTAAGGATGATCAGGGGAGAGGAAACGCTCACAAAAAAGCAAAAAACCAATCAACAAAATGAATTAATATGAAATGGAAACCTTAGGAGGAGTGAGGATAATTACAAAATAAGATAATTAAATCAGTTAAATTCCAAAGACTGAAGGTTGACAAAAGGATTAAAATACCTCCTAAGCAATTAGGGAGGGAGAAAGATTTTAACGAGAGATTAACGTCAGTCATATTTTGAAAACATGTAAGAACTGTGAAGACCTGAGTCTTAAAGTATTTTGAGTTTGTAATTATATAAGTAATCTTTATCCTGTCATTGCCATTTTTATCCTCCTATACTCCTCACTTTATTTCCTCTGCCTTGTTTCCATAAACAGTACTCGAATAGCTATTCGCTAAATATAGCCGTCCTTAAAGAAGCTCGCTTTAATTAGAAAACACTTCGAAATGCGGATTAAAATAAGGAATTTATGATCAATATTTGAAACACATCTCACTAAAGAGTGACTATAAAAAGGAGAAATTCTTTGACATTTGTTTCAATGGGTAGGTATTCATGGAGCATTGAAGAGTGTAGCAGCGTGATTTTAAGGTTTTGGCTTATTTTACTAAATATTTATACGTTCTCCGAAATGAAATGAAGATACTTTTCTACCAGCCATACCTCCACCCAGCGATGCACTGTCGGTATTCATCTATAAATTTAAGAGAACAAATTTATAGAAGAACGATAAAATGACACTCAAACGGTTTATTTCTTAATTAATTGCCTAAACCCAAAAGGAAGCATGTGGGGTGTGAAATTACTGTTGACCAGCTGAGTGAGGTTAAATATTATAGATATTCCTCTCCCACTCACTACAATTCACTTAACCATTCATCCGCTAATAATCCATAGTTAATTTTTTTCACTCACATATTCTCAAACCCTAAATTAATTTGCTTTCAATTGTTCTTTACTCGCGCTTGCTATTTAATAGTTAATAATGGCCATTCACTGCACAAATGAAGATAACCTTGTGAAGGATCCAGCTAGATGCATTTTACTGAAAATCATACAGAAATTAAACAGTTTAATCAATTAATTTATTGTTATTTAGCTTAATGCATTGTACCGTTATAGACCAAAATATCCTATTCCTTTCCATTTTTTAACGGGTTTAAATCTCACTGGAATCAAATCTATCCTAATTTTGCTTCTTCAAGAATCAGCTCCGATGCCATCATTAAAACGAGAAATTAACCCAGATCCGATCTAGGAGCAAATGTAGGATTAAACGAGGAAGTTTGAAGAAAGAGAACTGACAGCCCCGAATCCCCCAATTATACCCAAATGATGAGAAGTCATCGGTTTACATCCCTTCTTTGTCATGTCTCGTTTACTTTATATCCCCTTCCATAATTTCTTTTATTCTTCTGTCATAATGCTAACCGGAGCGTTGAGGAATAAAAGTAGACTGCACATAAAATATGAGGAGAAGAGGTATAACTCTTTTTCTCGAGTGTGCTACAATTAATTGAATATAGCCTCAAAAATTAAATGACTTCCTACAGAAATTTAAGGAATTTATTGCTTCTTCCCCTAAAAAAACACAGAATGCATTTTTTATAACTTTAATTTAAACAGAAATACATTTATCATTTTTAATCATAAATTCTACTCGCTATAATTTCTATATATACTTCCCTTCTTTGGTCCATCATCTGTCTCTTATGCAAACAGTTGTAACAACTAATGACATCGATATTAATCCAATTATTCAAGTGAAATTCTTTTCATGCGATTTATTTGGTGTCATCTTTTAATTGTCGTTGAGAGAAAACTAATCCAAATGAATATAAACAATGAAATATTCCTGAATATTATGGAACAGAGTTTTTGTCTAAACGATTCCATTTTCATTCCTGACCGAAGTTTTGTCTAAGATCAAGAAGAAGATTCGTAGTTAGTTAGAGAAAAAGTGTGACAGAATTTTAGTTTAGTTGAATAAATGAACAGTTAAGAATATTGACAAGTTCGTTAATACTGTACAACATAAAGTTATTGATATAAGAGTAAGTTTTAATTTGATGGGTAATACGAGAATGAGTGCAATCCCTAAGAGAGAAATTTTAATGTTCTTCCCTTGTAATGCCAAAACTGCCAAAAAACTTAAGAGGATTAGTACTCTGAATAACATGGGAACATCGGAGAGTTTTAAATAATGTTAGCTGCTTATTGAGTAAATATTGTGAAGTATTTCTTAAAAACAGCCATTGTCGTTTAACTTGCATGTATTATAATATATGGAGAATTAACATAGCGTGTTATTAATATTTTCTTACCTACTAATATTAATGTAGCCAAGGTATATAAATCAATATTTATTTTATTTTTTCTTCATGCTCTATTCTAAATTAAACATCCTTTGTTCCACAATATAGCGATGTATCAAGAAGATATCAAGGTTTTGTGCATTATAGAATTTTTCGCATTAGGGACTTTTCCTCATTGTGACGCGACACTATTCATGCCTTAAATATACATTTTTATTATAATTATTATATAAAGATGACTAATTGTCTTCTTGTGTGATTCTCATTTCCTATGGTAAAAAACTTGAAATTCCATATATTTACCGACGGATATCGGTTATTTATAGGAAGAATAATATTTATTTTTCCTTGGTGGTTTTCTGTAGAGGATTCAATGGGTATTTTGTTTTGCATTTTGTCTGGCGTCGGTTCCCTCTTATTCCTATTATAGTAGAGTCAGTTGTCAATCGTCTCCGAATGTACAACAACATGGCTGAATTCAATGCTCGAAGTATTTGGTAAAGGCGAGCTGTCTTACTTGGGATTAAATGTCTGGAGCTACAATGCGAAGATGTGTAAGTGTTTGAGGTTCAAGCTGACGACGGCGCAGAGAAGTATGAAGGAGTGGATGAGTCAGACTGTGGTTACAAGTGTATAGAGGCTCGAAAATTACAATGTCCACATTATCTTCTTTTTTTACTTCCTGGTGGGCTACAGCAAATGCCTGGATCCAGCAGACGGCCACAGGAAATCCGTACGTGGGGCAGCAGGACTGTACCATGGCACACAAGCAGAAAGACACAGTTTTGGCTGTGAGACAATTTCTTTGACCACATCACTCCAAACATTCCGCCTTGCGACTCCCTAGACTGCAAAGCTCTGGACTATCATGTGTGGGTCGTGGTTGAGAGAGACAGAGAGAGACCAACAACATCCCGTGTACCAACTAGGTTGAACTTAATTCAAGGCTAACCAAACTTTTTCCACCCAGTTAAAAGGGCGGACCGTCAAGAAGGCTTGGACGAGGTTCAGACGCCACCTGGAGACCGTGGTTGATGCTGATGGCGATTTCATTGAATATATATCGGGATGAATGAACTCTCACACTTATTTTCTTTTATGTTTATGTTAGGCGAAAATTTACTAACCACACCCACTATATGGTGTTTGGTAAGTAATGAAAGACTCTTGCGATATTTCATTTTTATAACAAATGTTGACATTTCAGGCGAAAGGTTTGATTTCAAAACTCCCTTATGAAATGTGCTGGTCAATATCTTTTGCATACATAATTGACTGTTGGCCTTGGGATATCTCAGAGATGGCTCATATTCGAATCATTTCCACATCAACCGTAACATTGAAAAGGGACTTCATGCTATTGGTTTTCGTGTATAATTTAGTGAATTTATCTTTAGAAATTTATAATAATTTTATTAGATATTCCTATAACCTTTGCCTAAGTTCTGAAAACTGTAATTAATTTCTTTTTGACTATTTTGACTATCATAAGGCAAGGCAAGAAGTAAATCTATGTTCATTTACCCGAGGTCAAATTAGTTAATTGATATTTAACATCTTAATCTGATTGTCTAAATTGCTATTGAACCCATTTAATATTCTCTTCTGGTCGACCATTCTGAATTTTAACAACATTTGCGAAAAGATGGAGAAGAATGCGGTCCCCAAATAGTGTTCAGGCAACGCTGTCCTTTTGCAGATAAAGTTTCGCCAAATGAAATAAAACGTCAGAATATTATTATTATTAACCCTATTATTATTTTTATTATTATCATTATTATTATTTTGTGAGAAACTTTGAAGGTATTTCTCTTCTTTTCTGCGACGGCTTTATTATTCGATGGAAGTTTGAGCTAAATATTTAATATTGAATCTTGTTCCGCAACAGCGAATTTAACCAAAGCTTTACTCCACTCATCCAGAACATTATTGAATAAAATCTGCTTCGTGCAACAATTAAATACTGATAATCTCCTCTATTCTAAAAGGTGATAGAAAAACAAAAAGTAAAACGAATAAATTAAATTTCTCTTTCATGCTAACACAATTTTCCTCGAGCAAGAGTGGTTCATCTATTTTATTACTATTATTTCACTGATTAAAAAAGGGTTATTAAATTTGTCTGCCACAGTCCTTAAATAACTATAGGCCTAAGGCGCTGGGTATGTTATGGCAGAATTATCTGACCCCTTTTTGCAGCACTCATTACTACTCTTAATAAAGGTACTTTACTAATAATGATTTTGGTTAGATTGGTTAAGAACCGAATTTGACCCGAGAAAAGCAGTTTAAAGATCCATCTTTACCTTTATTAGGTGAATAACACGATATTACAATTCTTATAGTCGTGGTCTCATAATAACAGACATTTCGTTATCAT
Organism: Ceratothoa steindachneri; assembly: GCA_963969495.1. Taxonomy (NCBI): domain Eukaryota; kingdom Metazoa; phylum Arthropoda; class Malacostraca; order Isopoda; family Cymothoidae; genus Ceratothoa; species Ceratothoa steindachneri. The sequence continues at coordinate 173,178,892 of OZ018318.1, forward strand.
TATTAGGCAAAAATAAGTACCTAAGTATTACCTAAACCCCTTTTCTTCAATAATCTGAAAGAAAGGGAAACATCAGAAAGACCGATATGGAAGTGGCATACAGAGACATGGAAGATGGGCAGATACGGTAAGGTGGGAAAAGTAGACAGGCAGGGCGAGGTAGACTTGGCCGTTAGGGCAAGGTTGGACTTGTCATCAAGCCAAGGTATAGATAACATACATGGGCAAGTGATAAACTAACTTTTTACATTAAGAACCAATCTCTACACCTCTCACTATTTACAGGCTGCAGGCGCTATTCAATAAAAAAATATCCGCAAAACAATTAATGAAATACTCCTTGCTAATAAGCAAAGTGTTCCGAACCACATTTTTGCATAAATCATTTTATATAATATTTAAAGAAATTCCTTATATTCTTTTTCCTTTTGATTTAGTGGCTAACATATATATATATATATATATATATATATATATATATATACATACATAGTACTGTCCAACAAGAGAAAGAAAATACCATTTTTCTTGAAATAGCCCTTAAATTTCCATGAAACCCTCACGAAATCTTATTTCAAATTTTCCATTGATATCTTCCAAATGCATTTTATAGAACAAAGTTTCTACGTAAATACTCGTAACTTATATGTGGCAACTTTCTCAGATGTATTGCTGACTGCTCTCTAGGGTAATACTAATTTATCAGTCGAACGAGGCGAGGTGAGTTCGACAAATCCTTAAAAATACAGCCGCCAGGTAGAAGATTGGATGAATGAGACACTCTTACATATTGAGGCATTATAATTGATCCAAATGTGTGATTTCACACATAATAAACTTGCTGAAAATTTCGTGTCCTATGGGCCGACGAAGAAAACCGGTCGCCCTCTAAAAAACAGTCGGGTGAGATCGCAATTCAACGGATTTCGATGAAGAACCGATTTGAGAAAGGTAGGTAGTTTTTTTCTATGTGGTCTTAAACCTGGGTTTTGGATCGCACTCATATTAGTTTGTTTTCCACTATCCTCTTTCACTCTTTCTTCTCTTTTCTAAGATCTTCCTATTTTTGGCCCTTTCTCATTCGAATCATTTTTTATAACAAGTATAAAGTTGTTAGCAGTTACCTCTGAATTTATAAATGAGATTGTTTCATTCTCTTCAATCTCACACTTGTTTATTTTTGCTATCTTCAAAATCTATTGCATAAAAATTCATGTCTCCTTTTTATCTATCTAGTCTATCCCTACATTTCCCCCCAATTTTCTCCTACTAACGCACCTGCTCGCAAATATACTTATCATGTTACTTTCTAATTCCAAATTTATAATCTTGCAAAAACTGACCAAGCGACGTCCATTTATTTTTACTTCCTTCATCAAGTTTTGGTTATTTTTTCCTTCCACCCAAAAGTCCCTTACCTCCTGCAAAATCTTTTCGTCTCGCATGCATTTCAACATAGATCATGTATAAATAACGCTGATCTTACATACTCCTCTACCTTGACAAGACACGCTCTCTCTCTCTTAACTATAGATGACTTCAGATATAAATGAACTGATGCTACCTTCCCGTTTTGACTTTTTCAGCTTTTTCGCACTAAGCAGCGACCATCCTTCGTGTCCCCACTTCAATACACAATTGGATTTCTGCGTTGGAGCCACATTATCAAATCATTATAAATTTATCTAATTAAAACTGCAAATAACGCATTTATTCATATTGAAAGTTAATAGTGTAATCTGGGACATAATTAACACGTGTCTTTGTAATTTACACTTGATTAATTGAGTTCGAGATTACTTTAGCTAATAATTTAATTTCTTCAGTTGTGAAAATCTATGTAAATATAAAAAGAAACATCGTCTTGTGGAACTAATTAGGTGGTCATTCTTTTTATTTGTCTTAGTTTTACCTAGAGATTATTTTAGCTTAGAAATATTGTAGTGTGTAAGAGCGTAAGGTAGAGTGAATGTAATTATGATGATTGTTTTACGTCAGCTATCCAAGAAGGTTCAGAATCTACTAGATATGGTTTTGCTTCACAAAAGGCAAATAAATTTATACGTTTTCCTTGTCTTCGTTTTTGGCCCTGGATTAGGATATTTTGACACTAAGTGTTTTGATTGTCAAAGATTCGTTATCATTTGGTTGACACCATTCATTGGCCTCGGCTTGACTCAGTGGCGATAGGGCTTCCTTTTTATAGTAGTTAGGCTAATACCCTGAAAAGTTTCCTCATATTCGCTCTGGTATTCTTTTGCCTCCTAGAACCACCATATATGGTTCATCCTCTCTCAACCACCCTAAATTTGCCATCACAACCCCCCTGTCTCTTGCAGATGTAACAACCTCCTTTCATCAAAAGAAACTTGACCCCCTTCCTTCTGCACCGGATACTTCCGAGAGACTCAATCTTTTTCTTTGTTTGCCTCACATTGTTGTTACCTGTATCACTCCTCTCTCTCAACTTTGCTTCTACCAACAGCTTTCAAACGCGTTTTTTCTTCGCCCAATCATAGTGAAATTGAGGCTGAAACAAAAATACCTGTAGAACTGCCGCCTAATCTCTCAATTCCATCACCTTTCTAAACTCATTGAAAACTTGCTTTTTCTTCCAATATATTCATATTGGGAGTGATATAATTGGTTAGCCGAGGTAATTTTATGGTTCCTATAATCTCGATCCTTTATCCAAGCTTTTTTTCCCATTAACCTCCTAACGTTCGTTTCCTCAACCGCTTTATACAATTTCTCGATTTTGCGGATGAATAGTAAGTCTAACTTTCTCCATCGTTCGTGACTCCCAGGTTCCGTATCCTGACATGACATGTCCTAAAGTTTGCAATTCTTCTCTTCGCTTTCTCCTTCATATTAACTGTATCAGTCCAAAATGGATTTCATGTAGCTAATTCTATTTCAATTACCACCCAATTTAATTAACGTAACTCCCTTTCCCTCCATACAACTATTCCTTCATCTCCCGTAAAATACAGATGCTTCCTTAGAGTCATTAGCCCTCTATTCCATCTTGAATTATCGTCAATGACCTCTTTGATAGATACAAGAGCTTAAACAACCAAACACTCACCGACTTATTATCCTCGCCTTAAAGTACCCTTCTTTCTCCATTTTTGTCCCCTTAAGTAAGTTATTCGACGTCGCTGTACTGCAAAGACGGTCGTATTTTCTCGATATTTGTTTTTAGAGCGTGGAATGAGCTGCCTGAAACGTATATTCTACTAATCAGCCCTCTTTCATTGTCTTTCCTTTCCAATCATTCTCTAAAGTCTTTTCCCTGATCATCTATCCATCTTAAGTGCATAAGTTGTTATTTATAATCCTATCCTCGTTTTGATTGGTCGTTATTTGTAATCTTATCCTCGTTTTAATTGGTTAATCTTTTTTTCCTCTTTGCTGAACTAATTAATGTCCTCCATTCTATTGGTATTGCCATTAATTTCTTATCGTAATAAATAAATAAATAATCTAAACTCTATTCTTCATATTATTTAAACCATTTAGACTTACGTTGTCCCGATAGTGTTTTCTACTTTAATCTCAGATCCAATCGATCAAGGGGCATAAAGTCGCATCATATCCACTTATAATAAAGATCAGAATGAAACTATTTCTCTACTCTAGGTACCACCTAAATGTGTCCAAGAAGAATGACGACTCCCTAAATATTTCAAGTAAAGATGTGCACTCCTTTAATTAGGGCAATTAAAGATGAATATTCCTTAATAGACCAAATACCCTAAAGATTAGCAGTACGTACATTTAACCAAGTGAAGATTCTGATTCCTTAATTTACGACAATTTAAGATGATCGCTTTTTAAAAGTGACGAAGTAAAAATAAATATTTCCTAGGTGCAAATGTATTTTAGAATTCAGTGGTTTGGCTTGTTTAATTTATTAACAAACATCTTGTTGCCTAGTAAATATAAGCACGCAAAACGTTTAGTCCGGACCCAATCTACAGGAAAGCACCCATAGGTATTCAAATGGAAACTATAAAAATAAAATACCTTGGAGCAATGCATCGTAATGAACTTGCTATGCACACTCCATTTAGAGGTTCAGCTACGCCATAATGGCGGCAGAAATGGCCAACTTCTTTATCCGCGTTTCTCTGTAAATCGGCCTCAAAAGAGAGTAATTCGCTGGAACCGTGTTCCCGCATCCGTTTCCCTGCACAAGTTGACGTCATTCTGAGCGGATTAAGTTTGGTAGTAAATCCTCAAGAGAGAGTTTAATCATCTCTTTCGCCTTCCGAACTCCAATAATCGACGATTAAGGAGTTTGCTTAGTAAATGTGTGCCCTTTAATGTGAAGTAACATCAACTCCAAAGGAGCGCATAAAAACAAGTAGGAGGCAATAAATGTTATGGGAAATTTTATGTATTCATGTATGTACATATTTCATTTCTTATTTCAACCTTAAAAATATTTACGCGCTGATTTTCATTGAAGGAACTGAGGTATTTATATTCAAGAATTTTTGAAGAATAGCTATCTAAAAGACTAAATTGAACAATAGCGGTCCTAGTTTGGCCCATTTCAAATATAGAACTGACAAAACTTGAAATATGAAAAAATAAAAGTCAAAAAAGATCATCATTTAAATATATAGAGATGTGGTTTACCACATGTCTCTTCAATTGTTTACTCTTACCTTTTCAGACAATATACATATCATATAACTTTTTACCTACTATCGAGAAGTGAACCTATTGCCATCCCATCCCTTTGACTATAGAGGCTGTTATTAAAATTAAATATTGTGTCTTCAACAGCAAGATTAAGGATTCTAGAAAAGTCAAGTTTATTCAGACCCAAAAGTGTGCAATTATTGTAAAAACGTGAATCGCATATTTTATTAAAAGTTTCAAGCACAGGGATATTGGTAAATAGTGACTTAGATCGAAACTACTCATGTGATACTGGGCAAATATAAAGGAATTAATTAAATCTACGAATTCAAAAGAATCGCGTATAGTAACTCACTTTAAGTAACAGGATCTAGGATAGGTACTAAAATTTACAAAGATAATAAGGAAGTGTATTAATTGCGGAAAGGATGGGACGAATAAGTAATCCAATGTTATAGGTTTTGGGGAGGCCATAGAGTATGCCGGGTGTTAAGCCTGAACTGAAAAGACTGGGGTAGTCCTCTATCCTAATGACACTTTGAAATGGATCACAATCAACTTTAAGAAATTTAGAAGAATCATTCAAAATAGAATTCATTTTATCCACAGATTCAGTCTTATTTAACAATACCACACCTCTGCTCTTATCTGGCTTATATAATATAACTAAATCTGGATGTTTTAAGTTTTTTTAAATATTTCTATCAGAAAAACTGAAAACAGGATTAAAACTTTAAAAAGGATTAATTAAACTTGAATAAGTATGAGTGTGACAGGATTAAAGTTTCTAAAAGGGTTAAACTTGTGTAAGTATGAGTGTGATATTGAATTTATGTTATTAACAACATAAAAAAAGTTGAGCAACAACACAAAAACGGGGACGATTATACGCCACAGGAGTGTCCAATTTAGATCGAATCTGCGATGTTTGGATCGTGCCCTTGAATGCCACGCTGATCTCTAGGTCCCTTCCCAGAAAGAATGGCCTCAAAATAGCTATATAGCGCCTCCAAGATTTGTACCATAAAATATATATGCGCATATGAACAATATTTCATTTGTAATATTTTTGGTAAGTCAGATTGAAAATAGCTTCCAGTTGTTTACAAAACGTTATGAGACAAATTGAGGCTGTATTAATTTTCTTTTGGAAAATGCAAATCAGAAATATATCTGATTCCTTTGTGGGAGGTAGTGCGACCACTTTAGTACTCGTAGTCGTAACATGAGGAGTCTTTCTTCAAAGAAAGTCTCAACTATTAGAGAACATATTTAATAGTGTAAGGTTAATGTCACCTTGTATAATATTGAGATTCTAGATTCCCAGGCGAATAATACCGACATCTGTTTTTGGGAGTAAATTTGATCAAAATCCTCATTACATTCATTATTAACAAACATAAACAATTAATTTCTAGTATTACAAAGTACTACTAGTGACTGGGGATTAAAAAATTATTTGCACGAACAGAAAATTGATCTAATGCAAACAATGATGCATTGTTATTTGTATTAAGAATGTGTCTCTAATCTTCGTTATAAAAGTGAAGGGGAGGGCCAAAGAAAGAGAGAGAGTTGGTGTTCGAGGAAACAGCTACGGAATACAAAGATAGTGAGAAAATCATATATTTAAAAGATCTTTTCATATATGTATATGATCTAATCTCCTTGCAATATTTTGTTGCCCGCCATGCCTCAACATTTGCTGTTTGAACTTCCGACCACAAAGCCTGCAAGAGGATCTGCGACTATCTCTTTCACACTTTTTGTTTCATATCAATTTAAACACTTTTAATACAGTTTTCTCCTTTCAATTTATTACGAGAGATGCAAAAACAATCGACGTTGTTTCGATGTGCAACTGCGAGAATCAAAGCCTCTAACCTGTATTGTTGTCCCATTTTTTAATAATACTTCAGGTTTATCTTACGAATGTTATTTTATTATCGTTTAATTATATTTTATTGTATCGCCAAAATAATAAGATGAATGTTAAGTTTACTTTCAAAATTTTCAAACTCATTATTTATATTTCTGATATTTTATATCTTGCGTTTCCCGTCTGTGAGGACTTTTTAAAATTTCTCACTTGTGGTTAAACCAATACGTCTCTCTACCATGCGAATAAATTTATTCCTCTTTAGTTTGACTTCAGATGAAGCATTGACAAGTTTAAACTTTTTTTTCTTCGTAATTAGCTTAAAATATGGCCAGCTTTTCTTTCTTTTAATATGAAAATATACCATTATTTTTACACAATGGCAGCCCTTAGTTTGGCATTATTTCAACAAACCGAGCGCGTAAGAATCGCGCACTTAAAAGAGCGCGATTCTTACGCGCTCGGTTTGTTGGATTTTAATATGCCTTTTGCAACAAGCTTGGAAAAGAAGCGCGGTTCGATTATAATAGTGAGAGGTGGAGATGGTTTAGCTTATGTCGTGACGTAATTATGTATTAGGGAATTTAAGACGACGATAGTGCCGCTGACATTTAACAATCGCCTTGTGCATTCAAATCTTGTGCTAACCTTTCGAATTAGGAATATTATAAGTTTTTCAGAGTTGCAAGGGGTGGGGTGTGCAACCCCTCACAATTAAGTGAGGGATATTCCCCGTATTTTGAAAGTAACTAAAAAATGTTAATTTTTAGCCGAAATAGCCCCAATTAGGTGGCGCTAACGTATTTATTATTTCAATAAACGTGCAGAGTCAATCGCATTATTTGTAGCCCAGAAATAGCTCTTCCTGAACTGAAGTATTACCCAAACGCATATACGAATATACAATCTATAAATAAATAGTAAGTACGTAAAAACAGTACTAATGGGGCTTGTCGGCATTTTCGTCATCCTTTATGGCTTCGTTTTCACTTGGAGAGCAGTTATTTTTAAGATAGTATCGCTGCAAATAGAGTCGTAATCTGTAAATAATGATGAGAATGCCTATAAACACCATTAGTAATGTTTTTACTACAAAAAGACGGCGTAGGTCTTCTAAAGTTTTATCCAAAAAATGACCATAATAAGGTAGAAATCAAACAAGATCGAGTGCCATGTCAGGTTCTGAAAGCTTAAGAAAGTTAAGCCATGTGGAAAATGAAATTTCATTGAGGAAATCAGATGAGAAGTATTAAATTACTTGTGACCTTATTTCCTTCCAATAAGTGGCGTTCTATAACTTCCCCACAGGAGAGGGCTCACGTTATGTAATAACCTTGGTCATAGATTGAATATATTTATTAAAAGTATCTTCTGTCACTATATGCCTTTGGAATATTTAATTTACGCAATTGAGAAGAAAATTATTGCACTATCCATCTATGCGAGGACCTTGTAAATTGAAATGCTGAACGACAGAAGTAGTTCTAGATTTCTTTTCCCTCAAATAACCCCAATAACTCTTAAGTCATGAGTGTATCTGTTCTGGCTGAGAAGATGTCTACATTTAATTCAGTGTTGATCCAAAATTGAAATGAATCGAATATATGCATAGATATATTGTGACAGCTTCCTATTGCATCCATTATTGTAAAATACTATGTTTGCCAGTTTGATATGTGTTCTTGTTTTGTGTAGAGAAATTACATGATTATATTAAAAGAGATTTTGTTTCAACGTGATTTAACGGACGAGCAAAAGTAAATTGTATATCTCCTATAAAATATTATTCTAGATTGTAATTTTTGCTATCATATTTAAACTTAAAGTAGACGCAGTTTTCTTTAGTTTCTCATGTTTTTGAAATTAATAAATAGTTTTTATTTGTTTCCTTTCGTCTTTGATGTGTTTATTTGCCAATTTTGTATAATTGGTCGATATTCCAAGTGCAAAAATTTAGTCTCTCTATCCATCATCCAAATACTTAATTCCCATTTTATTCTTCTCGCCTTTGACGGAGTTCTTTAAGTCACTTCTCTTTCGTCATTTCAGTTCAATCGTTAAAGGAGACTTAGAGACGAGACCTCAATCAGTCATTTTTTAAATTTCAAAGCTGTCGCGTTTGGTTAAAAGAAATTTACCTTTTTTCTTTTCTCCTAATATTTTATTATTCCTTACACATATTTTGAATTTCTCACTATTCTCACTCTAATTTGGTTGGAATTTCCTGCTTGGCCAATTTTATGAATCGAACTGCCTCCTACAATTAAAATTATTCAGCGTGTAACTTAGAAACGATCGATGATAGGCAAAACTACTTGCAACTCCTAATCATCTGATAAAACTACAATAACCATATAAACTGACCAAATGACAAGTAAGGTCATAACTAGCAAATAAAGGCAACACAGCAAAACAATCTGACCTAACTTGCATAACGAAAATGTTAACTCATATTCATCAAATAAAGAAAAATTAACCCAATACAACTTGATCTGATCTTTGTTAAACGAAAAACATCTCAAATTAACATACCTAAACATCCTAATATAAACAACACAAATTTTCTTAGAATCCCTACGTGTAACTCTAAGAGAGTAAACATTAAACAGGTGTAACACTTGGCATACTCCTTGTACTCGTTTACAAACCAGCAAATGATATTAGTGTTTCGTTTAAGTCGGTCACTATGAAGTTGTTTGCAAATATTCAGAATTGCGCTATTTAGTGTCGTCGTCTGCGTATTATGAGTAGATTTTGGAACTCTTCACTGGGCAAATTATGGGACGGAAGGCCAATAAAGGGCGATCATTCCGGAATTCCAAATTCTTGATAGTTTATTTTTTGTTTGGGTAAACTTAGGAATTTTTTTTATCATTCTTTTGTTTTCTCTTTCCTTATTAATTTGAGAAAGTTAAATATTTGATTTGTTCCCTGCTATTATCGAAAGGAAAAGCAATTTTGAAATAAAGAAATTACGAAAGAAAGAGTTAATATCATACATATCTGTACCTCTCATATACATTTATACCTTTATATTTCGTCTGCATTTTACAATGTTAGTGTTATTTTCCTGCGTTATAGAACTTAAATCACACTGTAGCTATTACATCTGAGTTTTGGTTCTCGTGCTGGTTACAGTTAATTACTAACATAGTGAGAAGTTATTAGAGGCGAAATGACAGTTTGGATAATTGGTCTTTGATATTAATTTCGGCAATATTTAATAGCGGTGATATTTATGGAATCCAATCCTAACAGAATCTTGGTTATGTCCATAATACTTAGCTCTAAGCCTTATATTGATTTATTCTCCAGTCTGTGTAGTTTTTAACCTTAATTACCTTGTCTAGATAACGGTTATATATATATATATATATATATATATATATATATATATATATATATATATATTACACGCTTATCTTTAAAATATTTCTTACTGTACACAAAAAAGTATTAATATGGGACGATCCGACCACATAATTGTCCTGTGTAGGGCGAAATGGTTTTGTGTCGATGAAAAATAGTGAAAGGAAAAGGTACGTGAAAATTCTTCAGTGTAGGGAAGAATTTAGTGGTACCAAGGTTAGAATCTATCTGGAATAAATCTAAATAAATGTTAGTGTTTAGTGCAAGATCTGTGTGATACAACGAGAAGGACAAAGTGGATTTGTGAGTGCTGAATCGGGAATGTGAAACTTGCAGGGAAGAACGAAAGGTAAACGCAGATGCAGGTGTGTAAAGATCAGAGAAGCGTGGCTGAAAGTTGTGGATGAAAGGATAATAAAAGCATTTGGATGGAATATGGGTGATGAAGATTTTGCGATCAACCAGAATAAGAATCTGGAAAATTCAGAGCGATAAAGAAATAATAAGAGATGGTGATAATAATTTGATGAGTTATGTAATGTATGTGTAAAAAATGAATGGAAGGTAAATATAGTGGGTTACGAATGTAGAAACCGAGGGAAGTATCATGGTATAAAATCGATAACCATTCAAGAGGTTGAGACTTATCTGGAAATATGGGAAGACAACTGTATTTGATTGGTAGTGCCTCAAATGATAAAAGGAATAATGAGTGCATGAAATAATAAGCCTGCTAGATTTTACGTAAGAGATGTGAAAGTGGAAAAGTGCCGGAAGAGTTGAAAGATGAAATGATATTGCCGTTGTTTTAGGCTAGATGGAAGAACGTTAAATGTAAGAAATGCAGTGGAATAAAGGTCTTAACTTGGTTAGACAAAGACTTCACAAAAATTCTCATTTGGCATAAAATAAGAAGAGCTGAGAAAATGCCAGAAGCAGGGGGAAGTTCTAGGGGTTGGGTTAATGTTGATCAGGAGAATAAGGGAAAAAGTAGAGTAGCAAATTAACAATTTGCTGCCTTCAAACAGTAAGTTTGTTTATATACTAAGAAACTCTTTAGTTGATCAAAGGGGTCAGCGAAGTCCTACGCAATGTCATAAAATCACTTTTATGGTAAATGCAATTTGGTGACTCAAAATACAACAATACAATTTTCCAACTAAACAAATTGCATTACAATATGTTTTTTTTTCCAATTTCTCTTTGTTATTTGACTTTTATTGGAATTTATGTCTTTTGGCACTTAGACCAATGTATAGAACTTAAAATATATTGAGAGAAAATTCGAATCAGTTCCCCTTCATTCGTTTTATCGAAGAGGTTCTTATCCGAGTGGAATCTTAGGCTTTCAAGGAAAAACTCCAATAAGTGCATCTATATCTTGGCACTTTTTAATGAAACAATATTTTCTTTCCAAAAAAAATCTGCTTGACATCAATTTCTACACATAGCAGACCGTTTTGGTTCAAAGAAATGATGGTTGCGCGAGTTCATATGGAAATGGCAATTTTAAACCTGGGAATACAATGAATTTTAGAATCCTCATCAACTTCAAATTCTTTTTGGTGTAAATTTTGATGCGAATGTAATATGTATTACATTCCCAAGTTTAAATAAAAACAAAAACGTTAAACGGAGGTGTTACATTATTTGGGGGGCCATCCTGGTTCCTGGATCACAATATAGTCAATCTCTTTACTTTCCTTACATTTTTACTACCCAAGTTTCCTGGCTAGGTATAAAAACCTTTCTTTAGAGCATTCTGGTTGGAATGCCAGGTAAGTTTCTTTTGGGCTACGGGAATAAATAAAATTGGAATATTTAGACCCCAAAATTGCAATTAATATCCCTAAATGACATTTTGATTATATACTAGCACAATAAATGGCATAATAGATTAGAAGGGATACTTTTTCTGCACATACTAATGGCCTACGGGTATGTGCATCATTTCAAAGCCTAGAATGAACCTAATTACACCTACTACACACCTGAACTTGTAAATTGGTAAAGCTCTCCTCCTCTTCGCTGAAGTTATAGCACAACTCTGAATTTTTTGTTCAGTTCTTTGTGAAGGTGATATATTTTCTTTCACAGCTCTATTCCTTTAACATAATTGTTATCGCCTTTTCGTCTGTTACTACACTGTTATTGGTAACTTAACATTTTACTCTTATAATTTCCCCTACGTTCTTATTGTAAACTTTTTCGTCGTCTCAAAATCGACAAATTATGTCGATTGAGGCAGTCAAATGGTTGTGTTCAAATACGACTGGAAAGGAAATTTGAGACAAATTAAGCAATGTATCTTTGTTAATCTACCGGATGTAGTTCAAGTTATGGTCGACGTTGCTAGGGTAGCTACCATAACGCTGTAACCACTGATGGTTTGCATCCCGAGTTATCTCTAGGTCCCCATTGGGAAAGGTAACATAGATAGTGGGATTTCATGATAAAACCTACCCAACAGATACATTTTATAAAATTCAATTTTCACCTTTACTTCACACCGTTTCCCTTCACATATTGAAAAGGGGATACTACTTGTGCGGTTTGTCGCCGGTTGGAAAATCCTAGAGCAAAACGCACAACGCATTCTCTACTATCCGGACAGACCTTGAGGACGCTGAAGATTTGTATCCGCTCTCACTAGGATTGAACCCATACATGCATTGTTTAATTGAATAGATAATTCGTTCATGATCGTCATATGAGACTTGGCTATGGATTGTCTCAGTAGCTATTTATCTACTTCTCTTCCAAGGCTTCTTCTATTAAGTGATTTCATCCTAAATTTTAAACTCTGAAGTGGAAAATTCCAGTTCAACCGAGTCAGAGAAGTTTGATAATCTCAACATCATTCCAGTTGGAAATTAATCCCTAAAATTGTTTCTGCATTTCTCTCTTTCTTGGCCTACAAAGAATTTTCGAGGCCTGGAATACTTTGTTAGTAAATTGGAAGGAGGGAGAAAAGGGCACCCAAAATAGTCCTTCCTGACTTGGTACGGATACTATTTTTTCCTCTTAAAAATGCTTTTATTCTCATATAACCATCAAGACTAGGCTTTTATTTTTATTTAACCATTAACACTACGCTTTTATTTTTATCTAGCCATTAACACAACGCCCATACCAACAACAACCACACATATTAATTTTGTACCTAATGACTCTTTTTTCCATAGAATTAAAAATTAACTACCAATCATGCCACGTCTCCAACCATGATTTATTGAGTGTAAATGAAATGTTAAAACTAGAAATAAGTAAAATGTGTGGAAGGCAGTGGCAGATTAAGCATTGAAAACTTGGTAACACACTTCCTCCAGAAGTAAGCTGCAGCAATGTTGCAGATCTGCCATGTTGCAAATAAGCGGAATAAAAGGATGATGAGATGTAGAAGGAGAAAAGAGTGAAATGATATAAGTATGTTAAGACCAAAACATCCCCACTGGCCCCAAGAGGAATGAGAAATCCCTTTTTTAAGGCCCCACCAAGGGATGAATCGACAAAATTTGAGAATCAAACTAGCACGCAAATTTAGCCACGAGCCAGAAAATATGTGGACACTGAGGTCAGGAGGGCGCGCAGCTACTTCCTTTAACAGCCATAACAATTACAGTCCACGTAAATTCAATTTGTAAAGGCAGCGGCGTATTTAGTGGTTTGAAGCCTTTTTAATCAGACCTCAAAAAGGCGTTTCTGCGACAACAAAATTAAGAGAAATTCACGTTTTGATTGAGAGCCGAAAAAGGCCGCAATTTCCAACTCAATATCCCCAATTTTTAAAAGTATGCCCCGAGAAATTAACAGAGATTTCTAACATAAGTTAATAAATAGATATTTAGTAAATTCATTTTATGAATGGAAGTTAAATTAGTAGCTTATTCTGAATCGTTTATATAATTTACATTTTATTCTTCTGGATCCAGATCGAAGCGATCAAAAATGGTTTTCATATAATTATGAAAAGAAAAAAAAGCAATTTTGTTTCTCTTCTTTTTGTGCAAATGGAAAAACCAATAACAAGAATATGTATTTTTAAATTTTGTGTTGATACCTTGTCCTTGGTATATTTTTTCTCATCTCCTTTATCTCATGTTTTTCTGCTACCAAATAATTTTTTAAGAATCTTTACTCCCGTTTGATCAATTGCTTATTGTCTCACCCTTAAATTCAATCACTCTCTATTTCTGAATAAACTCCCTATTTATGTGTAAAGTTTGCCCTAATATTAGAGCCGTTTAAAATAAATTTCTATTCTTACCTCCATCCATCCATTTTCACTTTGATTCCAAGTCTCCGTTCTTATACCTAGAAAGTTTTCCCCTTATTGCCATACAGTGGGGAAAAATAAGTATTCGTACACCATCAAAATCCACTTTTAATAGACTTGCAAACCATCAAGCTTCATAAAATTTACACAATAGATGTGTATATTACTGCAAAGTTAAAGTTATGTGCACAAAAAAGCATGAAACGGAATTCATATTCAGTAAACCTGGAATTAATGAAAATAGGGTTGAAAAAGTATTCGTACAGAAACTTAAACCTAACGAAATTATTTTTTAGAAGCAAATGAGACGCATACTATTTGTTTTGACGGTGAAAAAAAGCTTCTTGAGGGGTCCCCTAATATGTAGCGTAGCCAGCAGAATCTCAGGAAAGATTGGAATGCCCTTTAGCAGTCAACGTTCTCGCACAGTAAAGACTTTACCATGGCGAAGAATAAATAACTCTAATGACCAGAAAAAGGCAATCCTGAAGCTCCATACTGTATGCTGAGCAACCGAACGATATCTGAGCAGCTGAAAATACCTTTCAGCACGATTAGCTTTGTCATTCTGAAGTTGAAAAAGGTAGAAACCATTTACAACCTTCAACAATCAGGTACTCCTTGGAAGAATTCCCCCAAAGCTTCTCGAGTAATACTCAGGAAGGTTAGAGCTGACCCAATGATTATCCTTAAGGAAATTCAAGATGATCCACGGGCGGCAGGAACGTCGGTCACAAAAATAACCATCAGTAATGCACTGAACTGGCTTAAAGTTAAGTCTCGCAGGAGAGAGAAGACACCACTGCTGCTGAAGAGAAACAGAGCTACAAGTTTAAAGTTCGCAGGTGAGCATTAGGAGAAACCGGCTGGCTGAGTTCTGGAATAATGTTTTGTGGCCAGAAGAGACATAAGTAGAATTGTTTAGCCGTAAGGTTGGTCGTCCTGTTTGGGGGGAAAGACGGCACTGCCTACGATCCTAAGAACAACATCCTACCGTTAAGTTTGGGGAAGGTAGCATCATGGTGTGGGGGTGTTTCTCATCGGCAATATCCGTATCATAGATGGGACGATGATTTCGGCAATCTACAGATAAATTTTAGAAGAACAAGTGTTCGTTTCTATAGAGAAGCTTGGAATTGGAGAGGAATGTATAATTCAACAAGATAATGATGCGAAGCATGCTACGAAAGCTTATCGTGAATGTTTTCGTAAAATCAATGTAAACGTTAAATAGTGGTCTAGTAAGTAGCCAGATTTGAACTTACTCGTAATAGAGAACTTTGGTGAACATTGAAGAAAAAAAAATCATTTAAGGGGTATAAATAACATCAAAGAATTGGAGGTAATTTGCAAAGAAGAATGAGCCAAAATACCAAAAGAATGTTGTAGCGTACTAGTGAACAACTACAGGAAAACGATTGATGGCGGTGAAAGCTAACAATGGTTACACAACTAAGTATTAATCACCAAATATCGATTTGTACGAATACTAGTGAATATAAATTCTGTTTTATGCCTTTTTGTGCACAGAACCTTTCGCTTTACATTATATACATTTATTTTGTAAATTTCATGAAGTTTGATGAGTTGAAAGTCTATTAAAATTAAAGTTTGATGGTGTACGAATACTTATTTCTCCACACTGTAAAACAAAATTTCGAAAATTTGAATTCTACCCACCATACGAGCGCCCTATGAATTTCAGCAATTAATAAATGCAAGGGTTTAGATAGCGTTTGAAGCCTTTAAAGTTGAATACCCCGAAGAGCAATCAATGAGCTGAGAGCTAAGCAAAAGGTCTCTCACACTTTTGGGGGCACTAAATTATTCTGGATTTTTTATTTTCTTGGAATGATGATTACATTCCTAGCTAGAGTTGGATATGAGGAAGGTGCAGCAAAAGGTGTTGGCATTTCTTGATAGATGGCTACCTCTATGTAACACCTAACGTTTAATTCAGTAAAATATTATAGTGTAGTTAAATTATACTTAATAAATAGCCAAAGAGCTGTTTAAATTGGAGCAAGGGTTAGTTATGTTTGTGTCTCTGTATTTTCAGCTATACATTTTTATTGTCAAGGACGACGGATTACTTTCAAGTGTACAAATTAAATGTAAACCACTACTTGTTAATAAAGAATAAATTATCTCGCATAATTTATTTTAATTTGAATTAATAAAGAACAATTGAACTTTGCATACAAGTCGCGCAGGTGTTTGTAAGTAATACCTGGTATTCCTTGTATTCCATGGAAAAGTGATTGCATAATATGAGGCCATTCCACTATCTGGGAGGAATAGTTGTGGTCAAAGTCACCCCCATATTAACTAAACAACATCTCAAAATAATTATAAATACATTGATTTAAACTCATGTCTTTTAACAAAGAAGTTGAATAAATGATGATAATTTCGCATTTATCCGATGTTCTTAAGAAAATTTGAAGCTGGCAAAGAATAGATTTGGCGAGTAGAGATCAACACTTTAAGAAGACGGATGGTCTTAAAGTCATTTTCAACTGTACCATAGTATGAAAGGAGCGTAAATGTTCATTCCACGTTTCATGGGCGAAGAAAGGGAACTTAAGCTCACCCATACACCTAAACCCTACTTTTTAACAAATAATGAGATACATTGACACGTTAAAGTGCTCATATTCTATGCTGAAGATTCATTTTCATGATAAATATATTACAAAAGTGTGCAGTTTTAAGTTTTATAACGAAATAATATTAGAGTGTAATATATGGCTCCTCAAACAATAGCAACGGCATGTATGCTGGGACATGTATATTGTATATACCAACAGTGATGATAAGGGTAAAATGGTATAGAAAGAGGTTGCATTGTACTGGTGCTAACAACGTCTTCGAATCTATAACTCGCCACACTGACTTCGCTAATGATCGGGACAGATGAGCTGCGACCAATGACTGCTCAAGAACGGAATGTTAATCCGAGACACCAAAATAAAAGGGCAACAGAAGTCGAATGAGTGTATGACTAAAGTCAAGTTTGTAGCTATCTGCATTTTCCTCTAGATTTAGTACTAAATCTGCATTAATAATGCATAGATAATGTATATATCTCTTCGATAAGACGACGGAATGCAAGAATATCTTTCCTATGCACCTTCGGATAAACTTTCCTGAACAATGTTATGAATGGCCATAAACGGAAAAAATTTAATCCCAATAAAACACTGTGTTTAAGAAAAAAACAGAAAATTGTCACACCCTGAATTTCGATTAAGCGGTTTAATATAAATGAGTATGCAGCGCATTCTGCTGAAGAAAACAAAAGGAATTAGGCTTTGAAACAAAGAATGTTGAAGTCTCGTTTTAAGTCCGTTCTTATCAAAGCATATTTCGTAAACCTTATTGACTGGAGCGAAAATTAGGGGTATACACTGCACAACTGGAAAAAGATGAGAGGAACTTATTCAAAAGCATCTAAAGTATGTGGTCTGCAAGATACCGATTACTGCATAAAATATTAGTTTTATCAAAGCAGTTTAAACATTTTACGAGGGGCGGTCAATAACTTTTGCGAATCGGTAGGGCGAAACAGAGGAAGGAGGATGGCTGTTTGTGGGGGTGTTAGGTCAAGTAATGAAAAGTCAGGACCTGCAGGCGCATGCTCCTACCTCGTCTATTTAAGAAGCAGTAGCTGATCTCAGATCGTCATTCACGAATTTTTCAACAATGGAGAAGGTTGAGCACCGCGCAGTGATCAAATTTTTGACCAAGGAAGGCAAGAATGCAAAAGAGATCCATCAAGGCATGGTTGCAGTGTACACCGACACCGCCCCTTACTATGCAACCATTGCTCGATGGAATAGGGAGTTCTGACATGGTCGAGAGTTCCTTGAAGATGACCCCCGTCAGACGTGGCCAACGAGGACAATGTGGCCCGTGTGGAGAGGATGATCCTCGAAAATCTTGGGTGAAGGTCGAAGAAATCAAGCGAAAACTTGGAATATCACATGGAAGTGTTATCAACATCATCCACGACAATTTGGCCATGACCAAGGTCTCTGCCCGTTGGCTCCCTAGAAACCTCACGCCCCATGATATACTTCAACGTCGTCAAAGTCCACAAGGCCAGAGTTGCACAAGCTGCCCTGAGCGAGTGCGGATTCGAGGAGCTCAACCAGTCCAGATGTGGCCCCTAGCGACTACTTTTTATTCCACCAGATCAAGGCTGCACTGCGTAGACGCTGGTCTAGGGACGATGAAGATGTCCAGCTCGCCGTCTAGGAGTGGATTGAACAGCAGTCGGGAGATTTCTGGTTGTCAGGAATTCGAATCCTCAGGGACAAAGGCGCAAGTGTATTGAAGTCGACGTTAGTTATATTGAAAAATAATAAAACACTTATCCTCATATCTCGTTTCCTTATATCCGAATTGAAAAACTGATTGACCGTCCTTCGTAGTTTCTATTAGATCTCATAGCTGAAAATATATAACGTAAGGGAATATTTTGGTGTCAGGTTAGCACAAATAAATTTTCACGTGAAAGCTAATTTACAGTAATTCAAGTTTGTCAATTCTCATTTTTTTACTTGAGTCATTAATTTTGTTTTGTTTGGTATTATTTTTGTTTGGAATATTTAATGAATCAAATATTAGATTTGATTTGTTTTGATTTGATCAGATTTGTTAAACCATTGTTCAAGATTTACCTAAGAATTTTTGGCGATTTAGGAAACAATCGTTATATTTCATTTACACTTTGTGATGGTAAGTGATCTTCAATTCATTTCCTAAATTCTTTAACGTTTAAGTGTATATTGATTGTTTTTTCATCGAATAGTTTATAACTCTTAAAGAGATAATAGAGATCCAACCTGATAAGTTCGACGAAATGACGGCCGAGTCGTAGCAGGAATATAAAACAAAAGGTTTTTAGGAGGTACAAAACTTGGTTACATAAGTTCCTGCAATGAATGATCCTAACCTATTTTGCGACAGATACGAAAATTCAATAATTTTGAACAAAATAAATAAATATAATATATATATTCCCTTTAAAAAACATATTCATAGGCATCTAAATTGACATAATATCCGATCAATTCTAGCATCTGACCATAAATTCATCTGTATTATGCTTCATATACTCACGTTGTAGCATGAGCAAACATAAATCATATAGATTGGTAAATTATTCTCATTCTAATGATATATTTTTTTTCTACAGATATATATTTGGTAACTATTCATGTTTCTATTCGTTCCATGTTTAGTACAGACACTAATTAATAGATAAAACAGAAGTATTTTTAAACAGTAAAAGACGACAGTAAAAGACAACGCAAAAAATATTAAAACGGGACCAAACTATAAATATTGATGCGAATCTATATTTACCATAATCCTAAAAGCTTCTATAATTAAGAATCTCTTTGTATTTTGACTTCAATCTGAGAAAAAGCAATCTTGTTATTGGAAGAAAACCTCGACTTTCCACGATATAGGTTGAAGGTCTCAACAAAATCAATTTGGGTGCATTCGTTCACGTGTCTTCCCATACGATTATTAGAGCGATACACAAATGTCATTTTGTCCCAATTTATTTGGCAATTTAGGGAAAACATATAATTGAATATTGTCGAGGAATACGCCACCTCCGCAGACAATACGTCTATATATACATATATGTATCTATTGGTTGGTAGGAAAGAGATAAAAGCCACGAAAATATCTATTTATACAATTATATATACATATATCTTGTAATGTACGTACACGTACGTTCTTCGCTACGTACAAGTTTGTTCATTTCGTAATAGTAATCTGTTAATTTTGAGGTATAAGAGTGCGATTTACTACAGGGCCCGACAGGGTTTAATGAGTTTACCAAGTTGCAGTTTAGGGATATATTTAAAGAGTGGAAACCAAAAATATAATTTTAATAAGTCACTAGTTAATATATATATATATATATATATATATTTATATATATATACGGGAAATATAGATAATGTAAATAAGGACAATTCTGATAAGATATAGATTAATTGGCAATCGGGTAACGTTAATTACTTGTTAATCAGCTTTTTAAATGTGATACTATAAATCAGTTATACAGAGGGAATATTTATATGTCGGAAAGTGTGTCGATTAACGGGAGATACAAGCAAGGGTCATTTTACCTTAATGGGGTGACCTCGAGGAAGGGGAATCCTCTAGCGAGTCGGCGCGGAGAAATGACGACGGAAAATGGACGTGATTGTTGGCTGAATATGCTGATGGTGATGGGGATGAAATGAGATGGGGGGGAGGTCAGAAGAAAAGTTTACGATCCTCCTTGAAGAGGAACGATTGCACATCTGCTTCAGAGAAGTAAAGTGCAACCTCCAAAAATCGAGACTCTGACGGGGCTCGGTGCGAAATCTCACACGGGAAACTAGAGATCCTTGAGAGGGGATTCCAGATAGGAAAAGAGGAACCCCAGCCAGAATAAGCCTTCAAAGAAGAGATGGATCTGCTTGGTGAGATCCAACCCTGATAGTATAAGTGATTAGCAGGGACTTGGGGAAACAGACTCATGATCTGAACCGAAGGTGACGGGTTCTCAAACTCAATCTGCCGATATTTGAAAACCCAGGGTATTTTTAATGAGGGCCATTTTGGGGGGTTTCTCTTCGTTGTCAAACTCAGACGACTGGATGACCACTTCCGCCTGCCAGATGGATTAGCTTTTGTCACCTGATCCAAGTCTTAATGGCTTTCATGATGTGGGCGAAAACTTTCGGCTAGCAGTTTCCCGACTACAGAGATTAGCGCTTCATCGGCGAGGTAAAAGCTTTTAACACGCCCAACTTAATTAACTGCACCTGTGAGGCGGCTGACGGATATTCAAATTCTTTCTTCTTTTATTTTTCTCTTTGAACTAATAGATTACTCCACGCGGAGTTATACTTAGGAAACATAGAGGAGGAAGGAATTTATGAAACAAATGAAGGCGGTATTCTTCTTTCTTCTTCTTCGCGTCCCTTTCCCTTAAAGATATAACCGTGAATTTTTTTCTAGTGCGGGCATTTAATTTCTGAGCTTCGGTTTAATTTTGAACCTGTTGTAATTTGAGCCAATCTAATCAGGTCACAGTCGTTAGATTGCAAAAACTATCGATAACCCTAGGGAGTTTCAGGACACATATTGGTTAATAAGTAAAAACGTTAGAATGTTTTCACTCTGTCAAATCTTTATTTAAACGAGGCTGAATAGCTATTTTTGGAGTTTATGGTTATGAGCTTAATCAGACTTCAGAATGTTCCTGCAATTTTAGATAAATAAACTAAGATAAGAATATATTAGGTCAATTAAACGCCTTATTTTCTTTTGATTGTTCGAGCTTGAGAAAGTTGATCGCAGTCACATTTTTGTGAGAAGCGATATACCTTCCCTGTTAGTGTTGTAACCGAGAATAGTCAATTAATTTTTAACAAATATACTTTCTAAATATTTTAGGACGAGTGAAAATTATTTCTTCATATGTGTTTATTAAACTGTTCTTTACTCTTGGAAGTGAAAAATATGTTTTCTACAAATTATAGAGACAGAATTCTACCGAACCATTATTCTATCAATAACTCTGTGAAAAGTGTTTGATACGATTATTGAGCAAAGAGCTTCCTCGAAAATTCAAATCTTTCTAGATGATTTGTAATTGAGGTTGGATTAATACCCTGTTTATTCGGATGGTCCCGATGTTCATCCCTTTGAACGTCTTTCTTCGAGAATATTAATTTAAAGTGAAGATTCTTCAAGCAATTGGAGATGAATGGCAGAGGATATGATTCTTCTTTCTTTAAACATTCGGTATTCTCCAGCACCACCCCAAGACTGTCCGTTTTCTGAGGAATTGGGAATGAAAAAAGGAATTTTACAATGGCTGATGACTCAAATCAAGCTTTTATGAAACTTTAAGGCATTCTGGTTACATACCAAGGTATCATTGTCTTGCCTTGTCTAATTCTATAGGAAAGAAAAGGAGTGTGAAAAAGTGTGGAAGAAAGGGTAAAATAAAATGGTATAGTGGGAATATAACTCAGGTAGTCTCAATCTTGCCTGAAAACTTCGGAGTGACTGGGCCCCGGGGGTGTGCCACTCCTCCTTGCACCGGGTGTAAGAGTTCGCATTTGGCGTACACTATCGGGGTTTGAGGAGCGTAGTGGCTAATCCTAGTCAATTTAAGACAAGTTTTGTCATGAGAGTAGAGGGGCGAAGACTAAAATAAGGGAAGAGGCGAAAAGTAGAATAAAGAGGAAGCAATAAAGAAAACTAAATTAACTTCCTTTACCATCTAAAAGTGACACTGCAAGGAGAATATAATATCACTTTATATAATAGTGAAAACAGAAAATCATTACGGAACACAAATAATTCAGGTAATTAATTACCATTATACCTATACCAGTGTTTTCTTCAGAAAATCACATCACTTTTTTTAAAGTGTTAATTCACTTGAAAACTTGTTCTTATCTACGTTAAGAAAGAAACTATGTATTGTGGCACTTATGTCTTGGGTGCTAAGGGCTTGATAATATGCTTTGTATGCCTCATAAAAAGGCATAAAATTCTCCTGAATAGGTTTTTGGTCACATCTCTTAGATTTGAGGAGATGACAGAGGGAGAGGGAGAAGATATAAAAGATGAAAAACGATCCTAATAATTATATAGGGCCAATAATTTAGCCCCAAATCTTGATAGCTTGTTTGAGTGAGTATTTATAAAGGAGGTATTAGATTACTTTTAAAGTAGAGGTTTGTATAGTGATTGCCTTCATTTTTTGAGAATTTTTTGATTAAGTCCAAGGAAAAATGGCTAAAGAAAATGATGTACATAAGAGTAATTTACTTTGAGATCCAAGTGGGGATTTAGATAAAGTCCTTGATAAGAGAGATTTTTATAAATTGAAAATGTATGAAGATAATGAATGATAGATTGGGTAGCATAATAGTTAAAAAATAGAAAGCAGAGGATAGTACTAATTGGAAAGAGATTGAACTGGTTGATACTATTAGTAGAAACCTCGCTGATCTCATTTGGTTTTAACGAGGAGAAGATAACGTAGAAGCCAACTCGCCATTTTACTTGGAAGTATAGATATGTATATACAAGCACTGCTCACTTGGTAATTCTTTGCATGAGGCAAAGATCTACCACTTTCCAGAGGTAGGCTTTGCTCAGCGATGCATTTGACCTAGTATCCACTTTAAAACTCAGATTTTGTTGATTTTATTGATCCAGTTAGAATTCTGAAGGTTTGGATTCCTAAAGAACAAATAATAGGTAATCACTGAGATAGTTTTTTATTAGCTCTGTTACTCCTAATTTGACAGGTTTATTGGATGCAGCATTCAACCTCTGGTTCTTCTATATTTGGTTAATTAAGGGGAGGTATTTAAATATTTTCTCCCAAACTGCTCGATTAAATCTTTAGTTGCTTTGAATACTCGCTTTGATGATAAGTGTGGTCTTGTTTCATTGGTCCCAAATATAAATATCTGGTTACATGGATGAATTTCCATTGCAAAGGCTCTGGGGAGGAATTTTATTATAATATAGGCTGAATCATTCATTTGCCGCTGATGTTACCTGGTCAGGACTCCATATGCGTGATGTTACATTCTACCTGGTGTAGTGTATTTGGGAGGGCATGGGAGAACCTACTCCTTTCGTCTTCAGCCATCATGGGCATCTTTTGAACTAATGGTTAGCAGCACCTGGAGCTATTGTCCCCATTGTAGGTCTGGAACCATCAAAATAGGTAATCACTTTTTATTCAGTTAAGTGCCTTTTCCCTATTATTTTATTATTTATTGAGCTCTTCTATGTTTCTTACTGGTATATTTTATGCTCCTTTCACTCTGAGTCTCTTTATTTAAAGTGCTTTTACACATAATTTGGGGGTTCTGGTAGCCATGAATCAGGCTGGGCTATTTTGATTGACCACTTTTACTTCCCCTATTAATGCATCAGCCCCAAAAGAGTTCAATTGCCTTGTGACGTATGTTTTTCCCGAGGATTGTGTATATTTATATTTCTTAATATTATAATATGTTGGCAATCGAAATCTGGCTTATCTCAAATAATCCCATTCCTCCGATATTTCGTTGGAGTTAAAGCCTTGGTAGAAATTGTTATGGTATATTTACTTGTTTCCAGATAACTTTTTTTATCAATTCAATTTGGGGGCCATTTATTTAAAACAATACCATAGAAGATTATTGGTCGTTGAATAATTGATTAATTTTTTGTGGGCCATCTCAAGATGGCCCAGCTAAGATTTAATCACTATAAACTTACTGAGTAACACTTTAGGCGTAAATTAGAATAAAGAAACGTTCACCCCGCGTTCTGGATAATTCGTTTTTATTTTAATTTTACGTAAATCCTCCTCAGCTATGTATCGATGGATTATCTTGGCTATGTCATCGGTGAGATGACTTGTATTTACTAACGTATTTTAGATGTCGTTTAACTTTACTAGTCACCTGTGAGGAGAAGTTAGTTTTGTAGGGCAAGGCTCTAAGATCTTTTCAAAATTTGAATGCAAACACTTCTTTTACATGCTTTTAAAACCCCAGACTAATTCCATACCGAATCAAAGTGATTGTATGATAAACAACCACTACTAAAACGACTCGTAAATTGACATTCAAAATGAAAAATATCCTCAATAATATGATGAAATTCTTTGAAAGCTGCGAGTAAAATATCATTCTGTGATTAAAAATAAAGATCTTATTAAAAATTGTTATCTTCCTCATGAGGAAAGTTTTGTGTTGCGGATATTGGGTGAGTTTAGACTTGAAGTCTTACACATTCATCTTGTTCCTCAAGCTATTCACCTACAGATCATCTTAATTTTAAGGACTTGGAAAACTATTTCAGTATGAAATGCTTTAAAAGGGAAAGAGTGGGAAATGATTCTCAGGATTTCATTTCTCATAAGAATTGCGATATAGGAATAAAACTTAAATTATTTCAAATGTGGAGAACAATTAATCCTCAGCATCGCATTATTATCTCTTAAATAAAACTCTCTGGCCATTTCTATTAATGAATATCTTTCATTAACACAGATTTTTAATTTATAATTTGAGAATCTGATCTCTTATTGAATATTTACATTAAAAGGAGCTTATGCTCATTTTCAGGCCAGCAATGGACGAAATATGGGGAGATCAAGACCATTTATGGCAATTAGTATGCAAATGGAACCAACTAAAAGGGATTCTAGGCTTGATTCTCACAAAACAACCATAATTTTCAAGTTTATTATGTAAAAATGAAATTTGAAACGCTCAATTTATATGATTACTGAGGTAATCAGCCACAGAGGTGGAATTAAAGATTAAATGAACGCTGCATATATGGTAAATAGAGTACTGGTGAAATTATTATGAATTTTTCCAAAATTTTAGTTTTTTCTACAAAAAAGCCAGTGAAAACAATTTACTTAATTGTGAATAGCTTTATTTTATGCACCAACACAGAGCAACTATTTACCTTATATTTTCGAAACCCTTAAGTTACTTTGTAATTATAATTGTAAAACTAAAGGAACAAAACTGCATTGGACCATTACATTGAAGTCACAGCCAGTTGTGTAAGTAAATTTTATCTTTGCTTCAGAGTGCATATAAGATGTTTTCTGATATTTATAGTTCTTTGGTGTGTTTTAGATAGTTTATTAGTTATTTCAATAGTTTGATTTGTGTGTTTCAGGTAGTTCTTTAGCGATAAATGAATTAAACCAAAATGGGTAAACAGAATAATTTGAGTCCTCGAAATATTGGACAAAAAATGTTTTGCTGAAAGAAACAGTTAAAACAGAAAGAAATAGCAAAACACTAGGTATTTCAACTCAAACAGTCAGTGTTATTAATAAAAAAATGATAATGGTCAATAGTTAACTTAAAAGGGGTCGGAAAATGTGGTCGAAAAAGTAGAACAACTGCAAGAACAGATAGAACATTAATACAACAGGCTCTTAAGAACAAAAGAACATCTTGCAGTAAGATTTCTATTAAGCTGGTAGCAGAAGGTGTTAGCCTTCCCCGAAAAACAGTAAATGGCAGGTTTTTGGAAGTGGGATTGAAATCATATCGCCGGAGAAAGAAGCCTCGACTCACGGAAACAATGATGAAGGCACGCTATTCCTAGGCAAAGAAACACCTTAAATGAACTTCAGAACAATGGAGAAAGATAAGAATGACACATCTAGCTAAACAGTTACCTATAATTCATAAAAAAGCATTAATAGCTACTAAGTTTAATAGTGCCGCATTTTTGTAATGGCTCCAATCTTTTCAAACCATGAAGTTTATTTGATGATTTATTTCTTCAATGACTTTTCCAATAGTTTTATGGCTGTTTATCTACTTATGTTGTATTTTATACCATTGCATGTAGTTTCCTCTATCAAATCAAGCATTTTAGTGTTAGATGACCGCGTAAAGTGTGTAAGAAGTCGGCCTTCAGAAGAATTTATAGCTGAACGTCTGAGGAAAACAGTAAAATTTCCAACGAAAATCATGGTGTGGGGAGCAACTTCAGTGCATGAAACAAGTCGTTGCAACATTGTTGAGAAACTATGAACAAATATAAGTATATAGAAGTTCTTAAAAGTTGCTTACTGCCTCAAATAAGTGAATGGTATGGTGATAGACCTTGGATATTCCAACAAGGCTCGGCCCCATAACATACAGCAAAATCAGTGAAGGCATTGGGGCACAAAATGGAGTTCACTGCTTCCAAGGCCTGAAGATTCTCCTGAAATAAATCCGATTGAGAGATTAAGGTGTGTGGTAAAAGGTGAAATATACACAGAATCCATTACGACCAAATAGCAACTCATATACCGTCCATTGAAGTTTGGTTCAGATTGTAGCGAATCCAAGAAATGTGCAAAACATTGATCAATGCGATGCCAAGAGGTATTAAAGCACTCATGGATGCTAAGGGTAACCAAACTGCTTACTAATGAATCTAAAAAACTGAACACTGTGCCAATGTGTCAAAATGAAGCTATTTTCAATCAATGAAATTAGTTTTATTAACATTTATGTAGAACAAATTCAAATTTTAGAAAATTCCATAATAATAGTAGGAAGCTCCGGAATCTAAAACAACGTCAGGAGCCCACCATTATTTAAATATTAGTCTTCTGGAAACTTAAATGTAATATAGTACTCGATCAATCCATAATTTCATTGAAACCTCGTATTTATTATTCCGATGAGCAATAATATTCTTCATCTAGCTTAAACACTTTTCAACAAAGTTATTTGACCCATATCAAATCTTTCTGTCAGGAATGTTTCAGAGTGATTTCCATTTTCTTTTGAAGGAATGAATAGAAAATTGCGTTAGATGATTTACTTATTTCTGACCCTCGTCTAATCTTCAGCTTCAAAATTGGCGTTCTTTAGAGTTTGTTTATAAACATTTATTTATCAACAATTTTCATAACTCTACATTTTCTCTTTAAATTCCACATTTATTCTGAGTTGTTTTTAAATAACCTTTGACTCCATGTGCAAACTGTCACCTATTCTATTCTCTCATTCCATCTGCATCTAATCACTACTATATTTTGTTAGAAAGAAGCTTCTCTTTGGCCTAATCATTGAGAGAGGTGAAAAAATATTTTACCTTTTGGACCTAAACAACTCTGAAGGATAGGTAGCCAATGAATAAGAGATAATTCAAACAAAAATGGCTTTGTGTAGATAAAACAAACATTGTAGACTCGTTAATTGTCGGATCTTATCTCGAAGTTCTAGCGTTTGTTTATACGCAGGGACAATGTTGCAGACAAGAGCATCGGTTGTAGAGAAGGTTTTACGATCACGTTGGTCTTACTGCAGATTTAGGAGCAATATTTCACGTTAATTATGACGCTGGAAGTCGATAAATTAGTAGAAGCAATTATATACTTATATTCGGATTGTAAAAACAGCTCGTATATCCTTCTATAACTAAGCATTATGAAACTTCCACTAGAAAATAGGAAATTATTGACACTAGAGTTGTATATTCACCGACGTATATATATATATTTATATATATATATATTGTATATATCTCTCATGAGCGCGAGAGAATAATGAAATAAATCCAGCATACCGCAAGAAAGAGCAAGCGGATTTCTTTCGGAAAAGTTATTTCCTAATTCGAAAAAATACGTACTGGGGTGGAATTCGAACCAAGCACACTGAGCCAGCGAGCAACCGCTTTGATCTCAATTAAAGTGAGTCTTTATCCATTGAGACTCACGGAGAAAAAAGAATTCTTCCGAATAGATGATCTTTTAAAACACGTTCCGCTAGGTCGATCGGGAACTATGAAAGAGAAAGAAATTAATCAGGAATTCAAAAGACAAACGAAAAATTGAGTTAAACACGCGGCGAATATATAATGTATATCTCTCATGAGCTCAAGAGAATCATGAAATAATTCCAGCATACCGCAATAATAAAAGATGGAATATCTTTTTTCTTCGCAAGAAGAAACAAAAAAAAATGAAGAAGATTATCCAAATCGAGCAGCAAGGTGCGCAATATTTTTGGATCAAATTGAAAATGAAAACCTAATAGATAACATCTTATTCAGTGATAAAGCGACTATCTACACATGTAGTAAAGTTAATCGGCACAATTTTTGTATTTGGGCAAACGAAAGACCATGTGGTTTTATGGAATAGAAAAGAGACTCTCCAAAAGGTAACGTACAGCTTGGAATAAACAAATTTAAAATTTATGGCCAATTCTTTTTTCACGATGCATCTGTGACAGGCAACATCTACCTTGATATGCTCCAACAGTTTTTAGAACCACAGTTTGTTGATGGATTGGACGTGCAGGAGCTAGACCTTAGCCTCTGCCTTCTCCAGATTTAACTCCCCTGAATTTTTTTGCGTGGGGTTTCATCAAAACCAAAGTGTATGGGCAAACTTTAGTAATTTAACTGAACTTAAGAAACGCATACCTTCATTATTGGTAGACATATCTCCCGAAAGGCTCCGCATTGTGTTTCACAATGCTTAAGATCGATTTGGAATTTGCAGAGATACGGATGGAGCACATGTTGAATAATTTAAATAAAATTTTGCTTTTCTTTCGTTTTTGGTGACCTTTTGATCATAATTGAGCCTGAAAAATAAACATCAATATTTTTTTTCTTTTTAATATCCATTAAGAAGGGATTATAAAAAGGATTGAAAAAAATTAAAATTTGGGGACACACTGTACATGGAATACTACAATTTTGTGCAGAGCACAATCTGAACATGCTGAACATAATTCGACAAGAATTTTTCCTAAATGTTTTCAATTTAATCAAAGTACGCATATCAATTTTGGGGCACCCGGTATAAATATATATATATATATATATATATATATATATATATATATATATATATATATATATATACATATATATTATATATAGGGACGAAAATCTTTGCTGGTAGAAGAAATTAAAGTAAGAACTACATACTGTGCACGTGCTATCATGTTCTGGTTATATTTTGAGAATTATTGACACACAAACATTTTTATGTACATATGTGTTTACTGAGCTAAAAAGGGAGGCTTACATGGTAAGGCTAAAAGGGTAAGAATAGTCTTTTAAAAGGTGGAGAAAAAAGCTTTAATGATCGAAAATTTAGTCACTATATTTTCATGTTAATTTGAGCCTTAATGATTGAATTATAAAACAGTTGTATTTAAGTTCCAGCAAGCATTACTATTTCGTATTTAATTAATTATTATATATTATATTATGTCTTTTATAATAGTTATTAGATATGTATAGAACTTTTCAATTGTTAAGATCTATTTCGTTGTTACAATACTTACATAAGTGTTTGAAAACATTCTACACCCTATTTATCTCGTCTTACATACTCGTAAATACGAGCCAATGCTCTCAGACTATTTTATTAAACTTTACCACTTTCACCTAATGAAGACTTAGACTAAATCTTACATGAAATTAAATACACTCCTTTTAATGATTCTTTAAATGGTTTCTACTTCGAAATACATTTTTACCATGTGTGATTAATTTTAAAACACATATGTTTATTTAAAAAAAAATCCTTTAATTTCAATTAGCCCTATGGTAAATAGATTTCAATGAACCATAGCTTATACATTAATTCAATAGTAGTTGAAGTAAGAAAGTTAAAGTTCTCTTGTTGGAGACTTGCACTGAAAATGCGATTTGCACAAAGAATTTCTAGCAAAACTTCTAAAGTAATTTATTGAGACACGAATACAAATGTTGATAAAAAATTAATTTGTTGGTTTATTTTGGACAGGTGAACTAATTAAATATAAATCAGCAAAAGTTTGATGTCCAGAACGATTAGGTAATTATTTTTCCCATTTTACCTTGATTTCAATATAGGAGCGTAAGAATCAAGATTTTGAAAGAATATTTCGATGTTTGGGCGCTTTTTGTAAGACCAGAATGAGAAAACATCATCTACGTATCTTGATCTGGATACTAAAGTAGTGTCTGTTATTTGAGGTAAAATCGTTGTTTAGAATTTCAGCAAAAATAAATTAAAAAGGATAGGCGAGGAGGGATTACCATTGCCACACAACTGTCCATAAAATATTAAATCTGCAAGTAAAACCAACGTCTTCTACGCATTAGCGCACAAGTTGGGTAATATTGTAGCAATGAAAGTGGAAATTCAATATCTAAACTTGTGAAGTGTGCGGAAAAGACAATGGAAACTTCTTCGATAAGTTCCTTTGCAAAATGACAAAAATGAGCATGTTATTGTGGAAAACAAGTTGGTCTTCACTATAATCATGGTCTTGATATAGGATGGGAAGGAAAATGAGAATGGTGTTTTTTTTAATAATTGGTAGGAATAAGGTCTGGAAACCTCAAAATCTTTGTCCGCCAAACTTTTAGTATTGGAAGTACTATCTATTACCGCCCTCAGCTCTAAAAATAGAAAAGACCTTATTTTGTCCTCTTTAATTCTTACTCGTATTTATTTATATTCCCTTAGTTTCTCTCTCTTTCCTTTATTTTCATCTTTGCTTCTCCCTCTTACTATTCTCTCGACAAGGAAGTAAATACTCTCGTTGCTTCGTAGAAAATTACCCACTTTTCATAAAAGATATAATTATTTTGATGGCCCTAATTTTAAATTAATTTTCTCAAAATCCTTCCATTTGCCTTTAATATGGCAACGTAAATATTAAGAATTTACTTCTTTTAAAAACGACTTTATTCTAAAGCACGCGTTCTTACTATCATCCTAAGATGCTATCGTGTCTTGGATTAATGTCTAATTTGTCATTCAAGATAAATTAGCATCAAATAAATTTATCTTTTCTCTAGGCTTATTAATTTTTCATTGCGAGGTAATGGTATATTAAGTGTCTCTAATGATGAGGTCAATTGCATAATCTTTGCTCCCACTTACTCTTCAGGTTTCGAGCCATTAGAAGTTACGAATTCATTCCACTATTAAATCGTACTACTTTGTTCGATTCCGTAAAACGATGTGACATAGAAGGAAATTGAGATGTTAAATGGATGATTAGTCTGTTCAATTTCAGACCTAAAGTCAGTCGTTGTTTGGTTGAAATAGAGTTACCGCTCGAAGCGCAATTCTAAATTGGGAGCTGTCTTAGAATCACCCGTTATAAACGGGCATTTTTATAACCCAGAATGAATAGCCTATTGATATTCGAACCATAAGCCTTCTCCTTAATACACGCCTATCTATTAAGAACGATTAAACTCAAGATTAAACACAATGACGTTTATTACTCCATTAATTCATTTCTATGTTTTCTTGGAAGGTTAGAAGACGATAAATTTAAATTTCTCTCTGCGAAATTTAAAATAAAGGTCTGGTTCACTTTTCCCCACGAATGATTTTTCACTTTTTCAAGGTCACCCTTGTTTCAAGTGAAGGTTATTTTATAATCTTCTGTATTTACGATGATTATTTACTCTTCTTTTGCTATTATTGATAGTAAATGGCTTTTTATATAAAGGTATTTAAAAAAAAACATACAGATCATTCGAATTTCATAGGTCATCTCGTCAATTATGCTTGTCTTTATCATTTTAGTTATTAGTTACTTTATCACACGCTAGAATTTTTAGGAATTGCAAAATACTACGCTAAATTAGCTTAATTTAACTAGTATGTAAAATGCAATCAGCTAAAAATCCCAAGGATCGAGGAGAGTCGTAAAATTCAACTGATAAAAAAATACTCTTTTAAGCTAAATTTGGAAAGAGCAAGTGTATTAAATGAGTCTTTGTATTCAATTCTATTACGCTGTCAATGACAATTTTAGTCATAGAGGCAGCCAAATTTTAAATTCCTGATATCAATTATAGACATGAATAAAAAGGAATATTGTGCTGCAACAATTGGTAGAAGCTGAATTTAAATTGGCTTCGGGGTCAATTAGCAACATATTTTCAAAAATTTCATAGGCAGCAACAAAAAGATGCATTTGATGACGTTTTAACCTTTATTTTGGAGTTCATCTTAGGGAAATATTTTTTAAACATTGAAAGAAATAATGAATTTACAAATCATGACAATTTGGGGCTTTTTCTTCACATCTGGAGTTGATACGATGTAGTGAAGTTTCCTGATTTAGAAAACAAATACTACCGAGTCCCTTTCCTTGGTTTTGGCTATATTTACACACGTGCTGAGATTGACCTGGTTTGGTAGAGAATCATTGACCGATGAGGGTCTAGTTTGAGAAAGCTATTTTGATAAGAGATATGTTGTGGTTCAGGTTCCATAATTCTTTCTTCGGTTGAAGAATATTTTCTGTACTCGTAAGTGACATTGCTACAACACAGGAAGGATTAGTAAAATAAGACGAAGGTGTGTGTGATCCTGTTTAACTAGTTGTGTACGAGTAAGAGATTTGTTATTCAATACGCTTGGAGAAAAGGACTTGAATTAAAGCTCCCTTGATGGATGTATCATAATAGGAGAATCATGTAGTAGGTTTTAAAGCCATTTAGTTTTCTATATACAGTGATCATGATAAATAATTGTAAGTTGTAAAGTTAGTCTAACTGATTGTATTTAAGTCAAATAGTTCTTGGAACATTCCAAATAACCCTCTTCTGCTGATTCTACTCTCCAGCATTGACACATTACTCACATCTGTTCTCCAAAACTTCTTTGCCATAAGTGATTTAACACATGAATAATAACAATAGAATCAGCTCAACTATGAACTTGTCACCTTCAGATAAACAATCATTAATTTCCTTACAAATATTACTGTTACTCCACTCAACTATACTTCTTTCCTAACAGTGTGTATAAATATACACTTGGTACAAAAAGTATTCAAACCTCTACCTCATACCATGACCTTTCTTTATGCTTCTTGACCTATATATTGCATGGTAAAGTACGTTGGAGGTGTTGAGATCAATTTATTATCAAATACACTCACATATCTTTAAAAACTTCAATAGACAAATGGAGACGTAGTTATTATTGTTTGTTGTTTTTAAATTCGGTGCCAAATTATCCATACGATATTTTAGTATCCATGAATATTTATGTTATATTTAAAATTATGACACTTTTCTAGCTACATTAGTTGTTTCTGTGACAGTTTAAAATTTGCACAAGGAAAAATAGTCTTAAACGTTCTAACAACCATTTTTTGTGGATCGTAACCTCGAGAATCTTACTCTACAAACATTCATCATGGCGAAAGGTACTGAACTATCTTCTGATATCAAATCGAGAATAAATAGGAAATTATCTAAGATGAGCTACAAGTAGATTTGTGATTTTTAAATCTTTCTAATTTAACATACTAGTCATTGGTGACAAAGTTTAAGTAATTGGGGTCACTGCGAATCTCCTTCGTTCCTGATGTCTTCGGAAAATTCCCCCCGAGACGGTTAGAAGGATAGTTAGATTGTTAAAAATAACCTTTAAGAGACGAGAATAGATATTATCAATCAGTTAGGAAAGGAAGACCTTAATGTTAGTTCGATCACAGCGTTGTGATATGTTGCATATTATGTAAGCACATGGGCTTCGTCTGACAAAGAGAGCATTATTGAGAATCATTAATTTGAAAACTGCTTTGAGGTACGTCGAACATCATGTGGAGAAATAGCTCAATCTTTTTAACCATACATATGCTTTGGTTAGATGATTGAGTTGTTCAGCACAAAGGATGTCAAGGAAGTTTAAGCTAAAAATGGTCAGGCTGGTATTCCAAAAAACACTGTTCCCATAGTAAAAGATATAGGCGGATCTGTTATTTAATGGGCACTTTTTGTGTAACAGGCGCTAGTAAAATTCATCCTATTAACTAAATGCTAAATAATGAACATATCTTAAAACAGTGTTGTTATTATTATCTGATTTTTTTAGGAGAGTTTGGAAAAGTTGTCTTAGAATATCGTAATAGCTTTTTCCCTCTTTGAGTTCAGATTTAGCTACCTTTAAAAAATGGTTTCTGAACTAAGTTAAAACTCTTGGTATTAGGTATGGGCATGGATAAATCCTGAAACAGGTGTTTCTTTTACTTTTTACATAAATAGCACCAATGGTGAATTTGGGGAGGGTCAAAACTTATTCAACGTTATTAAGATATGACACAATTTTTGTTTTCGGCCAGTAAATCATATATTCCAACTCCTTTTGTGGAAAAACAATAAAAAATAGCCAATATTTGTTTTAAACTTTGCTTTTGTGACTTGTATGATAAAATATTTACTTAAACAAGACAGAGTTTGCTTTTTCAACAATGGTCGGGCTAGATACATAAACACTAAGATAAATTTATACAATTAGAGTAGAAAATCTTCCCTCGATTTTCGTTTGTAATGGGTTGAGTAATAAGTTCTTGCCGTTTTATCAAATTTATTCATTACCATTAACAATTTTAAAAGAACTTCATTTTTAATTGATAACAATATGCAATTTAATCAATAATGTGTTCTCCGTTGTTATTTACGACTTCTTCCCAACGTTCAACTAGTTTTTCAATGCCTCTGCAATAAATATCTCTGTATTTTGACTTGAAGAATTTGTCTAACCAGGTTCTTAATTCCACATCAGTATTAAACGAAACGCCGCGCAAATTGTTGGAGAGCGATCGGAACAGATGGAAATCCGATGCAGCCAAGTCTGGCGAATATGGAGGATGCAGCAGGATTTCCTAATTAAGCGTTTGGATGGCGTCTTTTGTCATATTGGCAATGTGAGGACGAGCATTGTCGTGTTGCAGAAGGACTTCATAACGTCAATGAGGTAGCTTTTCACGAATAGCTTCGGCGAGTCGATAGATTTGTTGAACGTAGAGTTCTGCATTGACAATCTCGTTGTTCGCAAGGAGCTCATAAAGAATAATGCCTTCACAATCCTACCACACACACAGCATCGTCTTTCGTGGATGAAGTACTTGCTTTAATCACGGAAGTGGTTTTTATTGAGGCTGAGCCATTGTTTTCGAATGTTCATGTTGACATAAACACACCACTTTTCGTCGCCAGTGATGATGCGGTGAAGAAATCTGTCCTTATATCCACGAATAACCTTGTGACGAGCAAGCAAACCTGCGGCAATCGTGGAGCGTTGAAGTTTGTTGCTTTCGTTCAAAGCGTGCGGAACCCATGCACCGAGTTTTTTAACTTTGCCCATCGAATAAAGGTGATTCACTACAGTTTTCTGATCACACACCAATTTTACAGCCAATTCTATAGTCTATTGACGAGGATTTTCATGAAGAAGGTCGTTCAATCAATCTTCATCCAAATAAATGGGGCGACCAGAACGTTCTTCGTCATTAAGATTGAAATGAACGTTTTTGAAACGTGAAAAGCACCATTGAGCTGTCCTTTCTGATTAGGCATTTTCTCTGTACACAACACAAATATCGCGACGAGCTTTGGCTGCGTTTGCATTGTTCCTGTCTCGATTGAAAATGAATAACAACAAGTGTCGAAAATTTGCCTTTCTTTCTACTTGACATTCCATTTTGAGGGTACAGAACAAAAATTAAATTAACACAACTTTTAAATAAACCGCAATGACTTATTACTCAACTTCAAGACGTAGCCTAAGCAAAAGCCTAATAGTCTACGCTGTCACGATACGTAGCCTAACCTTTGCAAATTGGGCTCTCATTATTTATTATTGTTTCTTAATATTTGCACAAATCACGTCAACAAAACTTAAATCAACAAAACATTAAAAAAAACGAAAGAACTTATTCCTCAACCTAATAATATAAATTAATTTCTCGTACAATCTCGTAAATGTAAGCTCCCATAATATGTTACAGTATACTCTTTGGCATCTATGTTCAAATTTAGTATATGATGATAGCAGCTCTCCCTTTGTTCCTCCCAGTATGTTACCATATTCTCCTTGATATTGTGATTTTGGACATCAAAGATGTACAACTACAGGAAGATGCTGCAGCCCATTTGGCCATAGAATTTCACTAAGTTTAACCAGCTCCACATAATAGTCAGCTTTGTAGTTGCCCCAAAAGCTTTGAAAACCGAAATAAAACTTTTCTAGGCTGCTTTTTCATCTTAATAAGCTTTTTAGGGAGATTTTACTATTCTATAATTTGATTTGAAGCCCAACAAACACACTAGCCTTTTCTTTTTCCTCTGAGAGTTTTTCAAAGAAATTTTGAAGGTCATTGAAGGCTGCAGAGTATGTTAAGTTCTCTAACAAACTGCTTCAAAAGACCTAGTTTAAAATACAATAGAAGATAAAACACCTTTTGAGGGTCTATCAATTGCTCTTGCTTGACATTATGACTTCAGAAAAGAGCTCAGCATTTTATGGCCAATGCCTTTTGTTGTAATCTGCTTTGGTATTTTGCCTTTCCTAAAGATATAGATGACAAGGAACCTTACTAAAATCTCCCTGGAGAAGCATTAAAATGTTACCATTTTGAAGTCTCCAATTACTTAACAGTAATACTCATAAATCAAATTTTGTATCAGGCGTTTACAATGTTTTATTCTTTCTTTCTTTGAGATATATTGAATGAGCCATGTAAAGGGATGGATGCTTATTCCAATGATAAAGAAGTACAACTTGAATGCTTCTTGAGGAGCGATTAATGAAGAGCCTTCCCTCATCTGGATTACATGTAATTCGAATTGCATCAAATAGACAAGATATATAATTGAAATAAATTGGCCCAGCTTGATTAGTAAAGAATCTTGAGAAATATTTATGACGTTTCTTTTGGCTTGTCACTTGAACATTATCATCCAAATTATCCCACTCTTTGATTCTTACAATTAAAAGCTCAACATTTTATTTTGACAAATCAAGATCTTTGACAAGGTCTTCGAAGTATCTTTGGTTAGATAGTATAAATTCTTATGAACAGCCATATCTCTATCACTGTAGTCTACATCTTTCCTGAGCTTGTCAGCTTCTTATGTCTTGATTGTTCTGAGGGTGGAAAATGACTCTTTTAACTCAGGAACCAGAAAAAACTTTTGTTTTAATACTGAAAACAATATTATAGAAAAGACCTTTGATATAAAACTCATTTGTTCACTAAAGTGGCTTTAGATTATAAACGAGACAATTCATGGCTAATTGTAATTAATTCTTTTTATACTAAATAAATGGGTGATTTGCGATTAATTCTTAGTAGCCAAGTCACTTCATTAATTCTGATATTCGTTTCTTCTTCTGTAAGTAGAATTTGCCTTCCTTGTTGAAGCAAACTTAGAAGATACTTCATTTTTTTCCTTAGATATATCCTAGAATTATTTTTACTGATGATGGAGTTCTAACGTCTTTTGGCTTGAAGATAGAAATGTTTAGCGCACATATAACATTTCTTGAGATACTGGAACAACGACACTGGTGGTCAAAGGTTTTGAGACTAATACCTATTTTTTTTTTCATTTATTTTAAATAGTCAATATTCAAAAAATAATCAGAAAATGGTCCAATTTCTGTAGGAGGTGAATGTCACTCTGGAGCTTTTAAGTCCATACTTTCTTGGTTTTGTAGGAGTGTAATTTCTAGCTGAAATATGGCCACGGTAACCAAGCAGCTGTTCATCGACAATCAAAGTATCTGCATGAATGTAATATTTAGTGAGTTTATGCTTGAATATATTCCAAATATCAGAAATTGCAGCCAAAAGATCTTTTTAACCATCTCAACGATCTCTATAGTTTTTTTGTCAAATCTAACTGCTCTAACTAAGGAAGCATAAAAATCTATCTTTTGACATTGTAGCACAGTCTAGTGGTTTTCCTTCTTCAGGAATTAATAAATCGTCAATCGCTGTAAAATTATCATGATCAGCGCCTGCATTTAGCAATCCTCTTGGACAATCAGTTTCGTCATCAGATGATTCACTCTCCGAAGCTTCTTGAAATTGAGGTAATGTAGCTTCTGCTTCAGTCCGCATTTCAACATTTTCAGCAATATCTTTTAATTATGATGAATGGGCTTCTGTTTCTTTATTATTTCGTATTTCATCATTTATAGCAATATAATTTATGCTATAATCAGTATCAATACTGTTGGTCGGTGTCAAGTTTGCATCTGCCTTATCACATACAACAGTTATAAAACACCTTCTTCAGATCGAACCACACTTCTACATCTTTCATGGTTGCTTATAAATTGCACGAGCGCTCGGATCTCGTCATCAAAATTTCATGATCAAAATTTTAGGTAATGAATATAAATAATGCCTAACAACAGAAGCAACATTTAAAATGGCAAGCAATAAAAAGTTTTACAAAAAATTTGCCATCAAAACAAAATTGAATTTGTAATAAAATGTTACACATGGTTATATAAGGATTAATTGCAGTAATGGTTATTTCCAATTATAAGAGAGTTGCTAAGGGTATTGCATCATGGAACACTATCCTTAAGATCACTTATCACTATAAAAAACAGGTTACATTCACGTGAAGACTTAGGGACGCCAAAGAGCTTCAAATGAACGTCAAGATCGCCTTATCACTTGATACGTTCAGGGGCAAAGCAGCCTGAGCTCACTAAGAAAACCTCACGTCTAAGCTCCAATTTTGTACGAAATATAAATAATGGACTGTTAAAGAGGGGAAAATTGATA
Source organism: Ceratothoa steindachneri (assembly GCA_963969495.1). Lineage (NCBI taxonomy): Eukaryota > Metazoa > Arthropoda > Malacostraca > Isopoda > Cymothoidae > Ceratothoa > Ceratothoa steindachneri. The sequence continues at coordinate 173,218,217 of OZ018318.1, forward strand.
TTTTCTGAGGAATCTCCCTTATTCTTGTTTGGAGCTATTGGATGATCGTTCGGAGCAGGAGAAAAGGTGAGCGTATTCAAGAGTCTTGTGTCCACGGTGAAGCATTCGGACGCTCAATGTCTGTGGTTATTATTATCTAAAGGAACCTTTTCTCATGAGTTCATGACTAGTTTGTAGATGATAACTATTTGGCATAATTGTGCATCTTGTCACATAAAAAAATAATAATAAAGTTCTTAGTTAAAAATAACATCGAACCTTTCGGATCTTGGCCACGGGACTCGTCAAATTTGCCATAGAGAGAATCTGTGGCGATAACTAAACTGCCGTTTTTTCAAAAGAAGCCAAGCAATTTTTAACATTTGCGGGTGCTTATTGAACAAAATATAGAGCAATATATGTCAAGATATCATCACAAATTCGATTTAGAGAATGCCGAAAATTAATTGAAGCAGTTCTGAAGTTCAAAGGCAATCATGGCCAAAAATATTAATTGCACGTATCAATTGACTGTATTCATTTATAAAATGTGTTTGGACTCTAAATTTTTGTATCTTTCACCTTCAAATTATGATACAAACTTACTAAAACAAAAAGCAACGTTTGATTAGTTCTATTAATTTTATAATTTGAAAAAATATAGAAGTCTCAAAACTTTTAGCCAACACTATAAGTGTTCAATGGTATGGAAAATTAAATTCGACTATAGTTAAAATCCAGATGGTAAAAGTTTGGAGAATTGAGTGCCTATGAGATACTTTCTAGGCGAAGGGAAGTCTTTATTGGTCTTAGGTGTCATGTACTCTGAATAACATCTTATATTTTCAAGATGGAAATCACAACAGTGCATGTTATATTCTTCTTTTCTTTCAAGCTAGTTTAAATATCACAATTTTACTTGCATTAGATATCTTTCTTAATTGTTGAATTAATTAATAGCAACTCAAAGCTGATCACACTGTTACATTTTCACCAGAAACTTAAAGAGAAAATTCCAATGAAAGGAGTCATTATTGGCTAATAGTGTACCTTGCTTGACTGTAATAAACCGTTGACTGTGTCGCTTAACATTTTATTAATTGTTCTTATTCATCTTTGCATCAATATTATATTCCGAAATGTACATTAAGTTCAAGAAACTACAGAGTAGTACAACTCTTCATGTTTGTCTTGGTTTTACTTTCTATCAGTACATAGGAAAAGCAATTTTTCCATAGCAGAAGAAGAAATAGGGACCAAGAATTATTTGGAATTCTATTTAGTGGTCCATTCTTCAACTATAATAGGTTTTATTGAGTTTTTCTAAAAAAAAAGGTAATGGTAAAATCTTTTTAATAACCTGTTTGAGACGCATCCATACCGATTGTTACCTGTTCTTGACTCCTCCAAGGCTCAGGACCAGTTACCTTCGCTTAAGGAATCTATCTACCAAAGAGCATTTTTTTAGACGAATACATATTTTGGAGAGTGAATTTTGAAAAAAACAAAGTAGTGTCTCTATCTAACATAAGCGTACAAAATTGTGCGAAACTAAAAAAACTACAAAAAATTTTCACTAATTTGTGAGTTTTTTCTTCATTTACGATGATCTTTAATTTAAGGGAAAAATCGGATCGAGGTTAGGGGCAAATCCGACCTAAATCGAGAACCCATCCGGCAACTAATTAAATTTCGCTCTTAAATCGAGATATTATTACTCCCTTTATATAACTGGTCAGAAGCATAATGCTTTTCATTTGTTTCTTTTCACACAGACAAAATGAGATAATTTATATTGGGGTGAGAGTAGCGTTGAGCGACGATGAAAAAATAGTTCATTCAATCTATTATTTACTTCCTTCTTTTTGACCTCGATCATGATCAAGTTTAGGAAGTCCGTTGCCCGAATTAATTCTAATTGATTTTTTCAATTTATCTGGATTTCTTTTAATTTATCTATAACATAATTACTTATCTGCCTTCAGATAGAGGAAGCCTATTCATCTACTTTCCTCAACTAAGAGGAAAGTAGCGCCAAATAATTGGGACGGAAGTAAGAATAAAATAACAATTTTTTTTTTCAAATTTTGCTCATCGTATTTAAGAAGTCCCTGCGATTGCTTGGTTTGTGAAACAATAGAAAAATATTTCTTATTTCTAACCGTAGAAATATCTAATAAGGCCAGAACTAAAATAAAACTAAGAATAAAACTAAGGTTGAAGAATTCGTTACTAACAATTTGGCTCGATGATAAGAGGATTATTTTAAAAGCCGCTCTAAAAAAATTAAACATGGCAACGAGGTACGAAAAATTCTCTATAAGGTATAGGAGTCGCCGTTGATATTCCGAGTATCCTTCGTCCTCCATCAAAATAAAATTTGCAAATTCCTCTGATAGAAGAACAAGGGCTGTTCGTGTGTTTTTGTTTATTTCGTATGTGTGCCTAAATTCACTAACATTAATCACTTTTTCTCCCTATTCACATGTTTTCTTCTCACATCGTAATAAAACGTGTAAAAATATGTAAATTATGATTTTTGCTCCTTTAAAGATATATGCAGAGCCTTTTTAGATCAACATTTTATCTCCTTTTTGATTGGAATAACCAGGCAATGGCTTCGCCACTGTAGGGGGGAGCTTGCGCCTCGCTAAAATATAGAGTTATAGAAGATATATAAAAATAAATTTTCTGAACTTCAACATTTGTAATTCTTTGGGTTTTAAAAAATTTCCAAAATTTCGATACTTAAATTTATTTCTGAACTTTACCATTTTGTTTTTCATCATCATCATCATCATTATCATCTTCACTAACTCTATAATTTAAGAAGGGGATTTTTTGAGTATTTGAATAATAATTTCATATTAGTTTGGTTATGACTTATGTTTTTTTTAACTGGATTTCATTGGATAGTTGGTCGAATTCCGGTTGGATTTAGTCTCTACAAACACAAGTAGCTTTTGAGTCACCCTTCTCTGGTAATTGGAATAGGTCTTGTACCTATTCTATGTCAACAGGGAAAGAGCCACATTGAAAGACTAAAAATGTCATACGTTGAAGTGTTACAAAAGAATTTTGCCACACAATAGATTGTTTTAATAGAAATTCAGTTTTAATTTATTGTTTATAGTTTGATAGGCTTAGTTTTGATAGCCGGCCTCTTTTACTGGGTGATGATGTTCTGTTTTTGAGGCAACTTACACTTGTTTGTAGTAATATAAATTCAAATCCCAGCCACTCGTAAATATTATATATCAATGATATTCAATATTTTCAGAACTCACTCTCTCAATATGTAGTCACCAAAAAGTGCAAGGGCATTGCTTTCAAATAGGAGCACAATTTGGCAGTTCTTTAAAGTAACAGACAACTGTGACAACATAGCTTAAGTGCTTGCAGGGCAATGCATCGTTAAAGCGAGGAACAAAAGGTCAGAGGTCGTACAGCACATCTCCGTTATGGACTCGTGTTCGAGTTAAGCACCCAAAGGATTTGCAGAAGGCTTATGAAGGCAGAGAACAACAAGAAAAAATCTCGCAGTGACATCATCCTCGGTTGCAACATCTCCTGATGTCACTCCTCAGCAGCGAAAACATGTTGCAATGAATAAACAGCTATCCCTAGTTGCTAGCCGTACCATTAAGCAGTTTTTTGACATAAATGACAGTAGATCGCAAGTGAACCATAAGAAAGTTATGAAGATAATTGCTCTTGACATCAAACCATTCTCTATTGTTAAAGATCATAGTTTCATCAAGTTGATGGCTCACATGCAACCTAGTTACATGCTTTCTAGTCACCGTTACTTCTCAAACACTGTGCTCATCAGGTTCAGAAAGATATCAGGTCTGCAGTTGAGCGTGATATATGGACATGCTCCACCTACAAAGAGACTTTTATCTTACTATCTGGACACTGGATCAAAAAAGATTTTACACGTGAAAATGCTGCCCTTGCTGCATCTCACTCTTCACGTCCTCTCAGAACGACTGTTCTGCAAAAAGTTTGAAGATGAATGATTAGTAAATTTGTGTATCTTTCGAGAATTTATCTTATTGTTGTGTGTTTATTTTTTATGATTTTATTTACATTTTGATTATTTTTCAAACAGGAGTTTTAAAGTAAAAATTAATCAGTAAAGGTTCATCTGAATTTCAATGCCATTGAATTATCAGCAGCTTGTTCCAGCAGCTTCTGACGAGTCGAATGTTTCTCGGTGATTTTCTTTGCTACACATTGTACGAATTGTTGTTCCATCTATATGTGATGATTTGTACTGATGTTTAAAAATTTTTTGTTATTAATGCATTTCAATAAAGGTTTAAGACCCATAAAATTTGTGAATAATAAAAATGAAAGAAAAGAGAAATATTCAGTATCCTTTTTTTCAGTTGCCCTGCTAGTCATAATTTATATACTGGCTTCTGTACCTCTTGGTTACTGGTGTAGGGAAAAGGCTGGGCCTGGTGGGTTTCCGTTTTCTCTCATTTATCACTAATTCATTACTAGTCTGTTATTTGAGACTTTTTGACAAAATTTAAAAATCCGGCAAATCCGGCCGAAGACCGGAGTCTTTCAAAATCTCAAATCCGGCCCGATTCTGTTGCCTGAGATTGAATCCGGTGTACCACTAACCATTTCGTGAAAAAAAAATTAGACCTTACGTAAAAATGTGTCAGAGTGGTTTTGATTGTAAACAATTTCTGGACTGCAAAAAATAAAGGATGACTCATTAATTACCTCAGGGCCGAAGATTTAATTATGAAAAGAGATAAAACAAAGACTTAGTTTATATTTCATCCCTTTTATAGAAATAGACAAAGAAGGGAATTGGGTTAGAGATAAAGAGGACAGTATCATTTCATACTAGATGTAGAAGAAATGTGAATGAGGAGAAAAAACTTGCTTCAGTAAAACTAGTGATTATCTTAAATCAATACAATTGAGAAAAAATGTGATTGAGAAAAAAAGAAAGTCATTGCATTTAGTTGACTTAGAGAGAATAATTTGATTCAGTGAGGTCGGCATGACTGACTCAGGAATATTTCCATGGGAAAAAACAATGTGATGACGGAATAATGTATAAAAGTGTACGCAGAATATTCCTCAATAAAATTTTCTAGGTAAAACAAAGGGTCTAAGTATAAAAAAATGTGATACTAAAATAATGTGGAAGAATTATTATAATTTGACTGAGTAAATCAATTTGTCACAGTCTAAACATGTGAGTGAGTTGGAACAATGTGAGTTTTGTTGAAAAAAAATAAGTAAAAGGAAAGGGATAGAAACAATGTAACGGAGCGATGACAAGGTAACTAAATAAAACAATTGAGCTGAGTATTATGATAGCTCATTAAAAAGTATGCAATTTAGCCAAAATAATATAAATTAGCGAGAAGATTGCGTCACGAGTTTTAACAGTTTAATTTCATCAAAGTTTATATCACTGGATAAAAAACATATGAAATAATTATAGTGGCCTACGTTTCAAAACTCTTTTCAACTGTCATAGGTTTTCCAACTGATTTAGAATCATTTTTTATACTGAATTCAAGAATATAATTATTTTTCTTTGCTCCGTTCTGGTTTCTAAAATATCCTCGATTTATATTAGAATGTATATTAAAAAATGGTGCTATCATCTAACCGTTTATTGTTCTGTTTTGTCACATTTAGTGATGAGTAACCATACATCGCCTATTTTATTCATCTTTTCAGGTCTAGATTTGCCTAAATATGGATCGTACGTGTAAGAATCATCCGAATAGATTTTGTTACATCTGCGGAAATGTCGCTCTTCCAGACCGTCAAGCAAAAATCAGTATTGTGTGAAAAAGGCATATCATGCTTACTTTGCAGTGAAACTAGAGGTCTAGGATATTTCATTTGCTACCAATATTTGTTGTAAAAAAATGTATCGAAAATTTACGGGATTGGAGTAATATGAAAAGACAGAGTATGCCATTTTGCGTCCCAATGGTGTGGAGGGAATGATAAGATCACGTCACTGACTGCTACTTCGGCATAACAAATTTGAATGACATAAATCGCAAGGACAAGCACCATTTTCAATATCCGAAAACTCTTTCTTCCATAAAACTAGTCCTACATGGCACTGATCTTGCTGTTACTGAGCTTAAGTTTACTAATGGGTTCTATCTCTGATTCCGAGGCAAACTTCACCAACGATACAGGTGAGTTTGATGCATGCAAGCCAGTAAAAGGCGACCAATTGGTGTTATTTACACAAGCCTAACTCAACGAACTGACACGAAACCCAAACCTTCCCGAAGAATCTGCTTATCTATTGGGTTAGTTCACCTATTAGAGAGAAATGTATACCGGCACCAGGGACAAATTTCTATTGGTCTCGGGACCGCAAGAAAGAATTTAGGAAATTTTTCACGTTTGATGAAGCCTCTCTACTGGTCTACTGTCACAACATTGCTCACCTACTCATATTAATGGACCTGAAGTATAATGCTATAGAATGATGACTTTTCATTAACCCATCTACCAGAAGGCTCAAGGAAATTCTCAATAACAGCAATGGAAAAAATTCTATTGGTATCGGGACCGCAAGAAAGAATTTAGGAAATTTTTCACGTTTGATGAAGCCTCTCTACTCCTCTACTGTCACAACATTGCTCACCTGCTCATATTAATGAACCTAAAGTATAATGCTATAAAATGATGACTTTTCATTGACCCATCTATCAAAAGGCTCAAGGCAATTCTTAATAACGGCAATGATTTTTCATCGATCACTGCTGGACACTCAGCTGCAATGAAAGAAGCCTGCAACAGCATTGGCCGTATGTTGTCTGCTCTCGACTACCAGAAAAACAAAGGGTTGATCTCTGGAGATCTTAAAGTTGTTGAAATCATCCATGTTTTTCAAGGTGGGTACACATGCTTTGTGCGCTTGTGGGACAGTCCGGCTGATGACCACCCTTATGTCAGACAAGACTGGCAGTCAAGACAAGGATTAAACCGGTTCACACTACGTTCTGTGCCTCCCTCTGGTTGAACCGAGCAAGATATTTCTTCCACCCCTGCACATGAAACTCGGTTTGCTAAAGAACTTTGTCAAGGCAATCGGCAGGGAAACTAGAAGATTTGCTTCCCTCAGTCATAAGTTTCCATGAGTCAGCATGGAAAAACTGAAGGCAGGTGTATTTGATGGTGCTCAAAAGGGAAGCTCACCAAGTACACAAGTTTTGATGAAGCCCTGAATCCTGATGAACTCTCTACCTCGTTATTTCTTAAAGCATTCATTGCAAACTTCCTTGGCAACCACAGCAATCCACAGTATGAGAAGGTGACTTATGAGCTAATGGAGAATTTATGCAAACTTGGTGCGTGTAACCAGTTTATAGATCATAGGTCACCAGTTAAGGAATGATTGGTTTAAGTAAGACCATCACCTTTTTGGAGGAGCGACTAGTTGCGGTTTAAAGGTGAATGATGGCTTTACGGCGAATTATTTATCTGACTCCAAAGATAGTTGTTTTTAACAGTGTTTTTCTTGGCTGGGCTTGTCAAAGGTTCAAGGCAAAGAGGGACTTATAACAATAAACTCTTTATTCTAACAATGCAATATTATGAATGCAAGCGGCGAGAGACGGAACGTACTAAGCGGGAGAATAGTATATACATATATATATATATATATATATATATATATATATATATATATATATATATATATATATATATGTGATAGAACGAGTTGAATCTGTGTTAAATTCAACTCCTATCCCATATTAGTTAAAACCTCGAGGAGGCCCACGTGCATCTTCGATTCGAGGCTTGGAGTCTTATCAACAGCTACCGGACGTCAATGTTTAAACAAGGAGGTTATCGTCCCCCCCGTTCGCGCCCCATACGCCAACCTCGCCAGATCGAGTTAGGCTTATGGGCAGAGAAGGCATTGTTCCCCGGCTCGGCTGTGCGTTCCCTCGAAGCTTCCACCCCATTCTCCCCCACGCCAAGGAGATGTCCTGGCTATTTATATGGAAACTTTACCACTAAGATCAGATTGGAGATCCAGATTTTCGTCGCGAAACATCACCACGACCCTTCTCCCTTTGTGCGCCAAGGGACCTCGACCTCGAGATTCACCATCACTTGTCCAGAAGGAGGACAATATTCCTTGAGTGCCAAAGGTTCGAGCCTTTCCGACGTCAAGTCCCCAAGGCTTCCCCCCCTGTTGTTCAAAGGAGAACAGCATTAGAACAGCCATTGTTCGTTTTGAGCCCTTCGCCAAGAAACGGTTCTCATCCCCCCCCTGTTGTTCAAGGAGAACAGCATTAGAACAGCCATTGTTCGTTTTGAGCCCTTCGCCAAGAAACGGTTCTCATCCCCCCCTGTTGTTCAAGGAGAACAGCATTAGAACAGCCATTGTTCGTTTTGAGCCCTTCGCCAAGAAACGGTTCTCATCCCCCCCCTGTTGTTCAAGGAGAACAGCATTAGAACAACCATTGTTCGTTTTGAGCCCTTCGCCAAGAAACGGTTCTCATCCCCCCCTGTTGTTCAAGGAGAACAACATTAGAACAGCCATTGTTCGTTTAGAGCCCTTCGCCAAGAAACGGTTCTCACCCCCCCTGTTGTTCAAAGGAGAACAACATTAGAACAGCCATTGTTCTTGAGCCCGTAGACAAGAGACGGTTCTCATCCCCCCCCTTTGTTCAGAAGAGAACAACCTAGAACAGCCATTGTTCGTCAAGCCGTTCGTCGAGTAACGGTTCTCCTTTCCAAGACGCCACGTCAGGATCCTTTTATCCCCCCCCTTCGGCTGGAACTCGCCAGCGGACCGAATATTCCTTCAAGTACCTTCCACTGCACCCTAATGAAGTTACGTAAGCCAAGCGTCACCTTTTGAGTATTGATCCCTTATTTGTCAATTCTATCCTGTGCTTTAAATGGTTTATCGAACCATCCCATCTCTTTAAACTCCATATTTGTTTTACCTTTTTTGATCCCTTAAATCCTTGGATTAGCCCGAGTCTCCACGACCCTTTCCATTCTGTTTGTCAATATTTTCCGTTTTTGTGTTTGCTGATAGTTATTATTAATAAAACTCTATTTTATTAATGATAGCAATATTATTATCCTTGAGCTCAGTTCCACTTCTTAAGCATTTTGAAGATACATAAAATCGGCCGCCAGACAGTAAAAACGCACTCTAGAGATAATTAAGGAAGTTCCCTCAACGAATAGTGATATATGGTATATCGTCGGGAGTCATTCTACGACATATATATATATATACTATTTAAATTTGGTATCAGGTGTGTAAGGTTTAACGCTATATCTTTGCAAACACTGGTCTCAGTCGAGTAAAGCATAGTGTTATTCGTTATAATAATAGAATATAGTAGTTCCCTTTTGTTTTAACGATTGCTATCCCCTTTTTTTTTAAACTTAAGAAGCTGGAGTAGCTCAAGGAACGGTTATAATAATTTGTTTGTGTTTTTTTGTGATTTTAGTCAGTGGTTATTTAGAGTAAGAAACCAAGTACGAATAGGTCAGTGCCCATATTTAGGTAGGCTAATTCTATAGAGGCATAATTCTTGTTGCAAGGAATTTTAGTTGGTTGACTAGCGCGCCCCCAAGTGCAAAGATGACTCCGTTCAAAATCTTTAAAGCACAAGGAGAGTCCTGTGGACTTTCCGGAAAAGAACTAATTAAGTACATTCAAGAGGAGCAAAGAAGAGAAATACAACGAGAAGAAAGAAAAAGAGAGGAACGGATAAGACAAGCTGAGCTTCAGATTGAATTAGCTCGGATTAAAGCAGAAGTTCAAAGAAAAAAGGTAGAAAGAGAAAGGGAAAGAGTAATCCGACAAGAGGAACGGGAAAGAGTAATCCAACGAGAAGAACGAGAAGGAAAAATACAACGAGAAGAACGAGAAAAAGAAATCCAACGAGAAGAAAGAAGGACGGACTCGCGCTCCTTCCCAGGGAAGCTGACAAAGTTTCCGAGCCCCGTAAAACCCCAAAACTTCTTTCCCCAAAACCAACAACGGGACTCCAAACCTCCCGTTAAGACTTCTCCTCCATCTCTCTTCCCGAAGCGACCAACCATATGCTTCACCTGTGGTGTAGAAAACCACATGAGCTGGAATTGCCCCCAAAATTCTAGGCTTAAGAGCGGACCAGCCCACCAAGTTCACCAGATTAATGCAACCCCGGCTCCCCCGGTGGTGCAGACCCAAGCAGAAACTTCTCCCCCTCCGTCAGGCCACCAGGTAAATTTTGTTTTTGATAAAAGTTCACCAGGAACTTTGAAATTTGAGGACGGCAGCGTGAATGGCTGCCGAGTATCGACTCTCGTCAGGGACACAGGATGTAGGTGCTTCATCGTGTCCGACGAACTCCTTCCCCCAGTGGACTCTAACCACGAAAAATTTGCGGGGGTACATGACCAACTTGGGCGGGCGAACCGATTCCCCGTCGCTAGATGTTACCTGCAGTGTCAATATTATAATGGCTGGGCTGAAGTCATTGTAGCACCCATACAATTTTGTTCCGTACTTATAGGACAGAGCCCCCAAGTAAGTTTTGACCCTGTGTTTCAGGCCGCCCTTCCTCAAGGCCGAGATAAGAAAGAAGCCCAGGAGCCCGTCCCCATCAGAACCCCGATACCGTCCGATTTCTCGGAGACCCCTAACCAGGACTTTAGGACGGCAAAAGAGGAGTGTGAATCACTAACACCCTTAGGTGATAAGGCCCCAGACCAGGACACGGAGACTGTCCCTGGACCCCAAGAAAAAAAGAACCCCCAACGCGCCCATGGAGATACCTTCGTAGAACTGGACGAAGCATCGGCGCTTGAAGAGGATTGCCCCGCGGAGTCCCTTAATGTAATCCAGACAGTGTGCATCCAACCTGATGCCGATTACCCTCCTCCTTCCCTAACAGGCGAGTCTTTGGAACCCTCTGACCTGGATAGTGACGCGCAGCTGACACCACGTCAGAAGAGTCAGCTCCAAGAACTAATTAAATGGAATCACCATTTATCCACCCTATTAGCTCTTTTCGAGCAACTGCGTGAAAATGGCCTCACCATTGGCCCCAGCAAATGCCAGTTTGCCCACGAAACCATCAAATATTTGGGTTTCAAAATAGGACAAAGCAAGTCAGGTCCCCACGAGAACAAGATTAAGGCAATCGCCGACATGCCCCTCCCGATTACAAAGAAGCCATTGAGATCGATCCTAGGATCAGCTTCTCCCTATCAGCGATTTGTTCCGAATTTTGCTGCAATTTCGGCCCCCCTATGCCCCCTTCAGGAAAAGAATTTCTCCGATCGTTTACGTTGGAATGATGTCGCTGTTTCCCATTTTAATCAGCTCAAAGGTAAGTTCATTTCTGCCCCCATTTTTAAGTTGCCCAACCCGGAAAAATCCTTTGGAGTTAAGACCGACGTGATCAACGAGGGCATTGGAGGTGTACTCCTTCAATACGTGGATGACAGATCGAGTCATCCAGTTGCATATGCTAGTCGTCAATTATTACCACGCGGAAAGAGATATGCCACTAGAGAAAAGATAGCTCTATCAATTATCTGGGTCATAGACAAATTCAAGCTGTACTTGATATGTAAAGATTTTCAAATAGGAACCGACCACCGTCCGTTAGCCTATATTAGGAATTTGAGACACTCAAACGGCCGCATCATGCGCTGGAGTTTACTCTTGCAAGAGTATCAATTTAAAATAAATTATATCAAAGGTTCCGATAACCAGGTCGCTGACGCACTCAGTAGGAATGCGTTACCGAATAGCGTAGAACAATTGTATTCATAGGATTAGTATCTCCATGTAGGTATATACCGTCTTGTACGACTTAATTTAAGATTCTTTTGTAATATAATTAATTAATGTATATGTCTGAATTTTGTAACGCTCAATGTCTAATTTTTTTTTATGTATATATATTTGTTCTTATTAATTTACGTATAAATTATTTTGTCCCGTATGTACTAAGTTTATATCCTTTCATTGTTACATGCCCTTTTTTTTCTCTCTAATTAAGTTGTATTAAAGGTTATTTTCCCCTGTAATCTAAAGATCAAAATAATCATGTATTGAGGTAATACTAGTTAGGTGCAGGAAGATACGGTTGGTACAAGAAAACGAGTTCCCTACAACGGAGCTCTATCGTTGTCCCTTCTCTCTTTTTTTTTTTCGAAGTGACAACTTCCCCTGGAATGGAGGGGTGTGATAGAACGAGTTGAATCTGTGTTAAATTCAACTCCTATCCCATATTAGTTAAAACCTCGAGGAGGCCCACGTGCATCTTCGATTCGAGGCTTGGAGTCTTATCAACAGCTACCGGACGTCAATGTTTAAACAAGGAGGTTATCGTCCCCCCCGTTCGCGCCCCATACGCCGACCTCGCCAGATCGAGTTAGGCTTATGGGCAGATAAGGCATTGTTCCCCGGCTCAGCTGTGCGTTCCCTCGAAGCTTCCACCCCATTCTCCCCCACGCCAAGGAGATGTCCTGGCTATTTATATGGAAACTTTACCACTAAGAACAGATTGGAGATCCAGATTTTCGTCGCGAAACATCACCACGACCCTCTCTCCCTTTGTGCGCCAAGGGACCTCGACCTCGAGATTCACCATCACTTGTCCAGAAGGAGGACAATATTCCTTGAGTGCCAAAGGTTCGAGCCTTTCCGACGTCAAGTCCCCAAGGCTTCCCGCCCCCCCTGTTGTTCAAAGGAGAACAGCATTAGAACAGCCATTGTTCGTTTTGAGCCCTTCGCCAAGAAACGGTTCTCATCCCCCCCCCCCTGTTGTTCAAGGAGAACAGCATTAGAACAGCCATTGTTCGTTTTGAGCCCTTCGCCAAGAAACGGTCCTCATCCCCCCCCTGTTGTTCAAGGAGAACAGCATTAGAACAGCCATTGTTCGTTTTGAGCCCTTCGCCAAGAAACGGTTCTCATCCCCCCCCTGTTTTTCAAGGAGAACAGCATTAGAACAGCCATTGTTCGTTTTGAGCTCTTCGCCAAGAAACGGTTCTCATCCCCCCCTGTTGTTCAAGGAGAACAACATTAGAACAGCCATTGTTCGTTTTGAGCCCTTCGCCAAGAAACGGTTCTCACCACCCCTGTTGTTCAAAGGAGAACAACATTAGAACAGCCATTGTTCTTGAGCCCGTAGACAAGAGACGGTTCTCATCCCCCCCCTTTGTTCAGAAAAGAACAACCTAGAACAGCCATTGTTCGTCAAGCCGTTCGTCGAGTAACGGTTCTCCTTTCCAAGACGCCACGTCAGGATCCTTTTATCCCCCCCCTTCGGCTGGAACTCGCCAGCGGACCGAATATTCCTTCAAGTACCTTCCACTGCACCCTAATGAAGTTACGTAAGCCAAGCGTCACCTTTTGAGTATTGATCCCTTATTTGTCAATTCTATCCTGTGCTTTAAATGGTTTATCGAACCATCCCATCTCTTTAAACTCCATATTTGTTTTACCTTTTTTGATCCCTTAAATCCTTGGATTAGCCCGAGTCTCCACGACCCTTTCCATTCTGTTTGTCAATATTTTCCGTTTTTGTGTTTGCTGATAGTTATTATTAATAAAACTCTATTTTATTAATGATAGCAATATTATTATCCTTGAGCTCAGTTCCACTTCTTAAGCATTTTGAAGATACATAATATCAGCCGCCAGACAGTAAAAACGCACTCTAGAGATAATTAAGGAAGTTCCCTCAACGAATAGTGATATATGGTATATCGTCGGGAGTCATTCTACGACATATATATATATATATATATATATATATATATATATATATATATATATATATATATATATATATATATATATATAAAGGGTGTTCCATTAAGACGGATCGAAGTTAGCAGTAAATAAAACAGTGTTATTAGTAAAAGTTTATTGATTTGACTATTGGATCATGTTATTTGAGTCATGGCAATTATGGGTGAAAAATAAAATCTCCTAAATGTTCGCCAATCGATGGTCCAATCAATGGTCAAAATTTGCTCCTCGATCTCACCAATATGCCTTATTATCTCATCCTTCAGCTGTTGAATTGTTGTTGGCTTGTTGGCATACACCTTACTTTTGAGATGACCCTAAAGGAAGAAATCTACAGGCGTCAAGTCACACGATCGTGCTGGCCAATTGACCTCGCTGTTTCGAGAGATGATGCAACCTGGGAACTTCTCATTCAATAAAGCCATTGTTGCATTTGCTGTGTGGCATGTGGCGCCGTCCTGTTGAAACCACAAATCTTTCACATCTATAAAATTCAATTTAGGCCATAAAAAGTTGGTTATCATGGCACGGTATCGCTCGTCTGTCACCGTAACAGAATTCCTGGCATCATTTTCGAAGAAATACGGCCCAATGATTCCGCTAGCAAAGAATGCACACTCAAAAATGACCTTTTGTGAACGGAGTGGTTTTTCAACAATCTTCCTGGGATTTTCATCAGCCCAAATGCGACAATTCTGCTTAATAACGAATCCGTTAAGATGAAAATGGGCTTTATCACTAAAGATGATTTTTTGCGAAAAATCATCATCAGCTTGTCTTTGCTCGTGCACCCAATTGACGAATGTATGGCGCTTCAAATGGTCAGCAGTCTTCAGTCCTTGTGTCAATTGAATTTTGTAAGCGTGTAGAGAAAAATCTTTTGTAAAAATTCGATGTAACGTTGTTGTGGAGAGGTTCAATTCCTGCGCGCGATGACGAATAGAGGTGTCTGGATTTTCGGCCACATTCTTGCTCACTGCAGCAATGTTTTTAGCTGAAAGTCGTAAACGAGCACGCAATAGCATTTTCATATCTGCCACCGACCCCATTTGTTTGAATTTACGAACAATTTTCCCAATTGCACTCTCGGTTGGTCGATTATGTTGACCAAAAAAATCGCGAAGTGCCCGAAATGCGTTTCTGTTTGAACGTCCATTTTCGTAATAGATTTCGATAACTTTAACACGTTGTTCTATTGTTAGTCTTTCGATGGTTAAAGTTGCCAAAGACTGAAGATGTTAAATCTGAAAGAAAAATAAAATAAATCATTAGACGCTTAAACTTTACTCTCATTTAAAATCGGTCCAAGTTTTTGGAACACCCGTTATATATATATATTTATATATATTCAACGCAAGTACGAGTTTAAGGACAAGGCAAGACTTAGCGGATTGAGCTGGGAGTGTGAACGCGGAAGATTTCGTTACTATTCTCTCTCTGATGTTCTGATTAACTACTTCCTAACTGACTGTCTTCTTTCTATATTTGCGATCTAAATCCAGAGGGCCTGGCCTAGACATTGGGCGGTTAGGGTCGGAAAGCCTACCTCCGTTTCTTGTCCTATCCCAAACCTCTGGGCGGGGTTAGGAAATCTATGAATAATGTGTGTACGCTTGCATGATAAACCCTTAGTTGGCTTTTGATACCACTTTCAGTAACATTGGAGCGAATAGCATCTTCTGGCAACCATATTGGAGGGCATAGCGACGTTTGGCAGCTGCTTTTTACTTCTCTCTTTCGTAAGACCTAACCCCAAATACCTACTCTATCATATTTTAATGGTTCCCTTGTTTTACTTATATCATTAGCAAGAACATTAACCTAGGTATTGTTTGTTTCCTGCTAAATTTCGAAAGAAGTCGAAGCAGTCTTTTTTATTTGTTCATTATCTTATGCTGTTATCCTAGAAAAATAATCAGCGAGATTAGATTCGTTTATATCTTTTTTTTCAGCTCATTTAAAGTCGCCAACGCAAATAACAACAATTTACATTTTATTAGACATGCAAACATTGTTTGAGATAAAAGAAAGGGCACTACTTTTCCGCCCTCGAAAAACTTATAAATAGACACTTCGCGATTTCTGGCATCAGTTCCAAATTTATTTGTGACGTACACTTATTGGTGCAACTAGGAAAAGCCTAAAAATGTAACGTACAGGCTGTACTAAATAGTGTTATGAACCTGGGGGCAGAGTGGAAATTTTTCCTAAACTTTATGAACTCTCACTAGCCCACGGTTAGTTTTGAAGGAAATCTAATGCCCCAAATGTTAGTATCAGTGAACGTATTGGTGAATGAAGGGCAAATCGCCAAATTGGCGCTTCTAAGAAGAGCATAATCGATTTCAACAGTGCAACTGGGTGGTCCCAAAACAGGTGTGCATATCGATGAATCATGTTTTTTGCCACAAACCGAAATATCATCGGGGCCTAGGACCTTATACTCCTAGCTAAGTGTTCGGAGTGGTTAATACAGTACCTTACCAGCTATAGAATACATGAATCTAGTAGAGAAAAGGAATGCTGGCACACTTCTGACTATATTACAAGCAATAGTACGACCGGGATCAATATTCAATAGTGATGATTGGAGGGCATATAGTAATATACAGGGACATGGTTTTAATGCAGAAAAATGAACCATACACTCAATTTTCTGCATCCGCAAACTGGTTGCTCACTCATACTATAGAATCGTGTTGAAAAAAATATGAAGATGAAGCAAGGATGGAGCAGACTTGTTAAAATCTTTTCTTCCAGAATTTATATGGTGTGATCGTGTAGTGCCCTATTGAAAGGAGGAGTAGAGCAAACAAGGAACCTCACAAATGAGTACCCATATGCCACTATGAAATCTTGAAATTGTGCACACCAACCAAACATTGAAATAATATACTATCTTGTAATAATTAATTTATGCAAGATAAAACAAATACTTGCAAATAATGTAAAAATTACAATTTAATAATCTATGTATCAATGCAAAGCAAAATATTCTGTAATAAAGCAAGTGAAATCGTTGTGCTCCCACGCGAACGTACAAACATACATACATTAGGAAATAAATGCGAGCATAAGGACTGGCCACGGAAGTAACACAGACTGTGGAAACAGCTGTGTACACATAAAACGAAATCTGATCTTACCCGCCAGAGTTAACATGAACACGTGAAAAGACAAAATCAATCTTAATATAAATGTTGATTGATGAATCACGGTTAGATTACCAAGGTTAGATACTATTTTGATCTACACACACCTCTGATAAAACAAGCTTGTAATAATTAATTTATGCAAGATAAAACAAATACTTGCAAATAATGTAAAAATTACAATTTAATAATCTATGTATCAATGCAAAGCAAAATATTCTGTAATAAAGCAAGTGAAATCGTTGTGCTCCCACGCGAACGTACAAAAATACATACATTAGGAAATAAATGCGAGCATAAGGACTGGCCACGGAAGTAACATAGACTGTGGAAACAGCTGTGTACACATAAAACGAAATCTGATCTTACCCGCCAGAGTTAACATGAACACGTGAAAAGACAAAATCAATCTTGATATAAATGTTGATTGATAAATCACAGACAGATTACCAAAGTTAGATACTATTTTGATCCACACACACCTCTGATAAAACAAGCTTGTAATAATTAATTTATGCAAGATAAAACAAATACTTGCAAATAATGTAAAAATTACAATTTAATAATCTATGTATCAATGCAAAGCAAAATATTCTGTAATAAAGCAAGTGAAATCGTTGTGCTCCCACGCGAACGTACAAACATACATACATTAGGAAATAAATGCGAGCATAAGGACTGGCCACGGAAGTAACACAGACTGTGGAAACAGCTGTGTACACATAAAACGAAATCTGATCTTACCCGCCAGAGTTAACATGAACACGTGAAAAGACAAAATCAATCTTAATATAAATGTTGATTGATAAATCACGGTTAGATTACCAAAGTTAGATACTATTTTGATCCACACACACCTCTGATAAAACAAGCTTGTAATAATTAATTTATGCAAGATAAAACAAATACTTGCAAATAATGTAAAAATTACAATTTAATAATCTATGTATCAATGCAAAGCAAAATATTCTGTAATAAAGCAAGTGAAATCGTTGTGCTCCCACGCGAACGTACAAACATACATACATTAGGAAATAAATGCGAGCATAAGGACTGGCCACGGAAGTAACACAGACTGTGGAAACAGCTGTGTACACATAAAACGAAATCTGATCTTACCCGCCAGAGTTAACATGAACACGTGAAAAGACAAAATCAATCTTGATATAAATGTTGATTGATAAATCACAGACAGATTACCAAAGTTAGATACTATTTTGATCCACACACACCTCTGATAAAACAAGCTTGTAATAATTAATTTATGCAAGATAAAACAAATACTTGCAAATAATGTAAAAATTACAATTTAATAATCTATGTATCAATGCAAAGCAAAATATTCTGTAATAAAGCAAGTGAAATCGTTGTGCTCCCACGCGAACGTACAAACATACATACATTAGGAAATAAATGCGAGCATAAGGACTGGCCACGGAAGTAACACAGACTGTGGAAACAGCTGTGTACACATAAAACGAAATCTGATCTTACCCGCCAGAGTTAACATGAACACGTGAAAAGACAAAATCAATCTTAATATAAATGTTGATTGATAAATCACGGTTAGATTACCAAAGTTAGATACTATTTTGATCCACACACACCTCTGATAAAACAAGCTTGTAATAATTAATTTATGCAAGATAAAACAAATACTTGCAAATAATGTAAAAATTACAATTTAATAATCTATGTATCAATGCAAAGCAAAATATTCTGTAATAAAGCAAGTGAAATCGTTGTGCTCCCACGCGAACGTACAAACATACATACATTAGGAAATAAATGCGAGCATAAGCACTGGCCACGGAAGTAACACAGACTGTGGAAACAGCTGTGTACACATAAAACGAAATCTGATCTTACCCGCCAGAGTTAACATGAACACGTGAAAAGACAAAATCAATCTTGATATAAATGTTGATTGATAAATCACAGACAGATTACCAGAGTTAGATACTATTTTGATCCACACACACCTCTGATAAAACAAGCTTGTAATAATTAATTTATGCAAGATAAAACAAATACTTGCAAATAATGTAAAAATTACAATTTAATAATCTATGTATCAATGCAAAGCAAAATATTCTGTAATAAAGCAAGTGAAATCGTTGTGCTCCCACGCGAACGTACAAACATACATACATTAGGAAATAAATGCGAGCATAAGGACTGGCCACGGAAGTAACACAGACTGTGGAAACAGCTGTGTACACATAAAACGAAATCTGATCTTACCCGCCAGAGTTAACTTGAACACGTGAAAAGACAAAATCAATCTTGATATAAATGTTGATTGATAAATCACAGACAGATTACCAAAGTTAGATACTATTTTGATCCACACACACCTCTGATAAAACAAGCTTGTAATAATTAATTTATGCAAGATAAAACAAATACTTGCAAATAATGTAAAAATTACAATTTAATAATCTATGTATCAATGCAAAGCAAAATATTCTGTAATAAAGCAAGTGAAATCGTTGTGCTCCCACGCGAACGTACAAACATACATACATTAGGAAATAAATGCGAGCATAGGGACTGGCCACGGAAGTAACACAGACTGTGGAAACAGCTGTGTACACATAAAACGAAATCTGATCTTACCCGCCAGAGTTAACATGAACACGTGAAAAGACAAAATCAATCTTAATATAAATGTTGATTGATAAATCACGGTTAGATTACCAAAGTTAGATACTATTTTTATCCACACACACCTCTGATAAAACAAGCTCCGCCTAGCAGTCTCAGTAGAGAACACATGCGCATACCTTTTGATCCGATAAGCTCCGACCTGCGGTCACATAAGAGAAGCGAAACGACGACCCCTTAATTGGCGTTAGTATAAATAAGCGGGCAGAAACATTTAACAGTCTCATTTATTATCATTATTATTAGTAGTATTATCAGGTAGTACCTCGTCCTCAATCCGTCTATCAGTAGTCCCATAACCTGACGCAGACGGAGACTTACAAGAAACACTGATTATTAACACTGATAGTTAGCCAAAGACGTGAGCACACAAACGAACCAACCACGGAAACCCTCAACAATTTCACTTGCCTGAACTGAGGAACCCCAAACCAAGAGCCCCGAACTTTCAAAACCGCCAATTTTCTTCCGAGTCCTCCCTTCTTCCAAGCAATAACCAGGTTACCATTCGAACCAGGCCTACAATATAAATAAAATATTAATACTATATCGCTTTTACAGATGGGCCCCCATTTTCATGAAACTCAGTGCATAAATATTCATTTTTCTCGAATAAGAAAAGAAGCTTAAATAATTGAAAACTAAACAATGATTTTTTAAGCCGGAGATTTACTTTCAGCCTCCGCGGTATAAAAGATTTAAGATCACAAACTTTTATTTTGCTGCATTTTTTAGTCAGTTTAAAATCTTTTCTCGCTTTATTTTTTAGGGATTAATTTATATTCATACTTAAATGAATAACTCAAAAGTAGCACGTGAAATTCGTAATGAATTCAATGTCCCGCAGGAAAAATGAAAAGGTGCTTCCAAGTAATTTCGAACATTATTCAGTTCATTCTCAAGGATAACTACAAGGTATTGGACATTGGACATATAAAAGTGGTGAAATTTTGGTAGAGTTAGAGAGAAAGATCGTAAGAGAGGAAAGTGGTTAAAAGGGTGAATTTAAAGAATAGAGAATGCGTGAGAGACAGAATAAAATGGTCCCTGGTGAAAGGGTAGCTCTGTTGTTTTGTTTTTTTATGGATTTTGTTAGTTTAAGTTTTTTTTTATTTAATAAACTATAAAATTATAGTTAATTTAATTTTTAGTCTTTTAGATCTTAATGATCTTTAGGCCTTCAAGCTTTCATTTGAAACGGGGTTTTTAATCCCGCTGTGGGTATTTGAAAAATTTTATTTTAATTTGATTTGAATCTGAATTGAATTTTTATCAAAGTTTGAGTTTATTTTGAAATTTATTTCCACTAAAGAAAAAAATTGTGCATTACACGAGTCGTTTTCTATCTTTTGTCGATTTTGTCATGTGTATTTGGGAGTCACGTCACCGTCAGATTGTATTTTGCTGCTTTAAAATGGTCTTATTTGTCAGGAGACCTCGATGTCTAGGTGTGTACGAGAGAATTCAGGGGTCAAGCGGGCGCCAATGGCTTGCCAGATCCTCTTAGCTCTCTCGTGGAGCACCACGTTGATCAGAGATAATCCAACCGATTCGTGGAGCTCCCTCTATCGTTTATGTTCTCTTCTTCGGGTGTTTATAATTAGCAGCACAGCTTTATTCTGGATGACTTGTAGTTTCGCAATGTGGGTCTTGGCGCTCGCGTTCAACACCGGGGGTTACAAGAGTCTCGAGCGAATGCACGCATTAAATATCTTGAGTTTATTTGAACGATTTAGGTCACGGAACCTACAAAAATCCCTCAAATCTCTCTTGCTATTCGCGACTCTTCGTTCGATATGATTCTTGTAGCCCCCTGTAGTGATTTTGAGCCCCAAAACCGTCCCTTCCAGGCAGTAGGGAATTCGCTTCCCTTCTACCCGTATGTCATTGAAGGTCTTGCGAAACATAGGAATTACTTTGAATTTTGGGGCATTGGTTGATATCTTCCATCTCCTCTCGAAAGAGTTGTTGTTAGAAATCTCCCTAGCCGTATTTCTCGCCATAAATTCCCTGTGAACGTAAGCGGCTGTACAAATTTGCGATATATCGTCAGCGAACTGAACGTGTATCGTACCCTCGGAGAGAGGTTGTGGTAGGTCGCGTGTATATATCTTGTATAAAAGTGGACTGAGACAGCCCCCTTGTAGGACCCATGCTTCAAGCTCGAAGTCGGGACCATTTTATCCACTGATATGTATGTATGCTCTCCTCTCCATTATGTAGTCGCATAAAATCCTCTCAAGAATGGGGTTGAGGCCTACTTGAAGGATCTTAAACTGTAGTCCTCTCTTCCAAATCTTATTAAAAGCTTTTTTGACATCGCGGAGGACCAGGTCGGCATGCCTTTTGTCTTCCTTGATCTTGGCAAGCTTTTCGGTCATAACGGCTAGTGCCGTATCAGGGCCTCTTTTCGTTCTGAAGCCGTGTTGCTGCTCGTTATGCAAGTTGGCTTCGTCAAGAAAAGAGTTGACTCTATTAGCCAATATCTTCTCGAAGACTTTGCCCTCAAATTCTAAGAGAGATATCGGCCGAATGCTGGCAGAGCAGTCCAGGGGCTTTCCCGATTTGGGGATGAAATTCATCTTGGCCACTTTCCACTGATCGGGAAAGTAGCCCGTGTTCAGAGCGGCGTTTATGCTGTTAAGTAGCCCACTCCAAACGTTAGGTGGGGCCTTGATGAAATTCTCCCTGGTCAGCCCCGTGGTACCCGGTGCTCTTTGACCAAAGGATTTTAGAGCAACGGAGAGTTCTAAGGCAGTTATTTTACTACCATAGCCCTCCATCGCTCTCTCCTGCGACACACAATGATGAGGAGAGGTTCTGTGTATTTGTGTGTTTAGCTGTTGGAGTATGTTAGCCTCGAATTCGAGGTCATTGTAATTGTCATTTTCATCTGGGGTAATTTTGAGGATTGAGGGGCAGAGTATCCTAAACATTTCTTCAATCTCCTCAATCTCGTCAATTTCTTTACCATCGTTTATGAGTGTAATTTTTTTTGTGGAGGTCCTCCTTTTAAACGTTTGAATGTCTGCTAGAATGTGTGTGAGTCTCTTTCTATGTCGAGTCTTTCTATTAGTCTGTCCCATATAAGTATTTGTTGGTCAGTAATTAGTGTCTGGAGTTGGTCTTTAATCTGTCTTATTCTTCTGTGAGCATTGTGGTTGGGGCCTATTAGCGCTACTACATTGGACAGGTCCTTATATTCTTGGGCCAGGGCCTTCATGGGAGGGGTCCAATGGGGAGCTGGAAGGGTTTTATATTGAATAAGAGAAATAATATTTTCACCGGCTTTAATTAGGTAGTCAGTGATTCTATCCAGCCCTTTATCTATTTCTTCTAAATTGGCATCAAATAAAGGGTCTTGGATATAATTTAGAAGGTAATTTCTATAGCTTTCCCAGTCCGCCTGCTTATAGCTTTTGCGTTCTGGGATTGATATTTAAATGGGATTTACTTGTACTGTAATTTTGATAATTTTAATTAAAGTTTTGTTGACCTGATTTGTTCACATATTAAGAAACAATAATAAATAATGAAAGCAAAATTTGCAAAGGTTAGGCTATGTTTCTTAACAGCGTAGACTATTAGGCTTTTGCTTAGGCTACGTCTTGAAGTTGAGTAATAAGTCATTGCAGTTTATTTAAAAATTGTGTTAATTTAATTTTTGTTCTGTACCCTCAAAATGGAATGCCAAGTTGAAAGAAAGGCATATTTTCGACACTTGTTGTTATTCATTTTCAATCGAGACGAGAACAATGCAAACGCAGCCAAAGCTCGTCGCGATATTTGTGCTATGTACGGAGAAAATGCTTTATCAGAAAGGACAGCTCAATGGTGCTTTTCACGTTGCAAAAACGGTCATTTCAATCTTAATAACGAAGAACGTTCTGGTCGCCCCCTTAAGTTGGATGAAGATCGATTGAACGACCTTCTTCATGAAAATCCTACTCAATAGACTAGAGAATTGGCTGTACAATTGGTGTGTGATGAGAAAACTGTAGTGAATTACCTTTATTCGATGGGCAAAGTTAAAAAACTCGGTGCATGGGTTCCCCACGCTCTGAGCGAAAGCAGCAAACTTCAACCATCCACGATTGTCGCAGGTTTGCTTGCTCGTCACAAGGCTATTCGTGGATAGAAGGACAGATTTCTTCACCGCATCATCACTGGTAATTAAAAGTGGTGTTTATGTCAACATGAACCATCGTAAACAATGTCTTAGACCCAATAAAAAAAACACTTTCGCGATTAAAGCAAGGATTTCATCCACAAAAGATGACGCTGTGTGTGTGGTGGGATTGTGAAGGAATCATTATTTATGAGCTCCTTGCGAACAACGAAATTCTCAATGCAGAACTCTACGTTCAACAAATGTATCGACTCGCCGAAGTTATTCGTGAAAAGCGACTTCATCGACGTTATTGAGTCAAAATCCAGAGATTTTTATTTCAGAGGCCTCGAAAAACTAGTTGAACGTTTGGAATAAGTCGTAAATAACAACGAAGCATACATTATTGATTAAATTGCATATTGTTATGAATTAAAAATGAAGTTTTTCTAAAATTGTTAATTGCGAATGAATAAATTTGATAAAACTGCGAGAACTTATTCCTCCACCCAATAGTAATTGTATGAAAATCTGATACTAGATAGGACTATATTAGGTTTCGTTGCTGCTCTTCCCGTTATTTATGTGGGGAATTCTGGTCCGATCCTTGTCACGTATTGTGTGTCAAGTAGTAGTTCGATGTTTCTGCCTGCATTGTTGTAGGAGGTATACCCTGCCACTGCACACCTTGCATTCAGATATCCAGCAAAAATTACATTTTTCTTAAGGCTGAAATCTGCAGAAGGTCGTGCATGGGCACATAGCCGGGTCTTGGGGGTTGGTACCCCGTAGCCAAGACCAGCCCCGTCAGGGTAGTGCCTACCCCAATGGCAAGGTATGATTCATCTAAGTCACCTAGTTTTCTATATTTTAGTCCTGTTTTGACGGCTATTGCGCAGCCGTCATATTGTTCCTGGCTATGATTCTTGCTAATGACGTCGTATTGAAATATTTTTAATTGTTTTTGCGCGGTCAGTCAATGTTCGAAGATCTCGTAAGTATAATGTCAGAGTCACTTTGTCGCATAATATCGCCATAGATGGAACCTTTTCCAACCCACCCATCGACATTCATTAGTATAATCGTAAGTCTGTTGGTCATTTTGTGTAATGTTGGGTTTTTTGTGTGTATGTGTGGGATTAAAGTAGACGCTTATTCGCGATCTACTTTAGCCCCATGAGGTGTCCTGAGGATGGGGGGGGGGTTGCGATCCTTTCCGTTCCGTTTTTTCTGTATTCTGTGTCCGTAATCGTATGGAAGCAGTCAGTGGTCAATTTAATCATATTTTGGGCGAGAGCCTCATTAACCTGCCGATCCGGAACCTCATCTGAGCATTCCCACTTGTATCTTCCGGTCCTAAGACCCTCCGATACTTCGCGGGAATCGATTTCGGTTGGGAAGGGCGCCGATTCGGGGGCATATAGCTTGAGATTGAAACCTCTTGCATGATATTTCAGTTGGTGTTCCCTCCCTCGTGATGAGGAGGTTGACTTTGGGCCATGAGTTTTTGATGTTTTTCTCGACCGTGGAGACCTGGTCTCTTTGGGTCGTACTGCTTCCTTGTTTGGTGTCTATGTTTGCGTTTTCGTTGTAACGGTAGTGTCTTTTGGGGGTATAAGAGACGCTGGTTTTGCTGTTTGTGTTGTTTCGGGTTTGTTTAAAAGAGTGGATCGCGTGTGCTGGCTTTGTCACGTTTCTTGGCACTGAGGGGCTACGCTTATTCGCATAACCTACTCTGAAGGAGGGTTGTCCGGGCCGCTCTTTACGAGCATGCGGTTGACCTCGGTCGCAAAAGTGCCTAGGCGTGTGATGTTGGCTATGTGTGCATAATAAATGCAGCACATTATTTTCGTAGTGTTCATTTTCTATGTGAAGTTATGTATTTTGGTTGTTTGTCTCAGCAATCGCGGCTGTGTCTACTTTGCATAAATGGAATTGGCCTTATTTTCCTCCGTTTCGCTTTTTAACTGGGTTTGCTTTTGGATCTCTTATTTCCTGATCTGGCATGCCATGGACATAGTCCTGTAGGGGCCTTCACAATTTAGGCATTTGGGAGAGTTACTTTTACAGTCGCGCCAAAAATGGTCGCGACCGGCACAGATCGAGCACAGCGTAAAGTCTTTCTTAAGGCAGTTGGATGTGGTGTGTTTGTCGTTCTTGTAACACCGAAAGCACATTTGCAAGTCGACAAACTCTTCACGTTCCATCTGCTCTGGGCAGACTGTTACGTTAAAGAGAAGCCAACCATTGTCTTCAGCCTTTTGAACCGTAGCCGTGTCCTCGAAAACAACCTTAAACACGTGCCTGTAGTTTTTGAATTTAATTACCTCAGCTACTTTTGCCAAAGGGTGGTTCCTTTCCATTTCGTCCTTAATGTCCTCTGCCGAGTGAATCCCGACCCAGGAGTCGAGGCGCCTGCAGATTACACTACGGTGTGTTTCAATTTGTGGCGGTGTATGGGGGTTTCAGATTGATTGTCTTCAGGCATTCAACTGCTTTGCTTGAGGTCAAGGCTTCGCAGTCGGCCTCCCTCGCGCAAATAGCAGAGTATCCATTTGTATGTCGATTAGTCTGACCAGTGCAATTCGTAAGTTACCGTAGATTTGTTCTAATACCTTCCCCCTGTCCGGTTTTGGGCCCTCTAAGAGGACCCGGAGAGTGGTGCGGAGTCTCCCTCATTTCTCCTGCATCCTATCGTAGGATAGGTGATGAAATTAAAGTAAGTGTATATATGTATACTTTGAGAGACGGTTTTGTAAAAATAAAAGGGTGGGGTGGGGTGGGAGAGCTAAGTCCAAGGTCCAAATACTTTTATCAAACTTTACTTTAATTTTTCTCCTTCCTTCAGGCTTGCGGGCGGGCCATTTGAGGCTTTTGTCCCCTGCCTCCACGAAGGAGTGAAGATTCACCCTTCACCTTCTTAAATCGAAGAAGTTCAGTAGTCCACTTTTTGAACGTATCGAGCTTTTTCGCTTTACACAGTTTTTCTTCTCACTACTCAAAGCGAGTCACACAGTTTCACTTTTATTATCGCAGAAAATTCACTTTTCAAAAATTCCGAATAAGGAGTTGTCACAGTGGTACAGTAGACTAACTAAGGCAAGCAAAGCAGTCATACAAGGTAAAATAATATAATAAGGGTATATATAAGCTAGTAGAAGATAAAGGATCGCTTCTAAGACAAGAAATCACCAATGAGGAAGTAGGAGAGGGACGGATAAATTCACATTAAGGTTTAGCTATAACAAGTAGCAAGGTCAAACCGAGAGGCAGAAAAAGTCAAGAACAGGGTGAGTTAAATGATGATAATTGCTGAAAGAAAGCTATCAAGAGGAAAAGGAGAGAGTGTGTGTTTTAGAAGGACAAAAATACCAACTTCATAAGTATTCGGGTCTCATTTCATCTTTTAAACGAAAGAAGCTGAGTATCAGTTATGTCATCTCGATACCTCGCTGTACCACTCTACCATGAAAATTTTATGGATCAAACATTGATGAAGCATCAGAACTTCTTGTCTCTTACAGCGAGATAAATAGACAGTACATTGTGCACCCAAAGTGATAGCCTACTAACCTTACATCCTACATATGGTAAGTATCTTTCATATTGTAGGTCATTTTTTGTGAAGATTCATTAAGGGCTAAGAAATTTAATGTCTTATTCATTTGCTGTTCACTTGCATTTCTCGCGGAAGCATTTTTTTCTCACATTAGAGCACCACAATTGATGGGTGTAAATATGATTAAGAATCTACAGAGTAGGACGAGTAATTTGTCTTGGTTGGCAACTCTGAATTTCGTGCATGCAATTTGTCTTGGTTCGCAACTCTGAATTTCGTGCATGTAATTTGTCTTTGTTGACAACTCTGAATTTCGTGAATGTAATTGGTCTTGGTTGCCAACTCTGAATTTCGTGCATGTAATTTGTCTTGGTTCGCAACTCTGAATTTCATGCATCTAATTTGTCTTGGTTGACAACTCTGAATTTGGTGAATTTAATTTGTCTTGATTTGCAACTCTGAATTTCGTGCATGTAATTTGTCTTGTTTGCCAACTCTGAATTTCTTGCATGTAATTTGTCTTGTTTGGCAACTCTAAATTTTGTGGATGTAATTTGTCTTAATTGGCAACTCTGAATTTCGTGCATGTAATTTGCCTTGGTTGGCAACTCTGAATTTGGTGCCTGTGTGCTGTCTCAATTTACGTTGTAGCGTGTGAAAAGTTCAGGCGAGCGTCTAAAAGGCTGTGGTTGAATGAGTCTTTTTTGGACTCGGGATGGCCGAGTGGTTTAAGACTCTCGCTAACGGCTGTCCAGCGACACGGGAAGCGCGTTACAAACTCTTTTCGCTACTTTTCTTTCTTTATTTTTCTTTGCGCCCCTTTCCTACTCTAAGCTATCTACAGGGTCTCTCTTCTTTCTATCATGGTAGACTAAGATGATGAATCGTCTGTGAAAGATGATTTACCTTGGCTGAAGTCAATTCTCCCAATTTAGGGATAGGGTTTTGTTATGCTGCTTGGTATTCACGCTAGGACCTACAAAGAAAATATCTCTAAGTTTTTATAAATTAATTGGATGAGTGGGTTTGTGATTTACGCGGTAGTTCAGCTCAGTAAACTCACTCCAAAATGGTCTGATACGAAAAGAATGCCCGAATTGTTCAAGGATATCCAAGCCATCATTTGCAACGACCCCAGCATGTCAAAGCAGCACATGGCTAGGACAAGGTAGTATCAATCTCTCACAGATAGTCCACGAGGTGACCCACTACTAGACATACAATATGAGAAAGGGGCAGTTTCTGTCCCAGTATATGAAAGACAAGTGGAAGCAACTTGCTGCGAAACATGTGAACAAACTTCAGCACCTCCTCAAGCCAGATATGATTTGGTTCTTTTCAAACGAGGGGAATTTCTGAGAGAACCAGCTGGTGAACTCGCAAAACAACAGCTGGCTTACTTTTTCTCTCATAAAGGTACTGAGAGTAATGAAAAGCAAGTTTCAAGTTCACATCATGGTATTTAAGGTCGTCAGTACCGAGGGAAGCGTTATACCCACGCTTATCTTCCCGCAGGGCCTCGAATTGAATGCGAAGTCCTAGAAAAACTTCCTGGAAGAGTTGGTGTTCTCCTTCATCTATTGGCTTGAAGCTGGAATGTCGTATGTGTGACAGCATAATTTTGCACCCCAGTCTTGACTGTCACAACTTTTTAGTCGCGTGCGAATCTATATCTCACTATGTCGGTCCGTCGGTCCCCGTCTTGTTTTTTTTCTTTTGGAAAATAACATTGTAATTATTCGGCCGAACCTAAAAAAGTTGAAACCCTGATGTTGTTTTACCTTCTCTTTCAAATAATATAATTGCTAAGGTTCTCCCAAGGTTAGCACGTGAAGTATTTCGTTTTGGCAATAACATTATAACTATTTGGCCGATTCTAACGAGATTTGAAACCCATTTATGTGTTTTACATTCCCTTTCGAATGATAGAATTAGCAAAGTCCTCTCAAGGTTTAGTCCGTGAATTATTGAAATTTTGAAGTTTTAAAGTCCTAAATCAGAATAGGTGAGAGCACGCGACTTTGGTCAGCAGACCTTGTTTGGCTACATAATTCAAAATAACTGGCCTTTCAACTCCCCAAACTGCAACTCCCTGGACTATTTATATGTATAGCCTGGTTAAAACGAGACCAACAAGGACTGTGCACCACCAAGGTGGATCATAGATTCAGGATCACGACACTTCTTCCCCACTTCAAACAAAGAAACCTTCAAAGAGTCCCTTCATCGTATTGTGACCATATCGACTCTATCTATAATCAATCTGCAATTTTGTAACAGACGACTAAATTTCTTCGTTACAAAAGTTCATTCTTTTTTTTTATTCCTATTCGAAACATGAATCTAATTTGACTTTCTTTGACTCTATCGATACACACCAAATGCCAAACAACAGTCATTTGTCTGGAGCCACTTCAGTTTTAATACCTAAAAGATCATTTCTGATTCACATTTAATCATTCACACTCTTGTTGTGTTTGATGGCGCTTACATCTCCGATAAGCCAGAGCTAAGTGAGAAAAGGAGATCTCATCGTATTCGTTGCGGAAACGGATCGAATCAATATGGTGGAAACAAAAATGCTTCTGCCACGTTTGCACAATTGTGTACATCAAAATAACGATAATTCATCTGCTAAAACCACTACCTTCAACCTTCACAAAGAGGAGAGAAGCTAAGATGCGTCAAATGCAAGGAATCCAAAGTCAGAAATGAACAAAACTTCAGAAATTTAATTTGGCGGCCAAAATATGAATCGTATTAATGAATTTTGTTTAAAGAAAAGGAATACAGGAAAAATAGAAAATTCCAAAAAGATTTCTTCATTTGAATCTAAATAATACAACCGATTCAAAACAAGATAAAGCAAAAAACAAGATGGCGGAATGCACCAGATGAGAATCAATGGAATAAAAAACAGGAAAACACCCACTTTTACATTTGAAAGCTAAAACCTTGTTGCTATATAATTAAAACCAACGAGGGCAAGTTCTTTTAAATATTTATGTTAGATTTCTTCATAGATATTTAGTATCATTCTAAGCTCGCATCAACCACGGCCTTTTGTTATTAACATAAAACTAAAAATAGAAAACCAACGTGGGCATCTCGGCAGGAATGAAACTGGTTATGCTGATGTTTGATTGCGAGAAGACAAAAGCGGCGACTACTTGGGGAATAGGACCCTAAGGCACTCAACTTGTCAAAATAATACTACCTTCCACAAATACGAGAGATCCCTTCGTGGGCGTTAGGGTTCGGAGGGCACGCACTGCATTCGAAGTTTTCATTCACACTTTTACGCTCACACCAACGCGGAAAGTATTCCTTTGTACTCAATACATCCCCTACAGTTTGAGGAACCCCACATCAAACCTTAATTCACAGTCGGAAGAAATAAGTCATAATACCTTTCGTCTTTGCTGAAAAATTTATTGAATATAAATAAAAGTCATTTTGATGGTGGACATCCAATGACTTTTTGATTCCTTCTTCCGAACATTTTTATTTATTCTTTCGAGGCTTAGAACATAATATTTGGAATTAATTCAAATATGAGACATATGGAGCGACCACCCTAGAGAATAGGCTAATTACTCAATGAAATTAAATGGAATAAGATAAATAAAACCGGGAAGCGGCACAAATATCAGAGCTAATCATGGAAAACACAAGTTTTTAAATCACAATAAAAAACCAGCTTATACTTGGACTCTACTATTTAATAGAAAAAAATATTATGCCCCACCTACTACAAGTTTTCCTCCTCCATGAACAACAATTCAGCTTCCCTACTCCATCAATTCGTCACAAAGCCTTTTCTTATCATTAATTTTCATGCTAAAAACGAAAAATGAAATATTTAAAAATGTATTACCTTGTCATATTCTAAGTGGATTTTTCGCACTATTTTCATTTTTTCTATCTATGTATCCTTTCAAGTTTTCGAAATATATTTTTCAACATTTTCTTCTCTTCTTCATTTTGAATTCATTTTTGGGGGTTCATTGTTGCAAGACTGCCTTTCGAATGCATAAAAAACGTCAGATCTTGACTAAATAAGGTGATTTCTCTCGACGGCCAAAGTCGACTTTTAAGGACATTGAATTTCCAAGCAGTAAAGGACAGGAGTCTCGGAGCGTTAATATTCTAGGAAAGGGGGAAAGTTTCTATGCTAGTCAAAAGAATCAGGCTGGGAATAGGAGGAATAGAATAAAAAAGAGCGTTAGACAAATATAGGTGAAATGTGGAGTTAAAAGTGAAGTAAGAAAAGAGTAAAAGTGAAAAAGCAAGTTAATTTAGAAACGAACAAAGGGATGAGGTTTCAATCCTTTAGAGATGAAAAGTTAAAGACTTGAAAGACTTTCAGGCTTGAGAGGGTGGAAAGTTGAAAGGTCAGAAAGTTAAACGTTCGATTATTGTCCATTTCTGTCTCACGCCAATAATTATTAGCCCAAATTGGCCCAAATTGGCCCAAATTGACCAAAATTTATTGTAGAAAAAGTAGAAGAGGGGTGGTGGGACTAAATGACATATGAAGTATTTAAAGCAATCACACCTTATTTTGAATAATGCTAAATACTTAATATTAAATATTCATTAATAAATAAAAGTAAATTCATGATCAAATAATCTATGAGTGAAAATTGATCTTCATTTAAGTGATAAGGGCCGAGATTAATTCAACATTATGTGCCAAATTATAACATAATACCTTCCATGAGTCCTAGAGGAAAGCGTGATCATCATTCAGGGCACTTGAGTGGAGCGTATCTAATTTGAAATCCCAGAATGAGAATCGCCGAAAGAGGTGAGATTTGAAGCAAAACAGGGGCTGGCATTTGAGATCCTCGATCTCCGCAATAATAATAGGGGTAATATCGGTAAGCTGAGCGAGGGTGGTAGGGGCATTTGCAATGCCGCATAAAGAATGAATATGGCTAAAATCTGAGCTATAGGAGAGGAAGAAGCCTAGTTGATCTATAAGTTGAAGAAGCCAAGGCCTTCGTCAAGTTGAATTTCCTACATTTGGCATGCGCTGACCTACTTGGCGAAAACAGGACTTTTTATCCCTGCAGAACTAAAATTTCTGTCATAGGAGCACTGCAAGAGAGTAGATATGTGAAAGACCTCATGAAAAGTTGACAATAAGTAAATCGCTCTTAGATATATATATCCTATATCTATTGTAATTAGTAAAGATATATTTTGGTATCCTCAGTTTTATAGCCCCAGAGTCCCGCAGCCTTCTTTATTATACTAATGGCCAATTGCCCTCGATTCTGTAGATAAATCCTTCCACGTACTCGAATTAGGAACCCCTTTCCCTTATCTCCCCCTCGTCTGCTGCTTCTGGGATACGAGCAAAGGTCACTCAATTTACCTGGACCGCCGCTCCGTGTAAATATAATATATATATATATATAATATATATATATATATATATATATATATATATATATATATATATATATATATATATATATATATATATATATATATATATATATATATATATATATATATATATATATATATATATATACTGATCATTCTATGACATACAGTATAGGGAATGTTCTGATTCACTTCGTCAGAAATGAGATTTAGAGATATTAAGACAAGGAAGAGGGTGTGGGTGGTAGGACAGAGATAAGTAAAAGCATAAGAAATTTGAAGAAGGATGGCATCTCCAGAAAGGTAGGAAGACGAAAGGCGAAGAAGGTCTTATAGTATCTTACCGTAGCCTCTGTTCTTGTGTTGAATTCTTCCAAGATGTGGAAAAGGTCTGAGAGACGATCATTAGGTGAAATACAAAGGACAGAGCATACTACCTGACATAAATAAATTATGTTTGACAAGATCAAAAAAGTGTTCGTAGCTTGATAAACAAAGTAAGTCTTAATATTATAGCCGTGTTCTGATTTGTCCTTTCATTAAGAAAAGCGGCATTGTTAGATCAAAGTTTTACATAATCACTTTCTCTCATTCACATAAATTTCCCTAAATTGCAATCTTCTAACCCAGTCACTTTTTTACTACGTCAAATTGTTTTTAATCTTTTACATGGCTTTTACTTCCTAGCATTGTTTCAATTCAATTCTTTGTACTGAGTGGTTTTCTTTTCACTAATATCGCTATTTCTTACTCGAGGAGATTGTTTTTATTTAGACATTTTACTGGGTCCAATAGTTTTCCCCGATCAAATTGTGGTTACTAGTCACATGGTTCTTACTGAGTCACGTTGATTTTACTGAGCAAAATTATTTTCACTCATTCAAAGAGAATCTATATCCTTTTTACTTAAATCAGTCACTTTGTTTGTACTCAATTACATTGTTTTAGATTACCATATAGTTTTTAATGAATCAAGTTATTTTTACTCTCACATTGCTTCTACATCTATTCCTAAATGACAGATTTCTCTTAATCTCTCACATTATAAAACTATTTTGGCTACTTCTTTCATTTGGGTGAAATATAAACATCTCAATGCTTTATGTCCACTTAATATTTGATGTTAAGCCTTCAGGCATTGGATGAAATGTCCTTCATTTACTACAATGTTGAAGAAAACTAATCTTTGAAGATACACTCAAATTGTCAACAAACACAACCGCTCGGCCACTTTTTTGGCGGAAAATCTAAATTTTTGCCAAAGAAATAGTACTATATTTATAATTTTCTAATTCTGAAAACCTAAATGGCATTAAGCTCCGTATTGTATCAATACTTTTTGTCTTAGGTAGCTATGTACGGGTTCGCTCTTCATACATTCTGTTCAGTAAAAATAACTTGAAATCAGGCTGCCAGCAACATCGATCTAAACTCAGCACGATCCAAGAACACCTGTGAAACATTCACAAATACATCAAGATTAAAGACATTATTTCACCGAATTTCATCATTATTAACAGACCAAGGAATAGCTTCGTCACTCTCCCCCTACGTGGGGAGCTTTCGAGTCGCTACCAAGATTAAAATTTAAAATCTAAAAAAAAGCAGCCATGATTAAATTTTTAGAAATTTTCTGCACTTCGCCAATCATAATAATTTTAAAAAGGAACTCTAAACTAAATTTCCCCACTTTCAAAATATAGAAGAAGATATATAAAAATAAAATTTCTGAACTTCAACATTTATAATTCTTTGGGTTTTAAAAAATTCACAAAATTTCGATACTTATATTTTGTTTCTAAACTTTGATATAAAAAAGATAAGTCAGAACCAAACTAAGATGAAATTATTATTCGAATACTAAAAATAAATCCCCTTCTTAAGTTATAGAGTTAGTCATGATGATGATGATGATCACAGCAACGAAGAAAACTTTGAAATCACAGAAGCCATTGAAATTAAAGCAAGCAAACCGGACCTCATTAATGAAACAACTGAATGTTAACAGAAAATATATATATATCGTAAGAACTTTTGTATATATCTATTCATATGTGAATGTGTGTCTCGTGTATGTATATGGATTTGTAATATAAATAAATATAGTTGTAGATGACCGCGCATAAATATGTTCAAATTCCTAACCAGCCACGAAATCTCATGTTTCTTCTCTAATGCTACATTCCTTCCCCTTTTTGGATTGCATATATATAACTAAATTTTGAAAACTCGGAAGTGAAAGTTTAGAATGATTAAAACGTAATACAAAATCGAATCTGATGAGATCACAGAACACAGAAGTGGATTTCTGGTCGGTGAAGCATTTCCTTGTGAAAAAGACCATTCTGAGTTCCTTTAATGAGACGCCACAAACAATGCATAAGTTTGTTGCTCTTTTAATCGAGAAGGAAATTTATTTACAGCTCAGCCACGACCGACATGGGAGATTGAATCGGGTTTTAAACGATAGTTTAAAAAGGCCAATTATTCCGCTTAGAGTGTCAGATGTATTTGTTTAACCACAGACACGGGAGCGGAAGTTATAAAATATCAGAATTATAGAGAATGAGTTTAAATTTTTTTAAAGTAAAATAAACTTTTATCTTATGATTCAGACTTAAAAGAAAATAAAATAGAACGATAATAAAATTAAGGAACTTAGGGTCCATTCGTACATACTTGAAATTAAACAGACGAAAGATAAATCTGGATAATTATAAACGAAATGCAATGTTGTCCGCAGTTGCCCATCTTAAGACAAAGAGCTTCAGCAACAATTTTTGGGGGCTAATTTTTTTTGCTCCAACTTATGGCGTAAAAGCATCGAGCGCGTAGAAAGTTTGTAAGAAGAGATTTGTAAACAAAGTAAGGAAGTGATACGAAGCAAAAATGAATAGAAAACAAATCGTCGCAGATTCTTCTGCAAGAATTGTGGACGGAGGAGAAATCTTAGGCGTTGGGGTGTGGAGGGCACACAAAACGTCTAATCAAACGCCCTGTAAGTGGACTATTACCACCCACTTTTGGATCATGAGGACAAAAATAACTATAGTAAATTAAGTAGTTTACAATAGAAATAAGCAAAATAAGTTATTCCACCCTAAGAAAAAAAATGGGAAAAATTCCATAACGTAAATAAAGTAATTTGCTAACAGTAAATACACCAAAGAGGCAAAAACCAAAAATAATGCGTAAATTAAACCGAGGCTAAGCTCCGAAGAAAGTGACAAATTTCGCTGACGGTGAACGACCGAGTGGATTATTTGGCGCGGTTCTTCGCTTGGCTCAGATTATAGTTTTCGACTGCTGTTTGAGCCGAATTTTTTGAGTTAGAGTTCGGTTAATCTCGAAGATGAATTGCCTACAAAAAAAAAGATTAGGAATAATAATCCCAAACTAACTAAAGAAAGCAATAGCCCTTTCAAGATGGGACTTAAAAATACACATGAAATTACCTTAAAAAGGTATAAATAGGGCAAAAATTAATACACAAAAAAGGGATTATAAATGAACATTCACCCCCCAAAAATACCCTTAAAAGGTAAAGGTTATACACAAAATACTTTTAAGGTGTCACAAAAATATATAAAAAAATATGCACAAGTCAAAAATTGATAAATATATACAAAGAAACTTTAGGAAAACGGGCCACACACAATGGAAAGCAGGCGCCGTGCGGCCAATGGGCGCGCGCGAGGTGGTGGTTGGTTGTCTGAGAGTGAGACGAGTCGCATTTGGATGATAGTTAAAATTTGCGCGATTGTTGAGTTTCGTTTGCTTTCCTTTACAACCATCTTTTTCTCACTCTGTATCGCATAAACACTTATATAGAGAACAACATCAGCAATTTCGTAATAGACACAACAATAAACTCTTGTTTGCATTAACTGTTTTCTCTGATCCTGCAAATCATTTTCTAATCTTCTGACACTAGTGATAATTCATATTATTAGAGGTTAATTGTTTATGTTTAGTAACATGGGATTTAATGAAATTTTTTTTAAAATTTACTCTAAAAACCCAAACTCGGTATTATTTGCCTGGGTACAAAGGATCTCAAAATTATCCAAGGTAACATAAACCATACAGTCTTAAATAAGTTCCTTTCATAGGTAAGACTATCTTCTGAGAAAAGAAATTCTCACGTTAGAAATAACAGCCCGGTGTGCATTGACTACCCAAAAGGAATCAATTTTAATATTCTACAGAGATATTTTCCAAAGTGACACAAACATTAATACAGCCTAAAAGTGTACATTACCTCTTTTACCTCTTGTAAACAACCAAGCCGAAATCAATTTCAATCGTTCTTATAAAAAAACATACAAATCAATCTAAATATTGTACATATATATATATATATATATATATATATATATATATATATATATATATATATATTTATATATATATATATATATTATATACAGAGAGGAAAATTGGAGAAAGGTTTAATAAAACTTTATAGAAAGGGGAGTTTCTAAAACGATTTTTTATCCAAACTTTCTTCTTTCACCGCGTCCTTTACCTTTGACTTTAAAAGTGTGCCGTATTTTTAGGCGGATTTCGGCCTCGTAAATTCTTTTACAAGTTTGAAAGGGGTTTTGGGAAGTTAGGCACATACGAGAAAGGCTAATTTTGTGTTTTCCTTTGGCAGAGTTTGTAATATAATTGCACCACAAAATTGAGCGAAGAAGAAATCATTGAGATCATCCTGGTGGTTGGTCCACGAAGCATTAAAGAGTTAGATAGACAACTTTTATCACCAAAGTCTATATGAAACAAGATTTATAGGAACAGTTTTGGACAACTAATTGCTGAATTAAGGGCAGGAAGAGTGTGTAACGCAAAAAACTTTGGGAAGTACTAAGAGTGTTGTAAATAAAGTAAGACCTGCTGTTACTTTAGTAAGATTTGCTTCAACTCTTAGAAAATTTTGCGACGAACCTCAACTCAAACCTTGATCATAAAGCAACATTCACTTAATCCCGAAGTTGGAGAATTGGCGCTGCTTCAAATTACTGCAGGAAATGAGAAGGAACTTTCTAGATCGGCACGTGGAGTTTTGGGAATGAGCTTTATCAACCCTGGACTATATGACCCCGAGTTTACCCCCAACACCTTGTTCTCTGATGTCATCTTTTACGTGCCCAACGAACTTAATCGTCAACATACATTACTGTTTCCCCCTTGGTTAACGCCAATAAAGATGACTGGAGTACACATGTAATGGTGTGGTTTGGTCTGTTTGAAAAAAGAAATTATTCCAGTCTTCCGTAACGACAACCTCACAAGAGAAAGGTATTTAGTGTAGCGTGCCGGCAAGTGAAAGTGAGCTGTTTAAAAGCTTTGCTTAAATGAAATTTGTTATGAGACTCAAAATGGCACAGTGGATTCGCAGCTCGCTAACATTGGTCTGGTGACACAACTTGCTGTTTGAAACTAGCCTACGCTACTTAGATTCTGTATCTTTTTAATCCCTTCTTTGCCTATAGCTCTTTATCTAAAATCAGGACCAGTCAAGGGCGGTAGAGTCTAACCTCTTGGATAGCTTTTCCAAGCGGCGATCGGCATATTGATTTCTTTAAAATACACTCCGGTTCAAGGAATGCGCTGTGTAGTGTTCCGAAATGTGGAAGCGAGTGGTTTAAAAGCTTTATTTGAATGAGTCTTTTTATTAAACGCAGACTGGCGCAGTAGTTTTTCTTTTTACAAACAATGCTTCGTTTACATAAAATTTTGTTTTTGGATACCAAGGCGTTACCAAGCATCATGAATTTGAAAAGAAAATCTTCAATGTGGTTTCAATAAGAAGGACTTCTACTTATTGTGTTGTAAACGGAGTCCATTGGACAATGCACAGTTCCTTAATCATTGATTGGTAAACATGGACTTATCGAATATCGGATGTGTAATCCTGACGTCTCATCTCTTGATTTTCACATGTGCGCTCATAGAAAACCTAGTGTTTATGCAGAGAAGAAATATTTGGACTTTACACTGAAAGGAATCAGTGTCCTGGTGCGACTTTAAATGATGGCAAATTGGAAATTCTACTTAGTATACACATTCAATATTCTCGATTATTTTCAGCACCAGAAGTTTACCTGGCAACACGGCAAAAAAGCCTCTCTCCCAATCTTTTTCTTTGGTTAGACCAATAATTAAGGCTTCCACTAATTACTACCCTATAGCTCACATATTATTTCTTTCCTTGGCGAATTTAATATAGGGGAAGCCTTATAATGACGCAAAATTTCAGCAAAGAACAGCCTCTGACTTCACAAGTTCTTTGCCAATCTATTAAATTCAGGAACTGAAAGCAGGAGTGATCGTTACTTCAAGGCAAAGCGTGGAACGCCTCGTGTAATTATTTCAGATTCCATCAGTTGGGTGTGAAAATAATTAAATGAAATATGTAATTAGTGAGGATTAAAAAAATAAAGTAAATTAAGTTGATTTTTTATATCCAGATTATATTCAAGTTGTAATTTCAGTGATAAAGATCGAGGCGAGTGTCATTCTTAGCGGCTACCTATTTCTGACAATTTTAAAAGATGTTGGTTTTTTTAATCTAAAGAGAAACCAACGTAGTTATTTCCACCAGAAGTTAAGTGAAGTTAAGTGGCTTAACTAGAGGATATGCCATAGTAAACAACCTCTAAATTTTACACTATCATATAAAACTTAATAAAATAGTATATCATATAAAAGGAATTCCTCGATCTTAAAAATTTGCTACTCTCCTGTTTTATTTTAAAAGTAAATTCAGAAAGTCTTGTTGCCTATAAAATACATAAATCTTTTACCACCCTAAGAATGACATCAAATTATGCTATGCATTCGTGTCTAGACTTTATAAGGAATATATCATGATTTACATAGGGAATTTTGAAAACTCGCCTCAAACCTTTATTTCCCTCTTCATTTCTTTCAGAACATCTCTTACAACTTCTTAAACTATTTCCTTTGACTCACCTGCCATCGGCAACATTCCACTGCATAATATACATCTCTTTAATCCAAAATCGACGCTCATAATTAATATATATTGTTTCCTTCTTCCTTATAAACATGTATTTATCAGCGTGTCTCCAGGAGCAGCAATTAACCTAATAGAATAATAGATGATTTGATTGAAACAAACACATCCTATCCAGAAATAATTTGTTGGGGCATTCCTTTCCTATGCAAAGAACAACTTTTGGGGGGCTGTCGAGGAATAGGCCGAGGGGTGGTTAGGGTTTTCCCCGACTCTTATATATATCCTATTATCTTGAATGCAAAGGGGTCGTCGTACTACTCCTTATACTTCGTTCGTTCCGTGCCCTGAATGGGTTTATAGACTTAGAGTGCTGAGAGGTTGGCTACGGAGGGATTGGAATGAACTTTGCCAGCAAGCGACCCAAAGGAAGTTAGATACACAACAATTTGAAAATAAAGTTTTAATGAACTCTAAAGAAAAATATGTATATATATATATATATATATATATATATATATATATATATATATATATATATATATATATGTATATATATATACACAAATAAGGTGCTTTGAGAGATAAATTTATCAGTGAATCTCGGATATCTTACTTGGCTTGTAAATAACTATTCACTATGTAAATCCCTATACACTTGTAATGTTGGTAAGCTTGGCGGTGAAGTTGGGGAATGTGAAAGGGAAGAGTTACCTTGGAACC
Source organism: Ceratothoa steindachneri (assembly GCA_963969495.1). Taxonomy (NCBI): domain Eukaryota; kingdom Metazoa; phylum Arthropoda; class Malacostraca; order Isopoda; family Cymothoidae; genus Ceratothoa; species Ceratothoa steindachneri. The sequence goes on from OZ018318.1 coordinate 173,258,585, forward strand.
TGATGTTCGAGTGGCGCTGGTGAGTGAAGGTGGTGAGATAAGGGGTGGTGACGATAAGGTAGGTTCCCCAGGGACAGACCTGATCCCACAATTCCGTCACGATTCTGCTGGAAGAAGGCGGTGACGGAGCTTCTTGTTAAAGAGGGCCACACGCTCGTGAAATATGAGGAATCTTGGGTGCCTCTGTGAGGGGGCGGGGTGAAGTGACCTATCGACGCGTAGGGTCATGGAGAAAACTCGAGATGTAGTTTTCTCGCTTAGGGAACCAGAGTGAGGCCGTCTGTAGCTTCAGCTCTGAAAACGTGAGTACGAGCTTGGGTCCGCACTGACTTGCAGACCAACGGGGTAAGGATCCTCCCTAACTGGGTCCAATCTCCTCTCTGAAGACTTAGTGCTTCGACGATTTACCACTACACCGAGATAGATGGTAATTCCTGCCCCACCAGACGCTGTGCAAGCTCTACTACCGAGGATTAAAAGAATTCATATTTTATACTCCAAACACGGGAGAGGTTCACATGGCTCCGGAAGTAGATTTGATATCAAGCGCCTTTTTTCGGGTGAGAGAATCTTGATTATCTTCCCCATTTCGTCCTTTGCAAACTTACGGAAACCATCGGAAGTCAAGATGGGCTCCCATCTATCGATAACCAGTCCAAGACGGAATTTGGTGGTTAGCTGAAATAGTCGGTGGGTTTTTCCGGCGAAAGACGAACACATATCGGGCTGGAAGGGGAAGGTTTGTTAACCCGCCCACCCGGAAGGGAGGTGGGAAAACGTGGGTGCAATATGATATTCTCCTACAGAGGCTATTTGGGTTATTATCTACCATAACTTTATTGAAGTTCACAACTGTTTCATCAATTTTTAACACTTAAGAAAGTTTTATTTATATATGTGACATCTTGAGATTCATCAAGTATTTTTCTAAAAGAAGTCGAGAAGGTATTAATTATTTAATATTATTAAAATGATTTTCATCTTTCCATTTTACATTAATTGCTTCTGTTCTGGCCTTTTACTGCATCACTTTATTGGTTAAATGTCCTAAACAATCATAATTCCTCCCACATCTGTTTCAGAAATGGTGGTGAAATTTTCTATATAGTATGCTTGTGAAGAGAACCAAGGGAGGAAGAGACAGTGGTGTTGAATTTGGCTATGTATCTAATGACGTAGATTACCGGATCTGTCTGACCTGACACAACGCACGACTTAATTGGTGGCTGCCAATACAGTCCAAGGATCAAAATCAGTAAGAAGTCAGTGGATATCCAGCCCTTTCTAAAATTAATTCTCAAGAACTCCGCTAAACTGATTGATCGAAATAGATCTCTCAAAGAACTAAAATTTCGAGGAACTTCTCCATTTTTTAGCTTTTAAATTTGAAATCTTCGACTAAAATCTTGTTTTACTTTTTAACAATTATGTTCCTCTCTATCGAATCGCTTTCTTTAATTCTATTATCCACATTATTATCCCTTTATGATTAGCGTGATATAACACTTCAACCACTGGTATGCATCGTACTCTGAATAATCGTTACCAATAAGTTGACTCATCTCTTCATGATAATGATTTTCATGGCTAAAGTATTCAGATTCAGATTAATTTTTACATCAACGTAAACATCTTTGTCTATATGCATCTCTTTGCAGGGATTTTATATTTTATTCTATGCTCATAGACTTTTTTGAGGGAAGGCACATACATAAGGTAGGGCCGTCGTTGCCACTTAAGGATAATAATAAAAACATATGAAAATATCACTTATTTTGAACTCTGTATCAGTGTTTCATATTGCTTCAGCACATCAAATATCGTAATTTGGTGTTTCTACTTTTATAGAAATCATAAACCCCCATAGAGGTTTAAAAACCTCCTGAGTAAAATTTTACTTGAAAGTGTGAACGAATATCAGATCTCGAATTGAATAAAAATAACATCAATCTTTGGCTAATGTGGTGCTGTCTGTCACAATTGAGCGGAGGTGAAAAATATCGCCCAATTTCTTTCCTATCCACCAACGAAGTCAGTTTTTTTGGTGGGTCTATCCGGAAGCGTAGGAACTTTGCCTACTTTACGATAAACATAAATTATGAAGTAATAAGACTTAACCTATGGAAAGTTACAGGTATATTGCTGTTTCCATGATTGAAGTAACTAATAATACTGTTAAAAGGAAAATGCTAATAGTTGGGATAACAAAAAGGTTCCTGAGGGGTATGTGAAAGAAAATATATAAAAATATACATAGTAGATAGAGGGAGGGACCATACATAGGAATATGAGCAATATGAATATTTCCCGTGGATGCTAGGCTGAATATTTAATTAGCTGGTAGTTATCAGGAGTAAAAGGAAAATAGTATGAGTAGGTTATTGATGACTTAGTAAAATTATTATGGAAAATAAATAATTTAGTTAATACATAGATTGGAATTGCAGAGTAAAATGGATGCAGAATATAATGTCTGAAAAAATAATGGCAGACAAATGAAGAGAAATAAACGAAGAGTAAATAGAATTCAATATAGCATATAGTCATAAATGCATTGAAAACCCGCTTTTTTTTGTTCTTTTAACATTTACATATGTATGCATATGTAGGCACACTAATAAGAATATCATAGATTTTGAAACGGAGCAATTCGGATTAACGTGGTTACCGTTATCCCTTAAATAAAAAAAACGACAATTTTAAAGCCTATTGCTCGAATCAGTCAATATGTAAATATACGGAATGGATGGGTAGGTCTGGTGACACATCCTTACTCTACCAAAATTATGATAAGGTTAGTGGAATTTGCCCATTCACTAACCAAGCATTCTCACCAAAACAAAGTCAACCACATCTATAGATAATTAAATGATTGATCTTTTTCTACTTTTATTTTAAAATTTAACGTATTTTCAGTTCTATATTTGAAATGGGCTAAGCGAGGACTACTATTGTTGTATTGATGCTTTTTTGCGTCGGATATTGTTAAAAAATGTCTTGAATAACAATAACTAAAATCTTTCATTGGAAATAGACACGTAAATATATTTAAGACTGAAATGAGAAATAACATATGTACATAAATAAATGCATAAAATTGTCCATAACATTTAGTTTTCCTACGGTCCATCGGAATTGATGTTACTCTACAATAAAGGACACACGTTTATCTACGCAAACTCCTTCATTGTCGATTATAATTGGAGTTCGGAAGGTGATAGAAATGATTAAACTTTCTCTTAAGGCTTCACTAACAAACCTAATCCCCTCAGAACGACGCCAAATTGGGCAAGAGACAGATGCGGGAACACACTATGAGGCCGATGTAGAGAGAAACGTGGATAAAGAGGTAGGCCATTTATGTGATCATTATGGCGGAGATGGAGCCCAAATTCAGTGTGGAATAGAAAATTCATAACGACGCATTGGTCCAAGGTACTTTACTTTTACGGTTTCCATTTTAATACCTATGGGTGCTTTCCTGTAGTATGAGATCAGATTAAACGTTCGGCGTGCTTATATTTACTAGGCAACAAGATATTTGTTAATAAATGAAACAAGCTAAACCACTGAATTCTAAAATACATTCGCACCTAGGAAATATTGATCTTTACTTCGTCGCGATTAATGAAGGAAAACTCGAAATTTTGAATCAGTCAAAGTGTGAAAACCTGTAATGCACAAAACATGGAGTTACCGTAATTAATCTGAGATCTAAATGAAGTAGAATTAGCCACATGCCCAATTAAAAAGGAAACCTCGGAGCCACCAACTATGGGTAAATGCAAGTAAAGGATTTACAGCACCACCTCAGTTGTACCATTATTGAATTTCAAATTTCAAATTCCAAATTTATCCGAGTAAAAATTCCTAATGAAGTATTATGCGGATCGAACGTTTGCCATAGTCTTAGCAATTGGGGCTAGAGAAGAGGAAGTTAGATTTGCTTCTCATCTGCGAAATCGAGAAAATGTGTAGAGCGGCGTAGGAAAGGAGTGTGAGAAGGGGGACGGGGGGTAATAGAAAAAAGTGAACAGAGGATCGAGATTAGTGGAACAATAAAATTACCACGGTTGCCCAATTATATCACCGCCCAAATGAACATATTGGGATGAAGAGCAGGTTTGTAATGAGTTTAGAGAGGTGAAGGAATTGAGAGATTAGGCAGTAGTTCTACAAGTATTTTTGGTACAACCAGGGTTCTTTATAATTGGGCAAAGAGAAAATGTGTCTGAAAGCTGTTGGTAGAAGTAAAGATGAGAGAAAGATGATGCAGATAACCAGAATATGAGGAAAAAAAAAAAGGAGGGACTAACAATAGAGTTTCCTCGAAGGATTTAATAAAAGGAGGTTGTTACATCCGCGGGAGATACGGAGGGTGGGGCATATTTAGAGTGGCTGAGAGAGGATGAACAATATATGGTGGGTCTAGGAGGCAAAAGAAATACCAGGGCAAATATGAGGAAACTCTTCCGGGAAAGAGTGGGAAAATATAAGTCAAAGTACGAAGGCATTATTTGGATAAAAGGGAAAAGTAGTCATTAACTTTATCATAGCAAAGTTACGACGATTAAAATGGAAAGAAGGAAATGGAGTAGAAAAGGAAATTAATTAGAAAAAGGAAGAATAGCACTAGTACATGGATTATATTAGCACCACTAGGCACCACTGATAGAAACAAGGTCTGCTGACTGTAAAAGAACGGGTTAAGGCAGCGTTAGTTTCAACTCCTATCACATATTATTTAAAACCACGATGCTCCCACGTGCATCTTCGCTTCGAAGCTTGGCGTCTTATCGCAGCCACCGGATGTCAATGTTTAAACAAAAAGGTTATCGTCCCCCCGTTCGCCCCCATACGCCGACCTCGCCAGATTGAGTTAGGCTTATGGGCAGATAAAGCATTGTTCCAAGCCTCGGCTGTGCATTCCCTCGAAGTTCCCACTCCATCGTCCCCCACGCCAAGGGAGTGTCTCGACTATTTAGATGGAAACTTTACCACTAAGATCAGATTGGAGATCCAGATTTTCGACGTGAAACATCACCACGACCCTCTCTTCCGTTGTGCGCCAAGGGACCTCGACCTCGAGATTCACCATCACTTGTCCAGAAGGAGGACAATATCCCTTGAGTGCAAAAGGTTCGAGCCTTTCGTAACGCCAAGTCCTCAAGGCTTCCCCCTCGTTGTTCAGAAAGAGTCAACGTTAGAACAGCCATTGTTCTTGAGCCCGTAGACAAGAGACGGTTCTCACCCCCCCTTCCTCCTGTTGTTCACAGGAGAACAACGTAGAACAGCCATTGTTCTTTTGAGCCCTTCGCCAAGAAACGGTTCTCACCCTTCCCCCTTGTTGTTCAGAGGAGAACAACATTAGAACAGCCATTGTTCTTAAGCCCGTAGACAAGAGACGGTTCTCACCCCCTTCCGGTTGTTCAAAAGAGAACAACGTAGAACAGCCATTGTTTTTCAATCCGTTCGTCGAGAAACGGTTCTCATTTCCAAGACGCCACGTCAGGATCATCTTATTTCCCCCCTTTGGCTGGAACTGGCCAGTGGACCGAAAATTCCTACACGTCGCCTTCCACTGCACCACTAGTATAAAGTTACGTAAGTCAAACGTCACCTTTAAGTAATTAACCCTTTTGTCAATTCTATCCTGTGCTTTAAATGGTTTAGCGAACCATCCCATCCCTTTAACTCTATATTTGTTTTACCTTTTTAAATCCTTTAATCTTCGGATTAGCCCGAGCCCCCACGACCCTTTCCATTCTCTGTTTATGTCAATATTTTCCGTTTTGTGTTTGTTGATAGTTATTATAAATAAAACTCTATTTTATTAATGATAGCGATATTATTATCCTTAAGCTAAGTTCCACTTCTTAAGCATATCGAAGATACATAATATCGGCCCGCCAGACATTAACGCACTCTAAAGATAATTAAAGAAGTTCCCTCAACGAATAGTTATATATGGTATATCGTCGAGAGTCCATTCTACGACATATATATATATATATATATATATATATATATATACTATTTAAATTTGGTATCAGTTATGTAAGGTTTAACACTAGATCTTTTCAAACATTGGTCTCAGTCGAGTAAAGCATAGTGTTATTCGTTATAATAATAGAGTATAGTAGTTCCCTTTTGTTTTAACGATTGCTATCCCCTTTTATTTGAAACTTAAGAAGCTGGAGTAGCTCAAGGAACTGTTATAATAATTTGTTTGTGTTTTTTTTTGTGATTTTAGTCAGCGTTTATTTAGATCAAGAAACCAAGTATGAATAGGTCAGTGCCCATATTTAGGTAGGCTAATTCTTTAGAAGGCATATTTCTTGTTGCAAGGAATTTTAGTTGGTTGACTAGTGCGCCCCCAAGTGCAAAGATGACTCAGTTCGAAATCTTTAAAGCGCAAGGAGAATCCTTGGGACTCTCCGGAAAAGAACTAATTGAGTACGTTCAAGAGGAGCAAAGAAAAGAGGAAGAAAGAGAAATACAACGAGAAGAACGAAAAAGAGAAATCCAAAGAGAAGAAAGAGGAAGAGAAATCCAACGAGAAGAAAGAGAAAGAGAAATCCAACGAGAAGAAAAAGAAAGAGAAAGAGTAATCCAACGAGAAGAAAGAGAAAGAGAAATCCAACGAGAATAACAAGAAAGAGAAAGAGAATTTCAACAAGAAGAAAGAGAGGAGCGGAGAAGACAAACTGAGCTTCACCATCAGATTGAATTAGCTCGTGTTGAAGCAGAGATACAGTCCGCCAATTTCCGTTCCGAAGCCCCCCCATCCCCATCTCTAACTAAAGCTCCCCAATTTCAAGGATGGAGAGGATTTCGGAGCATTTTTAGCCCAATTCGAAAAGATCCTCGAAATCAATAACATGGATCTGGAGGCTGAAGGTGTAGACAGATTACTTCCCCTGTTAAATTGCAAATTGCGCGAAATTTTTATATCTTTACCATCTGAGTGTACAATTAACTACAGCTCCTTAAAAGCTGGGTTATTGGCCGCTCATAATATGACTCCTGATTTCTACCGCCAAGAATTTCGAGGAGGTCGTATTAAACCCGGACAGACGTTCCGTCAATTCGGATACATTCTTCAGAGGAATTTTAAATTTTGGTTAGAATCCTCAAAGCTTGATCCGAACTACGAGTCCTTAACAGACTTCGTGTTGCGAGATCAATTTTTGGCGTCTCTCCCGACGGAGATCCGCGCGTTCGTCAAGGATCGTCGGTGCCAGACCTTTAAAGAATGTACCGAAGAAGCGGATGTCTATGCCGCAAGCCATAATTTATACCCAAAGGAGATTCGAACTTCTCACCAATCCCCCTACAAGGAAAGAAGGAAGGATTCGCGCCCCTTCACAGGAAAGCCGTCGAAGTTTCCGAGCCCCGTAAAACCCCAAAACCAACAACGGGACTCCAAATCTCCCGTTAAGATTTCTCCTCCATCTCTCTTCCCGAAGCGACCAATCATATGCTTCACCTGTGGTGTAGAAAACCACATGAGCTGGAATTGCCCCCCAAATTCTAGGCTTAAAAGCGGACCAGCCCACTAAGTTCACCAGATTAATGCAACCCCGGCTCCCCCGGTGGTGCAGACCCAAGCAGAAACTTCTCCCCCTCCGTCAGGCCACCAGGTAAATTTTATTTTTGATTAAAGTTCATCGGGAACTTTGAAATTTGAGGAGGGCAGCGTGAAAGGCTGTCGAGTATCGACTCCCGTCAGGGACACAGGATGTACGTGTTTCATCGTGTCCGACGAACTCCTCCCCCCAGTGGACCCTAACCACGAAAAATTTGCGGTGGTACATGACTACCTTGGGCGGGCGAACCAATTCCCCGTCGTTAGATGTTACCTGCAGTGTCAATATTATGATGGCTGGGCTGAAGTCATTTCAGCACCCATACAATTCTGTTCCGTGCTTATAGGACAGAGCCCCCAAGTAAGTTTCGACCCTGTGTTTCAGGCCGCCCTTCTTTCAGGCCGAGATAAGAAAGAAGCACATGAGCCCGTCCCCATCAGAACCCCGATACCGTCCGATTTCTCGGAAACCCTTAACCAGGACTTTAGGACGGCACAAAAGGAGTGTGAATCACTAACACACTTAGGTGATAAGGCCCAAGACAAGGACACGGAGACTGTCCGTGGACCTCAAGAATTAAAAGAACCCCCAACGCGCCCATGGAGATACCTTCGTAGAACTGGAAGAAAGATCGGCGCTTGAAGAAGATTACCCCGCGGAGTCCCTTAATGTGATACAGATAGTGTGCACCCAACCTGATGCCGATTACACACCTCCTTCCCTACCAGGCGAGTCTTTGGAACCCTCTGACCTGGATATTGACGCGCAGCTGACACCACATCAAAAGAGTCAGCTACAAGAACTATTTGAATGGAGTCACCATTTAACCACCCTATTAGCTCTTTTCGAGCGACTGCGCGAGAATGGCCTCACCATTGGCCCAAGCAAATGCCATTTTGCCCACGAAACCATCAAATATTTGGGTTTCAAAATAGGACAAAGCAAGTTAGGTCCCCAAGAGAACAAGATCAAGGCAATCACCGACATGCCCCTCATGATTACAAAGAAGCAATTAAGATCATTCCTAGGATCAGCTTCTCACTATCAGCGATTTGTTCCGAATTTCGCTGCAATTTAAGCCCCCCTCAGCCCCCTTCAAAAAAATAATTTCCCCGATCGTTTACGTTGGAATGAGGTCACTATTTCCCATTTTAATCAGCTCAAGATTAAGTTCATTTCTGCCCCCATTTTAAAGTTGCCCAACCCGGAAAAATTCTTTGGGATTAAGACCGACGCGTCCAACGAGGGCATTAAAGGTGTACTTCTTCAATACGAGGATGATGGCACGAGTCATCCAGTTGCATATGCTAGTCGTCAATTATTACCACGCGAAAAGAGATATGCCACTAGAGAAAAGAAGCTCTATCAATTATCTGGCTCATAGACAAATTCAAGATTTACTTGATAGTTAAAGAATTTCAGATAGGAACCGACCACCGTCCGTTAGCCTATATTAGGAATGTGCGACACTCCAACAGGCGCATCATGCACTGGAGTTTACTCTTGCAAGAGTATCAATTTAAAATGAATTATATAAAAGGTTCCGATAACCAGGTCGTTGACGCACTCAGTAGGAATGCGTTACCGAATAGCGTAGAGTAATTGTATTCATAGAATTAGTATCTCCATGTAGGTATATACCGTCTTGTACGACTTAAATTAAGATTCTCTTGTAATCTAATTAGTTAATGTATATGTCTGAATTTTGTAACGCTCAATGTCTATTTTTTGTGTATGTATATATATTTTTGTACCCATTAATTTACGTATAAATTATTTTGTCCCGTATGTACTAATTTTATATCATTTCATTGTTCCATGCCTTTTTTTAAAGTTTGTATTAAAGGTTATTTTCCCTTATAATCAAAAGATCAAAATAATCATATGTATTGAGGTAATATGAGTTAGGTGCAGGAAGGTACGGTTGGTACAAGAAAACGAGTTCCCCACAACGGAGCTCTATCGTTGTCCCTTCTCTCAATTTTTCGAAGTGACAACTTCCCCCCAGAATGAAGGGGTGTGATGGAACGGGTTGAGGCAGCGTTAGTTTCAACTCCTATCACATATTATTTAAAACCACGATGCTCCCACGTGCATCTTCGCTTCGAAGCTTGGCGTCTTATCGCAGCCACCGGATGTCAATGTTTAAACAAAAAGGTTATCGTCCCCCCGTTCGCCCCCATACGCCGACCTCGCCAGATTGAGTTAGGCTTATGGGCGGATAAGGCATTGTTCCAAGCCTCGGCTGTGCATTCCCTCGAAGTTCCCACTCCATTGTCCCTCACGCCAAGGGAGTGTCTCGACTATTTAGATGGAAACTTTACCACTAAGATCAGATTGGAGATCCAGATTTTCGACGCGAAACATCACCACGACCCTCTCTCCCTTTGTGCGCCAAGGGATCTCGACCTTGAGATTCACCATCACTTGTCCAGAAGGAGGACAATATCCCTTGAGTGCAAAAGGTTCGAGCCTTTCGTAACGCCAAGTCCTCAAGGCTTCCCCCTCGTTGTTCAGAAAGAGAACAACTTTAGAACAGCCATTGTTCTTGAGCCCGTAGACAAGAGACGGTTCTCGATCCCCCCCTGTTGTTCACAGGAGAACAACGTAGAACAGCCATTGTTCTTTTGAGCCCTTCGCCAAGAAACGGTTCCCACCCTTCCCCCTTGTTGTTCAGAGGAGAACAACATTGGAACAGCCATTGTTCTTAAGCCCGTAGACAAGAGACGGTTCTCACCCCCCCGGTTGTTCAGAAGAGAACAACGTAGAACAGCCATTGTTTTTCAAGCCGTTCGTCGAGAAACGGTTCTCATTCCCAAGACGCCACGTCAGGACCATCTTATTTCCCCCCTTTGGCTGGAACTAGCCAGTGGACCAAAAATTCCTACACGTCGCCTTCCACTGCACCACTAGTATAAAGTTACCTAAGTCAAACGTCACCTTTGAGTAATTAACCCTTTTGTCAATTCTATCCTGTGCTTTAAATGGTTTAGCGAACCATGCCATCCCTTTAACTCTATATTTGTTTTACCTTTTTAAATCCTTTAATCCTCGATTAGCCCTAGCCCTCACGACCCTTTCCATTCTCTGTTTATGTCAATATTTTCCGTTTTGTGTTTTTTGATAGTTATTATTAATAAAACTCTATTTTATTAATGATAGCAATATTATTATCCTTGAGCTCAGTTCCACTTCTTAAGCATATCGATGATACATAATATCGGCCCGCCAGACATTAACGCACTCTAAAGATAATTAAAGAAGTTCCCTCAACGAATAGTTATATATGGTATATCGTCGAGAGTCCATTCTACGACATTGACCAAATGTCGCGTGACCTCACTTATTCTGATTTATGACTTTACGATCTTCAAAACTTTTAATAATTCCCGGACTAATCTTGGTAGGCCTTCGTCTATTAGATCGTTAGAGAGAGATTGTAAAACAATATAAAGGCTTCAGATTTCTTTAGAATCGGCTTAATATTTAGGATATTATACCAAATAATACCCGGCTAACCTTGGGAGGACTTTGGCGATCATAGCATTCGAAAGAAAGTTTTAAAAAAATAAAGGTTTTAAATTTCGTTAGAATTGTCCGAATAGTTATGTGTCTCTCCCCCCTAAATAATTTATGTGCTAACTTTGGGAGGACTTTGAGAATTATACTATTCAATAGAGAATGTAAAACAAAATCAGGGTTTCAAATTTCGTTAGAATCGGGCGAATAGTTATGATGTTATTGCCAAAATAAAATAATTTATATTCTTTACTTTAGAACACCATGGTAATTATATCATTCGAAATAGAATCTAAAACATAATAAGCGTTTCAATTTTTGTTAGAATCAGCTGAATAGTTATGATTTTATTGCAAAATAATTTACTGGCTAACCTTTGGAGGACTTTTGCAATTCTATTATTCGAAAGAGAATGTAAAACATTATAAGGGTTTAAATTTCGTTAGAATCGGCAGAATAGTTATGATTGTATTGCAAACTAATTTACTGGCTAATTTGGGGGGGACTTTTGCAATTCTATCATTCGAAAGAGAATGTAAAACAACATAAGTGTTTAAAATTTACTTTAGAATCAACCCAATAGTTGTGATGTTTTGCCAAAACAAAATAATTCATGGGCTAACTTTGGCAAGCCCTTGACAATTATATCATTCGGAAGAGAATGCCAAACAACATAAGGGTTTCAAATTTAGTCAAAATCGGCCGAAATGTTGTGATATTATTACCGAATAATTCTTAGCCTAACCTTAGGATGACCTTGTCAATTATTATGCCATTCGGAAGAAAATGTTAAACAACATAAGGATTTCAAATTTAGTTAAAATCGGCCGAAGACTTTGGCAATTATATAATCGAAAGAGAATATGATACATGGGTTGGCAAGATAAGGTCCGCGGGCCAATTACGGCCCGTCAACAAATTGTTCTGCCTGCACTTCCCAAACGAAAAATAGTACTTTCCCGGCCGGTTGCGCCTAGACTTCTAGAAATATTTTAGATCAATAAGTTATCAAGAATTTACGCGCGAGTATTCTGGAATATGCTGGAATAGTTCTGAGTGTGTATAAATTGTGCTGGGAGCGTTATGATTAAGGTAGTCAATTTCAGAAAACCAGTGAGGTGTGATGTGTCGTGACATAACAAGTGAATTATTATATTCTACAAACCTACATAGTTAACTTTAAGGGGACTTAAACAAAGGTAATAAGTCTCAAACGTAAGTAATTGTTAAATAATTTTTTCCAAGTTAATCAATGGTTTTAAATGATTTAATTAAATTATCAAACATGTATATTTCTTTAGTAAAATTACTTACCAAATATTTTTTCATTTAATTTGCAAAAGCCATTGAATAAAAAAAGATTTTATGACAAACTATGATATGTATGCATTTTAGCACTTGAATAACGTTTATCCCATAAAAATGAGGCAATTTGTTTGTGAAATAAATTGATTTTTTGGGGGGCAATTTCACATATCAACTAGAAAGGTGTTAATGAATGTTTTTGATAGTTTTGTGACATTGGAATTAACTGGCAATTTATCTTTTTTACGAAACCCCCAAATGGCAACAAAACGCACAAGGTTGATACGGAGTGGCGAGTTTTTCAAGACTCATGGACAAAAAGTACTTTTTTATTCAACGCTTCGGTAATGCCATTTGTCTTTTTTGCCATGGAACTGTTGCCGTAAATAAGAAGTTCGACATCAAGATGCACTATGAGACTCAAGTTCAGTGAATTTATTGGGCAAACGAGGAAGGACGAAGTTCCTAAAACGAAACATGGATTCAGAAAAATGTACACGTTCAAGCTACGAAGTATAGAAGTTGATAGCAGAAAACATGAAACCCTCCACTTAAAGGGAATTCGTGAAAAAATGCTTGCTTGCTGTAGTAGACATTTTATAGGCTGAACAACAACTTTATGTTCGAATGTCTGTCCTCCTGCAAGAACAGCTACACGACGAATAGAAAAATATCAGCGGAATTGGAAAAAAAAATCATTGCAACATTTTAAAATTCTTTCAATAGCTCTGGATGAGAGCACCGATTTTACTGACAGGGCACAACTTGCAGTATTTGTAGGTCGAGAAAGCAAATCTTTTGACATTTTCGAAGAATTTGTTCAACTGGTACCTATAAAATGAACTACTACAGAAGCAGACTTTCTTAAACAACTGCTCCAGTGTACTATAAACATGAATCTGAACCTATTAAAGCTAGTATCCGTAACAACCGATGGAGCTCCGGTTATTGTTTGGACAAAATAAAGGTGCCGTAGCTCTATTTCAGAAGCCCGTGGAAGGTAAACACAATGTCATGAAAGTGCACTGCATAATCCCCCAAGAAGCATTGGCGCTAAGACATCAAATTTGAAGGACGTGATGGACGTAGTAGTGAGAACAGTAAACGTGATTTTGTCCAGAGGATTAAAAAGCTTTTAACTAAAGCAGAGAATCAATATAATGATTTAGTTTACTTCTGTGAAGTTTGCTGGCACAGTCGAGGGGCTATGCTGGAAAGAGTATATGCATAGGAAGGAGTCTTAGGTACGCCTCTTCGAGAGCGGTCAAATTAGCAAGGGGTGATTTGTTACCGAATTTTAGCTACCACTCTTGGGGCAGCCAAATGGGTTTCTTAATTAGGCTGAGCGGCTGCCTGGTTGCTTCATCAGAGAATGTTTTGCATTCACAAGGCTATGAATCCCAAAAGAGAAGGCTTTTTTCTTGTTTAGTAGGCTGGGTAGATGGTGATCGGAGATTTCCTCAAAGGTAAAAGGAATCTTGGAGCTGCATTCGATATTCTTTATTGGGCGGGAACTTTGGAATCGTCTCTAGATGACTTTTCTTGATAAAAGAACTCATCCTTATACGCATTCCATCTCCCTTTTCACATACAGCTCGAATACATGAATGCAGTATTTTAAGCATAACTTTTAATATATTTATATATTTAATTTGTTCTCATAACATAAAATTCTTCTCTCAACTTACATTAACATATTTATCAATTCTTACAATTGTTATATAATAATAAATCAGGAATTAATGCAATACTTTTTTATATCAAGACGAAAGGATGCCTTGCTTCCTTAGGCCATGGATTGTTGACAAATGTTATCGTTTCTCCTATTTTAGAGCCCCAAAACATATTCCTTTTTTTTCGTCAATTGAACTCCATTTATAATAAATATATTAAAAAGATAAGATTGTAATTATTTCGTGTAGACCTTTACGCTATTTATATATTTATTAACTCAAAATTACTATATTCCACCCTTACGTTTCTTTCTATAAATTCGTTTAAGGGTTCTTCATATACTGATGTTGGAAGTAAAAATTATTTAGTTATTGGTAAAAATAAGCAAGTGATTGAGAGAATGACAATAATTCAGAGAAATATAACTAGCCTGTTTAATTTTGATTATAATGCAAAGGAGAATTATTTACAATTTGGGAACAGTGCGCTTTCTAGAGCATTTATTATTCGGATTTCCTTTTCATGTAATGTTATTTTGGTTAAAGCTGCCTCACTATAAAAGGCTTTATGAAACTCAAAAGGCTCATGTTTGAGGTATCTTTGATTGTCCCATTCTATCTTACAATGTGAGCACTACATAACACTATATATGCACTGCGGGAAGATAAAAGCTGGATTCCTTGAGTGCCAAAACATTAATTACAGAATTTTGGGATCTCAAACGGCTTTCATACAATGCAATGAAGTATTAAAATCAAAATTTCACGCAAAGGATGTATCTTTATTGGATTTTTATATGAAATATCTTTTTAACCCAGGATGTATACCAACTTGGCTGGGCATGCGATGAAAATGGCAACAGTGTTCGGTAGCACTTATGTTTGTGAGCAATTATTTTCCAAAGTAAAATACACCAAAGTAAGCTAAGGACACGAATTACAGATCAGCTTTTAGCAAACGTACTGTTTCTTGCTTCAACCTCCTTATAAACTGATGTTGAATAACTTTCAAGGCAAAAACAACCTCAAGCATCACACTAATTGTGTCCCTTATAAATATCAATAGTTCAATGTAAAATGATAATGTATACGAACTAAAATAAACATAATCTATTATAATTTATAGTTTGATGTTTTACTATTATTACCTTAATTTATCTATTATTAGGTAACTAATATAACATATAATTACAATATTTAAAATTCTATAATGTAAATTATGAATGTGGCCCTCCACCACTTCATAGACTTTGCTTCTAGCCCATAAGCTAAAAAAGGTTGTCGACACCTGATGTAAAACTGCACAAGGTTTTCAAATTTCGTTAGAATCGTCCGAATAGTTATGATGTTATTGCCAAAACAAAATAATTCCCGGGCTAACTTTGGAAGGACATTGACAATTATACCATTCGAAAGAGAATGTAAAACAACATAAGGATTTTAAATTTTGTTAGAATCGGCCGAATAGTTACAATGTCACTACCAAAACCAACAAAAAGAAAAACCGGGACCGATCGACCAAAATAGCGTGATATAAAATCGCCCGCGACTAGACTTGAACGCGACTAAAAATGGAAAACTTATAGACCAACGGGGCGAGCCACGGCCAAGGAATGGTGTCAACCGAGTGATAAAGAACCTCTGAGAATCAAAACACTGAATGTAAAACCTCCCAACCCAAGGGCAAAAAAAGACAAGTAAAACGTATGAATTTATTTGCCTCTTGTGACGAAAAAACAATCACCATATTTATATTCACTCTACTCTACGCTCTTACACAATACAATATTTCTAATCTAAAATAAGACTCCAGGTAAAACTAGGACAAAAAAAAGAATGGCCACCTAATCTGCTCCATAAGATTTTAACAACTAAAGAAGTTAAGATATAGCTAAAGTAATCTCCAACCAATAAAGACTAGATTATTGCTCTTTTGATCAAGTCTGGATTATGATGAAACGTTCTAATTATGTCCCAGATTAACACTATTAATTTTCAATATGAAAAAATGTGTTATTTGCAATTTTATTGAGATCAATTTTTAATGACTTGACAATGTGGCTCTAACGCAGAAATCCGATGGTGAAAAGAAGTGGCAACATGAAGACTGGTCAAAACTGACAGGATTCATTAGTTCATTTATATCTGAAATTGTCTAAAGTTAAGAGAGAGAGAGAGAAAAACTGTATCTTTTCGAGGTAGGTGCTATTTAAGATCAGCGTTATTTATTCTTGAACTATATTGGAATGTAGGCGAGAAAAATGCTTTGACAGGGGTAAGGGACTGTTGGGTGAAAAAGAAAAAAGAAAAAGAAGTTGATAACGAAGTAAACATAAATTGACGTCGATTGGTCAGCTTTGGCAGGACTATGAATTTGGAATGAAAAAGTAAAATGATATGTATATTTAGGTGTATGTGCGTTGGGAGGAGAAAATTGGGGAAATGTAAAGATAGAATATATATAGAGATGGCGACATGAACTGATATGTAATGGATTTGGCAGTCAACAAAGATTCACAAGTGTATGGTCGAAGAAAGTGAATCAATCTCATTCATAAATTCAGAGGCAACAGGGAAGAAATTATAGTTCTTAGGAAAAATTATCGGAATGAGAGAGGGTTGAAAGTCGGAAGCAGAGAGAGCCAACCTAATTCAGTTCGCGTTGAGGCCCTAGGAACATCGAGGACAGAGTAAAACGTGATACTGAAAGACGGGCTAATATGAGTGTGATCCAAAACTCCAGGTGTATGGGCACATAGATAACAAATATGTCGTAGAAAAGGATCAGGACGATATACTATATATCTATTCTTTGTGGGGATTATTCTATATTCGAGTGCGGGGTTTTAATCAGATGGCTGAGTATTACTCTACGTTAATAAATAGGCCTGGAGAGGGCTTATTATCTTCAATATACTTAAGAAGTGGAACGGAGCCCAAAGATTAATAATATTGCAAGCATTAATAGAATAGAATTTTATTAATTAATCTAACAAAAATAACACATGGAAAATATTTACATGACCGGGGATTAAAATGGGAGATACACATGAAATGAAAAAGGTCTTAGGATAAATTTGACTAAGCGGGGACTAAGATTTGGAGGGATTTAAATGACAAACAAACAATAAGCGAAAGGGTCAGTTAAATCCGTGTTAAAGCATGGAGTTACGTTGACACAAAGTTAAATAGTTAAATGCAATTCGTAGCTTACGTATTTATAAGGTCGTCGTGCAGATGAAGGCGATTTGAAGAAATGGCTTCGGTCCGACTGGCGATTTCCTTCTCGGGAGGAGGGGTTTTTTGTAGGGAGGTTGTCCTTAATGAGATGGAAAGGACAAACTTCGAGGAGTATGAGCGAAGTGGGGCTCGGAAGTACGAACGATCCTTGAGACCGGATACCGGAGATGTTCTAGATGAACGATTGAGGTTATTCGTGTAAACAAGCGTTCTCTTGAAGAACATTAAAAGGTGGGAATTAACTTACCACTGACGTGGTATCAGGGGAGCGAGAACCGTTTCTTTTCGAACGGGCTAGAAGAACAATGACTGTTCTAAAGTTGTTCTCTTCTGAACAATTAAACACAGGGGGCCCTGTTGACTTGGCGTCTCGAGGGGCACGAACCTTGGCACTCAAGGATATTGTCCTCTTCTGGACAATAAGGTGGTTCTCAAGGTAGAGTTCCTAGGTGCACAAGGCAGACCGGATCAGCGTGATGCTTGACAAGGATAATCGGGATCTGATTCAAACGCGAAATTCTATCGCATAAATAGCCTGAGCCAGCGCCTCGGGGTAGGGGCAATAGGGGACTTCCATGGAATGTCCCGCTAGCGCTTCGAACAATCTTATCTTCCCATAAGCCTAATTCAATCTGGCCAGATCAACGCCTGCAGGCAAACGGGGGATTGAACCTCCTTGATTAAACATGGAGCGGGGGAAGATAATACTCGGGAAATGTTAGGGCGATAAGAACGTCATGCTCTCTTCTCGCAGGATACACGTGGAAAAGAATGAGTATCAATATGTGATAGAGACGAGGCGTGGCAGCCTCAGGCAATTCTATTACAAACTATTTACATATCTCTCTTCAGTTTTGTATCAACATACGTTGAATTGCGATCTCACCCATTTTCCTGGTTGAGTCTTGGAAACAGTATATCATGCAGATTTATTATGCGCGAAATCACATAATTGGACTAATTTATTGCCTCGAAATGTAACAGCTTTATTCATTCAATCTTCTACTGGGTTCGTTCTACTGGTAATTTCGTAATACCATAATAAGCAGTCAGCAATACACCTGAGAAAGTGTTGCCATATATAAATTACTAGTAATTACGTATAAACTGAAAATTTTAAATTGCCGTTCTCTAGTTTTGAACGAACTTTTATTTTTTTAAATTGAATGCACATTAACTTCCTCATAAGTTTATAGTACTATTGTTTTATAAAATACACTTAGAAGCTACATATCAGAGGCAAATTACAAATGAGATTTCGTGAAGGTTTCGTGGAAATTACAGTAAAGGAGATTTCATGAAAATTTAGATTTTGGTATTTTCTTCTTTAGTCTAGAACGGCACTATATATGATAGCCATTAAATCAAAATGGAAAAAAATACAACGAGTTTCTTTACATTTTCTAAAAAAAGGTTAATACAAAGATATGCCTGAACACTTTCCTTTTATGGTCAGTATTATTTCATTAATTCATTTCCTGATAATTTTGTATGTGAATAGCGCCCGCAACCTGTAATTAGTGATATGTACGTTTAAAGACATTGGCTGTTTTTTTATAATTTGCATGTGTCCCTCGAGCTTTTACACTTGGACATGTCTGTTATCTATACCTCAGCTTGATTAGAAGTCCGACCTTGCCCTATCCACCAAGTTCACCTTGCCCAATCCAATCTGTCTAACTATCTAACTATCTAACTATCCTGCCTAACTTTTTACACTACTTCCCGAACGCCCTATTTGATGTTTCCCTTTCTTTGAGATATTCAATGAAACGGGCTCGGGTATTCCTTGAGTATTCCTTGTTGTTATTATGTGACCTCGTCTATAACTACAGAACTACAGAAACAAGAAACAGCAAAGACCCTAAGGTTTGCTCAAGGCCACTCCGCTTACACAGACCGTGTTAGACTACCACTATCTAATGTTAGTGTATCATGCTTTTTTTTTTTTACCATGGTAATTTTTAACTTTTTCAACTCTATGGTGCACACTTATCTACATGTGTACCCTTTGACATGCAGGTTCAGTTATGCTGTTTTTTTAACTATTCCAATTCTACAGTACACACTTATCCACATGTGTACCCTTTAACATGCAGGTTAAGTCATTCATCAAATGCCCCTACTCGTTCCTCTGCCCGAAGGGGGGTGGTGATAGGACAATGCTTTCTTCTACCGTATGCTTCACCGCCCTAGTGATGAAAATAACAGGTATAGTACAGACAGAAAAGAAAAGAAGGAATTCACATTCACTCCCCATGCAGGGGGACGTCGCTAGCATCTTTTTGTTCATCATTTCATTTTATTTCTTAACTTATTATTATGTATGATGTTTTCATATATGATCCAGCTATGTTATATTTACATTATTTAAGTACTCATCACGTCGGTTTTGAACATATTTACTGACGTGCTTTCTACTACACGGTGGGGAAGGCTATTCCACGTTTGCGTGATCTACCTTCAAAGTGAAGTAATTTTGAGCTATATAGTAGAGTTAAAGCGCTTATTTACTAATTTGGCTTTTTTGTCCATCTCGATCAATATCCTGTAATTTGTATTAATTTATTATTTTAAATTTTGGATACCTCGATCAATTACCCACGTAATCGTCTATTTTCCAGGAATAGTAAGTTTTAATGACTGGAGTCTCTCTTCGTACGGTTTGATTCGAATTTCAGGAACTAGTGTATTAGCCCTAAGTTGCACTCTTTCTAACTGCACTATATCTTTGTTTAGATAGGGAGCTCAAAATTGAACCGCATATTCCAAGTTTTGTTGAACGAGCACTTTTTATAGTGGCACGATTATATCTTTCGATTTGAAAGTGAATTTCTGAGCAATATATCTTAGCATTCGGTTTGCTTTCTTACAATCTTCTGCGCATTATTCTGATACTTTAAGGTCCTCTGAGATTAACATTCCTAGGTCTTTTTCTAAGTTAACAGATTCGAGAATTTGTCCTTTTATAAGGTATTCTACTTTTAAGTTATAACATCCTAAATGCATGACCTTGCATTTCCCTATGTTGAAGCCCATCTGCCATTTGTCCGCCCATATTACAATTGTATTGAGGTCTCTCTGCATTTGCTTTACATCGGATCTAGAAAGGGCTAGGCTTCCTAGATTCGTGTCATAGGCAAATTTAGAGTTTATTCTAATCACGCCATTATCCAGGTCGTTAATGTAAATAATAATAAGTTGGTTAGGCACGACTGCCCTCGTCTGAATCAATGCTGGGTTTCTGTGATTAATTTATTTGCCTCAAATGACTCACCAATCTATTTCTAATTATCGACTCCAAAGAGCTTCCCCGGAAATTAGTAGGTACAGATTTCTTTCCTTTTTTGAATATCGGCGTAACATTTGCACGTTTAAACTCTATTGAAACTAGGCCTTTCTCGATTGAAAATCATGCAGAGCGGTCTTGCTAATTCATTCTTTAGTCTTTAAGCTGGGTCGGGTACACTTCATCTTGCCCGAGTGCCTTCGATTTTTTTTCATTTTATTAATGTATGTGATAACTTCTCTTTTATACTTATAGTGGATAGAATATTTTATCTTTCAAGATTTATTTTCTCGCAGAGTGTTACTAATTGTGTCAAGTCTTCCACAGTAAAAACTCTTGCGAAGTGCTTATTTAATATTTTAGCAATGTGTTCTGGGTCGTCTGTAATACCACCATCTTTACTTCTGATCGGCCCTAGTAAACCCTTTTTGGCTTTCCATTGTTTAAGTAAATATAAAACCGTTTAGGTTCGTGCTTCGAATGTAAGGCAAGATCTCTTTCATATTTCAGCTTAGCTTCCCTAACGGCCCGCTTTACCAGCCTTCGAGAGTGTACGTATCTTTCGTTTATATTTAAAGTTAATAGTCTTTATTACACTCCCGGATTAATTCTATTATTAAGGGGTTAACCCACGGTGCCCTCTTTGATTTCCCCTTTTTTTCGGCGTATGTACTTAAATAACTTAGGGATCCAAAAGGAGAAGAATTTGCTGTAGCGCCAAGAACATATACTGTACTATTCTATTATAAAACAACTTTCCCAGTTTATCTTTCTAATCCGGTCACGAAAGGTTTCGAAATTGCAGCTCCCAAATCTTTGGATTAGTTGTATACTCTTCTTTACTCTACGCTTGTATTAATTTAGAACCTAATTACATTATGGTCACTCGTGACCAAATGACCATAGGAGAAAACGTTCTACTAAAGTCTATCTTGTAGTGATAATTAAATCAAATGTGATAATTAAATCAAGTATATTTTGATCACGTATAGGCTCCTCTACTTTTTGAATAAAAAAGTTATCGTGAATGAAATTGATCAATCTCTCCCCTACTTTATTCGAAGTATAGTTTGTATAGTTAAAGTTAGGGTAATTGAAATTTCTACAAATTATTGTTTTTCCTTCATTCACCATAAATGAAAGGCACTCAAAGATTAGTACGTCCTCTAATTCTATTTGGGATATCGGCGATAAGTTAATTTTATTATTTTTAGCACACTCTAGCTCTATTTACAGAACCTCACCCTTTATATTTACGGTTGTCATGCACATCTTTCTTGCATTTATTTTCTCCCATACGTAATCTAACACTCCACCACCTATCCCAGATAAACCTGGTATTTGTTATGGATTTTGTACCCTCCTATCTTGAATTCTGCAATAAAGTCTCTTGAAACTGCATCAAACCAGGTTTTGCTAATAAATTCGGGTAGCTTGTTCCTTAAACTCCGAACATTTGCGTAAATACATTTTAATTTTCTTTTAAAGTAATAGCGTCCCTCTCTCGTAAGCCTAGGGGGTTTCCCTACCCACCCAAGTTTATTTACTCCTCATGAAATCTGGCCCGGCACGCCTGAGCCTTGGAAGCATATAACTTCGGACCATAGAGATCACGCAAGCTTTTATCTATTATTCAGCCCAGCCTCAAATTTGCGATTAGGTTCAAATAAACGCCATCATTATGAAAAAGCAACGGTTTGTCCTGAAAATCTTGCGAGAAATTGAAAAATCTAACACTGACATAAACGTTTAAGGCATTCATTAGTTGAGATTGACCTTGGTCGCATTTGCAGAGTCCATTATAATCTCGGAATTATCTCAATTACCCATACTCTAGTCGCTTTTACTTTGGATGTTATAATTAGATCCGTCGCTCGGTGAACAATTTCGGTTGGGGTTGTGTCAAATCGGTCTATGTCGTTTCCATCGACGAGGGTAAGAATAGCGCGGTCTTCGCACTGTCTGATCAGATTTTCCTTTTATCTGAGCGTTATTAATTCCAAACCCCCTGGTTGGCAGATTTTCTTACACTTAGCCGGATTACGTGCTTTGAATTCTGAATCCTGGCTCTTTATTCAAGAGTCCTCGATTAGAATGCTCTCTGTTTTCTCCTCGATTTCAAAACGGTCTGTAACTCTCGTTGGTCTGGGCCCGTTGCTCCCATGTCTAAATTGTGATTCCTGGGGTCTGTATAAATTGAAGATACGTGATTACTCATTTATAAAACATTGCGGGTCTCTAATCTCTATACAGCTCGATTTGTGGCTTTGAACTTGATTTTCCCTCTCCTGCAATTCCTCAATGTATGCCCGAACAACATTGGCAAGTTCATCTATTTTAAGCTTCGTTGCAACTACGTTTCTTCCTACAAATTTACTTTAATTGTCATTGATCGCGTTTGCTAATTTTACTTCGAATGCCTCGTCTAAAAAACAAAAGAGATATTTTAATGTATTAGGGCCAGTCGGAACTTAAATTTCCTTATTAAACGAAACCCCACAATCTAATTTCTCATGAATGCAATTTAAATTTTTAACGCTAAATAAACGTTTAGCTGACACAGATTGTAATTTAAATTTATCTCACTTTTTGACTATCGAATTATTTCACTTTTTGACTATCGAAAGGTTTGAAAACGACACAAGTGTAAGTATTTTGTAGAAACACCGAGACTATCATTATTGAGATGATCCGTTTCCAAGTGATCGATTACCCTATCGCAAATGACGGATTCCATTAATTTACCTACGATGGATGTTGAACCTATGGGTCCATAATTGGTCGAGAGTTCTCTATTTCCCCCCCTTAAAAATAGGCGTTATATTCGCTAGTTTTAAGTCTAATGGCACGAAAACTTCTTTTAAAGATTTGTTAAAAAATTCGTTAGCAGCCCACTAACACGTTTCGAATTTCTTTAAAATGCATAAGAGAGATTAAATCAGGACCCGGAGATTTACTGGAATTTCAACTTACTCATATAAAAATCTATTTATGTTTCGACGGATTCGATATCAGTTAAAAAGCTATTCTCGTTAGAGTTTATTACGTCGTTCGTTCGTGGTATATTATGTTCGATTATAAATACCGATGAAAAATAGTTCTAAATATATTTGCCACCTTTGCTCTATCCGAAACTAATTCGTTTTTGTCATTCCTGATAGGTCTTATTGTTTCTTTGTTTGAGTTTCTATTAGATATTTAATGGAAAAACTTCTTAAGGAGTATGTTTACTTTCTTTGGCAATTATGTATGTACAAAATATTGATCAGAACGTTCCTGAGGGAGTTTTCAAACAAAACGCTTCGTCTGAAACCAACATTTGTTATCAAAATTAAATATCGCAATAGGCTTGCGTTACTTTCCTACCACCACATACACAGAGCGTTCGGTAATATTTTGCCTAATTTAAACATAAAAGAAAATAAGTCCAAGAGTTAATTTATACATATATTTATTCAACTAGCGTAGGTACCCTGCATTGCCCGAAATAAAGTCTATTCGCAAATAATGACAGATACATATTGATTGAAAAGTTAATATTGTGGCACAAAAATATCTTTACTCGCTGATTATTATTAATATTTGTGTGTAAAGACAAATTCAGGAGATTGTAAATGTTTCACGACGCCTGTTCGGCAGTTTGAGCGCATCCGTGAATGACCCTTAGTTAGGAGAGAAGAATTTTGTTGCCGCAGGGACAGATCGATCGTCTTTCGATACTGATTATAAAGCAGCTGTTTTAAAAAGACTAATTAGCAAAACAGCCCAGCATAAATGTGAATTAAGTGGAAAAATAAGACGAAGCAAAGATGCAAATGAATCTCCATCTGCGTAAGCTACTCCAACCGTCAATACTAAGCTCAGATAAATTACTAGTTATGTTGTACTCGGTTTTCATCCTTAATGTTCATTTTGCATCAATAAACATACAGTAAACTATATTTTGTCCTATTTTGTCCTCAACCAACTTGGATCTCTTTTGTGCTTACATCACCCACAATTTTAATCAGATTGCTGGTTACCTTAAACTTCATTTGACTTTCCATCGCCTTTGCTTCCTCCTTAATTTGAATCTTCTTCGTGCTGACATCACCCGCGATTTGAATATCGCTCGTGAATACACCACAACTTAAGACTTCTTAGTGTTCACAACTCAAACTCCACAATTCTAATCCAATTCCCCGTTACACTCCTGTTATTTGAATTCCATTTGAAATTAAATCTTCTGTAATTTGAATTTCGTTTGTTCTACTCTTATACTCCCGCAATGTGAATAAAATTTGCCCAGACACTGCATGTAATTTGATACTGTCAGTCCTGATTACAAATCCTACAATTTGAATCCCATACCTTTGCATAATTAGAATTCATAGGTATTTACGTACCTTACTATTAAAATCTCTCTCTTTCTAGCAATCCTTGTAATTTAAATCTATCTCGTATTATACCCCCCACAATTAGAAACTTATGCGTATTTGTATTCACCTAAGTGTAATCCCATTTGTGCTGATATTATCTTAAATTTGAAACTTATTTGTGAATACACAAGGCAATTTTAATCTCATCTATGTTCTCTCCCTCTCCCTTCCATACTTTGAATCTCATTCGTGCTCTCACCCTCGCGAATTTAAATCAAATTCATGTTGACATCATTTGCAATTTTAATCTCATTCTTGTTCCCCCTCCTCGCAATTTGATCATTTTGAATGGTGAAAACCTTTTCAAAACTCAAATAGTTGCTGGTACCTAGCTGTATATGCCCCCCCGCCCCAACACACAGAGGTAGAAATATATAATAAATGAAATCGCCGTCGTTATCAACAACGGCCTCCAGACGGCGTCGGAACCTGGTTCAAGCCTTCTTGACGGTCCTCCTTTAAAACTGGCTAAAAATTTTGGTCAGCCTCGAACTAAGTTCAACCTTGTTGGTGTATGGAGAGCTGTCGGTGTTCTCTCAACCACCCTAAACTGATAATAGTCCAAAGGAGTTGCAGTATAGGGAGTTGGGAGGCCAGATGTTTGGAGTAATGTGGTCTGTGTGGGAATTCCACGTGGAATTTCTTTTCCAGCACGGAAGTGAAGTCCAGGCGCTAAAGAAAATTCTAGAATTTGGTTAGGCTTAAATTGTTCAGCCTCCTTCTCCCCCCCATTTACAAGCGGTAGCCTCGAACCGCGTCACCACGGACCACCGTTTCGCGGATTAGAATCGCTTGGGCGTGAAGATTCGAGGCCATTTGAGAGTAGCGCTGTTTCCCCCACCCCTGCGGGGGGAACCTCGGATATAAAGGGTTCGTCTTCCAGGTGGGAGACACAGAGCTGAGGAGTCCCGCCAGGATCCAAGAAGCATTCCCCTAGTTCCCAGTCAGGTGGTAACAACGAAGCAAAGTGACGGCTGAACTTTTGGTGTGTTAGAATTAGCCCAGCCAGTTAGGTAATTCCATTTGACGATCTCTACCGAGCGATTTTTCCAACTCCACTCATCAACTCCTTTCGAAGCCCTCCTCGTTCCTTCCTTGTCTTCAGATGGCTGAAATACTCTCCCCTAGACCGGAAGTTACCACCCCCCCCCCTTTAGAGAACCGTCATCACGTTAACTTGCCGCTCAGAAGCTCCGAGCGCCCTCGCCCTCACGTTTATTGCCTGCAGAAGACATCCGTGAAACCTAAACCTGACGTCTCACCCGTTATCCTCCGTAAGCCAACCCCTCTCCCCCTTCAGCAACCCATTTGAATTAATCCTCCCCATTTGAATAGTCTCCTTCTGTAACGCATTAATTTCTAACTTCAGAGTCTGATGCATAACTCTGCAATTCCCCCCTCATTTACCAATTTAATTTTGCCCATTGATTCTCTGATTTTATGTAAATAGAATTATATTTTTGTATATGCCTCTTTAAATAACCTTGAGCTTTGCCAATGCCCAAATTTTACCTGACCTCGTTTTGCACTCTTTTCTCGCTGCTCCGCTCATAGAAACTCGTGGCGTGCCCCCTCCCCCCTTGTCAGTTTGCCTTTAAGTTATTAGTCCCTTCCCCCATATATATAATATGGTATTGATATAATATAATGTCACACCACGACATGGTCAAAGAAATTGAGTCACAGACAATACTGGGTCTTCCTTCTCGTGTGTCATGGTACAGTCCTGCTGCTTCAGGTACGGCATTTCTGTGGCCATTTCCTGGATCCAGTGAAACGCCAACTCCTCCAGGCATTTTTTTTGTAGCCCACCGGAATGATAAACGAGGGCCTAATGTGTCCCTAGTTTTTTCCAAGCCTATGTGCCTTCGTAGTCACAGCCTGAATAATCCAACATTTTCCCTGATACTCTGCATCTTCCTAATATTGACACCCAAACACTCTAACATCTTCACACTGGAACTGCAACCTTTAATCCAAAGCAGCACAGCCTGCCTTTTCCAAATACTTCGAGCATTGAATTCAGCCATGTTCTTGTACATACGGAGACGATTCACAACTGAGTCTACTATAATAAGAATAAGACGGAACCGACGATAGAAAACATGCCAGACAAAATACCAATCCCAACCTATACACAAAACCCCCTACGGAAGAAATTTTTCTTTCTCTCCATAAATAACCGATATCCTCCATCGGTGAATATATGGGAGTTTCACGCTAAATCACATAGAAAAAGAGAAATTCCAAAAGATAGCTATTTGTTATCTTTATATAATAATCATAATGAAATGTAGATTCAGGGTATGAATAGTGTTGCGTTGCAATGATGAAAAGTCCCTAATGCAAAAAATTCTATAATGCACAAAACCTTAATATCTTCTTGATACATCGCTATATTGTGGAACAAAGGATGTTTAATTTAGAATAGGACAGGAAAAAAGAATAAAATAAATATTGATTTATATATTTTGGATACATTAATTAGAGTAGGTAAGAGAATATAAATAACACGGTGTGTGTTAATTCTTCATATATTATAATTCATGCAAGTAAAACGAGAATAGCTGATTTTGAGAATTACTTCACCAGTTTTATTCAATAAGCAGCTAATATTTGTAAAAACATTCCTCTCTTCCCATGAGATTCAGAGTAGCATCCCTCTTAAGCTTTTTTGACTTCTGGCGTTACAAGGTAACTACATTAAAATTTCACCCCTAGTGAAATTTTTTATGATCTACAGAAGAATGTAGTTCGTGCCTTTCCTTCAGCTATATATTTATTTCAACCAGAATCAACGAGCTTGTCAATATTCTCAACCTTTCATTTATTTCACTAAACTGAATTTTTTTCCCACTTTTACTCTCCCTAACTACAAATTATCATCTTGATGTTAAAGAAAACTTCAGTCAGGAGTGAAAATTGAATCGTTTAGATAAAAGTCTGTTGGATAACATTAATATAATTTGCATTGTTTATATATATTTAGTATAGTTTTTTTCTCAATTAAAATAAGCCACCAAATAAATCGCATGAAAAAGATTGCACTGGAATATTCAGATTGATATTGACATCATTAGTTCTTACTTCTGTTTGGATGAGAGGCAGATGATGGTCGTAAGAAAGCGAAGGATATTTAGAAATTATAGAGTATAATTTCTGATTTAAAACTGATACAATATAAAACGGATACAATTTGTGGTGCTGTAATATTGTATTGTATTGTATTGTATTGGGGGAGAAGTAGGGAAAATGTGGGTGTTGGAGATGGTGTACAAGAATGATAGAGGTGAAAAGTAAGGAACTAAAAGAGTTATGAATATTGCAAAGTTGCTACCTGGAGATCAGACTAATCTTTTTCATGTTTTTGTCATTGTTGTTTTATTTGTTGTCTTAATGTAGTTTCATATATTTACATGTACACATATACATGCAAATATATGTATACATTCGGCATTCAAGCCTTTGAATTCGTTTATTTGTTTTCTTCTTTATGTTTTTGCCGTATTCTTGGTTAAGTGTTTGTTTATTGTTGTTAAAGTGTTTTTCTTATGTTTTTGAGTAGCTTGTTAGTTATGTTTTAATCTTACTGCTTGGGTTGATGTAGTTGTTTGTTATTGTTTCTTGTGTTTGTTAGTCGTTTTCTTCGTACTTTCGTATTATCTTCTTGTTTTTGTATCCTCTTGTTTATTTTTGAAGTCTTCTTGGGTTGAGATTTTCTTGTTCAGGTTTTAACACTTCGCTTTAAGTCGAGTTATTTTCATTGTCGATTTTAATATTGGTCGAGATTTGTTTCGTATCCTTATGCATAAAACGGGACAACGTCGTTTCCAAGCTTGCTGGTGCTGCTTAGAAATCTTGCTTGGCATAGACTCCTTTGATTTTCTTCTAAGAGTGCTCTGACCTCGTCGGTGCTGGTAGATGTTATTTTTTCATGGTTTCTACCCTTTCTTGGAGTAGAGAGTTGAGCGGAGAGATCACCTCTCTATGTAAGTATTATGCTCTCTTCATTTCCCTTCTTCTTGTGTTTGTGATGATATACACGCCTTTTTCTGAATTCTTTGCAACTCCTGTAGTGCCGAATTTACGACACTGAAGAAAGTTGCTGAAGGGTATATTAGAGTTGATCTTATTAGTGCCATAGATATTTTCCTTTGTTTTTTATGTTCAGGTTTCTAAAAGTGTAGAGAATTCTGAGTGCCGAATTCGCTTTCAGGATCCAGTCTCAAACGTGCTTCCTGTACCCGGTAGAAGTGATTTTCATTCCAAGTACATTGCACTAATTGGTGTAGGGATAACGTGCATCCCCCGCTCTCACATCTTCTGAGGCTCTCCTTCCCAACAGGACAATCTTAAACTTTTTCCGGTTGGTTTGTATCTTCTATCTGTTCTCGTATTCATTACCGTTTCTAATTTATTTGGCAGTCATGCGAGCTTGCATAAGTGCATTGTTAAATCAGGCAACGATTATTTGACTTATATCGTCAGCGAATCGATGTTTAGATTCCAGGGGTTGACGGGCTTGGGATGTCGGCTGTATAGAATCGAGTACAGGATCGGAGAGAGGCACCCACCTTGGGGCAATCCTGCCCGCAGCGGAAAGGGGGGCCCTTGCGTGTTACCTATACTGATATATGCTGATCTCTCCATGACGTAGTCGCAGAGGATCTTCTCGAGCCTGGGGTTTAAAGCCAATTGCAGGATTTTATACTCTATACCCCTTATCCAGACTTTAGTTAAATTTTTGCGATAAGTCTCTACATACGATGTCTATATAACTCTGATCTTTTTAGTCTTGTGTGATTTTCTCCGTGATGACAATTATTGCCATATCGGTGCTTCTCCTTTTTCTGAAGCCATACTTCTGGTTGCTATATAGCGAGTTTTCTTCCAGTGATTGACGAGTCTTTTGTTTAGGATTTTCTGGAAGGGCTTTCCTCCAATTTCCAGAAGGGATATTGGGCAATAACTCTCCTTTCTCATTGTGGGTTTTCCAGATTTAGCTATAAAGATCCTCTTAGCCGTTTTTTAAGCGTCGGGAAAGTAGCCTACATTTAAGCAGGCATTGAAGATGTTTAGCATTCCTTCCAGCACACATGTCGGTGCTTTGACGAAGTTGATTTTCGAAAGCCCCGATCGACCTGGTGGTCTTTGTTTATAAGAGTAAAGTGCGCTTTCTAGTTCTTTTAGTCACTTTATTCACTTCGTCTTCTTCTCCCCTGATTACCTGGTGGTTTGGATGCCTCCTATCGATGAACTCATTTAGTTAGTCTATTATTTGATTTTAAAAATGAATGTCACAGTCTTCATTTTCTTCTTCCCAGATTTTGAAGATCTGTTCCCAGTGTTCTCTGAGAATCTCCTCTATTTCGTTTCCTTTTAGTACACCGTTGGCATCTTCAAGCTCAATTTTTATTTTTGGGGAATTCCTTTGAGCCTTTTGATCTTAGTCCAGAATTCTTTTGGAGTAAATTCGCTATATAATGCCATTATAGCCTCGTTGCACCTTTGTTCCTGTTGTTCGCATATCAGTATCTTAAGTTCTTCTTTGATTTCTCTTGTACGGTAGATTATTTCACGTGATGTTCCCGTGGTGATGCTTCTTTGGTATAATTCTTTCAGTTCATGGTGCAAACCTTTCATATGAGCGGTCCATTTGTACGCAGAATTTATTCGGTACATGGTTTTGGCAACGGACTGTCCGTCCGCTTCTATTAATTGGTACTCTAAACTTTCCATTCCCTTGTCAATCTCTTCGAGCGTTGCTTCATTTAAGTTTGCCGGGATGTAATTCCTGCGCAAACGCACGTTATTATCCCAATTCGCCTATTTTTAGTTTTTCCTTGCACGAGCTGGACTTTCTATAGGGTTAACATTAACTTGCAAGTTAATCCCTATATGGTCGCTATAAAGAATTACCTCAGGTGTCATGAGATAATTGGAGGTGAGGAGGAAATTGGCCAAGTAGATGTCAGGCTTGGTGGCTGATCTTTCCATGATGTAAGTTGGAAAGTCGGGACCAAGTCTCTGGACGATGTTCCTATCCAAAACGGCGCTCAAGCATCCACCTATGTCATTTGTGTGAGTATACTCGGACTCTGCCCATAGTGCATTCAGATTCCCTATTAGAATGGTAGAGACCCTTCGCCTGAATATACTCGTGGTGGTATAGCTATGTAAATAGTCGCACGTCGGGGTTTGATATCCCCTGGCGATGACCATTTTCCCTAGGTTCATGTCTACCTCAATTGCGAGGTAACACTCTTCTAGGTTCCTGAGTTGCTTTTACTTGATTCCCTTTTTTGACTGAAATGGCTGCTCCGTCGTAACTTTATTTAGAGTGATTTACAGTTAACACTTCCTAATTGTATATTTTCATGGTTTTGCCATTAGTGTTGACTCCCTGTTCCGAAATTAGGATTATATCGGCATTAATTGTCCTAAAAATGTTTTTCTATTGCACTCTTTTTGTTAACCATCCATTGGTGATAATGTTTAAGATCCTTAAGTTGTCTATATACATTGTGAGGTGTTATTTATCTTCTTTGTAGTGTGGAGTCCCAAATAGGGACTGTCTTCGGCGGTGGAGGATTAAGATTTTCTTCCTTGATTGGTTCTATACGTTTATTCTTGTTTTATTTTTTTTGATGGGGATGGAAGTTTTGGACTTGCTTCTAAAAGCCCTTTGCGATCAGATATTGTAAACTGGCTTGTTTTCATCTTCTAAATCAGATTAAGAGTCGTTAGTACTATTCTCTTCTTGTTGGCTTGCTTCTGTTTCTTCCTCAGATTTTACCTGCTTCTCTTTACTTTCTTAATTTTATGGGGATGAGAGTTCGAGTTCGGTGACTGCCATGTCCAATATTTTATGAAGGTTAGTATCTTCGTCCTTATTTCACTGTTCAGCTTCGTCGTTGGGTTAGATGGATATATCAAAGTAGGCTGTATCATGGCCTGGTAAATCTTTTTCTTAGTTGGCATGCTTCTTGCCTTGTTTATTCTTTCGGTCAAGTGTTTCTTGTAGCCACTTTTGGTAATAGTTAGGCCTAATATTTGCTTTCAACGTTATACCTCTATCGTTCTCCGTCTACGTAAGCGTCGGGTAGTTTTTTGCGATAAATAGGTATAATTTTAATTTTATCTTTATTCATTTTAATTTTCCGTCCGCGTTCATACTCGGTTTAGATTTTCTATTTCTGTTGCTGTTACTCTGGCATGCATCTGAGGGTTGTGATAAACACAGGGAATTAATTAAATGAAATCCTCTGAGTATTTTATGTTCACACAGCCCTCTTTGCTGGGTGAGTGAATGTCTGAGGTATATTTGAGTATAGCGAAGGACTTAAACACCCTCCCTGAGCAAGGTCCACATTAAGTTTGAATCGTTCACCTTAGTAATTCCCCGTGTTTACGTATGCATATTTTTGCATGACGTAGTCGCATAAAATTCTTTCCAAATAGTTGTTCATTTCCAGATTTAGAATTTTATGTTGTATGCCTCTTTGCCATAATTTATCGAATTCTTTCGATACGTCACGCCATACAATTTCCATATTGCATTTCTCTCCTTTCACTTTGCCATCTGCGTATTCCGGTTCTTTCTGAAACCGAATTGTTGATTGTTCCAGAGGTGGTTTTCTTTGAGATATTCATTTAATCTTGTGTTCAATATGTTCAATATGTTTTGCGGATCGGTAGGGCAAAACAGAAGAAGGCGCATGGCTGTTTGTGGGGGTGTTAGGACACGTTATGACAAGTCAGGACCTGCAGCCGCACGCTCATGCCTCGTCTATTTAAGAAGCAGTAGCTGATCGCAGATCGTCAGTCACAAATTTTTCAACAATGGAGAAGGTTGAGCACCGCGCAGTGATCAAATTTTTGACCAAGGAGGGCAAGAATGCAAAAGAGATCCATGAACGCATGGATGCAGTGTACACCGACACTGCCCCTTCTTTTGAAACCATCGCTTGCTAGAATAGGGAGTTCCGCCCTGGTTGTGAGTCCCTTGAAGATGACCCCCGAAAAGGACGCCCGTCAGACGTGACCAACGAGGATAATGTGGCCTGTGTGGAGAGGATGATCCTCGAAAATGGACCGGTGAAGGTAGAAGAAATCGATCGACAACTTGGAATATCACATGGAAGTGTTATCAACATCATCCATGACACTTTGACCATGATCAAGGTCTCTGCCCATTGGGTCCCTAGAAACCTCACGCCCCATGATCGACTTCAACGTCGTCAAAGTCCACAAGGCCAGAGTTGCACAAGCTACCCTGCGCGAGTGCCGATTCAAGGAGCTTAACCGCCCCCCCTACAGTCCAGATCCGGCCCCTAGCGACTAATTTTTATTTCGCCAGTTCTAGGCTGCACTGCGTAGACGCCGGTTTGGGGACGATGAAGATGTCCAGCTCACCGTCCAGAAGTGGATTGAACAGCAGTCGGGAATTCGAAGCCTCAGGGACAAGTGGCGCAAGTGCATTGAAGTCGAGGGTAGTTATTTTGAAAAATAATAAGCACTTTTCCTCCTATTTCGTTTCCTTATATCCGAATTGCAAAACTTATTGACCGCTCCTCATAGGTCTGAATTTTTCGACCTCCGAAGGTCGTTTTCCCGGCTTCGGTATGAATATCATTTTGGCTATCTTTAACTAATTGGGGAAGTATCCCGTGTTTATACAGGCGTTAAACACGTTCCTTATCCCTTTGAGTATATTATCCGTGCTTCTATATAGTTTTTTTTGCCGAGGCCCGATTTT
Source organism: Ceratothoa steindachneri (assembly GCA_963969495.1). NCBI lineage: Eukaryota > Metazoa > Arthropoda > Malacostraca > Isopoda > Cymothoidae > Ceratothoa > Ceratothoa steindachneri. The sequence goes on from OZ018318.1 coordinate 173,292,376, forward strand.
TCAGGGGCCTTTTGTTTAAAATTTGAGATGGTATTCTTTAATTCCTCGATTGTGATTTTGGCGTTAAATCCTTCGTTCGCATACCGTTCCTCTTCTACGTAGTGATATGGGAAAGTCCTCTCAATCCGTTCAATTAGTTCGTCAATTATTTGCTTTTCGAAGTCTATATCATAAATTTTGTTTTCCTCTTCGCTGATGTTGAACATTCCATTCCAGTGTTCCCTGAACAATTTTTCAATCTCGCGTTCATCTTCGATTAATTTTCCGTTTCTGTCCTTAATCTTTATTTTATCCTTACCTGTAGCATTTCCCATTCTTTTTATCTTTTTCTCAAATTCTCTGGGCAATAGCAAGTTGTCAATATCTTAAACGGCTATGTCCAAATATCCTCTTTGTTTGTCCGTTATTGCGCTTAGTAGTTCCCTCTTCTTCGTTCTCAGATTGCGGTTTATTATTATGTCCTCGTTTATCCCTTTTATTTCTGCATTCTTAGGTTTCATTTCGTCTGTCTATATAAAGTGTTCAACTGTTTTGTATGTCTTTCTGGGTATTGCATTCTCGTCAGGATTTCATTTAAGTGACGCTTATATTTGGAAACCATGAACATAAACCTTCCCGCAATTCTGACTTAACGCTGAGTGGCCAATTTTTGTAGCGCCTATGTTTAAATTTGTCGTAAACGTGATTGGTCATTTTTGTTGACGCTGTGTGAGAAAGAATAAAGTAAACATAAAATTGTCATGAAATATCGGCTCAATCCTGATTGACTAGAATTTTTATCGTTTAAGTTTACGGAGAATGACTATATATAGAGCAGCTTTTAAACTGATGATTTCTCGACTATTCTGGTTGCCGGATGCTTGTCTTTTCTCCTTACTCTGTTGAAGAATATTTTTGTGCTTTGCCAATTTTCCTTCTGAGAATGTGAATTTTACGGCCGTATGCTAAAACAAATGTCAAATGCACATTTGAGGCCAAAACCTATTTTTTTATGTATTTTACATTTTATCCTTTGGCATATAATAAATTTATAAATAATTGTGAAGCTACACTAAATCTGATAAAAGTGCATTTCACATTTTTCTTAGCATACGGCCGTAAGGTTCTCGAGTCTAAGTGACTAAATCGAGAGTGCTATAAACAGTGATAAGTGAAAATATCATTGACGGATTTTGCCGTTAATTAAGAGCGAATTTTTTGGGGGTAAAAGTTTTTCTCACTCTCTTTCGAGAGAGTGTGGCGGGGATTGAACTTGCTTCCTTCTCCTTCCTTTATCGAGTATTCCTTGTTCGGACAACGACCTGTGGGCATTTAAAAAGCGCCCTACTCCAAAGGTAAAGTGCCCTGTGATAAATTATATCTTTTGGATTGGGACACTAGGGCGGGTTATATTCTAGAATTTTATGAAACTGATGATGAGGGGTATTCACATGATGAATATTGGTGAAAAGAAAATACTTTTGGCAGAAAAGTTAAATTCTGATTGATCTAACCTAGATCAATTTGAAGTTGAAATATTGTTAGTTCTGGGTCATTTACTATATTTTACTATTAATTTAGTTACCTATAAAAGATCAAATTTACCGTTTTCTATCATCAATACATTTATGTAGTCTGAAAGATATTTGTCTAAAAAATGTAAAAATCTATTAGAGAGACCTGAGAAGTAGGAAACCTGCTGAAAATGACCCTTAATTTAGTTTGGTCTAACTCCAAAATTTCAAGTAGCCAGGACTCATTACTCAGTGGAAGGCAATATTCCAGTAGTGTTGCTAGTTCTGGTAACTATTGTAACTTGTAACTGTTTATAGAGCATTTAGATTTTATTTAAATGCTACTAAAGGCTGTGGATCGTTTTAGAATCTTATATAATTATTTGCTAGAGATTATTTCTTAATCTAAGTGCCATCTTTTCATTTGCAGATATACCTGCGATTAGTGTGACAATGGCGAAAATCAAGACATGGTCGAAATCAAGTTCTCATCTGACTAATTTTGTTGAGACTGGGCAAGAGCTGATGGTGTCTGAGTTACCAACAATGAGAGATATTTTGAGGTACGAAATCTACCTGAAGGAGCAAAGTGAAGATGGACGGAGAAATTATGAAGTGGGCCAGCTGGTAAAAGACATGTATCAGGGCTTGATTAATAAGTGGACCAAAGCTAATGCTCTGTTCAAACCACCTGTTGTAAATCAAAAGGTCACAATAATATCAAAGCTTAAGGAGCTGCGGAAATAGGCAGTAAAAGTTTCCCTTTGTAAAGGAAGAATTGAAGTAAAAGAGAGGTTCATTGCAAACCTAGATAAGTCATTTGATATATTGACATGCAAATTCCAAATTTCCAGTTGTGGGGAAGTAGTTTGTAATGGCTGTGAGACTGAAGCTCGCATTAACTACTGTTGTAGTAAAGAGAAAAAATACCTACTTGGAAACTGGCTTTTATTAAAGGACAATAGGAGAAGGTTAGAAGTAAAAGTACCTTTCAAATTGGAGGTCCTGTTATTCCAAGCATAATAGACAATTAAGATCTTCAGAAAGGAAAGATAAAAAGGATAGCAGAAGGAAAGGGAAAAATTAAGGAGGAAAGCACTGTTTTAGCAGCAAAAGCAGCAATAAAATGAATCGATCATTTTTGGGCAGAAGGTAAAGATCTGGAGGCAGAAATTTCTGATGGTGACATCAGTTTGGGTGATGAAGTAGCTTTTGAAGCTGTCCAAGAGCAGGAATCTTTCACCAGGAATAGAAAGAATTAGGATGAATTTCCAAATATTGCTCTTGCTAATATAAGGTATGGTATCGGATTGAGACCAACTGCAGATATAGGAATAGCAGCTTTAATAGATGCTGGATTCATTAGTGAGGAAGATAAAAGTAAAGTAATTGATAAGAATAAAGTTAAGAGAGTACAGGAAAAGCTATGACAGTTATTGAACTTGAGTTTGAGGAAAGCTTAAGAAAGGATAGGGAAATTTCTTATGTTCTCTTTAATGGACGAATTGATGTGACCAATTTGATGATGCAAGCAGAGGGAAGTGAAAAATTATTTCCAGCGAAAACAAAAGAGGAGCATTACACTATCATTAGTGGGCCTGGGAGCAACTACCTCTTCCACTTTGTCCCAAAAAAGGCTACAAAGGGAGAATCACATGCACAGAAGATCGCCAAGGCTATATTTGGATGAATCAGGGAAAGGGATTCGGTCATTGGAGGAGACTCAACGAATGTAAACACAGGTGTAAATGCTGGAGTAATGCGAAAAATGGAGCTCCATTTGGGCAGAAAGCTTGTTTGGTTGGTCTGTAACCTGCACACTGGGGAATTCCCTCTGCGTCATCTAATTATCAACCTGGATGGCCCAACACTATCTGATTGCAGATATTACGGCCAATAAGAAAGCTCCTTGACTCTGTTACAGTCTTGGATATCAACGCAAATTTCACTCAAATATCTTCAGGTCCTCCTCTTACCAAGATACCTCTGGAAATGGTGAAAGATCTTTTCACTGTTCAACACTACGGCTATAGAATGGATCGTCAATCAGAGATTGAGTGCTTCCTACAGGGGTTTCTATATTGGAAATAGGACCAGCTGGCCACAGCTAACAGACTTCTTCAGCTGTGGGTGTCGAAGCATGGGCTCAAAGGCAAAACCTTTATGAATTTACGATTGATTGTTGAGTTCATCATTGGTGTATATTACCCATGCTGGTTTAACGTTAAGATTAAGCACTCTTTGACCGAGGGACCTAGGTACATACTTTATCAACGTCACTGCCTTAAGTCTCAGAGGAAAGAGATGTTGGATATTGTTTTGCCAACTATTAAGAGATCAGCTTGTATGCATACAATAAAACCATTCTCCAAACCCTCCTATGCTCTGAAGATCAGGCGGAGAGAACTAAAAGGGGGCAAAGAATCCAGACAATCAGGAGAGAAGGGGACCCAGATACTCAACTAGGGGACTCCTTTGTAAGGCTTAGAAGGACACCAAACATCAAGTGTGATGCTACCAGGATTGGAGATCTGATCAATTGGTCAGAGGATATCTCTGAGCTATCTACGAGTATCACTTGCTCTTTAAGTACTTCTGAATTGAAAAACTTCATTAACTCTAATATGAAAGTACCTGACTGGCCTTGTCACACTCATAGCATTCAGAGGGTTGTAAGAATGTTGACTGAGGCTTCTTCCAAGTATTTCTCACATGAAAATAGGGATGGAAGAATCAGGGCACAAGAGACAAGTAGACGTCTGATGTCCAGGAATGAGTCAAAGCAACATTTGTGTGCTCTGGTGAAGTTCAACTTTTGAATATAACCCAAAGTGACCCATGCAGCTATATGTGGAGCTTTGCATACACTTTTTTCACTCAATAAACATGTAAATTTGAGGTTACTTTATGTTTGTGTGTACTCGAATTAAATATAAATAACTTATAAAAGCTCGTGACAAAAGGAAAAATTTACTTTTACTTAAATGGAAATTGATGTAAGTAGGAGCAATTGTATAACAAAATAAAGTTCTTTTTCGAAATCTACACCAGAAAAACCAATCATTTAAGCACCCCTCATTAAAGGATTTAATGAAAATATATGGTTGCCCCAAAGTATGACCCGTCCTACTGGGACACCTTTCTTGAATAACCATTTACCGTAAAACTGGGTGATAGATCCTCTCTTAAACTACACAACGCACACTTACAAACACAATATACACACGATCACTCCGTGGAGATTTTGTGTTTGAAATTTATCTTTTCCACCCTCACACATGAGGATTTGCAAAGGTAAATGAGGGAGACCCGACGGATACTGGTGAAGACCATCTCCGATGGCCCCAAACATTAAGAGGGGAGGGTCTTTGCTAAAATTTATAGGAATGTTAGAATTGCGCTCCTAAGATTGATTGACACACATAAGGGTACGCAGCTATTTGCTCAAAGTAGAGTGATTGCGAAGCAATCACCTCTCCTAAAGCCGCAGAATGCCTAAAAACACTAAACTTCAAACCACAAACACCTGCACAAATTTAGATTCACCGAAGCATTATCTTTCGCCGTTTCGATCCATGGGTTGGGGGGCACTCCGTTGAAGAAAATCATGCGGAGATGGAAAAAAAACACACCTGGGCGAAGGTATCGGAGATTATTAAATTCAAGGATTACACACACGTATTCAAAATAAGGTTATGTGATACGGAAATGGCAGGTAAGGGTACGGAGGGAGGTATGCTCTTCTTTAACGTCCGTGTCTGCCCTGAGCAAATCGAACGTGTGGAGTGTATTGACCTCCAGTTGTGTTTCAAGTGATATAAGTACGAGGAGCACACCGCGGTCACCTGCCCCAGGGGAAGCGTTCTTTTGTGCTCTATTTGCTCCTATGTTCTTCTGAACTGTGCAGGAGAACATAACACGCTCTCGATGGCTTGCCCAGTCAAAAAGGAGCTTTTGACAAAAAAGCTAACCAAAAGAGACAGGAAAAAGAAAACAAAGTAGAGAGTACCTACGCCAAGGTTGCTAAAGCTTCTGTTGCTTACTTAGTCTTGGGAAAATAAAACATACCTCCACGTCGAGAACGAAAACTCGCCGAAAATTGTGTGTTGCATCTATTTTGCTCACATCGCGAATCTCTCCTCACGGGAGACCTTTACGAAGGAACTTAATATAATGCTGACGCATAATGATATGGATGAAATGTGTTTTCCAGAGAATCCACCGTCCGAGGAGATTCTTAAAATTAATCTCAAACACCAATGCGAGACTAGATGCCAGAAGATCCTTACTGCTAGCAACGCCACAGTTCATCCAGGGACGCCAGGAAAGAGACTCGAACCCACCACGCACCCTCACAGACGGCAAAACAATTACGCAACCATCTACTCCACAAGGACCTAAGCTCGTAAGATAATAAGTCATAAAAACAACATAAACACACACAAGAATCTATTGTGAACAGGATAATAGACACAGCAAAAATATTACATTTTAATTCAGACGGTTGGACGAACAAAAAAATAATATACGGTAACGTAGTACGACAATGTGACCAGAGGTAATATTTATCTCAGCACATGGGATAGATTATACAGAAAGGATAAAAATATTTCCCTACGAAGTCTTAGCCAAAATTCACAGCTGAGAACGTGTTGACGGATGTGCAGTAGCTGTGAAAATAGGTCTTAACTTCAGATCAATAAGTGGAATTGATGACTCATACCTCGCTGTAAAAGTGCATACGGCGGTGGGCCCCCTAGTCCTGGCAAAAGGGTACTAGACCTCAAGAAGAGGTTACTTACCCCTTTTCAACTTCCTGCAGCTTTGTGGTCACGGCCAAATCGTTCTTTTTGCCGGCAACCTCAATGCGAGGACTGCTGCCTCAGATTACACGTTGACCAACCCAGCAGGTATGAATCTTGACACACTTATTGAAAGACAAATTATGACAAGAATTGTAACAGATTAACAGACATTCATTACACATAGATCATCCATAAAACCAGACATAGTGCTCACTAGCACTGTATTCCCCTATAACTACTTCAATGAGTCGGGCCCTCCTATCCCCAGCGACCACTAGGCTAACTTTATTAAAATCTCAATCTATCTTACTCAGATCCCAAGCTCAGAAACAAGAGCTATCCTCGTGCCAACTGGGATACTTATAAACAAATCCTCGTATAATTACAACCCTGACCCCTTAAGTAATTCTACTTTAGAAGAGATTGACGAGGAGTTAGATAAAATTACTGAATAGTTATTAAAAGCCGATAAGGAAGCCATTCTCCAAATTAAATATAAAACTCTTTCTGCCCCTTCATGTACTCCTAGAATTAAATCCCTCGGGAGGAAATACAGGGAACGGATCAATGAAGTAAACCTTACTAGCTCCAACATCATTACGCACAGATGAACATGACAGATACGCGACGAATTAATGATTCTTATTAGGGACCAACAGAAGGAACTTTGAGACAAGTTGATAGACGGACTAAATATAGAATACGACTCAAGTACATTCTGGCAGATAGTAAAGAAGACTAAGAGGCAGACAGACGCAAAAGTCCATCAAACCTACATGTGACAATACAGAAATTACAGACTCGGAAGAAATCGAAGAAGAATTCAGACTCTTCTGGACATCTATATTTAAGATATTCCCGGAAGATAATTATAACTTTGATTTAGGCTTCGAAGACGGAATAATAAATGATATGAACGACCAGATATACAGAACCAATCATCACTATTATGTATAGCAGGATAGGGATATGGAGGGACTCGGTGGTAGAATTACTGCCAAAGAACTCTCGGAAACCTTATATCCTAGCGTAAACGAGCACCAGAGCGTACAGGACTGACACGAAAGAATTTTATTTGAGCCCCGCCTAACATCCTTCTGGGGCTCATAAATATCATGAATGCGTGCCTGAGCGTGGGTTACTTCCCTGACCACTGGAAGGTAACAAAAACAATATTCAGTCCCAAAGCCGGTGAGCTACCGGACAGTCCAGCTAACTTCAGGCCTATATCTCTCTTAAAATTTGCAGGAAAAGTCTTGGAGAAAATATTAGGTAACAGGGTGAATACGTTTTTCGAAGAAAGTAATTTGCACAATAACCAACAGCATGGCATCGAAGAAAGCGAGGAACGGACAAGGCGCTAGCCGTGATCACAGAGAAGTTGGCAAAAGGAAAATCAGAAAGACGCGATGCAAATGTGGTACTCCGCTACGCCCAAAAGGCCTTTGACAATGTATGCAGGAGAGGCCTGCAATACAAAATCTTACAAATGAGCCTCGATTCCATATTGAAAGGATTCTATGCGATTACGTAATGTAGAGGAGAGCGTTTGTGAACATTAAATGTTTCAATGACCCAGAGTTCAAGCTCGAGGCGGGGGCCACAAGGCGGGTGTATAAGTCCCTTACCTTACAACATATACACCATTAACCTTCCCCAACTTCTACCTGAAGGTTCGTTATACGTCCAATTTGAGGACGATGTAACGATGATCTGCACGACACCTTATCGGACTGTGAATTATACGGCACAGAGTACGGTGGTGGAAATCCTAAACATTAACTCTTTTAAGAGAAAATGGAAAGTATCTCCCAATGCCCCAAAGTTCCATGTAATTCCACTATTCCGAACAACCCTTGCAGACACCCGTGTGAAGGGTGCACGCATTCTATACCGCACGGAGGGCACAGTTATCGGACTCTGGATTACGATTCGTGGATATGGGAGTCACGTAGCTAAAACTACAACGAATGCACGGTGGGACTTAAAGGAACTTTTTCAGATTCTTAAACCTGAGTACCCCCAACAAACTCAAGATCTATAATGCATGCATTCGATCCAAACTTCTGTATCAACCGGTCCCTATAAACGCGAGGCCCGAGACCCATAACCTTAAACTGCTACGGGTCCAAAATAAGGCTGTCTATATTATAACGAGAACCCGAAGCAGAGAGTGGAGCAGGCAGAGTGGGCTCCATGGTGAACTTGGGTTACCCCCCATAAAGGTGGAACTTCACCAAATAGCAAGAAAGATCTGGGACAACGTTCACCAGCGCCTCCCTCCAGAGTTTGTACTCGAGTACATAATTTGATGACATAGGACACGCCTAACTTTTTAAAAGCAACATACTACTCATTGACAATGACGTAGACACAATATTCACTTATATTTTTACAATACCCAACCAACACAAAGCTAAACACAACCCCGTTTCACTTAATTAGTCAAATACTAATTTCCCCCAAATTTTAGCTTGATTAACACGCCAAAAATTTCAAAAACAAAAAATAAAATTATAATAAAAAATAAACAAAATAATAAAAAACAATTCAAATCCATAAACAACCCAGATAAAAACAAAAAACAAACAAAAATCACTTCACCAAAACCAGTAGGGATCGAAAAACCCTCTGCTATAGAGTCTTGAATGGCTTATATATATATATATATATATATATATATATATATATATATATATATATATGTATATATATATATATATATGTATATACTTATGTATATATACAGAAAAAACAAAAAAATATATACCAAAACGCAAAGAAAGCCAGGGATACCCTATCACCATGGACCTGTCTTTCATTCTACTTTTCATTTTCGCTTTCCTATCATTTTATCCCATATTTCCCCACTATTTCTCCTACTAAAATTCTCTTCTACTATATTCCTAACTTTATATGTCTAAGTCTAAGTTCTTTTTATTCAGAATTCGCCTCTTGGACACCTAAAAGACCGCTCTCATTAAGCTTGGCAAAAAACAGATGCCCGATACTTATTCTAAGTTTACCCGACGAAGATATTTCACACCCTGGAACGCGGAAGGAATAGTAGGGCTACTATATTCCCGTAATATCTTTATCCCTTCAATTTAAAATAAAATAGAAAACAGTTTGCCAGCTCAAGATAATCTTAAGAAAGAAGACTCCCACCACCTCAATTTCATCATTTCTTTTCATGTCCATCTATAGCCTTCTCCACCTCTTCCTCTTCACCACCCAAAATCCTTCCTCTCCTGACTGGCTAATAGAAACAACTAATATCGACCTAATAAATAAAGCCCTGGAAAAGCGGGCAAAGAATATATGCACACAAATCGAGGAAAAGCTCGAAGATACGAACGTAGAATTAACGATACCACAAAGTAACCGATTTTCGAAATAATTCCCGAGTAGCAAACACTGCCTACTACAGGAGGAAAACCCGATCCTAACCAGAACAATAAAAAAACAAGAGGAACAAAGAATACCCAAGCATACCTAAAAGAAAAAAGCACAAATGCATTAAATAAATATAATATATATATATATATATATATATATATATATATATATATATATATATATATATATATATAAACTCAATAATTATTAATTAGAAGAAACGCTACCCGAAAGAGTACTCTACTTAAAACCACAAGCTGAATTAGAATGTCCAAGAATAATGAATAGAAGTAACAACAAATCAAATTTAGAAAGAAAAAACAAACAAAAGAAAATCAAGAAGAGAAGAGATCAGCCAGTATCCTGGCGATTTACACTCTGACACATAACTGCCCTTCATTCCCGTCCCCAGTTATTATTATTATTATTATTATTGTTAAAAAATAACCCTGATGCTATCCATCTATCACCCCTTCTTCTCTCACCTATGATGATGACGATTACTCATCATTTGAGTATAATTAGGGGATTCCGGCCTATCAGTTCTCTTTTCTAGAACTTTCACGTTTAATCCTGCATTTGTTCTTTTATCTGAGGCAGGTTCATTAATCGTTCTCCCGATGGCAATAGGATAGATTCTTGAAGAAGCAGAATTAAAATAAGTTTGTGTCAGGAGAGATTTTAGCTCGTTTGAAAGAGCATAAAAATTGGATATTCTACTCTTTGGCGTATGATGGCACCTTACATTAAGCTAAATAGTAACAAATTAGTGGAGTAAAGTTTTTATAATGCTGAAAGAATTTGAATAATTTGCGTCTCGATAATGGCTTATACAATGCTATCATAGTTTCAGCAAAGATTTGACATGGTTAACTGTTAAAAAGAGGGCAGCAGCTGGAGAACCCTTGTAAGCAAATTACTTTATAGTGTTAGAAAATGTGAGTGAAAAAATAAAGAAATAAAAGGGGATGGCTGGGTAAGTGAATTTTAGTAAGTAGGGGAGCAATAGCTATAGTAATTTCACCAACACAAATGCTCCATTTTTAGTTTAGGAAATTAATTAAGAATAACCCTGTTTCAGTGTCACTTTATCGGTCCTCTAGTATTTTATTATCCTAAATTTATATATGAATATTCGAATCATTATGGGAAATCAAGATGAATTTCATTATTCATGTTTTTTTTTATACATGATGAATTCCACAGCTCCAATTCATTATTATCATGGAACAAGATGACGCTTAATTAAGAGTAAGTAAACTATATTGTATTTACCTTTCTTTGTAGAGACCGCCATGTATAGTTTCTCCGCTCTGAATAAATATTCCATTAGTTTTTACATGGTTGCTCACTTTCAATTGCTAAAATATAGTTTTAAATTGCAGCACTCTGATAATTTCCATAGCGCCAATATACCTGTAGTTGCAGTCTAATTGTAAACTTATTCAACTGTAAAAAAGAATGAGACGTTTTATGATAAAACGGATCAAAAATTTATTTCCTTATCGAAACAACGCTGAATACTAGAATAGAGACCGAAGTTAAATATTCCTTACAGCAATAATAATATTAATAAGTATAAGAAGAGGGAAAATAATAATACTAATAGGAGTAATAGACTGAGGTATAAAATAGATCAATGATAATAATAGTCAGGAAATTGGAATTTGTTTCTGTAGGTTAAAGAAAGTTGGAATTTAAATTTGGTTACGGTAACGACAAATCCCCCTCGATTTCTAGTAATATTTTAGCTTTTTATTAGTTCACTAGCATAGTTCACTAGCAAAGGTACTCGCCGTTGCCAGGGCTAAAATGTCCTGTTGCTAAAAAATACACATGCATATTGTTTGAAGTTCCTATATTGTGGTATCAAAACATATTTTCTTGCCGATTATTATTATTTTTTATTGGTTGAAGTCAGATTCAGGAAATCTGCGCTCTCTCACCACCATATATTATCGTATATCATATAATATCAAATGGTATATAATATTATATAAGATTCTTGCAGCGAGTAAACGTTTCACCTCACGCGCCCGGCAGTTTACGCGCCCGCGTGAGTGACAATTATGAGCGAATAACGTCGTGACTGCAGGAACAGATCGAGCGTTTTATAGGTACAGATAGACAATTTTTATTCATCAGTTGGTCACCTCTTTGCTATATTCCAGTTCAAAAAGGTAATCACGAGAATTAAAGGGCAAAATTGGAGCTTGAAATTTATTAGTAACAAACTGAAGAGAAAAGAAACGAATATATTATCACTCTTTGGCCAGCATTAATGAGCCTTCCCTTGGAGAGACCAAATCTCCATAAATATTTTTCTTTCTAAATAAATTTTCCCAAAATTGGTTGCGAGATGCAAAGCAATCTAGGCCCCGTCGACAAGAATATTTTGAGTGAAAGCTAAGGGAGATAGATGGAAAAATAAGCTCATTCCCAGCCAACTCACGCCCTTATATTTAACGAGATACTGGCACGAGAGTGCTAATGAGAATTTTTCCAATATATATATATATATATATATATATATATACATATAATTTTTTTGTTCTTTGCGTAGCGTAGTGTACTAACGGCATACTTTTAACTGTGATCAAAGCGGTGCTCGCTGCCTCAGTGTGCCTGGTTCGAATCGCTTCCCTGCACGGATTTTTTCGAAAAAAAGTAATAAAAATATTACTGCAAGGAAAAATTATTCCGTTTTCTCTTTCAATGTGGTTTAATGGATTCATTTTCATCATTCTATCGTGCTACTTTAAGAGATATATATATACATATATATATATATATATATATATATATATATATATATATATATACATATATATATGGATTCTTTATTCCTAGGTATATAGCTGGAATAAGCTTCGAAATGGCGAAAAGGAAATATAAGTTTTCTTCTTGAATAATAATAACTTTTCTGACTATCTTTTACACAAAAATAAACTATATAAATAGTTACGTCATCTACTCATAACACTACAAAATTTAACCATTTAGAATTGATATACATTTAATAGTCATTCTTACGTTCATTTTTGGAATAACAGCCTTAGTGTTAACAAATTAACCAATCAGCTTTTAGAAATAAGCACTATAATAATTGTCCAATCAGCGCCATGATAGATTTAAAATGTTACTAACGCTCAAACCGTTTGCACATAAACACTGCTGAAATCAATTTTCCGAATTTTTAGCCTTGGAATAAATCTACAAGAAAATTAAGCTCACCGAAAAGTTCACAGCCAGCAAAGAAGGAAAAGGCGAGGTAAGGCACATCCAGAAAAGGCCATCGATATTTTACCTTTTGCCCATGAGGACTTCAGGAACAAGATCTACTTTTACGGAGTCACTTAACGCTGACCCACGATATAGTACTGCATACTGGGGAGCTAACTTCCTATTTACGAAAGAGAAATACTACAAAATGGGAGGATTGTCTTCCAATATAAAATTTCCAGAGGAATGTTTACTAGGTTGGACCCCCACAGAGGCATGGGGGAGACACGTGCCCAGTAATGCATTGAAATCTCTAATGATTATATATATATATATATATATATATATCGTGGTATAGGGCCAAGTACGGATGTACGCTTGCTCCGTACATGTATAACTTTGTTCCACTTTTCTCTAAGAATGTGTGTAGGGGGGGGGGGGAGGACTCCTCTGCTCCCTTTGATTCTGGATTCTTCTAATGTCCCTTTCTCTTACCTTTAAAAAACTCCAGTTTCTTGTCTCATTTGCTCATTCGCGTCCAATTCTTATTCCTCTTATATATATATATATATATATATATATATATATATATATATATATATATATATAAAACCACAGTAATAGGACTAATTTTATATGCGAAACCAGGTTTCAACGGAAACATCCAACATCCATCATCGTCAGTCGCTGTTAGATAAGTGAAATACAGAAGTTGCTTAACGTACAAAAATACAAATCAGTGGCGCTAAGATGGAAGATGCGAGAATGTGTCTGCATTTTTGAGAACTGGAAGTATGAATTTTTGGTTATTAAGGTATTCGTATTAAATTGGCCGTTGGAAGTATTAAAGTTGGGAATTTCTTTTATAAGTGCTGATTTTATTAAGCGTCGATATATATAATTGTGAGACTTATAATCTATTTTAGCATCATCAATATCAATTTGAGGATTTTCATTGGACATATATAGAAACAAACTCGAGGAGAGGGCACCACGTCGCATATATATATATATATATATATATATATATATATATATATATATATATATATATATATATATATTAAATCCCATGACACGTGATCTAATGGATGCATTTAAAGGCCCAGTCGATGAGCGTCCTGGTCACAATAGCGATGTACGCTTGAGGACAAAGGTTCGAGTCCTACTCCTTTATTTATTTTCGTATAATCGTTAAAATAAGTTTTCACTATTTTCTCCGTCTCTTTATCTCATATTTTCTTCCTTAAGCTTTCAATGGTCGTCTTCCTTAGTGTCGTGATGCTAATTTTCATTTCTTTGGGCCTTTAAATGCATATATATATATATATTTTATATATATATATATATATATATATATATATATATATATATATATATATATATATATATATTATATATATATATTATATATATATATATATATATATATATATATATATATATATATATATATATATATATATATATATATATATATATATATATATATATATATATATATATGAGAAATTAAACCACATTCTCCGAAGACAATTTAATTCAAAACAGTTTCGGTGTATCTCACACCCTTTTTCAACTGACACTGGGCAGAAAATATAAGAGAAAAGCATAACACAAGAAACCCTCTTTTTCCCCCCAATCCCTACTTGTGGCTAATCTGGGGGGGAGGGGAAGCGGGTATTAATCTAGCCTTTAAATATAATAATTCCTTAAACCAATTGATGATGGCCAGGAAACCTAAAGAACATCATAACATAGGAGTATATGCAGTACCATGCAACGATTGCCATAAAGTTTATATAGGGAAAACGGGAAGAAATCTAGACAAGAGATTGTACGAACACAAAAGAGATATTAGAGTGGGCAGCGAAAGTAGTGGAATATTCTGCCATGTTAGAGACAAGAATCATACGATCAATTTCAATGGAAGTAAAATGTTATTTAAATCGGCTAACTATGTTAGGAGAAGAATCGTAGAATTGAGCTTGATATCGTCAGTTCCTAATTTAAATTTATCTGAGGGTCAATTTTATTTTAATCCTGTAATAAGATCGCAAATAAATAAAATAGTAAAATGTCAGCCCTTCCATATATTTAAGCCTAACCCCCCCCCCCAGATTAGCCACAAGTAGGGGATTGGGGGGAAAAAGAGGGGATCTTGTGTTATGCTTTTTTCTTATATTTTCTGCTCAGTACCAGTTGAAAAAGGGTGTGAGATACACCGAAACTGTTCTGAATTAAATTGTCTTCGGAGAATGTGGTTTAATTCCTCATCTTTTCTTGCGATATTGCATTAATTTTCATCATATATATATATATATATATATATATATATATATATATATATATATATATATATATATATAATGAAAAAACTTACAAAGTGGCACGTGTGGAAAGTAATAATATGAAAATTAACCCACAAGAAAATGAAAAGATGAATCAAAGCACTTTCGAACTATATTTGCAAATATAAGGGCTTGGATTCATCTTTTCATTTTCCTGTGGGTTAATTTTCATAATATATATATATATACACACATACTATCGGCCTTAATTTAGGGGGTCAATAAGAACAAGTGTATTTAAATATTTATTATAGAAGTTTAACAAAACGTTGAGACTATATATTATACACCTACGAGGGGCGGTGAATAAGTTTTGAAATTTAGATATAATGAAACGAGATATGAGGAAAAGTGTTTTATTATTTTTCAATATAACTACCCTCGACTTCAATGCACTTGCGCCACTTGTCCCTGAGGCTTTGAATTCCCGACAACCAGAAATCTTCCGACTGCTGTTCAATCCACTCCTGGACGGTGGGCTGGACATCTTCATCGTCCCCAAACCGGCGTCCACGCAGTGCAGCCTTGAGCTGGCGGAATTATAAGTAGTCGCTAGGGGCCTGATCTGGACTGTAGGGGGAATGATTGAGCTCCTCGAATTGGCACTCGCGCAGGGTAGCTTGTACAACCCTGGCCTTGTGGACTTTGACGACGTTGAAGTCGATCATGGGGCGTGAGGTTTCTAGGGACATAACGAGCAGAGACCTTGGTCATGGCCAAATTGTCGTGGATGATGTTGATAACACTTCCATGTGATATTTCAAGTTGTCGCTCGATTTCTTCGACCTTCACCCGTCAGATTTCGAGGATCATCCTCTCCACACGGGCCACATTGTCCTCGTTGGTCACGTCTGACGGGCGTCCTGGACGAGGGTCATCTTTAAGCGACCTAAGACCATGGCGGAACTTCCTATTCCAGCGAGCAATGGTTGCATAGGAAGGGGCGGTGTCGGTGTACACGGCAACCATGCGTTCATTGATCTCTTTTGCATTCTTGCCTTCTTTGGTCAAAAATCTGATCACTGCGCGGTGCTCAACCTTCTCCATTGTTGAAGAATTTGTGACTGACGATCTGCGATCAGCTACTGCTTCTTAAATAGACGAGGCAGGATCATGCGGCTGCAGGTCCTGACTTGTCATAACTTCTCCTAACATCCCCACAAACAGCCATCCCCCTTCCTCTGTTTTACCAGACCGATTCGCAAAACTTATTGACTGCCCCTCGTATTTAGATATATCTATCTTTCGTGAAACTTTCAAGTGAATGGATTAATATTTCGTATGGTATGAGGAAATAAACAAACTATCTTCCAAATTGCAGTGGCAAAAAGTTAAGGGTCCTTTAGAAAAACACTGTAACATAGAACAAGAAAAAAGTTAAACCATTACTATTTATATTTTGTAAACGTCCCTTTAATAGCAATCACCTCCCGATATATGTTACCACAGGAGTGAATTAATATCTTGCAAAATGATAGGGTAATATGGTTCCATTCGTTTTTCAATAATTCCCAAAGTTCATCTTGGTTCTCTAGATTTCTCCTTCGCACCCCATCTCCAATAAACTTCCAAACGTTTTCTATAGGGTTGAGATCGGTACTTTGAGGTGGCGAGTCAATGAGATCAACCCCTTAATAACTCAAAAATCTTTAACCCTCTTCGAAGTGTGGCAGAAAGCGTTGTCCTGCACGAAGATAGAATGTTGAACTGGTGAGGATGGGCGATGTGAAAGGGCATGCTATCTAAGAAGCTGCTTGTATAGGTTAGCATTGACAGTCCCTTTTAGGGGAATAAATGGACCAGGCTCAGGAGCAGAGATCAGTCCCTATACCATTACACTGCCTCCTCCATATTTTAATGTCTACTTCAGAAATGCACGCGATAACCTTTCGCTACATCTTCGTCGGACTTACATCCCGCCATCGGAACCAATCACATTAAGTCAACCTACGCCAACTGTTCTTCTCTCCAAACGACATGTTCATGATTCTTTCTTTTTTTAATTCTATAGAGCCCATCTGGCAACTGCCCACTTGGGCACAAGTCACCGAAAAACACGACAGCCTAGAAATAGGCTACTTTAAATAAAAATATGAAAACATAACGATATAAATTGGAAAACTTAACAATCAGGAAGCAATCTCCGGCAGCGGAGGGAGGTCCTCCTCACCCCGGTGCAGAAGAGTGCAACCTACAAACAAAACAATAACAAAAAAAGAACCTTAAATAAAGGGGAGAAGCCCGGCCTCCCCCCCAAAATTCAACAAGTCCACAAGTCAATGTGCACGAATCTGTCCCGAGTACAAGGGACAAGCGGTAGCGAACCCACCCATCCCGGTATCGAAACAGGTATCGTGCGCGAAGATCACCCAGATTGGGACATTCGACAAGAATGTGCCGAACAGTCTGGGAGACGACGAAGTCGTTGCAATAGGGCGCAGGTGAGCGCTCCATCAAATAGCGATGCGTCACACGAGTGTGTTCGATTTGGAGACGACAGAAAGCAACCTGAAGCCGCCGCGGTATTGTGGGATAGGTCCATGGGAACAGTCGCGACGCAATGGCATGCAGCTTTAAGTTCTCTTAGACCGTCTCCCATCTTCTTTGCCAAGCAGTCCGAAGAGCTGCCCGTATTCCTGCCATGTAGTCGGTGTGAGGAAGAGCGAAACGTTGGTCCGGTCGCAGAGTCCTCGCGGACTCTTTGGCGCCCTCATTAGCGCGCTCATTCCCCGCAATTCCTACATCTCCAGGAACCCAGCAGAAGATAATCTCGACATCTGCCAGGCCCGCCAAAAACATGGCGTCACGGATTTCGCAAACCAGGGAATGCGGAGATTCCAATGCCCCGAGAGCACTCAGGGCGCTTTATGAGTCGCTATAGATCACAATTTAGTCTCCGAACCGGGTATGTCGAGTAATCTCCCGTACCGAGTGGTGTATGGCCACCAGCTTGGCCGTGAAGAAAGACGCAGTGCCTGGTAGAGCCCCGCTGACTTCGAACAGAGGGGATAGCCGACCCCTTCTTGGGACTTGGAGCCATCCGTATACACTGGCACTGTTCCAGCGTGACACGATGTGTGATCCAAAAAGGTCGAACGCAATACTCCCGGCGCCGTACAAGCTTTGGGAGCAGAGGCATGGCGACAAATAGCCAAATGTGGTACCCTACAGGGTGGCGTCCTGGGCAGAACCAGGGGCGCCACCGGCCCGAGAGCTATATCTAGCTCTCGAAGGAGTTTCCTGGCCCTAAACCCAAGGGTATGACTGGTGTCTCTCGGCGGCATAGGCTCTATAGAGATCAGCTGCGGATGCAGTGAGAGATGTTGGCGACTGAGGGAGGCGCCGGGCTCGCGCGTACAGGCGAGTGATGCACTGCACGCGGCGCAGAGCGAGTGGAATCTCCCCAGCATCGACCAACAGGCTCTCAATGGGGGAAGTGCGGAAGGCACCGGTCGCAAGGCGAAGGCCGGTGTGGTGGATCGAATCCACCTTCCGCAATAAATGCTCGGCTGCGGATGCATAAAACTCGCACCTGTAGTCGAGCTTCGAACAAACAAAGGATCGTTAAAAAGTAGGGCAGTAGCCCTATCAGCGCCCCAGGCGCTGAACGTCACAGAACGGAGAATGTCCATAGTTCGAGTACAAAAGACCCTGAGGCTGCGAATATGAGCCTCCCAGGTGAGGCGTCGGTCAAATACAAGAACAAGGAAACGGTGCGACTCAACCACATCCAGGCGCACCCCATTAAGAAACAAATCTGGGTCGGGGTGAAGCCGTGGATGGCGGCAGAAGTTTACCACCTTAGTCTTGTCCACAGAAAACCGAAACCTGTGCGCTTCGGCATAGCGAGAGACGCGGTTCAAATGCCTGTTGAAGTCGACGCTCCAGAGTTGGCCTCTTGGCCGCGCCAAAAGAGATCGAAAGGTCGTCCACGTAGAGCGTAGCGAAAACATATTGCGGCAGCACCGAGTGTGACACTGACGACACTTCCCTGCGGGACACCCTTTTCGTGCTCCTTTGGGCCGGAGAAATCCCCCCCACCCGTACGCGGAATCGACGATCTCGCAAAAATTCAGATATAAACATTTGGAGGCGTCCCCTCACCTTCATCGTGTGGAGAGTCTCTATGATACCGTATCGCCATGCGGTATAATAGGCCTTCTCTAGATCAAAAAACACCGTGGCGTAGTGCTGTCTACGAAGGAAAGCCTCGCAGACGGCATTTTCCAGTCGGAGCAGAGCATCCGACGTGGAGTGGAACTTGCGGAAGCCGCACCGTGCAGAACACAGTTGGCCTCCGCGATCCAGGAAAAGGCTTATCTAACATTTACTAATTTCTCCATCAACTCGCACACGCAAGAGGTTAGAGAGATTAGGCGGAAACCGGTCGGAGTAGAGTGATCTCTCCCCGATTTGCGAAAGGCGAGCACAGTAGCGATTCGCCAGGAGTCTAGGAGAAGACCCTATACTTAGATCCTGTTGAACAAATCTAAAAGAAAGGCCATGCCTCGCTCACCTAGGTGTCGAAGCATGGCGTACGGGACATCCTCCGGACCATGGGCGGTGTCCGCGCACGAAGCGAGGGCGGAACGTAACTCACTCACAGTAAAATTGTCGTTGAAGGGTTCTTCGCCTCTGGAGGTAAATTCCAGGCGGCGGCCTTCCGCGACATCACGACGTGCATTGAATGCCGGCTAGAGAATGTGGAAAAAGCGGTCGCTAAGGATCCTGCCACGGACGCGGGGTCCGAGATTGCGGTCCCATTCTCCTGTAGAACGGGAGGAGGATTCTGTGAGAACTTGCCCCGAATCCTTTTGACTCGCTTCCACACCTCAGCTATAGGGGTCTTCCCGTTAAGTGAAGACACGTATGCCTGCCAAGAAGAGCGGCGGGCGTGCTTCGAAATATACCGGACCTCGCCCTAGCCCGACGAAATTCAGCGACAGTGAAATCGTTTGGGCGGCGCTTATAGCGCATGTAGGCATAACGCTTCTGTTTGAGGGCCGTCTCACACTCGGCCGACCACCATGGGAGTGGTCGGCGTGCAAAACGGCCAGACGTCCTAGGAATAGTAGTCAGGTCGACGGGGATGAGGTTGCCGGAGAAGAACTCAACGGCTTCATCTACCGACCTAAACTCCTCGACTGAGATAGAGAATTCCGTCATTTCCTGAAATGCAGGCAACCGCACCCGCGCCAAGCACCACCGAGGTGGGCTCTCAGGTGGCAGTTGCCCTGAAAATGATATTTGAATGGGAAAGTGATCACTACCATGGAGGTCATCGACCACCCCCCAATCAAAATCAGGCTGTGCATTGGAAGAGCACAAAGATAGGTCAAGGCAAGAAAATGAAGCGGTTCTCGGACAGTGATGCGTAAACTCATCCACGTTTAGGACACCTATCTCAAGCTCTTCGATCAGATCGGCAAGGACTTGTCCCCTGGGATTTATGGAGTAATCTCCCTAGAGATGATGCCTGCCGTTCAGATCTCCAAGCAAGATATAGGGCCTCGGCAACCGTGCCACAACGCGGCGGAAGTCCCCCGCGTCGAAGTCAGCTGACGGTGGAATGTACGCAGAAATGATAGTATACCTCCTATCCAGGTGCAGCTGCACAGCTACTGCCTGAAAGGAGGTATCTGAATAGAAAGGAAGAACGGAGACATCATACCGGGTGTAAACCGCGCATTTCCCAGCCCGCGCTTCCCGCGGTGGTGGGGTCGCAAGACCCTTATACCCTGTGAGGGCGGGCAGCAGGCACGCATGGTCTCCTTCAAAAAGATAGCTAACGGGGAACGGGACGAAACGAGCCTCCGCAGCTCCTCCCAGTTGGCCCGGAGTCCACGGCAATTCCATTGAAGGAATATGCCCTCCAGACCTAGCTCGGAGAAGACGCGGGAGCCCTCCTCGAACTGAAGACCCTCACGGGAATGGCCGTATGCTTCCCGGGGGCAAAACACCGGGCGCTGTTGGCCGAACAAAGCGCTGAAGGCGCTGTCGCCTTCGAGGATTTATTGGGGGAGGTTGGGCTCGCCATGCGAGTCTTTTCCTCCCTTCGCCTTGAAACCTTAGGCAGGCCTTGTGACTTCGGAGGTGGGAGGCTCTCTTTTCGAGGAACCACCGTCTCTGAGCCACCCGCTCCACCTCGGGGCGTGGGCGAAGGAGCCGAAGCTCCTTTGTTGCTGTCCTCATTTCGGGGGACAGCTTTAGGAACCCCGGAAGATGGCCTAGCGACCATCTTCAGGGGTGTTGCCTCCTGTGAGTCTAACGACTTGGTGTAAACGCGTGGGAGTTTTGCCTTACGGGAAACGGTCACGCTGGGGGAAGAGGGGGGAGCCCTGGTGTTAGCCGGGACTGGGTATGAACCCTTTTTTGCCCCCAGCTTTACCAGGGGAGTGCCGGGGTTAAGTATAGCCCGCAGAAGGGCTCCGAATGGGCGTGGAAATAACCGTGCTCGTTAGCCTGTATGGGCCAGGAGCAGAGGGTGCCTTTCTAACTATTAAGGCATATGACGTCCAAGGCAGAGCCGGGCGCGCCAGGACCAAGTCCTTAGCCTCGCGGAATGAGAGTCGATCCTGGGCTTAAACGGCCAGGATTTCTTTCTCAAGGAGATATGCTTCACATTGCTTCGAAGAAGCGGGGTGCGGCTCTTGGCAATTGACACACTTGGCCACACACGATTGGGACTTATCGTGTGCAACCTTGGAGCAATTTACACAGACTTCGGTGACCCCGACTTTGCACGTCTACATGAGCGATTCGTATGGCCGAAGCGGTGACAGTAATAACGGCATACTTTTAACTGTGATCAAAGCGGTGCTCGCTGCCTCAGTGTGCCTGGTTCGAATCGCTTCCCTGCACGGATTTTTCGAAAAAAGGTAATAAAAATATTACTGCAAGGAAAAATTATTCCGCTTTCTCTTTCAATGTGGTTTAATGGATTCATTTTCATCATTCTCTCGCGCTACTTTGAGAGATATATACATATATATATATATATATATATATATATATATATATATATATATATATATATATATATCTTATAACTATAATTTTTACTCTTCAAAGCTAAAACTATCAATGTTATATTTGTAACTTTAGAATTGTGTTTAGTATATATTTTATAGGCCTAAGAAGATGACCGTACTCGTATTTTGGTCAAAACGGCGCCACCAAATAAATAAATAAATGTCAGCAGCAATTTTCCTTGCTTTGGGATTTCTGTTAAAAATTAAATTCAGGCTCCCGAGAAGCAATCCTCATCACTATATATATATATATATATATATATATATATATAAGGTAAAATTAAGAGTCTTAATTGAATTTATTCTAGAATGGGAAATAAAAATGCTTTTCTATTTATCCTCAGTTTATTTCTATGTTAAGACTGGCGTTGGCTTTGAGATGCACAAGAGTGTGTATATAGATTCCTCTGCCTACCTGGTCATTTAAATGGTAGTGAATTTGTGGGAAACCTAATGAGGAGAAACGAGTAATCTTGTGGAGGACTTGGTCAGCGAGGGTAGGGGGGGGGGGCGTTTTGCGAGCTAAGAAGGTTCGCGCAACTCCACGAAGGGAGTATTCAAATCCCTTCCATTATTCCTTCGGAGGTCAAGTTTCAAGCATTAATTTAGCCTTTGACGTTCACACATTCATGTCGCCTCTCACACTAACATTATTTGATCATAAATTCTCTTTAATTTTTCAATGAACATTTAATAATTTAATATTCACTTTCCATCTTCGGGATTTTTCAAGGTAAATAGACATTATTTCGAAGAGTTCATAGGCCATTTTTTACGCCTTCCCCATTTTCAGACCTAAGATTTTGACTATTACTACTAATTATTGACACGAAAGAGCAAAAGCATATAATGGGACCTTTAAATTTTCATTTAGTTCCCCCACTCCCCTTTGCTCCTTTCAGCCCTCCTCCCTCTTAAGCCTTCAACTCTTTCAACTCCTTCAATTTTTTCCCCTCTTTCAAACTTCATCCCTACTACACTTTCCTTTTCGGTTTATTTCTTCACTAATTAACTTGCTTTCTCACCTTCACCCTTCTCCGAATGCACTTTTAACTCCGGCTTTCACCTCAATTTGCATAATTCCATTCCTTCATATTCCCACCCATTCTCACATTATCATTTTTTCAATTTTCACAGTAAATCACATCTCTACCCCCCCTCTATACCTCCACTACTCCACTTCGGATAATAATTACACAACCTTGATTGACCATACTCTCGCTCTGGCTGCTTTCATACCAAACCTGATAGATTTCATCCCCCACCCTCTTAATTTATCCCTGCTCTCTTAATTATTATTTTAATATGGTGTAAAGGGGCGGGGAGGGTTGATGCGCACCCTCCCCGGATTAACCGAAATACTATCATTGAATTCTTATCGTAATGTGGTGAAAATTACTTCATTAATTGAGGACCAATAATTAATTATCCCCGCCATTGGAATAGCATTTTGATATATGGGATAGACAACACACTACGTTGTGTGCGATACACTCGAGCCACCTTTACTTCCACTCATTATGGCAAAAAATATTGACTTTGCTACCATTTAAAAGAGTACATTATTAACATCCAAGTTTTGCCACCAAATAAAGAGCAAAGTCCTTCAAACTATGGTGGTAAATTTGAAAACTATTTAAACCCATCGATTTGTGATCATTGGACCGAATTCAATCCAATTATTGGTCACATTTAAGCTAATTCATGAAGGCTTTTGAGAGAAATCCATAGAAGTGATAAGATCAGCAACCCAAAAGTACCAGTAGGTGGCAACTCATCTTTACTAGCTTCTGATTAATGATGCTTCTCTTTAGAATATGAATGAGGTTAGGTAAGAAGGAAATATGAAAGGTATTTTTCATTGTTCCCACGGGACATTTATTTTTTAGAGTTTAAATAATTGCTTTGATTTATAAAGGTTTCTTTAGTTCCTTTAACAGGGCATATATCATAATACTCTTAGCTTATATTTATTAGCTGAATTTTTTGCGAGAGGGGTGGGGTGCAGAGGAAATATGTTGATCTCCGGGAGCAGAGTCCGGGGATCTTAATCATTATAATCTGTCCAAGTTCATTATCAGTACAATCTCGATTGGGGCCGTCAAGAGAGATATCCTGTTCTAGTCAAGATCAAATTGTTTGGGGTGTTTTTTTGCATTTCAGATGGAAACTTGTACTAACAAAAGTGGTTAAAAGGTTTTCAAAATGAAGTAGATAAGAAAAGGTTGAAAACTCTATCATACTTAGGAAACTTAGAGAGAGACATAAATAGAAAAGATGAAATTAGTGTGAAAAATTCACTTTAGATATGATCAGATGAAAGTCGTGAGGTGATGGAACATGAAATTCAATTTAGACGAGTGTAGAGTTTTGCACGCAGGTGGAAATAACATTTTTTTCATTTGTCACTTTTCAAATTCTTTCTCTCAAAATTCGCAATTTTTGTTTTGTATATCATTTAATTGCAAATTTGATGCACTTTTTTAGGATATAATTATTTTTTAGCAACATGTCTAGAACATATTGAAAATTAAGATAATGCAAAATTGTATACATTCCGGGAAAATTTTCTTAGATATTTAAACTTAATTTGTGAAATAAAACCTACACCATTGAGTTTTATATCATTTTATTGCAAATTTTATTCACTTTTTATATGTATATATATATATATATATATATACATATATATATATATATATATATATATATATATATATATATATATATATATATATATATATATATATACATATATATATATATATATATATATATATATATATATATATATATATATATATATATATATATATTTTGTTTTAACAACATGACTAGAACATAGTGAAAATTATCACAATACAAATTTTAAGCATTCGTGGACATTCTCCGTAGATTCTTTAAAATTGATTTATGAACAAACGCAAAACTATATCGTGCGATTTATAATATTTGCTAAAAAAAAAAAAAAACCCGGCGCCTCAGATCTGCTTTATATTTTTAGCATCATTCGAATATATTTGATCTAAATTCCTTGATGTTGAGAACACCACTACTATTCATATAAGATCATCTTTTCCAACTGAGAACAAAACCTTTAGTTGACCTTGTCCGAAAAATATATATTTTAGTCCACCTTTAACACAAATTTTAATGGAACTAAAGAATACTGATTTTAATTGATAATTAAAGGATATGTGAATCTTTTGCTCAATAATTGAGTTCGAATGCTTGATTTCTAGTAATTCTATAGATATTTATATGATATCAGGTTTACAGGGGGGGAAGGTTCTGAAAGAACCCCCTGTATCTCAAAAACGGCGCCGTAACTTATTATAATTTTGGCAGGAATAAAACAGCCTTTAATGAGCTTTAATTTCATATATGAAAACCTAACGCAGTAAAAAGCTGAACAAATGAATGTAGTATCACCTTAAGTTTAACAAACAGTTTGAGGAAGCGTGCAAGAAGGCGAACCGAATGCTTGGATTTATTGACAGAAGTTTTCACTAAAAACACCGAGATATTATCATACCTCTATATGAAAAATTAGTAAGGCCACAACTAAAATATGCGATGTAATTGTGGTCAACTTATACACATGTATACCTAAAAAAAAATGAAAAGAATTCAACGATGGGCAGCTAAACTAATGCTCGCGATTAAAAGTAAGTTCTATATCGAAAGATTAAATTTACTAAAACTACCGAATCTCGAAACTAGGAGATTGCGAGGTCAGCTTATGGAAGTATTTAAAATTTTAAAACAATTTGAAAACGTAAATTATGAAAAAGTATTGAAGTATGACTATGGTATCGTAGGTAACAACAGTTTTAAACTGAAAGGACGTAGGTTTCAAACGGACATACGAATAGTTAAAAAACATTTCACCTTTAAAATCATCGATAAATGGAACGCACTCTCCGCGGAGGTAATAAATGCTAATAGTGTGAATAGTTTTCCCCCCAAAAATTTACTGTTATTTTATGATAATGATATTGTTTAAATACGGAGCCATTTTGTGGATTGTATGTCGCGTGAGTGAGCATCATGGCGACAATGTCCAAAGGAGGAATACTAGCATGTTACTGAGTGGACTCAGGAGTCCTTGCTGGCTACCTGTATCTATGTTACTAGGTAATATATTTTTAGATATTTCTTTTTTAGGGGCGCTTTTAACGTAGAAATTAATGATGGGAAATGGATTTGTGTGGAAGTGATGTAGAAAAGAAGCTGAATTATCGTCAATGGAGGAGGGAAACTGACAGTAGGCCTGACAGAATTTTAGTCGCTGGCGTTTCTGCTCGTATATCTCACTATATCGGGGGCTTGGGCCGTCGGTCCCCGTTTTGCTTTGCTTTTGTTTTGGTAATGACATTATAACTATTCTGCCAATTCTAACGAAATTTGAAACCCTTTTGTTATTTTACATTTTCTCTCGAATGATATAATTGCCAAGGTCCTCCCAAGTTTAGCACGTGAATTATTCTGTTTTGGTAATAACATCATAATTATTCGGCCGATTCTAATGAAATCTAAAACCTTTATGTTGTTTTGCATTCTCGTTCGAATGATATAATGTCTAGGTCCTCCCAAGGTTAGTCCAGGAACTATTGAAAGTTTTGGAAGTCGTAAGGTCATAAATCAGAATAAGTGAGAGCACGCGACTTTGGTTAGCAGACCTTATTTTTCTTACACACAGTAGGTGCTCTACGAATAAATTTGTTGTTTATTACCATTTAACAACTTGTGTTTTCATAATTCCCTTTTGCTATTTTAGCTGCTTCCAGGTTTGATTTATCATTTTCCATTTTGTCCATTGTCTACTTAGCATTCTCTACAGGGTGGTTGTTAAAAATGCTTTTGATTTGCTTCAAATATTTAGTTCTACATAAATCTCGAAGGAGTGGATGAAAAATGTTCGAAGAGAAGGAAAGAAGTTATTCGAGGTCCACATTCAAAATAATCTTTATTTACATTCATTACATATTTCTTCAGAAACGGGAGGTGTTGAATGAATCGCTTATTTATTCCTACTGTCAATTAGGCTTCATCTCTGGTTTCTCAAACTGTAGTAGCTGTATTGAGTGCGAAGGAATAATTACCGCGGTGGTGTGAGTGAAAAGGATTAAATTCGACTGTGAATGAAAATCAGGCCTAAATAAAGAATTAGGAAAATTGCCAACACTTTCGCGCAACACTTAACAGCCAGAGTAGCGCGTGCCCTCCTTACCCCGAAGCTCGCAAAATGATCTCCCATATTTGTGGAAGGTGGGTTTGTTTCGGCGAGTTGAGTTCTCCATTGTCCCTATCCACCAAATAGTCCCTGCTTAGTTCTTCTGGCCGAGATGCCTTCGTTGGTTATCGAATCTTAGTTTTAAGTTGAAAATAAAACCTCGTGGTTGATGCGAGGTTAGAGAGTGATACTAAATTTAAATGAAAAAAATATTCAAAATACTTTCCATCGTTGGTTTCCATTTCTTAGTTTGAATTAAATATCGAAAAAGTTCTGATATTCATTTGGAAAAACTGAACGTGGGTTTACTTGAATGCTTCGAATCTGGCGCCTTCAGCCATCTTTTTCTTTTGTTTTATCTCGTTTTGAATCGGTTGTCTTTATTTAAATACCAAAATAGAAATATTTGCTATATTTAATCAAGTATCGCTATGGTTGTTTTTAACAAAGATCATCAATAGAGTTCTTATTTTGATCCTCATATTAAATTTCCGATTATTTTTTCATTTTTTCCCTGAAATTCCTTCCCTTTTACACGTCTTCACCTTCCGCGACAGAAGCTGACCCTTTTTATCTTCTGTGAGTAGTAAACGATGTCTTCATGCATTATCTATCTTAGGACACTGACACTGACACTCCCAGGACCCTTGGCGTTCTTGGATCGTTGCTAATCATGGCTTGGATCGCCGCGACAAATTCGCGGATTGTTTTTCTATAAGACCTCTGGAGTAAGTGAGTTCTCTTCCTAGTCAGAACCTTTAGAGTAAGTGGGTTCTTTTCCTATCGCAACCTCTAGAGTAATTGGGTTCTTTTTCTACCAGAAGCTCTATAGTAAGTGGGTTCTTTCCTATCAGAACCTATAGAGGAAGTTGATTATTTTCGGATCAGAACCTATAAAGTAAGTGGGTTCTTTTCCTATCAGAACCTATAGAGTAAGTAGGTTATTTTCCTATCAAAACCTCTAAAGTAAGTGGGTTCTTTTCCTATCAGAACCTCTAGAGTAAATGGGTTATTTTTCTATCAGAACCTCTAGAGTAAGTGGGTATTTTGTCTATCAGAACCTCTTGAGTAAGGTTGGGAGCCGCCTTCGTTTCCTAATCACAGCTTGACTCATCCAACTCTTTCTTGATCCTCTGCACCGGCCTCAGATTGGCATCCAAGCATACGAAGATCTTCGCATTGGAGCTACAGGCGTGACTATCGTGCAGCACAAATTGTCTTTTACAAATTTCTGGCTAATTAAATTCAGCTATGGCATTGTACCCTGAGCAGATGATGCACAACTGAGTCTACAATGATAGGAAGAAGGGAGAATCCACGCTAGAAAATACGCATGCACCTAATTCAAAGGTGTAAACTACAAATTACCAATTGCACCCTGGAGAGAGTCAAAGAAGCTCCGCGGTGATTGCAAATCAGATTTAAACCTACAATTGCATCACCCTTCTCTAACAACAACTGAAGGAAACATTAACCCTCTTAGATTTTAAGAGACCTTTTTAATAAGCCTGGTAGGTAACGTGAAATTTTAGTCACGATTCAGGTAACACGGTTGCACATGTGCTACCACGACTTTGGAGTATCATAGCTCAGCAGCCATTGGGCATAATGTTACCATTTTACATCTACTATAATACCAAAATGTATTAAATGAAACTCAATTAAAACTAACTTCCTTTATTTACAATAATATTAAAAAACAAAAAAAATATGTATTGACTGTTATTCACAAAAAAAGGATTCTAAACACAAGATTGATGGCTTTAAGGTATTGTGGCGAAGAAAAAGGAACTTGAGCTACATTTCAAGTACTGGTTTATTTATGGCCGTACGCCCAATACTAACGAATCTTGAATGAAAAGAACAAAGAGGAAATTTTGTTAGTCTAAAAAAAAACAGACGTAAATTCCAAATTGTTTTAGGAGTACTAAATATTTATAAATATAAATGATATTTAGTATTAATCCTAAACAATCATCTAAAAGCATAATAAACTACCCACAAGATAATTTTGAATTATTTAAATTAGTTAAAAATCCATTTTACTAAGTACATCCGTAAGAGTGTCATTTTTTTGGGGGGAGATATTGGAAATGCAGGGCTATTAATAATCTAATATGCAAAAAATATTATGGAAATTGTAAATGATTATAGCTACAACTTTAATAATGACGAAAATAATACATTTGGAACAATTATCCGGCTTTCTAGCATGTCTGGCAAAAGCAACTAAATGGGCCGAGCAGGTTGTTTTGTGGTACCCGACGCACAACAGCCGGGTACTGGCTCTTGATGATGTGAGGCAAATGTAGCATCGCTGGCGCTCTTCTGCTTTGGTGGCAGGTTTGTCTAGTGGTTGAGGCTCTTTAATAGCCCTAAAGGCAGTCTCAATAATGTACGACAGCTCCCGTAGCAGAATACTTCTTTGCTAGTGGTCTCTTGTAGGTCCATGGACAACAAAGCTCAATTGCAAATTTAAGGCTGAACTGCTTCCGTATTACAAAAAAGCTTTGTGGCCTATGCTGATATTTAATGTATGAATTGTTCAGCACTAAATTCACAATTATATATAATGTGCAGAGAGGCCATCTCTTCGTCTTTCAGCTGAAAGACATAGAAACGCACAAATGGAGAAGGTGTCAACACCACCTTTAGTTGAATTGTAAAACATCTTCACCTCCGTCGTCGTGCACGTCGTCCTAGATGGCATCCACTTCAATATTAAATCTAGGTGGTTCATCTAAGTCACTACCATAGGTTCTTTCTGGTTGTGAAGCTGTATCTGTTCATGCGTCAAACCCTGACGTGACATAATGAAATCTAGAAATCAAGAAAAAAATAGAACAATAGCTAAAAAGGCATAAAGTTTCCTCACAAAATCCAATATGGCAACTCGAGTGAGTAGCTACACCATGTGGCTTTGTTGTCTGTAAATAATATTAAAATATTTCTAAAAACAAAAATATTATAATAATAATAATAATAAGTATTTTGTAATGCACTCTTCAAGGCCTGAGGCTTTCCTAGAGCGCACGTTGTGCTGAGATGAGAATGGAAATTCAATGGAAATTCAAGAGGGGGAGAAGGCAATTCTGAAAAGATGCGTTTTCAGGAGACACTTAAATGTGGTAAGAGAGGAAGAAGACCTGATTTCAGGAAGGAAGAGCATTCCACAACTTAGGGGCGCAGATTGAGAAGGAGCAATCCCCCATTGGGCAGAGGGATGAACGAGGAATATTCAAAAGAGGTGCATGTGATGACCAAAGGGCCCGAGGGACATGGCGTGGTGAGAGGGCAGAAGAGAGGTAAGACCGGGCCTTGTTGTTTTGGACCTTAAATGTAAAGAGAAGTATCTTGGAGTAAGTACGGGATCTGACAGGGAGCCAGTGCGGTTCATGCAGCAAGGGTTTCGAGAAGCAAGGGCGACGGAGGAGAAGCCGGGCGGCATAGTTCTTTACAAGTTGAAGGGGGTGGAGAGAAGAGGATGGCAGATTCACAAGCAGAGAGTTACAGTAGTCAAGACGTGAGGTGATGAAGGCATGAACAGCAGTCTCAAGACTTTGGCGATCAAAGTGAGAGCGAATGCGAGAGAAATTATGAAGGAAACATAGAGAGGATTGGCTGACATTGCAGATATGAGGCTTAAAGGAGAAAAGCTCATCAAAAACAACACCCAGATTCCTAACGCAGTCAGAGAAAATGATAGTATTACCGCCCAAATTAAGCGAGGGAAAGAGAGATTTAGATTTTTTCACAAGAGCAGGGGTGCCGACGAGGAGGACCTCAGTTTTGGAGTGATTAAGCCTGAGGAAATTGGTAGAGGGCCAGTTAGAAATGGAGGAGTAGGCAGCCAGGAGGTCAGTGATACAGTAGGCAAGAGACGTGGGGGATGAGGAAACGAAAATTTGAGTGTCATCAGCATAGAGGTGGAAGGATAGACCGAGATTACGGAGAAGGGAACTAAGAGGGAGAAGGTAGATACGAAATAATAGAGGACCAAGGACAGAGCCTTGTGGCACTCCAAAGCAAATAGGGGTAGAGTCGGATAAAACGTCGTCGATCACAACAGATTGAGGACGATACGAGAGGTAAGAGCGGAACCAGTCAAGCACGGTGCCTGATATGCCGAGGAAAGAGTGGAGAGGATCAATTAGGACGGTATGATAAATAGTATCGAAGGCAAAGCAGAGGTCGAGTAGAAAAAGGATGGAGGCACAACCCCTGTCCGCGGCTCTTCGTAAGCAATCGGACACATTGAGAAGGGCGGTTTATGTAGAGTGACCTGACTTGAAACCAAATTGATATGTTTCATCAATGTTACAGTCCACCATGTGACTATTGATGCGTGAAGCAACCACTCTCTCCAGAACCTTAGAGAGGAAAGGAAGTTGCGAAATCGGGCAATAATTGGAAGGTTCAGTGGGGTTCAGTTGAGGCTTTTTAAGAATCGGACGGATGTGGGCACGTTTGAAGGAAGAGGGAACAAGACCAGTTGCAAGTGAAGTGTTGAACAGGTGAAGAAGCGTTGGGAGGATAGCAGGCAGAATTTTACATAACAGTTGAGGCGGAAAAATGTCCTTTGGGGAGCCCGATTTCTTAGAACGCGAGAGCAGGGCTGTAAGCTCCAACGCGGTCACAGAGGGGAAAACGATAAGCCGCTGAGGCAGGAAGTCAGGGAGAATGGCAGGAGCCGGGACAGAAGGCTGAGGGAGGGAGGCACGGTGGTTAGTGACCTTATCTGCGAAGAAATTTGAGAGAGTAGCAGCGCTAATGGGTGGCGAGACCTGTGCTGGGGAAGTAAGACGGGAGAGCAGGCGGAAGACGGTACGGGAATCATTCCTATTATTAATAAGCAGATTACGTGAGTAGGCTTTACGAGCAGATTTTAATTTTGCCACGTAGGAAGCTGTCGCAAGTCGGAACGCCAGCGAGAGAGGGGTCTTGTCTTACAATAAACAACGCTTACAAGGTATTGCGGTAATGAAAGTGCAACCAGAAACAATTAGACGTCCAAAAACACTATGAAGGAGGAGGATATAGAGTGTGGCAGGTCGTACCTCCATAGAAGCACGGTGTAGACTAATTGCTGCCAGGTAAATTATGAGCCTCCTGACTGCTGCACGTTGCGCAAACGAGAAAAAGTGGTTTTGTTGAGCGTGCCGGTTTTCAATACTACCGCGTTACCTGACCAGTATTAATAAATTAGCTACGGGCAGGAGTTGGGGAATACATAATTTTGAAATTTATGTGATTATTTGATTATCATCTCTTATAAGCATATACTGATATATATATATTTCTCAAGATCTATTAAAGAATTAATAAATATCCTCAGAAGTCTAACAATTTAGCTAATTATGATCAGTACAGCCTAGTGGAACAAGGCAGAAATCAATAATAAACAATTTATTACACGTGAGATGTAAGGCAAGAAGGCTATGAGTGTGTGCACACCATTTACTGTGTATGTATGTCTCCGACTGTACTAGCGGCCCTATCAATTTTTTATCAGTAACATTGTTATGGTAACCTTAGAAAGTAGAATGGTAGACCGAGAAATAGAGGGGGCATAACTGAGCCTCAGCTTCATTCGCTCAACAGAGAAAATGAGATCCGAATTCTTGCGAGTGTTTATTTTTGTCCTTCTGAAACACAGTCTTTCTCTTTCATTAATTCTCTTTTTTATGATTTCGGATTTTTTAACGCAGATATGATGAATTACGAGGCAATTTAGATAATATGCTAAATAATACACAATGCAGAATGATTTCGACTCAGTAAGAGAAGAAAGTTTAAATCAAAACAGCAAAAAAGATCTTATACATGACTAAAAAACGTAGCGAAGTAAAGGTTTTTGCTCTGAATTCATCTAAGCACCGGCAGCTAAAAGGAAATCTCTCGCTTGAAAAAATAAAGATTTATTGTTCATTTTTTTAGCTTCATTTTCAATTCAAGAAAAATGAATATGTATGGGCCCAATAAGCAAAGAAGATACATAATTATTAATATTTTATTTTCAAATATTTATTTTCTTTTTAAATGTCACTTAAAAATGTGTTTCATCAATTCCAAGCATTCCATTGTTATCATACAGAAGTCCGGCATCAATTTAAAACTATGAAAAAAAAGCAGACATATACAATGAAGATAAAAGATTAAAACTAAGAAATATAACATGTTTAAAGTGTGACAATAATGGATAAATAATTTGGACCCGGAGAGCTTTTCACCGAATCATAATATGGGTATGAAAGACTTGATATAATTTTTGGGTTAAAACATATAGCATTTTTATTCTTAACTGTTAATACTAATTTTGTGTCATTATCTAATATTAAAGTGTCTTAAAGGAACTGCAGCACTTAACTTAACCTAAGAACC